>JAHVAK010000030.1:4261919-4959113 GCA_019845155.1 Luehdorfia chinensis
TTAAATTCACTGTCGTAAGTCTGCTAAACACACGAATGTTCACAGAATTAAAACTGTCTATTCTTAGACAGTGAACAGTAACTCGCAGCTGGTGTATCACAGCCATTTAATTTCACTGAACAATACCTAATATCAAAACTAATTTGAAAAAAGTTTGTTATGCTCGTAACTACAATAAAAATTGGAGACATAGACGACCGTGTGGCCCAGTGGTCAGCGTACCTGACGTCCACGCAGCGGGTCCTGGATTCGAATTCCAGCCGTTCGAATTCAACACAAATCGTTGGTTTTCGGGTCTGGTTGTGTTGTGCATATGAAGTGTATGTAAGTATAACGCACCCACGTTACAAGATATATCCTATTTTGGGCCTACATTTAAACAAATATACTAGTACGTATCACAGTATTTTTTATTAAAACTGGAAGGAATGTCATGACGATTGTTATACCAATTTTAACCGAGCCGAGCAAGGTAAATCATGAGTGACACGCCTACCCGTACTTTTCCACTGTCGCCCAAAACTTTCAGCTGCAAATTCTTGTCGGATACGTCAATTGTCACGTGTCCCAGTAAATGTATTAACTACAGAACACTTGAAATAAATTGGCAGAATAACTGACACTATGTGATCTACCACAAGGGTTGCCAGGCGTCCGGATAAAGCCATAGTCAGGCTTTGTGGATGCGTATCTGAATAAATTAGGCGGTGTCCGGCTTTTGTTACCATTTATACATTTTACCAGCCGGACGGCACGGAGTTTTATTTTGTTTCGAATTGCATAACGAAGAAAACGGATTCATTAAACTTTGCTGTTATTTCATTAGAAGTTCAGATGATTTGATGATAAAGGATCTAAAAAGCCAGGATTTACGTACAATAACGTTAATCATTTTAAAAGTAAGACACAAAATCCTTAACAAGTTGAGATGTCCGGTCTTTTTAACCAGTGTTACCCAAGTCAGTCCGGATTTCAGGCACTGGCAACCCTACCTCCCACATATCTATATAAATAAAATGATAGAGGTCTGCCGTTGTCATCACGCAAAAACTCCTGGATAGGTTCCACCCCAGGGCCAGTTATTCTGCCGTGAAGCAGTAGTGTGCAAGCATTACTGTGTTTCGGTTTGAAGGGCACTGTGAGCTAGCGTAATCACTGGACATTTGAGACTTAAGAACTGATGTCTCAAGGTGACGGGCGCAATGTGGTGACACAGTAATATTCTGGGTGACACAGCATTTGTTGTTAGCGGACGTTGCACTAACCATCAGGTGAACGTTTTGCTCATTTCGTCACTTTCTACAATAAAAAAAATCGATATTTTATACATACCAATGTTATAAATGCGAAAGTATTTCTCTCTATCCCTCTGTCTGTTTGTTACCTTTTTACAGCTCAACCATTGAACCAAACTCAACAAAATTCGGCACAGAGATAGCATGCACTTTTTACCACGGAAAATTAAATACGAGGGGTGATCCAAAAGTAATGATAATCAATAATAAACACAATGAATAAAATAAATAAATAAATTTATTTCTCAACATAGTCTCCTAGCAAGTTATATTTAGTCATCTCTTTTCTAATTCTAAAATCCCTTAGAAAAAAAATCTTATCTTGACTCTCAAAAAAGTCCTCAAACCGCGGCATCACGTCGCTATTCATCGTCCAAATTTCTTGCCTGGAGGTGTTCCGGAGTCGTGGAAGAGATAGAGTCGGCCTGGGGTGCTAGATCTGGTGAATAGGGGGGGTGATTCCACCAGCTCAAAGCCCGCTTCCTGAATGGCAGCCATGGGCAATTGCAGCTTGTGAACCGGTGCGTTGTCTGATGGAACAGCACTCCAGCCCGCAGTTTGCCTCGCCTTTTCTCCTTAATAGCCTCCCGCAATCTTCTTATTTGTTCTGCATAGTAGGAGCCTGTAATAGTGGCCCCCTTTTCCAAGTAGTCCACCATGATTATTCCTTCAGCGTCCCAAAAAACAGACGCCATAACCTTCCCTGCTGAGCTTGACACTTTGAATTTCTTCGGCGTCGGTTCATCGGATCGTTTCCATGTCATCGATTGTTGTTTTGTTTCAGGATCAAAATGGTGGATCCAGGTCTCGTCCATGGTCACAAAACGTGACAAAAAATTATCCTTGTCTGCCTGGAACTTTTCGAGATTTGCTCTTGACATGTCGACTCGTTTCTTCTTTTGCTCGTCGTTTAACATTTTCGGTACCCAACGCGCGGAGACCTTTCTCATATGCAATTCGTTCGCAAGGATTCTTTGAATGCTGCCATATGAGATCCCTGTGACCTCAGCTACATGCCTGATAGTCACTCTTCGATCTTCCAATACAACTTCTTCAACTTTTTTCACATTTTCTTCAGTGAGGGACGTCGATGGCGTCCTTCGCGTGTTCGTCTTCCGTCGAGTTGCTTCCCAACTTAAACTCCTTAGCCCATCGTGCAACTGTGGATATGAGGAGAAGAGTCCCTAATGTTTCACAAGTCGCTGTGTAGTCTTGGTAGACATTTTTTCAAGCAGAGGATTAAGACAGCTCTGCTTTCGTGTTTTTTTCCATTTTGAGTTCACTCCTTGACATCCGTATAAATAATGTAGCTCCCGGGAATCGTGGCATATTTATATGATTTTTTTTCCCTGAACTAGTGGTTAACGAGTAAGTGACTGAAATTTTTTTGATTTTGGGTGCAGTAGACTTAAACTCTGATTATCATTACTTTTGGATCACCCCTCGTAGTTGTTCCAACTGGATATTTTAAAAACCTATATCCACGCGGACGAAGTCGCGGGCATCGGCTAGTCTTTCATATTTCAACAGTATCGTCGAAAATGTTACGAAGAATTCCAGTGTTATCTCAACAGATTTAAATATACATTTAATTACAAAATAGGGAATATATTCTGAAAGCACACTACAGTTTCTTAGTAAAAGAGCCGGCAGTTGGCGACCGACAGGAACCATGAATATTTATTAACGACCTTACGACACCGCTGCGCCATTGTAGGATAACCCTTTTGAATAACGTAGCTCATTCGCGGCGAAACTTTTGTCTCTTCTCGTTTTCTGCTCTTGTCACATTAAAAATTGACGATCGTGTGCCTAAGCGGTTAGTGAGAACGCCTGAGTCTTGTGTTTGATATACCAGTAAATCAGAATACCAGCCACGAATATTTATGCAATACATGAATTAGTGACTTTCTGTCTAGAATTTGACTGTCCCTGTGTCTTTAACACCGCATCCGATCTTATCCAATAGACGAAAGGTAGGATTCCTATGTAGGAATTCGTCTAGGTAGGTACCACCACAGGGCCAGTTATTCTGCCGTGAAGCAGTAGTGTGCAAACATTACTGTGTTTCGGTCTTTACGGCACTGAGAACTGATGTTTCAGAGTATGTGCACAGTGTGGTGTCATACAGAAATATTCTGGCAGACGTTGCACTGACTATAACAAAATTACCATACATAAGAAGCTTATGAATAAAGCTGGGATAGGTACTACCGTGTTCAAAGCGTGTCTGTCGAATGGTTGCCAATGTTCAATCACATAAAACCCATATTATTTTACGTATTACTGTAATGAAAGAATTTAAGATACAATACACTTTAAATTTTCAAGCAACTTTAACTGAATGTGATTATAAGCAGTGTAATGAATAATTCTGGCTTGTTTTTTAAGTAATTGGTACAGGTTGTTTCCTTATGTTGACATTTATGTACCTCTAATTATAGTACACTAGCGATCCGCCCCGGCTTCGCACGGGTAGATAGATAAGTTAGTACTTTATTTGGACAAATAGAACAACCACAATTCCTTACACTAACATTTTTTGTAGCGACTATTCTCATCGGCGGCTCTGCAGCTGGATCAGATAAGATTATGTTATTTTAACAAAATAATGTTTTATTTATGGGAACATAAGCCATGAAATACAGAGACATCGCGGCCGTTGTATTTTTTAAAGAGCGTTTTAAAGTTATAAATATAAGAAAATATGCAATTAAAATATAAATATTCAATTGTTTCTAGTTTACAAAAAATAATATGAGTAGGTAAGTAATTAATAATAATAATAGATCTTAGTATATTCGCGAGTAGCGCGGGCGAGCGAAGGACTGTTCGCTCACTGCGCGGCATTTTTCTTACTTTTAGCATTTTTATACCTGTCGTAACTTCTAAACGATAGGTCAGATTTGAATAATTTAAAGAAGACTTTACATGTACGTAATCAACCTTAACTATGGAACTATTTTGTAGGATAAGGATTAATATCATGATACGGATGTCATCATCTTTCGATTCTACCCGTGTTTTGATAGACTAATTTAAAAAAAGCGGTTATTGTGACTTAACTATAATACTTAGACAAATAGCTTCGCGGACTTTCTTTCTCAATAATAGTTTTTGCAGCGCACGCCAAATAATGACTTTTATCTGCAAATTTTTGATACCTTGAGTTATATCATAGCGATTTTAGTAAGGATATCGGTTTTTATTTTAAATTAAATACAACTCATGCTACTCGGTGATAATGTAGTTGTTTAAAATCAGTTCAGTAGTTTTTGAGTTAAATCATTACAACCGAACATACATAAAATCAAATCTTTCCTCTTTATAATATTAGTTTAGATATGACATAAGTGTATGCGTACGCGGAGTCATTACGGTCGATTTATAAAATGGGACGCGAATTATATATATATTATGGCCGAATTCGCGACATCCAGCGCGGCCATTATCCTCATAACGCGATGGCTGTTCCATTTTGGCATCATTTCGAACGATCGTTGCAGAAATAGTGCGCTTTAAAGAATTTTAAAGTATCTCGAACTCTAACCATGTAAATAGCACAACATCCCAATAGTAACTCCTCATGCTCCTCCCAAAGGAATAAACGTCAAAATTTCGAATAATACTGCCGTAATTTTACCCACACCGCCATTACATTTTGTGTGCTAAAATTAGGTAAGATGTATAGATAAATATATTTTACGAGACATTAATTTCCATGATGCCTTCATTTAAGTCATTTTAGCAAGTGGTAGCTCAGGGGCCTGGCGCTTGCCTTAAATTTCATAGCACCCGAGAGACCTGTGTGCGATCCCCAGTGTCGGCACCTCTAAAATTGTTCTGTAACTTTAAGTGATGATTTACAACGTGTTTGGCGGCATGTCTGAAAAATACAAATATTTGAACATGTGAAATCCGCTAATCGGCGGACTTTTCTCAGCGCCAAAAAAGAGAGGAGGCCTGTGCTCAGCAGTGGGACATTTAAAGGCTGCTACTTTAACACTAGATTTACGGGCATTGACGGACGGTACAGGGCGGGTATATTACGATATTTGTAGACAACATCTAGATATAATAAAATATAGGTGTTCCAGATAAAACTACTAGATATATACGTTCGCTGCATAACATCATTGAAAACCGTATAATCGCTAAAGAACAATATATGTTTGTTCAGAATTTAAAGGATAAAATTAAAAACCTGTCAAATTGACGAGTTTCGTAAATCTAGTGCAATAAGGTCAGCAGTTGCAACATTATAAAATTCTATTAACAACGTCGTACTATTGAATGTGTTTATATTAGTAAAATACTAGTCGGGTTTTATTCTTAGAAGTATAGTTTTATGGTCTGGCTGTATTTGTGACTGTATCCATGTGACTCTGACAGCCGAACCTTTTACGGATTGTATCGTGGAAGCTTTAGATTGTATTCGAGATTGTAATAGCTAGCTGCTTGCGCTATTGTTTTAGCCAATATAAAAAAATCCTGCACAGATGTTATTCCAGTGTTAACAAAAATGTTCGCCGTTACTTGACCACCGCAATAATAACCAATCATAACTACTTCACACATAAATAATAGGAAAAATAAATTGTTTTTTAACATCAAATATCTTTTTTTGTAACATCGATTACAGAATAATTAAGGGATTGTAATTGGAGCGGAAGCGGATTTTATTTTATACTCTTACTCATTAATAGTTAATTCACGTAGTGATTATTGATAAATTATCTAGAGCTTAGAATGAACAAAGTACTAAAACAATTACCCTGCTTTTCTAGCTCTCTTGTTTACAGTAAATTTCGTACTAGTGTAGTATAATTAGACATTTCTTGGTCAAAATAAACTATCTAGTGTTGTTAGAAAAATCGTCGCTGTGTGACTCTGGCGACATGCCAGCATCGCCCCGACAATTACGTCTGCTAACATTGACGTATGCAAAGGAATTTATCGAATAGTTTACACTTGTTTAGAGATATACACGCCCTGAACAAATATCTCTCTATCAGACTTCATTAAAAGAACTATGACTAAGGCGACTCGAGGTGCTCGTATCTCATGTAAACAGAGCTATCTTATGGGCACGCTAAACTTACAATCTAATCAGTCATGTTTTTATATTTCAGGCACTCGGTGGACTCGGTCGCGTCGTATTCTAGCCAGAATCACGTAGACCGTATAAGGACTCAGAATTTCTCAGCGGCTTCTTGTCAAGACGACGGAGACTTCGGGTCGATCAAAACCAGCTTGTTCAGGCGTTCAACGCCAAACTTGGACTTTCCGATAAAGCGACCAGAAAGCGTCACTTCTAATACAAGCTCAACAAGAAGCCGCCTTCGAGAACTTGTCGAAAGGAAATCGAGTTCGGAGGAGCACAAGCCCGCGGTAAACACCATCGCCGATATACAATACTTTGAGAACCCTACAGAAACGTTAGAGTTCGACAGCCAAAAGAACTCGCTCGACTCAAGGAAGAGCCAAGAGGAACGTCCAAAGAAAAGAAAGCTATCAAAGAACGCAGAAAAAAATAAAGATTTTTGCGAAAATAAGAACAAAAAGCACGAAAAGTATCAGAGTAAATTAGCAGAATACTATAAACTTCCAGTACAACTGCCTCAAGACGAGTTTTATCAACATTTAACTAAATCAAGAGCAACCGAGGAGCTTCTTCAAAAACGATTTTCAAATTCGGACACAGAATTTAGTGGAAGCTACGGCAGACTGTGTAAGCACAAAGACGTAGAAGGCTCTAATTTGAGACGCAGTCGAAGTTTAGCTGTAATAAGAGAGGAGACGTTTACGGATCTCCAAATACAAAATCACGCTAAAAACAAAAGATCACAGCTGATTCCCCGTGCCCGGTTGTTCGATAAACCTAGTTTTAAAGACAGGTAATAACTTAACCATTAATATAATTTTATCAATCACAAGAACCTCATTGTAGTGCAGGTCAGTTTAAAAATCATATCATCATCATCATCATTTCAGCCTATCACTAGTCCACTGCTGAACATAGATTTCCCACATTGATTGCCACAGAAGTTTGTAGCTCTCATTTTAGGGGGATTTTGCCATAGTTGCCACGCTCGGCAGGCGGGTTGGCAACCGGAGTGTATTTATACAGATGATCCAGGAAGATGCTGCAGCCCATCTCCTGGTTTTCATTTTCCCTCTATCAACTTATACGACACCCACAGGATGAGATGGGGTGGCAGATTCTCGTTGTAACGTTATCTATAATACCTTCCTTATACTTCATATTTTACAAAATGCGTTATTTTTAACACAAGGAAAACATAATAATATAATATGGAAATACCGTAGAAATACACCAACCATTATTCAAATGAATGTGTAGATAATCTCATCATAACACTGCTTTTTAATATTATGTTTTCTATAACTTCATTTCTATATATCAACATGTATTAACAAAGTATGACAGTTACTGTTTTCAAAGATTTTTAGAATAGGTCTACTCAATTATTATCGTATCAATAATCTTTATATTAACTGTTAATTCCTGCGACAAGCACAGGAACATTTGCATTTTTTTGGAAGATCCAATGACCCATTGCAATGGAAACATTTGTAGCTATCTCATATGCTAATCCCCTTGCCATTAAAACACTTAAACTATTTAGATATCGGAAGTATAGTTTTTGTTAATGCAAACAATATTACCATTAATAAGAAGCTTATGAATAAGGCTGGGATAGGTACTACCGCAGGCCAGTTATTCTGCCGTGAAGCTGTAGTGTGCAAACATTAATTTGGTACGGTCTGAAGGGCACTGAGAGCTAGAGGAATCACTGGGCATATGAGACTTAAGAACTGATGTCTCAAGGTGACGGTCGCAGTGTGGTGTCACCAGAAGTGTTCTGGGTGATACAACATCTGTTATGGGCAGACGTTGTCAGGTGAACCTTTTGTTCGTCTCGACATTTTATTCAATAAAAAAAACTATTAAGATAGCTTCTATAGCATGACGGAATAAAAAAAAGAATAGTGAAAACAATAATCTATGAAAATAATTAATATTTATTTTACATCTACAGGTTACCCGGTCGAGCGAAATATCAAACTAAGGAAGAAGTTTTAGAAGGGATATACATAGATAGCACTGCTTCTTGTTTTGGTGACATAAACAGATCTAAGGCGGATGATATTCAGGACGATATAATCGAAAACGGATCTGAAAAAGAAGACGATGTATCACAAAACGAGAGTCACCAATCGCATTCTATAAGCGGCAGTTGGCCTAACTTAAACGAAGAATCAAAACAAACAAATATTTCTGAAGATAGCATCGGCCACTCACGTAATCCGAGTGAAATAGATAGCTTAGACTCAAATTACGTTAGAAAACATTACAATTTTGAAGCGCATTTGAGAAACTACAAAGATAATTCAGACACCGAACATTCGGTTGTCTCAGCAAATATTGGTAAAGAATTGTACATTGCCACTGAAAATCTTGACAGTGATAACGAGGATAAGGCGGTATCAAAGAATTATTCTCCATCTGACGTTAACGGAAACATTTCTAATACGCAGATAGCTAAAAGTAAGAAAGACTTAAACCATACACTTCAAAACAACAATATTGAATCATACGACAGTATTTCACAAAAGAGTAAAGATAGCGCGATTAAAGAAAATAACGAACAGGAGATTGACAGAAGTAATAGTGGATGTATCAACGAAATCGACACACATTCCAGTATTTCAGAGAATGATGAAACTATCTCAAGCCCTCCAGATAGTATAACTTCTTACATATCGATATCCATAGCATCATCTACAGAAAAATCCCACAAATTAGAATATTTAGCAAATTCTTTAGCTGAGAAAATAGACGAGTATTGTGATTCACATTTTAAGGAAAACATATCTCTAAACTCAAACAAAATTAACACTGACAATCAGTCAAATCCAGATATTGATCCCGTTTACACAACAATACAGAAAAGAACATTTGCTGATTTAAGAAAAGATTCAATTAAACAGGGATTAGATACAGACCAAAACAACGATTTATGTCTTACTAACACATACATAGATAACGAGGTCAAGAATAAAAAAAGATATTTTACGTCTACTAAAAATATAACAACCGAACCCTTTGTGACTACGCTAATAGAAAATCAGTACTATTCGTTGCCTGATATCAACATAAGCAAGTGTTTAAGAAAATCCGAACGAATCGATGCTCAATTAAGAGAAGAAGATAAAGAAGACGTACCGTGCGAAAATACATACGAAGTAGCTCAAAACAATTTCAGAGAAATTTTATCCGCAAAAGGTAATGAACCTTATGGTCAGCTAAATAAATCTCACGATAGTTATCATAAAGTTGAACCGTACACAACAGTTTGTATTCCCGAGTGTACAGAACCGCAAATTATACCTAGTTTCTCTAAGCTTGAGGATGATTTAAAATCTATTGTAACAATAGGAAGTTCCCAAACCGATGATCAAGACGAGAATTTTTACCATTCAGATGCCCATCATCAAAACGAAAGAGAAATAAACGAAATTGAAGGAACGATACGCAACAATAAAATTATAACCAAAGCCGAAAGTTTAAAGTTAGCTAATTCGGCACTGAGACCAGATATAAAAATAATAAAATCCTTATCAAACGATAACATTAACAAAACTGTAATAGAAAAGAAAGCAAGAAATAATTTAAGAAAGCATTATTCTTTACGTCAACGAGATCCTACCAATGATGGTAATCTTCGAATCCCAAGTCCAGACTCTGTAGAAAAAACACTTCATAAAAAAATTGAGCCCGAAAAAATAAAACAAGCACTTATTGAAGAATTCAGAACTAATTCTCTTTTATCACGAGTTCAATCATTTAAGACATCTGCCGAATCAAACTTAACAATCGTACCACTAAGTGGACATCAAACAATTGTCATTGATCCCCCTGTTACACAAAATTTGAATGAATTTGCGAAACAGAACACCACTGCTCAAGCAAACCTAAGTTCAGTTACATCAAATTTGCAAGGAACTTTATTAAACAGTGAAAGAATAGCAAAATCACAAACACTTGAAGAAGAAAAGGGAAAAGAAAGCAGGAGAAACTTTTGCAGCTCTGTCGAAACTTCAAGTTTTTGCACACCAAAAGATCCTTTTATAACAATAAAACTAAATAAGATTGTTAAAAGGACAATACCACAGCTTTCTAAGGAAACATCAAACAAAGCTGTTTACGAACAACTGAAGGTAGAGAAGCCTCCCCCCAAATTAATAATCAAAGACAATATTAATCTTTGTACATTCACTTCAACGTTTACAAAAGAAGGTACTAAAATGACTCGACCACAGGTTTTACAAGTTGTCGATTCCAAAAACAAATTAACAATTAATAACACCATAGAAAATAACAATTTGGAAAAAGCTAATAATAGTTGCAATAAAATTATTTGCCACAGAAAACCGGAAAGAAATGATGATATTCAAGAAAATAAAAGTGAATGTACTTCGAAAGAAAAGTTAGATGATGCAGTAAAAACAGATATCGAATATCAAGAAAAAATTAACTCTGTTAAAACTTATTGGTCAAAACTAATTGAAACAACGCCAGAACCTCACAAAAAACCAGAAGCCGCAGAAAATCAAGCTGAAGAAATTGCAATAGCAAAGAACATTATGACCAAGGAACTAATACAAGAACCAGAAAACAATGACAGAAAATATGTACCCGAGATTTCTGTAGGCAGCATCATCAAATCTTTGGAAAATGTTAAAATTGTAGACAGCATAAGAAAAGTAAGTCAAACTAAATTACAGTTGTGGAAAGACGAAACAGAAAAAGTGAAAAGTGATTCCGAAATAGAGGAGACTACTGTAGAAAAAGTTGTAAAAAAAAGTGAGGAAACTATTTACAATAGACCAAAATCTGATAAAATTACAAAAAAAGTAGAACAAGACTTATGTAGGGACACCCCTGAAATAGAAATAGTAGAGTTAAGCTGCGACAATAATCAAAACCAAAAAACTCAAGCAACTATAATTAAAGCCAAGGGTTACGAAAACGGTTGCGATGAATTCGATCACGTTCGATATAAGGTAATGAAATCAGAATTGTTTAAGAATAGTATGATAGCTAACTATCGGAAAGAGGCTCAATTTGACGGATTACTCCAATATTTGCAGGACTACAGCTTCCAGGAACTACTAGTTAATAACAACATAGTAATTATAGAGCCAGTGAGAACCAAAGTGGAACCAATACCTAGAAAAACCATTAATCATGATCCATGTAAAATTCCACCGTCCCTTTTAAAGAAAAATGAAAACAATTTGGGTCAGGTAGATAAATCTAAAAATGCTATTAAGAGACATTTCTTTTATCATCCAATAAGAGTAAATAAGGAAATCATAGAAGAAGAACTTCCTAATCCTGATACAGTTAAAAAAGTACGTAATTTATTTGAGGATACCTTAAAAATGAAAACACCTATGACTAAAGATCCACCACTAGTTGATGAAAACGTTCGTTTAACAAGACGGGCAACTTCATACAGGAACTTAAATGATGAAACGAAATCCAGTAAAATTGGTGGAAGAAAAAAAGTAATACGGCAATTAACTATTGAAACAAATTTTGGAAATAAAAAATGGGATAACGCCAGTCTTTCAAGTGGGGTATCTAGTGGTGATCTAAGCTCTAATAACGAATACGAAACGGATGGACTAAGTCCGTACTCAAATAAGAACTTAAAAGATAACGTATACAGTTCCAGCGATGAATATCTCTGCGATTCAATGAGTCAAGATTTTTGTTGTGAAAGCCAGTATGTCAGCCCTGATATTTTGAAGAAAATAAGAGAATGTGGAACATCCATTACGTACTATGGCGGAAAAGTATTAAACTCTAAAACTGGGTCATCAGTCAGTCCTATGACAAAAGCTATAATGGATGAAATCAAAAGTTTACAAAAAAATTGCAGCAGAGATTGTTACTCTTGCCAAACTAAATGTAAAGGAGATAAATGTTCATGTCTTATTGCAAATAAACACACACAAATGCTCACAGATCAACAAAACTTAAATAGCACTCAAGACATATCAAATCAAAATCAAGAAAATGACAGGCGTTCAGATGGATTTCCGGGATTTAAGTTTAAGCTCGTAAAATCTAATAGTTGCAGTAGTAGATTAGAATTGACAGGAGCAGACGACAGTAAGGATCTTCGACTAAAATATAGAAAACAAAAATCTACAGAAGACCCTCCTTTAGTTCATGACGACGAAAATTCTGTGAAAAATAAAATATGCCGTTTAGAAAGTTACAATAAAGGTATTGCAAAAACGCCGTTTGAAAATAAAAACAACGAAGAGAAAACAAACCTAAAGCTAAGGCAAGACCTTGCCAAAGTGAACAATATAAGAGTTAGGCATAACAACGCACCGACACAAGAAAATGCTATGATTTCAGTTAAAGAAAATATAAAAACTGACAACGAGCAAGATTGTAAAGAAAACAGTATGAATTTAATCCAATCTGAAAAGCAAAACGAAAATGATTCACACAGTTTTGAAAAAAAGTTCTACTATTTAAACGAAAATCTAGACCAAAGACAAGTCACAACAGGAAAATTTGGAGAAATGGTATTCGAAGAATTTGAAGTTCTGGAATCATGTTATGATAGTTTAAATAGTAATAAGTCATTAAAATAATGTGTAGTTATTTTAAGCTTTTGCTTACACTTATTGTGATCTGTAATCAAAGAACGCTATTAAATTATTGCTTGTAAATTTACTATTCATATAAATATTTAGCTTAATCATGTTTAGCTTAATATAATTTTAAGCATAGCCAATAGTGTAACTAGGTATTACTTACTATCTCGAACAACGTTCTGTAACGTACTGTAATTTTGGTGATGGTCTCTTTAGTATTTGTAATAAATGAATTGTGAAATTTATTGTTACTTCAATGTTAAAATAAAGAAACCTTACCGTCACTCTTTTCTGGATCTACTTTTGTGGGTGTATTTTTTGATCCATGAGCACAAACACTTGTGAAAATAGAACGGCGTGTAGGTCGCCAGCGTCGACACCACGACTCCTACGGAAAAAAGTATACAAAAATTATTTGCCTGATTCTAAATAAAATTAGTTTAAATATGATAAAGCTTTAGAAAAATTAAAATAGAATAATGATTTCAGTCTTATCGCTGTTGTTCATATATTTGAAAGTATATCTGAGTCTGAGTTTTATGTATTGAGAAAAGTACGTGTCGTGCATACATTTTTAATCATTTTTTGTGAAAAAACGTAAGTTTCTATTATTATTAATCTTCCATGGCAACTGTATGAACCCTTCAATCCTGTTGAGTCTGGGGTCCTGTGTTCAAATACCAGATGATGTCAATATTAAGTACAATAGAGAAATTGTTGGTTTTCAGGTCTTGAAGTAATGTCTTGATTACCTCGTGTCCCTGACACAGTATCTGATTCCTCCTTCAATCTTAATGTAATGTGTTTATCTTCTCGTCTTACATCGAATACGAGAAGGAGAAGACAAGCGAGTGCTTATCATATATTCTGCTCAGATGACAAATTCCGGTTGTTAAACAGAAGATGTTTAACACGCCGAGATAGGACAGAAAGATTCCACAAAAGGCGTATCAGATATCCCATCATATTATAAGTAAAATTCGTAAAGTGTAAGTTTTAAGTACTTTATCATTGAAACTTTTACTGGTGTCAACTTGGTGAAACGTAATAAAGTAATTAAAAGCATAACACTTAAGACTGATTCTACAAATTATTGTTAAAAGTTATAGATAACAGGCTTCGCTTTACGTCGTCAGAGAATCAAAATACGGAATACTACATAACATCATTATATTTATTTTTTGTCAATCGCATGACGTTAGGCGTAACCACCGTTTACAAAGTAGTATTCAGAAACAATAAAGAGTAATATAATTAAAAATAATATAAATAAATACACGTATCTTTATGAATGAAAATTAATCAATGAAGCGAGATTATATCTATTACTAATTATAGTAAGAATTTATCGGTAACGTTATACAACAGCCTAAATAGCGATACGATAAACGCTTACGTGACTGCTATCACAATCTACGACGTGGGGCGAATGCCTTTCGAGGCGGAAGCGTAAGGCCTGAGCCACACCACTATGTAACTCAGCTACGACTTTTTGGATATAATGTAAGCCATATTGTAGTTTAAGGGCCAAAAAAATGCACTTCAACACCAATGAGCTGATAATCCTGGTGGGAATAGCAGGACGTAGTTATGAAATTATTGTATTGTCATCGGTCCATAATACGTGTGCAAAATTTCAAATTATTCGGAAGTTTCCAGACGTAGATGAAAATTGAATTAAAAGATTCCATTACATTCATGCATAAGTACATTCATACAGGCCAAGCTAATAAAAGCGTCTTAAAAATGTGTCTGCATACTGCGGCATGTGATGCACTCTACAAACTCTCTTGATTCTCTTCATAATTCAATTGGTTTGAGGCCGAGTAAGTGAGTGAGCACACTCGGCGGCTGTCTGTCGTAGAGTCTATAACATTTGATAATGCCTCGTTTTGGGGCGAAACACGACGTGGTCTCGATTTTCAGTGGTGTATATTACCTAGTGGTAATATTGTTGTGGGGAAGGGTATCTGGTGACGGTTTCTCATAGCGGTATTACTTTGCTTGTGCACAGTACTGAGGAAGGGCGGGCGGTGCTCTTCAAAAACTAGGTACAACATTTTTTATATTTTGCATGCAGATCTTAGCAAATTAAGTTCCTTTTCTTAATTATAATAGATTTCCGAAAAGTAAAGCCTGATTCTATTAACTATATTCAATTGGGATATTCTTAGACTTCAATAGTTTTCGTGATTAACGTGATACATTACGTGAAATGTAATTAATAGTTTAGCAAGTGTTACACGGGATTTAAGTCTTCATTCATAATTTCAATTTTTTTTTAATTATTTAAGTAAGCGACGAAACGAGAAAAACGTTCAACTGATGGTAAGTGCAACGTCTACCCATAACAAATGCTGTGTCATCAGAACATTTCTGTGTGACGCCACACTGCGCTCGTCACCCAGAGACATCAGTTCTTAAGTCTCATATGCCCAGTGATTACGCTAGCTCTAAGTGCCCTTCGAACCGAAACACAGTAATGTTTGCACACTACTACTTCACGGCAGAATAACTGGCACTGGGGTGGTACCTACCTAGACGGATTCCTGCATACCTATAAATGCCTATAAATGTTCCACAGCACAGGCATCCTCTCATTTATGAGATGGTTTTGAAGCCGGTAAAAGTCCTCCACGCTGCTCCAATGCGGGTCGGCGGTCTACGAGAAACGACCAAATCCAACGGAAACATAACATATTTAATATTCTAGAACTAAAATATGCCAACATATTTTATAACATAATATCGAATAAAAAATTACAAATTAAGTGAAAAAAGAAGCAACAAATGAGTTATATTTACAGAGCGTGATATGATGTAGGGAAGAATATCGTATAAAAGGATTATTGACAATATTGAACTAAGCCTTTTGCAATCGAATAATAAATGATAAGGGGACCCTTTGTTTAAGTAACTTTTGAGACAACGTGGAACACTGACTTTATAATAGGTTTACTTTGTACATTTTGTGAATTAGTGTCACGGCTTCATAAGTTTTCGAGTTATAAACGCACTGACAGTCACGAAGATTTTTTTCAATCCGTATTCTGTATATCGAATATGCTGGCTGATATGGCAAGGAATACTTAAAATGTGTAAAACTCAAAAACTACCGATATGTAGGTACATATATACATGTAAGCCTTAGTTTGACTACCAATTTATGTTAATATAACAATTTATATTAATCTACTCTGTCGGACACCTATGTACAATACAAGTGCCATAAGAGGTGTCGTAAGAGGCAACTAAGGTATTGTACGGACAGCCTTTATTCGTGCAGAATAACAGAATCGTCGTTTCAGCCTATCACAAGTCCACTGCTGAACATAGGCCTCCCCCATCGATAGCCACAAAAGTTTGTAGCTCTCATATTGGAGGGATTTTGCCACAGTGGCCACGCTTGGCAGGCGGGTTGGCCACCGCAGTTTATTTATTCAGATGTTCCAGGAAGATGCTGCTGCCCATCTCCGAATAACATACGTACATAATAAGCAATGCTGCTCATGGGAACGCAATGGGGTGTAAGAATGTTTTTGACTCGTACCAAAATGACGGCGACTTGGTTCGCCACTCGTCACGTCTGGATTCCCGCGAGGGCCTCTGCCTACCCGTTATATGGAAAAAATCCTGACTCCCGTATATGTATGTAACGTGACTTGAAATAATAAACCCCAGAGTTTCTTGCCAGTTCTTCTCTGACATCTTATTTTCGAACGGTGTACCTAGATTTTGACATCCATAAGAGCTTACGTAAATTGAATAAACAAGCTTTGACTTAGATTTACGCGAATATTTTTAAATTTAGTTTATTTTTAAACTATTTATTTCCTGACGTTTCGAGCGCTTGGTAGTATGCCAACGAAATAAATTATCTGTACATTGATGTCCTCCTCGCCGAGTTTCGACCACGGCGACAACTGCCGAATAATTTCGGAAGCTGTCAACGACGCGGTAGATATTACAGTCCTACAACTGTACGCGCAAAGAGATAGACACGCACTCGTCCTAATCTACCCGCACCCAATGTACCGTTCATGCGATAAGATCCGAGGTAGACTAGGATGCGGTTTATTGTCTTCTCACGCCTTGCCTTTGGCTTGGTCACCCACGGTGAAGGTATGAGGAGCCCACATAGTCAGCCTGTGCATCAGGTTCACCGCTACTTCCAAGTGTTAGTTTTCCTGGCGTGACGTGCGAATAAATGGAGGCCGTGTTGGAAGGCGTGTCCCTGCCAATATGCGGCGAAGGCGGGACACCATGGGGTTTTAATCGATGCAAGTTCGACTTAACCCATTCTAGCCCCCGCGAGGGCGGGTATGCGTAAATAAAAAGAGGATATCAGAGACACGGAAAAAATCACGACACGTCCAGCCCCGAAAACCAACAATTCACTTTTTTCCACAAAGGTTTGCTCCGACTGGGATTTGGATCTAGGACTCACGAAGTCGAAGTCTGTTGTCTGACTCTGGACAATAGATGTAACATTATAACGATATACCGACGAAATGTTTCCTTACAAAAACATATCAAATGTGAGATAGAGACACCGCGACGACGCGTAACATTCCGACGTAGTGTGTCTTGATCATTATTGGTTTTTACTGAACTTGGAGTTGGTGCATTATTCACGAGAAATAATTTCAATGACCCCTAACTTTCAATTGGTAGCCTCATTTGAATTTCGAAATAAAATGTTGATAGAAGAACCTTATTAAAATTCATGACATACCTGTTTATTTGTTTTTATTATAAATCCTGGGCGAAAGTAAATATCATGTTACTATGAAGCTAATGTGTAACTAGGACATTTTTGGACTAAGACTAAAATTCGAAATATAATGACATTTTACTCTCTTTTTTCAGTTTAAGATATGTCCTTATTTCAGCAGTAAAATTATAAGAATAATCAAGTACATAACAATTAGTTATAACTAGAAGGTTACTAAGTAGTAATTGGCATATGATGTCATCTTACTTAAAAAAGCATTTGTTTCAGTAGCATATAATACAAAACTGTGAACAATAACCCTGACAAAAAATTGTTATTTTGTCTACTTATGTATGTCAGCATGATAATATTTATTTTTAGTATATTTTGTACATTTGAGTACCCATGATAAAATATGACTGATTATATTATATGGGAAATTCTAATATTCAGTATCAAATCAAACAGTACAATACTTAAAATAATTTATTGTACAGTAATTGTTTAAAGAGTAAAATAAGTAAATTTTACATATTTCTTAATGAATAATAACTATTATATTATTATCAATATGATTATTAACATGAGGTTAAATAGGAGTTATGATGTAACCTAAAAAAATACAATCTGTGTTTTTTCCCAATACAAAAAATACTGAGAAAATATGAAAATTACTACATACAACCAAAATTTAAGGTTATATATAAGAAATATTAATATGAATCTTAGTTATTAAGCTAATGCTAATAATGAATGAATAGGTTGTTGACCTGCACACAGTTACACCAAACTAAAGGAACCAAAAGCATGATGTTAAAGGTTATTTCTTATAATTATTAGAGGGTAAATAATAATCTAGGGTCATTCATACATAATCACCAAACTGTAATTTTTTATTTAAAGATAAATAAATACCAGTAAATAATACCAGATACATTAGTACCAGCCTTCTAACACAAATCCTAATAAAATCAATACTTGGAAATAGTATACACTAAATATTACACAATTAATGAAAATCTAAGATTATTTTATATAAATAGTGACTACTAATATAACAACTGAATAACTTACATCTTCAACACATTAATTGATTATTCAAAATTAATTAAGGCATTCTGCATTCATACTAATCAAAACTATGTCATATGTATAAAGTTTTATCAGTCATAATTAGTGGTAACTATTAACAAGCATATATTATTATATTGAATGGATTTTACTTAGATTCAATTTTAATGAAGTAATGAGATAAATAATTTTATAAGAACAAATGTTACCTAATTAAGTATTGTTGAATACGTTCGAATTTTTAAAAAGAAATTAGTTCTTTTTATTTTTTATTCTATTACCAATAATTTTATTGGTAATAGAATAATAAATAGTATTATTAGATTTCAGATACGAATAATGGAGCATTTTGATCGACTCAAAAGTTTATAACTTTATTAATCGAAGTATTTATATATAAAATGATAAAAAAAAATAGTTGACCCATAAAATTGATAACCCTAAAATAAAACTAAGTATTTATCAACTTTTAAAGTGGCTCATCGATGTTTACTTAAATGACTCACTTCTTAAAGACGAACCTTTTATCAAAATCTTTAGTCAAATTAACTTTTTAAGAAATAAGTAAAATTAAAATCTCATCTAGTGATTACTACAAAAAAAATAGCAACAATTTAGGTGACGTTTGACAGCTGCTTTAAAAATAAATATCTATATCTATACACGTGCCTAAGGAAATTGTTCCGAAATGACAGTCTTCTATGAAACAGAGCGTTTTAAAAACATTTTTACATTAAAACGAGTAGATACTTACCCTATTATTTGACAAATCTCTAAATATCGATGGTAAACACAAACTACGATTTATTTCTAGTTTTGCTAAGAGTCGGCACCTAGATACACACACCGTGGACGCCATCTTTACACTACTTGTACTTATGTTCACCCGCCCAAAGACCAATGACTGCTAGAATAATATATATATAGCATCACATCTAGTGATTACAGGCCCCACTGGCGCCAAGAAACGTAGGGAATACATCATAATAAAACAAAATGTAATCGAAAAGGCTTCTTAATAAGTGAGAAGTAGTTAGCACTGTAAAAGCAAGTACATATTTGCTATATTTATTTATATCTAACAAGTTAGTCACGATTTCGAAGAAATCATTTATTAAGTCAGAAGTTTTAGTTTTTTCCCCAACAAATTTAATTCACTTTTATTAATGAAATGTTTTATTATTACGTACATGAATTGGTTTTAAACTACTAAAGCAGACATAAGTGAAAATTGGTGAAATTTGTTCTAATTTGGCGCGCTTGGCAGTTTGATATTATTTTATTCTTTAGATTGGTCAACTTAGCAAATCATACGTTCAATTTATTACAAATTATGCAAGAGGTAGGTTCACAAATTGAGAAGTAAATGAAATATTGTGGTTATATCTAATTATGTATCTCCAATGATGAACTCGCATCTTTATTTTATATATCTTGCAGGGTTATTAAAGATTAATTGAAATAAATGAAAATAAATTGCTTTCTTGTAGCCGATGTTGCTATGCTTTGTTTGAATTTATTGAAACTATTTGTTTACTTTTATTTTAATCGATATCATCTCTTTTACTTAAATTTTATTGATTATCTTTATCCAGAACGTATTTAAATGGACAATGACATAACACATATTTACATAAGAGTGTATAGTTTGTCTTGTCAACATGACATGACAACTTAGTTCGTTGTGATTTGTGATCTATTGTCATTCTTTTCATCTTAGTTCTTCCTATTTATTTCAAGTATTTTTTAATTTCCGATGGCTATACCTGATTATAAACTTAGTGCAGTTTTGTGTGGGCACTCACTAGATGTGCGATGTGTGGCAAAAACCAAAGAATATTGTATTTTGTCCGGTTCCCGTGACAAAACCGCTAAGTTATGGCACCCGGAAGGGTTAGGTCCCTTTACTTTGTATTTTAATTTCAGTAAAACATGAATATAAATTCAAATATTAACTTATAAAACAATGCTTGATTATAGCAATTGCTTTGTATCAAAACGACAAAATTGTTTTTCTTCTTTACGGTTACAATTCAATTTAAAGAAAATTAACATTTAAATAATATTGTCACGTAATAAAAACATTAAAATAATACAAACATTTCCCACAGGGTAAAAGATTATGTTAATGTAGTCTCATACAAAGGTCACAATAACTTTGTATCGTGTGTGTGTTGGTTCTCGCCATGTGAAGCTTTTCCCGAGGGTCTTGTAATAACTGGCAGCAATGACAACACAATTATTGGCTATAATTTACAAGACGGTACAATTTTAATAACATTAAAAGGTCATGAGAATGCTGTGTGTAGTGTCTCTTCAAGTCAAGATTCTGGAATACTTTTAAGGTACCCTTTTTATTAGCTATAAATTAATTTAAGATTCCTATTTACATACAATAAGTTTAATAATAATCTTAACTCTAAAGTCTATTTCTACTTAACTGAACTGAAAAGTTTTTATTTGATTATTAATAACACAAATGGTTTTTTATTCTTGGTACTTCAAACATTTTTCACCTCCGCGTGTTGTGTCGAGTCGGAAGTATCAGATGTAAATGTGTGCAGTTCTTTAGTGAACCAGATCAGTGTTCAGAAACATCAACATGATTTGAATGATAGACAATGTGACAAATGTTGCATTTTGAACTCAGTCACTTCATTAATTGTATATCATGATAAGGCAATGATTCCCACAATTATGAAACCTGTTGCATGCCCAAAAGAAATTCAATTTCTTACTAGTATTCATAAAATTATTAATTGAAAATAATGATGTGTGAGATGTGTGTCACTATGATTTGTTATCTGAGATTTAGACATAAAACCTAAAGTGTTACCCTGGCATAGTGCTCCAAATGAAACAATATCACTGGTCTGAAACTCAGCACTGTGCCAGATGCAATTGTTCCAAACTTGTTAAAGATACACTTGTTATGTCTAATTAGATGTCCTGATATCACAGTTGCTACCTTCTTTCTTTATTGATTTTATTTTGGTTAAAATATTGATAATAGTAATTTAAACAAAAAAAAGGTTAAATTTCGTTTTATTCTATGGCTAGGAATTTTTGAGATCAGTGTTAAAAGTCTAGCTTTTAAAAAATTATACAGCATAGATATTTTATAATTTTATTTTATATTTACTTGTTGTTTGATGTTTAGTTGATATATCATCAAAGAAAAAATAACCAATTTTTATGTAACATTGAAGTCTTGACACATTTTATTCTACAGTTCAAGTTGGGATAGCACAGCAAAGATATGGAATGTCAACAATATTCAATCAGAGCCACTGACCCTCAAAGGTCACCAAGCAGCTGTTTGGGCGATTGTGGAGCTAGGCAATGGTACTTATGCTACAGCTTCAGCTGACAAAACCATTAAGCTTTGGAAGAAAAATGGTGAATTGATCTCCACTTTAACAGGTAGGTCTGTTTATTGTGTGGAAAGAATGGGTATAAATCTAATGACCTTAAATAATAATTTTCATCACTAATGTTACTTACTACTGGTAACACTAAATAGAATAATCTACACCAGTAATAGTTATTATTGATTATTCATAATATAGATAAGGGCATAATAATAATTTAAGTAAATAAGAAGAATGAGTAAATATATCATGTACTGTTCCATGTGTCAACAATTATAAATAGGTAATTTTTTCTGATGATTAGAGTACTTGATTATAATGCTGCAGATCCTTGGTTTGAATCCCAGAGATAACTTTTGTGTAAAACAGAAGTTGTTGGTTTTCGGTTCTGGTTGTATTTGGGTGTGTGAAATGGATGTCTGTAAAACACATCCACAGTATAGGACAAAAGTATTTCTTCTAAAAACAACAACACCAGTAGGTGTGGGCATTGTTTTATAATTAAAAAATAGAAACAGAATATGAGTTGTTGTAAGGACTGCTTTCATTGTATTATGTAATAACATGTACTAGAACATTAGTCTAGCCAAATATTATGTGTGTCAATAATGCAACCGAGTTCTACTTGACCATCTGACCACATCTGTAATATCCATAATATACTATACATAAAATATAAAGAAATAATCTTTTATACTTGCTACTTAATTTTTATAACATTGCCATAAAGAACAGCAGCTGTGGTTGGTATTGTTCCTTTGAATGTTACAAAGCAACACTAAAATATTAGTTTTCAGTAATTGGCTCTGGAAGTATTGTGTTATTCCATGTCTCTAAAACTGTGTCTGACCCCTTCTCCAATCTTATCACATAGGTATGTATGTCGGGTGTGGGAGGGTAAAGGTTAATGAGAGCTAATATGTTATTGCTAATACTTATTGAAGTATAATATAACTGAATAGTTTATTTTAGACTATTTTGACATACTAGAATAAAGTAAAAAAGACATAGGTTGGAATTATTAAAATTAAAAAAAAATTTAATGTGATGAGACTAGCAACTCATTCACCTGTCAAATTTTTTATCACCAGGTGAATGATTTGCTTGTAATATATATACATATTAACTAACATATACATAAATAAAGGATAAAATTCTAATAAATTATTTAATTTAATATATTTCAATATTCTGTTACAGGACATACAGATTGTGTGAGAGGGCTGGCTGTAGCTAATTCGGAGACATTTTTAAGTTGTTCAAATGATGCATCAGTGAGATTATGGACTAATAAGGGAGAGTGCCTTAATACTTACTATGGACATTCAAACTATATTTATAGGTAAAAATATACATTCAAAATATTAATTAAAACTAAACTACTTGATTAGTAATTGGATAGAAAGCTAGTATAGACTAGCAATAACGCAAAATACGCGCTAGACATGGAGTAGCGGAAATCGGGCCGTTGCAATCTAGTATAGACTTGATATTTTAACATATTATTTATTTACCACTGGTTTGAAAAAATGAGGATATCTTGGGAAGACCTAGCATATTGTTGCACATTCTGCTAAATTATTTCTCTTATAGACCCCTTACAACAAATCAGATTAGATTATTTCAAACTGTGGATTAGGTTCAGTTGTATAAAAAATATAAGTAGTAGTAATATAAGTAATAAAGTGACGAGACAAACAAAATATTTACCAGATAGATAGTGCAACATATGTTCATAACAAATGCTATGACACCCAGAACATTTATTGAGATGAAATGGAATGCATAGGAATCCTAACACCAGTAAATTTATGGTGGCAAATTATTACACAATCTGCCTTATGTATCTATCCTTCAGGAAGAATTATTATATACATACATTTTAGACTACAACAGAACAGCTTCTGTAGAAAGTCCCTCACAAATTGCTCTAACAGAATCGGCTGTAATCGCCACGCTTGACATGCGGATTGGCGATCGCAATACCATACACTTCGCACCTTTGACACTATTGTCTCCAGTCTGGATAATTTATGTCTGTCTGGAATAATTGAGATGGTTATTCTGTCAGATAATGTTGCCAAGGAAAAACGTAATCTTTAGATGTTGTATATATATAGTTTGCAATTTTGCATCTTTTCGACATATCGTTTTTTCGGGCATTAGTCGTGTCATGTCTTTACTATAAAATAATAATGTATTTGAGGGTACTTAATTATCTTGTTATAAAATAAGGTTAACTAAAGTAGGTAGATAAATAATATGTTATGTCAAACACTTCTTCTCTTGCTACCTAGCATAATAAACGTTTATTTGCAAATACAGTGTTTTTAAGTACATAATATTGGCGACGAGTGTTAAAAGTGATTAAAATGGAGCACAAAGCAATTAAGTTTCCAGAATTTAGACCGCAAGTAGACAATTGGGACAGTTACATGATCGCTTGAAGTTTTGTTTTGAAGCAAATGGCATAGTGTTAGACAGTGTTAAAAGAGCAAATTTTTTTACTGTTTGTGGTACAAATGTATTTGAGACATTTCTTGCGTTAATTACTCCCCGCAAGGCAAATGACGTAACATTCACTGAAGTGGAAACTATTCTCACTGCTCATTACAACCCAAGACCGAATGAAATATCAATGTCATACAAATTTTATAAACGAGATCAATTACAAAGCGAATCAGCTTCGGATTATATTGCACAGCTTAGGAAAATAAGTTCTGGTTGTAATTTTACCGATTTGGAGGGAATGCTACGTGACAGACTAGTATGTGGAATGACGGACGAAAGACTACAATATGAACTTCTAAAAATAAATAAATTACAATATCAAGATGTAGTCGACGCTATGTTGTCATCGGAGAGTGCAGGGAGGGATGTTCATATGATTCGAAGAGAAACGCATGTCTCTGAGAATCCCAGTAGCTCCGCTTACACAGCGGAACCAATGGATATTAATGCTGTACAACAAAAAACTAAAATCCGTCTCTGCTATCGTTGTGGTGAATACCACGCTAACGAGTGCCGTTTTATTAATACGGTGTGCCACTAATGTCACAAAAAAGGTCATTTAGAAAAAATCTGCATTACAAAAAAGAAAAATGTTCAAAAAAAAATTAACCTACTGAGTGAAGATACTGACGGTTATTTAAATGGAATATATTATATGAGGAAAAATTCCCGAGTACCCCCATACGAAGTGGAGGTGTCGATGCAGGGAGTGCCTGTGTTGCTGCAAGTGGACACTGGTGCAAGTTTTTCGCTCATAAATGAACGCACGTGGCGCAGGCTGCGCTCGCAACTGCCGCCCAGCGCATTGCGTGCCTCGCCGCTCGCGTTACGTACGTGGACGGAGACACCAGTACAACTCTTAGGCCAAGCCATAGTACGAGTTGCCTACGAAGGTGTAGTACGTGACCTTGGCGTTATTGTCGCAAAGGGCAACGGGCCTAATTTGCTTGGACGCGACTGGCTAGCACCACTTAATATTACATTAAAAATTAATTTTATTTCGGACACTGACTTGATTAAGATAGACACGATAATATCAAAACATAAAGAAGTATTTAGGGAGGGGCTTGGTACTTACCGTGGACACCCTGTTACTATACAATTAAAAAAAGAAATCACTCCTAAGTTTTTGAAGGCACGTCCTGTACCTTTTGCTATTAAGGATCGAGTAGAAAAAGAAATTTTGGACAATTCAAAAACAAAGACACGAGAAACAAGAGAAGGATGCAAGGTGATGTTTAGGAACTATAAAAATGGTCCAAAATGGTTACCAGGGAAAATAGTGTACCAAAATGGTCCATCTAACTATAGAGTGGAAACCAATGATGGCTTAATAGTAAATCGTCACATTGATCAACTAGTGAAAGTTGCTGAAGATAAATCTGAGGAGAGGGAAAGCGATATTATACAGTCTAATGATAACGAAATTCCTTATTCAGAAGTTGTAGGAGATGAAAGGAGAGAGCAACAAGCTGAAGAGAGTAGTCATGAAACAGAAGATATTTTTGAAATCCCCAATGCGGATAAATGGGCAGAAATGTTAGGAATACCACATCAAGGATTGAGTTCAACGGGGGGTAAAATGAAAAATAAATCTTACATTCATTCTAAAAGTCCATATGAAAAACCAGCTACATATAATAAATTCATGTTTTAATTTTAATTAAGAATTTTGTATTGTAAAACTTAGATTAATAAGAGTAATTATATTATTACTTTAGGGGAAGGTATGTCATGTCTTTACTATAAAATAATAATGTATTTGAGGGTACTTAATTATCTTGTTATAAAATAAGGTTAACTAAAGTAGGTAGATAAATAATATGTTATGTCAAACACTTCTTCTCTTGCTACCTAGCATAATAAACGTTTATTTGCAAATACAGTGTTTTTAAGTACATAATAAGTCGACTATTACAATACCCATGGGGTGGTACACTCTCTAACACTGCCAACAAGGCTCCATAACTGCTGGAATTGCTCATTGCCAGTAATTGCTGTAGGTTTTAGTACATTAAAACCACAAGCTTAATTATATTACTATTACATTAACATATTTAAATTAGGATATTAGAGTGCTCAGAAAATATTTGTCGTATTAAATTGGCTATAATTTGTATAATTCTTGATTATTATTCTAAACAGTATCAGTGTGAACCCGGGTATTCCAAATAGCTTTACAACTTGTGGAGAGGATGGTACGGTTAGATTGTGGTCTAGTGGAGACTGTATAAGAGAGATCCACTTGCCCGTACAATCCGTTTGGAGCGTCACATGTTTGGATAATGGTGATATTGTCACAGGTACTAGTTTATTTTATCTATTCATTAAATCATTCATTAAAGTGGATAAATGTAAAAATATATATGATCTCATTGATTCTGTTTATTTCTCAGGCATGCCGGTTTCCTCATAATGTTTACCTTCAAAACCGAGCAAGTGATAAATCAGCACATAAAACTGTAATTTACAGTGCCAGCATCAGGAATCAAACCCATGTCACTGACGTAATATAAAATTTAAGGCGAGCGTGTGATCACAAAGCTACCACAGCTTGATAAATTTTCTTTTATCTTTTTTTTTAAAGCGATACTAGGATAAACTGCATATACACGAGACACCCAACAACGATTTGTAGGCAATGCAAATATCAATCTCGTGCAGGAATCCAACTAATGCCATTTCTTTGTCACTGCACGAACCAAGCTCATTTAAAAAAAACATTTGTTAATTTCAGGTGCAAGTGATGGTATAGTTAGAGTGTTTACTAAGGATCCAGCAAGATATGCAGATGAAATGGTATTAAAAATATTTGAAGATGAAGTGGTAAAAATGCAAACTGCTTCACAACAAGAAATAGGCGGCTATAAACTTTCCGAGTAAGTTCATATTAATAGTTCTTCTAGTAGAAGCAAATACAAAGGAACATAATTTGTAATAATTGGCGTAACTAGATTTTATACTTGTAAAATACTTAAATTTACATTTTTATTTGGAAGCAAATTATGTCAAAGTAACTGAAGCCACACAGACAGTTCAGTTCAGGGTTCAGTCCCCGCTTGCTACTATAAATGGTAATTTACCAATATACTTTCCTCCTAATACTTTCTCGGCTGTGAAAGAAAACATCGTGAGAAAACCTACATATCAAAAAAATATTCCAATGGCGAGTAAAGTCTGCCAAGCTACTCGGAGGACTCTTTTCGGCTCTAAAATCCTTTGAAAATGAGAGATAGTACGTATTCTGCAATGTGACATTTATAGGATCAGTGGCAGACTTTTTGGTTTGGAAACTCCATTAAAAATGAGAGGTAGGCAGAAGGAAACCATCTAGCAAATGGACATTGATTTTGCATTTGACAAGATTGCTTGTTAAATTTTCTCTTACCTTACTAACATTTACCATATACATTTTTCAGATTACCGGGACCAGAAGTTTTGTTGGAGGCAGGCAAGACTGACGGACAAACAAAATTGGTACGTCGCGGAACCAATGTCAAGTGCTACTCATGGAGCGCAGCAGAAGGGACCTGGAACGAGATCGGCGACGTGATGGGTGCAAATCCACCTGCTGAGGGCAAAACTATGTATCAGGGAAAGGTAGACTTTTAAAATCTTTATGCCAAATTACACAAATGTTTAACCACAGATGCCGTGCAGCTTAGGGGCTAAGCGCTCGCTTTAAATTTCATAGTACGCGAGTGACCTGCGTTCGATTCCCGGTGCCGGCACCAATAAAATTGTTAATTGCAATTTTAAGTGCTGATTTACCACGTGCTCGACGGTGAAGGAAAACATCGTGAGGAAACCTGCATGTCTGAGAAATAAAAAATATTTCGAAGACATGTGAAGTCCGCCAACCCGCATTGGAGCAGCGTGGCGGGTTCTTCCTAGTTCCAAAACCCTCTCAGAAATGAGAGGAGGCCTGTGCTCAGCAGTGGATGTCCCACTGCTGAGCACAGGCCTATAGGCTGAAATTATACTTTACTTTTTTTTAACCACAGAAGGCCAGAAGTGAACATGTTAACATCAAAACATCTAAAATCTCATTTCAGCTAACTCATTTTCAGAATGTATTTTATTATCATTCTTATTCTGGGCAGTTTATCATTAGATTTGCTCAGGAACTAATTAAAATAATCTGAATTACAGGAATACGACTTTGTGTTCAGCGTGGATATCAAAGATGGCGCCCCGCCAATAAAATTACCGTTTAATAAAACGGAAGATCCATGGGTTGCTGCCCAAGCCTTCATTCACAAGTAAATGTCTTTTTTCAATTACTTTCCCCTTTAAAATACTTCTACAAACATAAATTGCACATGCACAAACACCCTGATCCAAAACACCAATTTGTAGGCCACACAAAGTATTTATTCTATATTGATCAAAACAGTTTCAACCCATAGAGAAGAAGTCGATCTTAGATTTGCACCAACTGAGTTGTCTCTGGCACCAGTGTAATGGTTTCTTACTTTTATACACAGAATACTAGATTCATATATTATATATTTATATAAAAGAAAATGCATAGGGTTTGCTACATTAACTCATCTAAGTAATTGTCTCACAGAACTCAAGTTAATGACGACTATGTAGGTTACATTTTTTTTTTCTTTAAAAAAAACGTGTGGGGCATCCACAGTAGGATTTTCTCATGTATCGTGGGTGCGTTTTACAAACATACATTTCACATGCACATCACAACCAGACCCGAAAAGCAACAATTTGTGTTTTTGCACAAATTTGCCTCCGGCTGGGAATCGAACCCAGGACCGGTGGCGCAGAAGTCAGGTACGCTAACCACTACGCCACCAACATAAGTTATTAAACTTAACCAACTTAAGCCATTAACTTAAGTTATGTGAGACAATTATACTCAATATACTGGGATCTCAACGAAAGCCATACATATAAGGGCTAAAGGCTTATAACATATCTACAAGTACCTTTTGTATGATAGATTAGGCTCCAATATACATGTATCATGGTGCAATCATTTTTCTGAAAAATCATATTTAAATTTTAATTTACTGGAATCACAATGAAAGCTTTATGTACAAGGTCTAAAAGCTTATAACATATCTACAAGTACCTTTAATATAATAGATTAAGCTCCAATTAACATTGATCAAGGCGCGAATATTTTTAAGAAAAATTGTATTTAAACTTTATTTATCTGAAATTAAAGTTGGTTTTCAGCATACCCATATTTTGTATCACTTTTAGTTTTTTATGATAAATGTTTGGGTTTATTATATTTTATTACTGATTATTCAATGACTATGAACTACTGTTCTAGTTTATATCTGTTATAGTTTTAACAGCATAATGTGGAAGGTGAAAAGGCACAACTTAACATTTTTGACTCCTATGTGCATAATGAAATATAACAAACGTTTTTCGTTCCTTAATAGATTTTAAGAAGCATTGTAATTAACTTAACTATTTGGAATAGTTCAGAATCGTTTGGTACGATCATAACAACACCACTTGCATTAAAGGGTTTTAAGAAACCGATCCTAAGAAATTGTGCCAAACAATTTTGAATGTAACAGGTTTAACTTTTCCTATTAAAATTCATTTTGATTTTAGTGTTATCATTGTACTCATACATTATTGTGTCAAAAGCTGTACATTATGTGTGTGGTTATCTCGAAATGACTGCTACGAAATACAAAAAAAAAATATTTTTGGTATAACTCACGTTTTTTTTTTTAAAAGCGTGTAGGAGCGAGGACAATCGCTAGTACGAGGGGTGATCCAAAAGTAATGATAATCAGTTATTTCTAGTGCACACAAAAATACAAAAAAATTTCAGTCACTTACTCAGTTAACCACTAGTTCAGGGAAAAAAAATCATATAAATAGGCCACGATTCCCGGGAGCTACATTCATTTGAATACGGACTGTCAAGGAGTGAACATCAAAATGGAAAAACACGAAATCAGAGCTGTCATTAAATACCTCTGCTTGAAAAAAATGTCTACCAAAGACATACACAGCGACTTGGTGGAAACATTAGGGGACTCTTCTCCTCCATATTCCACAGTTGCACGCTGGGCTAAGGAGTTTAAGTTGGGAAGAACATCGACGGAAGACGAACACCGCGAAGGACGCCCATCGACGTCCCTCACTGAAGAAAATGTGAAAAAAGTTGAAGAAGTTGTATTGGAAGATCGAAGAGTGACTATCAGGCATGTAGCTGAGGTCACAGGGATCTCATATGGCAGCATTCAAAGAATCCTTGCGAACGAATTGCATATGAGAAAGGTCTCCGCGCGTTGGGTACCGAAAATGTTAAACGACGAGCAAAAGAAGAAACGAGTCGACATGTCAAGAGCAAATCTCGAAAAGTTCCAGGCAGACAAGGATAATTTTTTGTCACGTTTTGTGACCATGGACGAGACCTGGATCCACCATTTTGATCCTGAAACAAAACAACAATCGATGACATGGAAACGATCCGATGAACCGACGCCGAAGAAATTCAAAGTGTCAAGCTCAGCAGGGAAGGTTATGGCGTCTGTTTTTTGGGACGCTGAAGGAATAATCATGGTGGACTACTTGGAAAAGGGGGCCACTATTACAGGCTCCTACTATGCAGAACAAATAAGAAGATTGCGGGAGGCTATTAAGGAGAAAAGGCGAGGCAAACTGCGGGCTGGAGTGCTGTTCCATCAAGACAACGCACCGGTTCACAAAGCTGCAATTGCCATGGCTGCCATTCAGGAAGCGGGCTTTGAGCTGGTGGAACACCCCCCTATTCACCAGATCTAGCCCCAGCGACTTCTATCTCTTTCCACGACTCAAGGAACACCTCCGATGCAAGAAATTTGACGATGATACGACGTGTGGCGCGGGTTGAGGAATTTTTTGAGAGTCAGAAAAGATTTTTTTTCTAATGGCATTTTGGATTAGAAAAGAGATGGACTAAAGTTAACTTGCTAGGAGACTATGTTGAGAAATAAATTTATTTATTTATTTTATTCATTTGTGTTTATTATTGATTATCATTACTTTTGGATCACACCTCGTAGTATACAGTACTGGCTGTTCGTGCCCTCTTCGCTAATTTCAGCTGTTTACCCAACTGTTAAATCTGTTCTTTTATCCCGTTTACATTGGTCAAGTTTTAGCGAAGTTAAAAAGTACAGTAGTGTAAACTGATCGGACAGTGGCGAGTCAACCTGGCTTGCAAAGTGCCTTTCCAGTGAATCCGAATAGAATCCCTTTCTATTTTTTCGGCAAGTAACACCAGCAGTTGACTCGCCACCGGCGTCGTGTAAACAGTCAAATAAAGTACAGTGCGTAAGTAACTGTACGGAGGACGAATGAGTACATAGATTTGTTTTGAAATAGGCATTGATAATGTCGAAATAAAACGTCTGGTTTTATTTGCTTCACAATAATTGCGAGTGTTTTGCGAAGGAACGCATGAATTTCGTGACGTTGATCCTCCATCTCGACGACGAAATGTCACTTGACTGTGTGTAGTGTAAACGGTCACTGTCCAGGCGCTCGTCACTCCGCGTCCACTGCAATTGTACTCGCGACTTCGCTAAAAACTTGACCAATGTATATAATATGTAGTTTCGGAGAAATCGTAATGAGGAGTCAGTCAGTGGTAAATCTCTTATAAAAATGTTACAGAAACGATCTACCTCAAGTGTACCTGGAGCAAGTAGCTAACTTCATCATAACTAATGCGAAGTTAGAAACACTTCCTACTGCAAGTAATGGGTGAGTAAGTTATGTAAATATCAAACTTCTTAAATCTAAACATTTTTTTTACTTCAAATAACATTATCTGTAAATGAGATTTCAACACTTCATCTTGTTTCTTTGAAGAATATGACAATTTACTTATAGCCAATTCTGACCAATGCTTCAATTTCTAGTTAATTTATTCATCAGCGTTAGATATACGAAAAGAGGTATGAATTGGAGTCAAAACAAAAAGCGATTCATTACGAGGATTATCTTAAACTTTATTCCAATGACCTGCAAAGGTAACATTCTAGAAAAAATTGCCACCATCAAGCATTGCATATCAAGAATTATGCTAATATAAAGTTCTTTACCAACATGCATTATCCGCCACCAACTATAGTGAGGGAGGAGGAAGTCTGTTTATTGGACCTGAGTGAAAGCCTTGCCAGAGCCAACTAATTGTTTTTGCACAATTGTGTTTGGAGTTATTTGGATTTGAGGTCCAGTAGAACATTAAACTATACCGGTATTTTTAAAACCATTCCCCTGTTAGTTTAAAAGAAAGTGGAACTGCTACTTGATCGATCATACCTGCACCATGTTATTGCATAGTTACCAAAGTTACATCTTTGGTGATTATGCAATAATATGGTGTACCATGGAGCTGATCTGATAATGTAGTTGGAAATTGGCTATAGGAAATCCTCAAGTAAGCAAGACAACTCCGTCATGTTTAGGTTCATTGTATTTATTTTCATAAGTACTATAGACCCAATTTTGAAGTCTTTAAATGTTTTCAAAAAAACATTTGAAGTCCACTGGACAATATCCCAAATAAAAGCATGTAACATAAATATGATTTCATTTCAAACTTATTCTATCTACCACTTAAAAATGTTTTATTTATCTGAGAATGTATTATTTAAACATATGTTATCTTGTTAATTTCTCAGATTTGCCGACCCGTTTACAGGCGAGTCGCGTTATGTACCAGGGTCGGGGACAGCCGGACGCACTTTGAACGCTATTGACCCTTTCACTGGGTCGGGAGCGTATACTACTCCCGCAGTGTCTGCAAACCCCAATATTTTAAGCGAAAAGCATTTTATACCACACGATGCTTATATCAGGTAAGATTCGAGTCAATTAACATCTAGCTTTCAGATCACTGTTCACTGGCAACATAAAAAAAATATAAATGGATTATTTTATATTAAGAATCTCAAAATTAACAATTAGATATTTTTTTGATAAACTGACGAGACGAGCAAAACGTTCACCTGATGGTACAGTCACTATAGTTCTTAAAAACTATGTCCTGGACCGATGCTCTTGTGGACTTTAGAATTTTATTCCAGGGTTACATCTGGTTACTGCCAATAATCAGTTTTCAGTCGTTTTTGAGTTATAGACATATGTAGAGACAGAATTGCTTGTTAGATTTTGTGAAACTAATTTTAATTCATCTGTTCCCTCATACCTTCTCGGCATTCTAGGCACGAGCCCCGGGCCCCCGTATATTGATGTCCATACGCATTTTCGACCCAATTAATCACTTAAAAAACGTATTGGTTTCTTTGTTCAACACATAAGAAACAGTCCCAAAATAAAAATACATTGAAGTTTTCGTTCATGTTTTTTTGCTTTCCTAAAGGGCCCCAAACTCGTGTGCCCAACGGTATCTGCATGATCTAAGATGGTACATATGACAAAAAAATTATGTGAATTTAACAAAATTTAATGTAAGATTATGTTTCAGTGGTTTAAATATTTTTTTTCCATCTACATCTTTATTTATGTTTATGTATATTGACTGTTACAGATTCGATCAAGCGAACCTAAAAGGAATATACGATAAGCTAAAAGAGTTTAATAGCAAAATCAGCGATGGCATGAATTTGTTTACTGATGAGCAAATAGGAAGTATAGTTAAGTTAGGAGAAATGGTAAGTGTACTGATTGTTTTTCCCTGCTTCAATTACCTTATATTTAGGCTTTTAAATAGTTGACAATGACTTCTATTTATGTCATGAAAGGTATTAAAGGGAAGTTAGGGTCTTTGTGTAAATATTTGACATGATTACACTTTTTTGGGGTAAATGTTATATCATCATTAAGATTATCTGAAGGTTGCTATTTGGTCTGTTTTTAAACGAAGTACCAAGAAAACTTCGTCGATTTTTACTTGTGCAGTTGGGTGACCTACCTTGGAATTCAAAGACCTTTGTGTGTTAAGACCAATGGTGTTAATGTTTCCTTTTCATTGCATGTGACTGTACAACAACAGTGCAAACATAAAAAGTTGTTGATTCATGGCTCTCTAGTCCACATCCCAATCGAAACCAATATGTTTGCAACAACTGCAGTTATGTTACTGTACAGACCCTTTCCTTGATAATGATGATCAAGACAGACCATTTCCTTCAATTGTATGTCACACAGAAATGTTCTTGGTGACACAGCATTTGTTATGGGCAGATGTTATACTTACCATCAGGTGAATGTTTTCCTCAGTCCGTCACTTATCAAATAAAAAGAAAAATATTTTGAAAGGAAGGAAGGTGAACAAAAGAAGGTGGTGTTTAACTGACAAAGTTATCTATGGAGTGCTATGGGTACTTACTATAATTATCATGATTGGTTGCAAAAAGTTCTCAATTGGAAATCTTTTGGGTAATGAAATTGTGCACGACGCAAACAAACCGAGCCGCGTGATACGTCGAACGAAATATGTAATTGTTGAAACCGTCGCTATTTGGTCCGCTGGCCAGCAGCGGCAGTCAGTCGCTCCCCAGCCACCGAATAGGCTACAAGAAAATAAAGAAATCCTCACCGCCGCTTGCCTCCAAACAATTGAAGACCATAAACATCATATCATCATATATTATGATAATATATGTGATGATATGATGTTTATGGTCATTGGTTTCATTATTTTCGAACGGAGTTACGGCGTACCGTAACAGAAATAATAAATTGACTTGTGTGTCCAACCTAAAATGTTTGAACAAATGTTTTTTTTTCTTGTTTTAGAATAGCTCATTCAATCCTGAAACAGTAAGCTTATTGAAGAAAATGTTGGAATGGCCTAAAGGTAATTACCATACTTCAGATATTTTCAGTAACAACTGACAAATCTATCAACATAATCTTTATTATGAATGCTGATTTCTGGGTTCCTGATTGATATTTTGTCAAGAAGTAATAATATATTTTGTATCGTACATCTATTGCCGTCTTGTCTGTAATACTGCATGCCATTTCTCGGATGAAATGTTAAATAGAATTAAGCAAGAATGGATACTAAGCATGGGAACTATGGAAAATCCCCCAGCCCAGTGATTACGCTAGCTCACAGTGCCCTTCAAACCGAAACACAGTAATGTTTGCACACTACTGTATGACTGCAGAATAGCTGACACTGCGATGGTACGTACCTAGACGGATTTCTGCACAGGAATCCTACCACCAGTAAAAATATTCTATAAAATTCTTTAGTAGTCATTTAGCATTGTTTCATTGTTCTATTAATTTGATAAATAAGATTATCGACAACGATACGGTTAAATCACTTTGCCCAACTATAAGGCCCGAAATGCAAGGAAGCACTCAGTTCAGGTAAACATTCTGTTACATATTTACTAAGTGTCCTACTACCAGTAGATCCTGGTCAAATGCTAGCCAATATCTACAAAATATGTGTGGTAGGATTTCTATGCAGGAATCTGTCTAGATAGGTACCACCCCAGGGCCAGTTATTCTGCCGTGAAGCAGTAGTGCGCAAACATTACTGTGTTTCGGTTTGAAGGGCACTGAGAGCTAGCGTAATCACTGGGCATTTGAGACTTAAGAAGTGATGTCTCAGGGTGACCGGCGCAGTGTGGTGTCACACAGAAATGTTCTGGGTGACATAGCATTTGTTATGGTAAGACGTTGCACTTACCATCAGGTGATCTGCTCGTTTCGTAACTTTATAAAATAAAAATAATAAAATTGAATGCAACATTTAATGTTAAATTGTTTGTTTTCTTTTCAGAAATGCTTTTCCCTGTGTTAGATGTAACTAGACTGGCGATAAGAAGAAAAGAAATTAATGGGCAAATATTTGACATTTCATATGGGGCAAACTTTGTTAAGTACCTCCTATCTCTACTTAACCCCGGTTAGTTTTTCCTTTTATGTATTTTATATTTTGGCAAACGGCATTCGGTAATCTGTGGAGAGACTTAAGTTAAATAATGAACTGTAACTAAAGTGGATCCGAAAGTCTTACATAAATTTACATAATTGATTAGAAAAAAATAAATATTCGTGGTAGCTCAGAGGCCTGGTGTTCGCCTTTAATTTCATAGTAAGCGAGTCACCAGGGTTCGATCCCCGGTGCCAGCACCTCTAAAATTGTTCTACAATTTTAAGTGCTGATCTACCACGTGCTTAGCGGTGAAGGAAAACATCGTGAGGAAACCTGCATGTCTGAGAAATAAAAAATATTTCGAAGACATGTGAAGTCCGCCAACCCACATTGGAGCAGCGTGACGGATTCTTCCTAGCTCCTAAACCCTCTCCGAAATGAGAGGAGGCCTGTACTCAGCAGTGGGACATTTATGGGCTGAAAATTAATTTTTTATTTTTTAAATATTCGTGAATATTAACCTGGGATTAAATATAGAAGGATAAAGCATATAGATTAATTTACGCATTTCGCTATCAAGACTCGTCTAGAATGAAGGAAAGTAAGTTAATTTGCTAAGATGCAAAATATAAAAATGGTGTATATTACCTAGTTTTTTGAAGAGCACCGCCCGCCCTCCCTCAGTAGCGTACATACATACATACATAAGATCACGACTGTATCCCATAAGGGGTAGTCAGAGACTGGGCACTCACTGCAAAAACTGATGACTGCCACAATCCACGTTTCACCAAAACGAGATCCAATGGATGAGATGGAGTTGTGGTATTCTTTTAACGAGCCGCCACCACACGGCTTCTCAGTAGCGTGCTTATGCAAAGTAATACCGCCACCAGGAATAGCCACCGCGCCGAGTCTCGGCGGCCGTCTGTCGCAGAGTACAATGTCACGGTCCAACCCCTGAACTGATCTTGACAAAATTTGGCACAGAGATAGCTTGCATCCTCGAAACGCGCATAGGATACTTTTTATTCCGGAAAATTAAATAGTTCCCGCGGGATATTTAAGAAACCTATATCACGAAGTCGCGGGCATATGCTAGTCTATACAAATAATAAAAAATTGAAGTGTCTGTTTGAATAAAATAACAGCTTTTTACTCAATTCTTATTACACTACTAATAAAAAAAAGTTTAAATTTTTTTGTCTGTGATCCGGCTAATCTTCAAAACGGCTGGACCGATTTTGACGGGACTTTTACTGACGGATTGATATTATGGCGGGTAACTAAGACCCGATTTCACCGATCGCTTTGGAGACCAAGTTTAATATAACCACGTTTTACTGAACTTAGTTCAAATGTATCATTTGAACTCGGTTTTCGTCTAACCGATTTCACCGGCTCCATTTCGATCGCGTTCAGAAAAACGAAGTTTACGTGAAATTTCGTCACAATCTAAAACAAAAACTCGATATATTTATTATTTTGCGACATCAAACAGCCTGTTTTTATGCATAAGACACATACAATAAAGAAAACATATTAAAAATATTTATTGTGTTTACATAGTTGTGCGATTGACAATGACAGCTCTCTAAACGCGTTTAAAGAGCTGAACATAGAAAATTGGGCGTTCAGAATTTGAACCGCGTTTAGCTTTAATCGCGTTCAGTTGATTTTGGTGAAATGCCAACAGTAGCATTGAACTCAGTTAAACGCTTAAAGTTCGTTCAGCTTGAACTGATCGCGTTTAGTTTCAACGGTGCAATCCGCCCTTAGGCTACTTTAATTGTAGAAAAATAATTAGAGTTCCGCGAAACAAAATTATACCCCAAAATTCAGTTCAAATAGGGAAGCATATACACATGTATATCATCGATCGGGGTCGGTTTTTATACGCGGGTATATATAAAATACAAAAGTTTGAAGACAATTAATTATAGAATGTTCATCATTTATTATTGCAGACAATATTGCGGCCAATCAAATGTTGGCGATGCGTGTCCTGGTCAACGCTTTCACCGACTTGTCGGGCGAGATGTTGGTGTTGGCTGCGCGGGAAAACGTTATACACTGCATTATATGTCTCAACCAACTCAACAATAACGCTCAAGTATGATTATAACCATTTCCCAAACAATGCTGATTAATGTTTAATTGTAATATTTCAGATTGCTTGTTTCAAATTGTCATTCCAATAATATTGTCATCCATAATTTTATTATCGTCATCATCATCATCATTTCAGCCTATCACTAGTCCTAGTTGAACATAGGCCACTCCGATGGATTGCCACAAAAGCTAGTAGCTCTCGTTTTGGGGTAATTTTGGGGGGCAGGAGGGTTGGCAACTGCAGTCTATTAATTGAGATGTTCCAGAAAGAGACTGTTGCCCGTCTCCAGGTCTCCATTTTCCCTATCGACTTTTACGACACCCTGGATGAGATGGAGTGGTAGATTCTCTTAAGCGGCCACTACACGGCATTTATGGATGACAATATTACCCAAGGCCTTAGCTTGATGAACGTTAAATAATTTTGCTCCTTCAGTTAGAAAACGGTGACCTCTCCACTTCTCGTTCTTCTTTCGCCATAGTTGTTCCTGTGCTGGAATCCGTCTAGGTAGGTACCACCCCAGGGCCAGTCATTCCGCCATGAAGCAGCAGTTTGCAAACTTACTGTGTTTCGGTTTGAAGGACACTGTAAGCTAGTGTAATCATTGGGAGTATTGGACTCTGGGTGACACAGCATTTATGGGCAGACATTGCACTTACCTTTTGCTCGTTTTATCACTTTGTCCAATAAAAAAACAACTTCAGGTGTTGATTTACCTTGTACTCGGTGAAGAAATAATATCCTAAGTTCATAATGTCTACATGTTAGAAAAATTAATCATACTTCAAGGTAACGTTAAGACCTCAATTCCACACTGGAGCAACTTTTCGTATCTCCCCAAATCTGTTACACTTTCAAAATTGATGGCAACCAGCAATGAAATGCTCATATAGATAACTACTATTAGAAAGCTTCGGACCAACCAATAAGTACAAATCCTGAATCTTATTCATATAGATGCATTAAGACTTATATCCTTTACAGATCGCCGCGGCCTCTTTACTCCTCAACCTTTCGGTTGCATTAGCACAACAGACGGACAATGTAGACCTAGCCGATTGTATAATACATCTCTTGAATAGAATCACGGACAACGAAGCGTATTTCAGGTATAAACAACTGAATAAACACATTAATGCAGCTTTGGATTAATATTGTTAAAATTTGTTCAACATTTTCTCTTTAAATTCATGCAAAATAATATTTTTGTTATTAAGACAGGATGGACAAGATCCATCTTTGGTGAAGTTGTCACCTCTAATAGATAGAAACTTACCACAAGAAACACAAGTGTTATATTCCTAATGTTTTTTTAAGATATGAATTCCCATCAATAAATCAGTTTCGTCGTGAGGTTCCTCTGACGGAGAAAACACCGGCGAAACTACGTAGGACTTTCTTTGTTATCATCTTTTTTAATGTTAATCAAGTACATTGAAAATATAGAATAGAAAAATACGATGAATAGTGTCCTGGTGTCGAATATAAAAAATATTTAAAATTGTTCCATTAGCATGAAACAATGCTACGAGTATTATTATTAGCCGTCCATATGTATTCCTTTTTAATATTTAACCTATGAAATTATTTCTTACAGAGGTTTAGTTGCATTGGGAACCCTGTTAGCAGAATCGCCACATAAACTGCTTATACAGACGAAAATCGTATCCAATATGCAATTGCACAATAGACTGAAGAAAGACAGCGGTAGCTCGCCTAATGATTCTAATCTTAAGAAAATCACAGCCTGCTCTCAAGAAATAGTCAAATTGTTATGAATAAAGAAACTGTACCTAATATTGCTATTAAAAAAATCTGTACAATTCCTATATTTTCCAAGAGTTTCTGCCATTAAGTTAGATGTTGCACCCGTAAATTGCCAACATTCGTTATCCAATTTTATCTTATGACGAAATATTTTGATCCTGTTTAAATACTTTTAAATAATGAGATGTTTAGTGTTGCTAGAGCTTTCGGTAGATATAATGAAAGGAGAAGTTGTTCTGCATAATTTATATTTCTTTGTAGATTTTCATTAGAATAATAACGGTGTTTTTATATTGTAAACAAGCATTAACAGCAGCAATAATAATTGTAAAAAATATGTTTTATTTATGTGTATACCTAAATATTTGGCGTACGAAATTTACAAAGAGTGCGTTCCACGGTTGAACAAAATGTACAATGGAAAGTGAACAGTGACTGATATTATAATCAAATGTACATTCAAAAATTATCTAAGTGTGAAATACATAATTTCATACATTACTGCTATCTAACTAGAAAAAAGTTCTCAAATAAATGTTTACATATTGACCATATTTCCTTTAGCTGCGATATAAACATTACGCTGCTCCGTTGGATATCTTATGAATCTTGTTAAACTCCATAAGGAAATACAATAAACCATCAAGTACATTTTTTTTTATAAACTACGGATGAACTTATAATAATTTACCTACTGACAAGTAAAGAGACAAATTTGTAATCATGAATTTGTCTCAAATAAAATATTCGAAGCATTAAAGTATCATTATTGGAATAAACAAACCTGTGGCTAAGAAAAAAGCCGATAGGTGCCCGGCGGAATAGAATAGCACCTTTTTAACAGGTGGTACGATTCCGTCCAGGTAGGTACTACCCCGGGCCAGTTATTCGCCGTGAAGCAGTAGTGTGCAAACATTACTGTTCCGGTCTGAAGGGCACTGAGAGCTAGTGTAATCACGGGGCATATGAGACTTAAGAACTGATTTCTCAGGGCGTTGGGGACAGTGTGGTGTAACACTAATGTTCTGGGTGACACAGCTTTTGTTATGGGCAGACGTTGCACTTACCATCAGGTGAACGTTTTGTTCGTTTCATCACTATCCACTAAAAAAAGCACCTACCTATTTCCGACCGAGGTGTCGTTAGAGGCGATAAAGGATAGCCTTTATTCATGCAGAATAATACCATAATATGCAATGCTGTCAATATAGTGCTCGTGGGGACGCAATGTCGAGTAAGATTGTTAACATAACCTAGGCAATGTATGCGTATGAAGGGGGCATTAATAAATGGAATAATATATATTATATACGTAAGCATGCATGAATTCAAAAGGATGGCTTGTTTGAAGTAACTTGATTTAATTCTTACATATTACAATATTAAAATACAAAATAATGGTTTTATGCAACTTAAATTATCAATAGTTAAATTATAATATACAAAACTTTAATTTCATGATGCATCGAGAACCATATATAACGTCAATATTTCTTTATTATAACTTGCAGTCATAATGATGACACAATAAGTTATTTTTTCTTCTTCAGTTCTTCAAAACGTCGATTAAGATCTTCGAAGTCTATTTCGTCGGGACCACCACCAGATTCCTTAGTGTTAGTTGATGTATTCGAATTACTATGCGGTACGGAAGGTAGGGGTATGTCTGAAGGTACGGATGGCAACTCGGGTAGCTCCGGAAAATAGTTTTGGGGTGGTACTTTTGAACGCGGTTGCGGCGTTGGAACATGTGCCGGCTGCGGAATAACAATATTTTAATATAAGCTCAACTAAATCTATATTTTTTTCGCATATGCGACAAGTAGCAATATAGAATAGCAAGCTGAAGTTCCAATTATCTGTCTCTCTATTTGTGCGTGTGAGTGCGTGCTGTGAATGTGTTGTCTCTTTTCTGTGTTCATATATTTTTCTTTCTCTTCATCTGCCAGCACTAGCTACGAGTTCTATGTCTAAAGCATACTAATGAAAATAAAATTTAGAGTATTGTGAAGCGGCTTTAAAAACATGAAAAATAAAAAGTAAAATGAATTACCGAATCGTGGGCAATGCTGTCATAAGCAGGTGGTAGGTTATTCATTTCTTCCTGCAATAACAAACATTAATTTTATTATATCCACTTCCAAACAGAGAAATAAAATCATTTCATTATTTTTCTTCAGCAGACATGAAATTGTGTAAACCAAAACTTGCTTATGACTTTGATATGGCATCAACAAAAAATATAAAGAGATGATCAAACTAAACTACGGTTGACTATCTAACACTAGCGACCCAGCCCAGGTAAATTTTTGTTTTTACAGTTTTATACTTAAATAAATACTAAAAGAAAATAAAAATATTTGATAATATCGGCAAACTTTTCCCGGCATTATTCACTAATACCATTAATACTGAGCTCCTATAAGAGCTGCTAAAGCCGAATACAAAATTCATCCAGTGGTTCACGAGATTAGCGCGGTCATACAGGATAAGGCTGATATTATTTATAGACACAAATCCATAAAAAATGTACTAACACTGGCAATTTTTTCTGTTTTGCCAGGTGGAAATAAAGAAATGAATCTTGCCCTTTTTTTTAAACAATGGTATATTTATTTCGTCTATTTATTTATAGAGAACACCAGCAGGAAATACATTATAACACTCGGTTGCTGATGTATGCTCCAAAATTAAATTTGGTCATGTAACCTTTTTTAATGTATATAAATAATTACATATATTAGGTATAACCCCCCCACTCCATACCACTTACAAGCTACAACCAGCCTTGACTACGTGTAAAAACTGGAGATGAAACAAATATCTGGCCTATCCAATCAAAATTTCCCAAAAAATGCAAAAATATCTTGATATCACAATCTTAATTATTTTTTTAAACAACAGCACGTGAAAGTAACCGTATTCGCAATCAAGTCGTTAACTCATGAACGACGAGGCCTAAATTCGCCCGAGTTCGCACGATCCTTCATAACCATCGATCATATAACATATAGAGCAGTCCTCTGCCTAACTAATGTATTGAAAAGAATCCGCAATAATGCAGAGAGCGCAAATAAGCACCGATTGGTCGAGACGTAAGCGAGTGTGTGTAGTTTCTGACAGATACTAAGATGTCATTGGGACAAATGACTTAATTTTTTTTATTTATTTATTTAATCTTAATTGTAACACCTTAACCTAAGGAATACAATGGGCGGACTTAATGCCTAGAGGCATTCTCTGCCAGTCAACCCTGAGAGACTAGAAAAGTGATGGCAGGTGCAAATATATAAAAAATGTGGAGTCTGGTGTAAAAATATAAATACTATTGAATAATAATTATATAATAATATAAATAACCAATATATACACAAAATTAACATAGATAAATATATACATACAAATAATAAATATACTACACAAATAATACATATATAAACAAAATAAGAGGTGAAAATAAAACATCAGTTTGCCTCCAAATAGTGCTCCCTAAGAAGTTTTTTGAAGGCGTTTTTTTTGGGTGCGTTCCTGATAGCATCAGGAAGGGCGTTCCAGAGGAGTGTAGCCTGAACTGTGAAAGAAGAGTTGAAAAATCCAGTATGATGCTGTGGAATACTAATCTTTAAGACTATTTGAAGAGCGAGGAATTCGATCATGAGTCGAATAAAGAAATTGGAAGTTATCTTTAAGATAAGACGGAGAATTGGGGTCGTGTAAAAGTGAGTAAAGTACTAATAAAATTCTGGAGCTCCGCCTTTGACGAATAGAGAGCCATTTAAGCTTTGAACGATAAGAGGATATGTGATCATACTTACGTAGTCCATAAATAAATCTTATAGAATTATTAAGAAGGCGCTCCAATTTTGTGAGAAGATTTTGTGAAAGATCTGGATAACACACATCTGCATAGTCGATAATGGGTAGAATAAGCGAATGAACCAGCATAAGCTTGGTTTTGAAAGGTAAAAAGTTTTTCAGACGATAAAGAGAACGCAGGGTGGCAACGACTACACGGCTGATTTCAGCAACCTGTACTTCCCAGGTCATACTTTGGTCTATATGCAAGCCAAGGTTTTTCACGGAGCGGCAGAATGGGATCAAGGTCCCATTATAAACAATAGAAGAGAGGCTTTCGCGATCAACCTTAGCCAGCATTCTTGGACTTCCGACAACCATTGCTTTACATTTAGATGGGTTAACTGTAACGCTATATCTACGAGACCAGTCTTTGATGGCTTCCAGATTATCATTTAATTTTTGTACAGCACTGTTAAGATCATCAATATAAGATTGCACATAAAGCTGAAGATCATCTGCATACAGATGGTACGAGCAATTGAGAACAGAAGTAATAAAGTTTATAAATAAAGAAAACATAATAGGTGAAAAAATACCGCCTTGCGGCACACCAGATTCGATGTCAGCCCATGCAGAGAAAAGTTGCCCTACGCGGACTGACTGCTGGTGACCACGAAGATATGATGAAAACCATTCCAAGGCTGGAGTGGAGAATCTTAAATATGTAAGGAGGGAAAGAAGGATATCATGATCAACTGTGTTAAAAGCATTTGAAAAGTCAACAAGCACCACCACTGTCAGTTTTTGCTCATCCATGCCTTTCCTTATATCATCGGTGACTTTAACCAGCGCAGTAGTGGTGCTGTGACCAGGACGAAACCCCGATTGAAACACATTCAGGAGGTTATGTTTAGTTAGGAACACAGAGACTTGCTTATGAACACAGGCTTCTAGAACTTTTGAGAGGATTGGCAGAATTGAAATTGGACGATAATGGTTGGGTAGTGCGGGACTAGAAATTTTGGGAAGTGGTTGTACGAAAGCTTTTTTCCACAAAGTAGGTGACCTGAGTCCAAGGAATAATTTATAATGTGTGTAATAGCTGGAAGGAGACACTCAGGTATCATAGACACCATTAACTTACTAATCTCGTCACAACCTACAGCCTTAGATTTGATTGCTGACATTACTTTCTCAACTTCCTCCTGAGTTACAGGAGAAAATTGAAAATACGGAATAGGAAGAGGTTGCATTAAACCAATTGAAGCAATTGTTTGAGATCGGACGATAGGGTCCAAAGAAGGAATGGAAGCAAAGTGACGATTTATGTCATCTAAATTAAGAGAAGGACCACAGTTCAGTGAGGTAGGCTTACCAATGCCGAGAGACCTAAGGAATTTCCACACATCAGCTGTGGAAGAGTTAGTAAACTTAAGCGGAATTTATAGAAACTTCTTTCGTGCATGTTGTAATTAAGACGGGCTTATCTGTTTCATCTCTAGTAAAAACCTTTACATGATCCAATATGCACAATGATGACAACCATATCCTGTTGTGGACTCATTGTGAAAACAAATACTACAATTCTAAAATATTATTATATTCAACTCATCAAGCTCTACATGTATGATTTTAATATTACAATCAGGTCACAAATTACCAAAGATACAGACTTTTAAATAGATCTATAAAAGGATCTCAAAAATTAAATTACTACAAAATTATTTGAACATAACTCTCTTAAAAAATCATACCTGAAGGAAGCTGTTGCTTAAAGTCTGTGAATCAACTCCAGGAGGAATGTTATAGTTCATTGGTGAATTACTAGGGCCACCACCTCCATAGTTGGGAGTGGGCCCTGCAATAAATCCGCCTGCCTTACCACCAGAAGGTACCTATGAGCAAGAAATACAATTAACAGACAATATAACACCATATAATTCACCAACTATCCTTTTGAAGTTTAATAATAAAAATAGAAATTGAATTTAAAGTTAGCTAAAATTTTAATAAGATATTACATATTACATTAATTACATTAACCATAGTCTTTTCTAATATACATTGTTGATGGTGGCCTAAGACAATGTTTTCAATATTCAAGGGTTTATATACTATACCATAAATGGAATACCATATTTTCATAACTTTGTGTTTCCATGAAACAGTTAAGTTAGTTCCAGGGTCTATCATCTATAACCAGTGTTAAATTCATGTCAATATTGAGAGTAGTTCGTAAGTCCATTAGTACTTACCTTTTCTTTTTTTTTTTTTTTTAACAGCGAAGCCCCACAGTAGGAGTTCCTTATGTATCGTGGGTGCGTTTTACAAACATACATTTCACATGCACAACACAACCAGACCCGCAAAGCAACAATTTGTGTTTTTGCACAAATTTTCCCTCCGGCTGGGAATCGAACTCAGGACCGTTGGCGCAGAAGTCAGGTACGCTAACCACTACGGCACGAGGTCGACGTTTTAGTGTAAACATGTTTCACATTATTTAGTAACTCTGGTTATTCCACATAAATTTAGATGGTGCATTTGGCCTAGCAATTGGCTTCTATCAGGTTCAATGCTCACACTGTATAATTATTTGAATTTTTTTTTATTTGATAAAAGTGATGGAACAAGCAAAATGTTCACCTGATGGTAAGTACAACATGCCCATAACAAATGCTCTGTCACAGACAGACATCTGACACAGAACAGTGTGACACCAGAATGCGCCTGTCACCCTGATACATCAGTTTGCAAGTCTCATATGCCCAGTGATTATGCTAGCTCTCAGTGCCCTTCGAACCGAAACAAAGTAATGTTTGTACTGCGTCAAGGCAAAATAACTGACCCTGGGATGGTACATACCTAGACAGATTCCTTTTATAGGAAAAATGCTAGTGTTTTTTTTATGTAGTAATCGTTGTTTTTTTAAATTTTTATCCATTTAAGTTATGTGTTTAATCAAAACTTTGAAAAACAAAATTGAGTCGTATAAAAAATCTTAATTCAATATACTTTTTTCCATTTACATGAGAATGTAACCTTAATTGATAGTATCCATTGTTAGGTTTTTCATCATCATCATATAAGCCTATCTTAGTCCACTGTTGAACATAGCCTCCCCCATAGATTGTCACAAAACATGGATGAATTTCCTACCTAGATAGAGCCACAAGGCAACAACCTGCATGGTGTTGCGAAAAGTTGGCGAATGCAGGTCTCTCAGGTTTTGTTACATTTTTTAATATGTGTAATTAACTCACAGTAGGGTAACTGAAGGGTTGCACATTTGGTTGTGGTAATTGAGGCATCTGTGGCATGGACGGTTGTGGTGGATAGCCTATAAAACCCACTGGCATTGGAGGTCCATTGATGTCAATTAATAATGCATCTCGACCTAAACAAACATAAAAACAAAAAAATTCAAATTTGTCTGGTAATGCAAACAAAATCAATGATGTTTACTTACCCTCTTCTTCTTTTAAGACTTGTTCATCAGGTGTATATTCAACATTGTAATTCTTTGCTATCTCAATAAGGTACTTCTCAACAAGGATTTTAGGTGGACTTTGGACAGACATCTTGTGTTTCAATTTATCACTTATTGTATTCACGCTTTCAGTCCGACATGCATCTGCATATATTTTACCATATTTTGCTGTGAATAAATCTGAAATCACCTTAAGTTCCTGTAAGAAAAAAATTTTTAGTTAATTTTTGTATCCATAGTAGCTCAGAGGCCAGTAGCTCGCTTAGTAGATTACAATGGGCAGGTTTCCGAAACTCCACATCTAGGGTGTATTTCGCATGAAAAGGGAGCTTGCCTTTAATTTCATATTCATAGTATGTATATGTGACCCGAGTTTAATTTCTGATGCCAGCACCTTTAAATATTGTTCTGCAATTTTAAGTGCTGATTTAACACATGCTCAGTAGTTCAGGAAAACATTGTGAGGAAACCTGCATGTCTGAGAAATAAAATAATATCAACAACATGTGATTTCTGCCAACTCATCAGCTCTTCCCTACGCCAGGACCTTCTCAGAAATGGGAGGAGGCCTATGCTCAGCACAGGGACATTTATAGGCTGTTGCTTTACAATTTTAAAGTAAAGTTATGAGTTTCAAAAAAGTTGATAAATAAGAATGATAAGTTAAAATACAGTAATAACAATATAATATTATATTTTTTATAAATTATTACTTGCTAATTATATTAAATATTTACTGGATATTCAATATAATAGAATTAAATTAGATATACCGAATCAAAACATTTTTTTCCTTATTGTATAATTACTATGTTAGATATAAAATGTAATAAATTATACATTTAACATGGTTTGTGGTTAAACTTATTTATATAATTATTAGAGGTTGTAAAATCAAAAAAAGGTTGTATACCTGGACATCAGTATGCATCCGTGGCGCCACCCAAATAAGACTGGATATAGCTTCAGCTAAACCTTCATCCAATTCCTTCATTTGCGTAACTAGCCCAAACCTTGCCAATACTAGATCACAGTACATTTCCACAATCTCCATTGCTTCTACCATATAATCCTCTCTATAAGTAGTAAACACCTATCTTATTACAAAATGAATAAAGTTGTCACAAAAACATTATTCACTGATGTTTTAAAGCTTTTAATGCTGACAGGGTAGGTAACTCTTATTTTCCCATAAATGCAAAACTGCTCTCGAAGTTTATTAAATAAACTTGTTGTCTTTATTTTACGCCGCCAACAAATTATTATTAAATATAATTTGCAATAAAATAATTATTAAATTCCAACATTGGTTACCTTATTATATGCTCCACACGAATTTTAGCCCTTTCACTTTTACCAGCCGCAATATATTCAGCAATTTCCCTTCGAGCTTTTTGTGCTAATTCAGTTTTCTTTTTCTCAAGTAGTTTAAGACGGTTAATAGCTAGTCTTAAATGAGTTTTGAGCTTCGTATAGTTTGGATTTGAAGAAAACATTATTGTTGGTCAATTTAGATCAATATTACAATTAAATTACTGATGAGTAAGAGACTATGTATGTACAAGATTACTATTCTTCTAATTTGTTTGTTGCTTTGCATGAATCATTGCGACGTTTATTTAGAACACCAATCTTTTGGCATTATGACGTAAGTATTTCGTTTTACGCATATCGTACGCACATTAATATAAACAGAAGTTGTGATGTCATACATTTAATGATGCGAGAAATCGATTACCAATACTCGATTAAAGGGAAAGAAAGTTAATTTGAAGATCCTTATGTAAAATCGTTTAAATTATCTGGTTCCACCCTCCTATAGTAGCGTGCACAAGCAAAGTAATACCGTCACCGGGAACCGCCAACATATATCTTCCACAACTACAATACCGCCATTATGCAATATATACCACTGAAGTTTAGAACACGACACGTTTCACCTCAAATTTAGCATTACTATGTGTTATTGACTCTACACAGACAACCGCCGCGCTCTTATTTTTTTTTGGCCTGCGTTATGAATGTCAAAATCTACACCGGATCTAAAAATAAAATCTTTTCAGAGAAGAAGTTTCAAGAAACCACTGAGAAATAATGTACACATAACTCAATGAAAGAAACTGTTTTTAAATGCGAAACTTCATAATGCTATTTATATATTACAATATTGCACGTCTCATGGCGCGAAGTGGCGTGAGTAAGTGCTTTAAACTCGGCATGTCAAGGTCGATTCGGCGGTCTTCAAATCCCTCTATCACAATTATATTGCACATAAATGCTAATTGTAATTGACCCATATCGAGAAAACCCTTTAATTCATTCATTAAAATTATTTTGAAAAATCATCTAGTAATGCTACTCTGAAAAAAACAGTTTAAAAAAATTTGACGCGGACGTCCGGATTTTTTTAAGGATGTGGTCATGAAAATTGATGTATCGAGACCTGTTTTTTTATGTCCAGAATTTTATCTTCTTATTTTCCATTTCATATCAAAAGTAAGCACTAGCACTTGTAGTAATTAAGAAAAAAAATCTTTTTGTTTTCATCTGAAATGGAAATGAGTCGAAATATTTGAACCTCAATACGATTTTTTTTAGTTAAATGAGCGTCATGAGACGTGCACTTTTGGATTTTCCAAACTTTTTATTACATCATATGTCTGGTAGCCAGGTAGTTTGTAAGTGCAAAGTAAGAGTTAAGTATTTCATCTCATCTTGGTAGAGTCGAAGAATCGGCGGGAGGCTAACTTTAGATTATGGGGCTATGGTAGGAAGTTCTAAATCGATGTGAAGATTAACATTACTCACGAACTACGGTGCTCTCGTGGCTTTGCGCATGAATGATTTTGTAGTACCTGAAGTCGGTGAATTTGGCGCAGGGAGGCATGCGCAAATACGGGCTTGCGTATGTCATAATTGGCCGAATGCAAGCTTTGTATAATGTAATTTTATTTAATTTTATTACCTACCTTACTATTTTTTATTTAATATAGGTGTAGTCGGCCAAGGACGAACGCCGCTCGGTTCCTTACTCAATTAATATGTGGACCGTGTCGTTTAATAACTAAGGAGTAATAAGAAATCAAAGAAAATCTATTTTTTATAAAAAATTAACATTTTATTTTTTATACTAATTGTTTTTAAGTACTTAGACATAGATGAGAATCAAGTTTTATTACCTATAATACTGCTTATTAGATACTTAATGTAAATAATACATTAGATGTCACTAGGAAATTAAGATGTGATTATTGAGCTCAGTTTTATTTAATACAGATCTCTACAATAGACTTATAATTACGTTGTTAAGTGGTATGGCACAATAACATTGTAACAAAAATATAATTTAATTTATATTTAATATAACTTTTTGCAAGACATTATATAAATTTTTACTTTTAATAGCGGCCTCACTAAATACTATAATACAGGTAAATAATATTAAAAGTTTAAACATTTATTTTCATAAATAAATTTTGCTTATTTAAGGGTATTTCCAAAATGCCTTTTGTTAAATGGTTATTTACATTTTCATTAAGAATTGACAAATTTGCATTTCTTTATGCAGATTACACCAGAGTCTAATTATGTGCTTTCAATTAAAACAAAATTAAGCAAAATAATACTTAACCATTTCAAGCTAAGCTCGCTTGTTCTTATATTGTCGTATGCGAATTATTTATTGTCACAATAATTAATCATTCCTAAAGGTTGAATGTTCAACAGTAATTATATGGTAAATATATAAAATGTTTTAAATTCATCATGAAAAAAACAAAAAGTCAACATAATACTGCTACATTGCAAAAATACTCCAAAATTTGAGTGCTCTGATTAGTATAAACATACATTATACATCTAAACATTCAGTCATTGTCTACATTAATGCTAAGTTTTTTCTCAATTTGATTGAGCGAGTTTTCACAGTCATCATGGAGTACTACAGTAGTAGCACTAATGCTTGAAGGACTATGAGAATGGGTAATGTTTGTGCGGTTACTGTCAGCCAAATGTTCTAATTCATGGCTCTCTAAATTTGGTACACCTGAACAAATGGAACTGACACGTGATACAGATTTTCTTTCCTCTGTTGGTGGATCTTTGCTGGAACTTCTTCCAAAGAGTTGGAGAAGAGAGCAGAGAAAAAATGTTGCATAAACCCAACTTACAGACATGATTAATGCTAAAAATGCACCTATTTGTGAATATGGTAAGAGATTTGAACGAAGAAGGAATATACCAGCAAATCCTGTGGTCAGTGCTGCAGCTGCAGTTGGTCCTGAAGATGCAGTCAATGCATATTTGACCCTAGTAGCCTTTGTGCCACTGGCATTAGTATAACTTAATGCATAATGAAGACTAAAATCTACTGCTAACCCTGCTGATGTAGATATTGCTACACTTTCTAAGACATTTAATTTCCAATTACACAACACTAAAATAGCTATAGTAACTGTTGAAGAAAAAATCATAGCAACCAATGCACAGATGCTGATGACAAAACTAAAAGTGGCTGGTATAAGAACTAGGAACCCTAAACTTGCTGATAAAATTAAAGCCATAATAGTTCCACTAGCTAGTGTCTTCTGCAAGTCATAAAATTGCAGATCTGATAGGAACCAACCACATTTCATGCCCGGAGGAGCCGATTTCATTTCATGTTGAGTCCAATTTTCAACTTGAATAAAAAAGTCATTCATTGTAGTATAAGACATTGAATATGGAACTACACTTTCAAATTCAACAACAATTGCCATTACTTTAGGCGGATTAGCACTCCTCAGAAATTTAGGTCCTGCCACCCCTGGCATAAAAAGTTCCCTTGGAGTTTGATACAAAGACTCCATTGCTGCTAAAATACAAATGTCGAAAACTTCTTTTGTATATGGAAATTGAGAAGTTTCACAGCAAGGTGTCCTGTTTAGTTTGTCAATAGTGTCTATGCAACGTCTGCTCATAAACATTCTGAAACTCTCAATGAAACAATTAGGAAGCAAAGGGCCTAATGTCTGTTGATAAAATGGCTGACCCTTTATTTTCCTGCAGAATTCTGATAACCATAACTGTGACTTTGGTTCTGATATAGAGAAGTCTGTGTCAAATTCTAAATGACCAGTTGAAGCAGGGTCCATATGATTACCATTGTCAATAGCTTTTACACCCCAAATCCACCTTAAGGGCATTTTGCTACCTGTTCCTAAATCTTTACCAAACCGTTCAAACAAAAATCTATCCCTATATTCAAGATCATATTTTTCAAATGGATGAGAAGTCTGAAAAAGTTGAAACTGTTTTGAATCTGGTAATTGAAGTCCAGGTGTGTGGAAAACGACAACAATACTCAAAACTCCAATAGCACCCAAAATTACTACAATACCTATGTATGATTTTGTAACAAATGCTATCATAAATCTATTCAATATAACTTTGATATCCTCCCCTGTTTCATTAAAAGCTTTATGAATCACAACACACCATGTCTTTCGACTACTTGTGCATATTTTAACATCTAATATAAATACTGATACTGGCAACCAACTTATCATAAGCAAGAAGTTAACGAATACTGCTGTACCAGCAAACACGCTAAAACAGTTTATAGCTGGAATGTAGCTTACATATGAAGCAAAAAATGCAACTGCTGTAGTCAAAGTAGTAATAAACATAGTTAACATTGAATGTTTTAAAGTCTCTTCAAGTATTTGAATCAGGATAGTTTCACCAGCACTCGAAACATTCTTAATATTTGTTAGTCCATTGTCCTGACTTACAATGTTGTCTCGAATTGAGCTGTTTACTAATCATCTTCCAAATTTTAACATAAAGAAATGCATCATCAGCGCCAATCCCTATCACAACAACTATTACTAATAAATTCATAAATGGAAAGAATTCTAAATTGTACACATAAATATACAAGAAGTATGCTAATCCAAGAGAATATGCTATAGCTATAAATAACATAATTGTTAATAATAGAGATTTAGTATACATCCATACACAAATAAATACAAAAAATCCACCTAAACCTATTAACCATGTATCCTGAATTATCCATAAATCAAACAATGCATTTTTTACTCCAAAATCTATGGCAGGAATATTTAGAGTGTCATAAGACAAATTCGAACTCTGTAATTTCTGATAATAAGGTAAGACTGTACTGCTATATGCCAGTGGAAGAAACAACATTACATTTTTAACAAATGTTTCTGTAAATGTAGGTGGAGCAAAGGCACCAGTATCTATTAAATAAAATAGCAAATTGTAAACGGCATCATATTGAGAACAATATTTTGGCACCCTACATTGATCATATTCACATGAAGCCATTAATTTGAAATCATGAAAGTAACTGGCACATTTTCTTAATATTAAAACAACATTGTTTACATCCTCTTTTGTTACATTTTCACATGAACTTTTGCCAGACATTAGAGCAATATAATTTGGCACACTCCACACTGGACAACATATATCTTCATTACGCATGGACCTTTGACACAATTTATAATATTCTTTACCACCTACCTGGACTAGCAAAGACTGTAATTTACACATTTTTTGTACATTTTTAAATTCCAACAAAGATGTTTTTTCTGCACTTGTTATAACTAAGTGTGCATATTCTGATATTGGACTACCACAGACACCAGATGCATAATTATGGTGAATTGGTTTATCTGGGGTACGCTGCATAGCTTTTAAAGATACCCACTGTTTCCTTGTATGGTTTTTCAAAATCTCTACATTAATATCTTCATATGAAATATTTTTTCCGAATGCCCAATGAACATGACCATTGGAAGTGATATTTGTTGGAATACCAGCGGTTTTTTCAAAGCCCATGGTACTGTACTTGGGCTTCTTCTTTTTGTTATGTCCTTTATTTTTGGAACGGCCATGACCCGATCTTGGCTTATCCTGTACAATTCTGTTATGGTACGTGCGGTTCATGCGTTTTTGATCATCTATTTCTTTAGGATTGACAGCAAGCCTTTTAGACGGTCTTGTCTCATCGATAAGATTTTCCCATGCAATAAAACGATGAGCTAAAGTAGTTCCTCGGGTCTCGAATCCGACTATGGGATCAGAGAAAGACGGTAGCTCGTGCAACACTAAGGGTATAACAGTAAGAACGGTTAAAATAACACTTATTGTAAACAAATATAGGTAGGAGTGACGGATAATAAATCTGGCATAAACAGCTAACATCTTCGTGAGGAGATTTCTTAGAACTCATAATTATATGAATTATATTCCTACGCCATCTTTTCTGACAAGTAGAACTGATAACCTTGTATCGAAAATAAACGTAAAAAAGTATAAAAGTAACGCTACATCTTTTGTAAATACATTTAAATACATGTGTCAAAGATAACTTCAGGGGATAGAGACCAAAGAGTATATAAAGTAATAGAGACTGAATTTTTTGTAGACAAGAACAAGAACATAGATAATGAACTCATTGCAATTAAAAACCGTGGACAGAGCATAGAGGTGAAGACGAATCATCAGCATACCGAAAAATGGGGTGAATCGGGACAAAATTTAACAAATAAACTTTTTGTCTACACGGACACAATAAATTATCAATGTTGCAATTGAAAATTTTAATATTATAAAAATGAAAATATCATCCCTCTAGTACTTACAAATTATATTGAAATTCTAAATTTCATAAAACTATTGGAGTTATTAATATTTTTATCAAAATAAATGATGTGCCTACGCCGTATGGTGGCGGCTTAAAAGAATCTACCACCCAATCACATACCGTGGTTGTCGTAAAAGTCAACATTTAGACTTTTCAACAATCTAAGGCTAAATTAAAACCAGAAGATCGGCGGCAGCATCTTTCTGGAACATCTAAATTAATAAATCGCGGTAGATAACTCGCCTGACTTCTTCTTTTATTTGTGGTGTCTCTCAATAGAATTCTGCCAATATCAAGTCAGTCACGGGGTGACAATAGGTAATTCAAAATCTCGATCAACAGTAAAATGATAGTTGACTTTTACTGCAGATTTGCTGGACAATCCGCCTGCCAAGCGTTGCAACAATGACAAAATCCCCGAAATTGAGATCTACAAATTTTTTAGCAATCTCTGAGGGAGGCCTATGTTCAGCAGTGGACTCTTGATAAGATGAAGTGATGATGATGATGATGGTGATGATATGAAGTCCCTATTCATACTGATTGCGGGGTATTGAAGGCGGCTAATGGGTGACTATGTAGTGACTAGTGAAAAAAATCAGGGTTGTTATATAATAATAGAATTAAACAATACTTAATTTGATTTAAACAAAATTTAAATAACTTTTATTACTAACAATACGGAAAGAAAAACACAGACACATTGTTTAAAGAATTGAGAATAATAATTCTATAAGACATGTTTTTGTTTCCGCTTCTTAAAAACGCTTCTAATTCATCGAAATACGATTCTATAATTTTAGATGACTGAACTACCCTGGATGTTTTGATGTTATCATATATATTTTTGAAAAAATGTTGCGAAAATCCGGGTACACGAAGAGGGAGTAATTAGTGTGGTAGTTTTGTGTTGGGGGTATTTAAGGCAATGCATCGTTAGACTATAAAAAAATATTGTCCTTGAATCTAAACCTAATGCTGTCTTAAACACAAAACTGTGGTAAACAAGTTGGCTTAAGGTAAGTTACTTTTATTTCCCCTTCCCCCCATTCTCTACTCGCCTTGTCGTGGCGGCGGAGCTTAGTAACCGTGACTTGGTCACCCATAGTGAAGCTAAGAGGAATCCGGTAGGCCTATGGCACCAGGCTAGCCCGAGGTGGTCGCTTCGAGTCTGCGAGCCAAGTCCGAGTGGATTCGCGGGGGTAGAGGAATGTAGGTGATGCGTTACCTCTCTCCCTGTCCTCTGTGACTTTGGCGGGTCCGGTGGAGGGGTCGTGGAGAAAAAGGAGTGTCGGTATGACGGTGCGCTGCTCTCCCTATCATCCGCAGCCGAAATTTGAAAATTGACCAGATTTAGCGCTGGGTTCGGGAACGCTCATGCTTCTTAGTGCTAATTTTACCAGCCCCATGGCCCATATCTAAAATCCAATCCGTTCAAGGTGCATTGCTCCAAAAAGGACGGCTACTCAGGATATGCTGGTATGCATGATCCTGCCCTGATTTTGAGTGGCATCAATTAATATAACAATAAATAGTATTATATTTTGTTTATAAATAGGAATAGAATTAGATATACACATATATATACAGATACAAATATTAAAAATACTTATAATATATTTAAATGAAACTACGAGTAATTTTACGGATTTTATCGCGTTTATTTTGTTTACTTATAATATAGGTAAAGAGGGTAAGAGCCCATACTGCTGAATATAACTATAAACCTGTGCAGTACAAAATATCTTCTATGCACCGATACCATATAGAACAACACCACCACCCCCACCATTTGCCCGGACCAGATAATTTTTAGAGACTTAAAAGTTATATTTAATTAATACAAGGAGCTATGTATAAAACAATAAAAGGTGATTCAATATTTCATTTTAGATGTAGCATATAAATAATTATATCAAGAAAGTTTTAAAATTAATATTACTAAGATTGTAGTTGCTGACTTATTAAAAAAGTGCATTGTGTTTTCCGGCGCACCTTGCTGGGAAGGAGAGAGGGGAGGAGCTGTACTTTCCCGAAAGAAGGGCCGCTGATGGCAGGCGACCGGCGACGGTGGGGTCGCCGAGCGGAGAGCGTAAGTTTTTCCGTGGCGCTGTAAAAAAAATACTTTTGTTAAATTAAAATAACTTATTTATGCAATTAATTAATACGCTGTGCTGTGGAAGGTGTATTGAGTGGTTGGGAACAATAATGAAGGAAAGGACACCTAGCTGATTAGGGATGACTGCGGTGCGTATTGCTGACTGGTCCCCTGGTCGTCGAATTTCGTTGTGTCGTGCCTTTGAGACTGGTTTCTTGATATGCTGGCTAGTGAAATTGGCTGCAGCATTAGGTGTTATCGGGCGGTGTTTCCAATGATGATTGTAAAGTCCTGTCACGGTCGCCAAGTTCTATGTCTCCGCGAACATGGATGGAAGTGCTTATTTTTTAATTAAAACACCTCGTAATTTACATTAAGTTCAAAATAGAAATTATCACAAAAGTACAACACATATATTGAATCAGCGTATCAATTGCCAGGTATATAAAAATGTTATGGACGGTATATGGGTAATTGAATTTTATAATATAGTGATCTGTCTCCTCTTCTCTGTGTCCTCTTCGCATGTCTGCACCCCTTATCACGTCATTACTGGGGCATCAGATTGGCTAGGAGTATATAACGAAATATCACGTTACTATCGCGAACCGTAACAGGTCAGCCGAAGACGTAGCAGGAATGAACGCCAACAATAGTAAGTAGAAAACTGGAAAACAGAACACAGAAACAAGTAAGAAGGACATAACAATAGATTGACTAAATGATCATAGTTGATTCGATGTTCTAAAACCAAGTCGAAGTCCACTTTTCTAAATGCAACTGTATGTGTAACTAATAAGACAAACTTTCTGTGGTGTGAGGATTGTTCACACCTTTTTATTTTGTATTTACGAGTAAGAGCTAAATGAGTGACTCGTCAAATGGATAATGTTCGCTTGTAACCTTTACTTATATCAAAAAACAACAGAGACTATCTGTGTCGCAATTCCGCTATATTATTTATTAAAAAGCGGATTTCAAATATTATTAAATATTATTGTTAGTAAAGTTTCTGATACCACATATTGAGATAAAGAGCACTTCAGTTCAGTTGATCGTAAATCATCATACTTATATAGAATTTTAAAAGAATAATATTTTTTAACGCTGCCGTCTTCATTAAAATCATGTCACGAGGAGTCAAGTCACACTTCAATTGAGTAAGTAGTATCTATGGACTATTTAATATGTTTTTATAAATAGTAACATTCATTTGTCTCTGACGTCTTGTGATCACAAGACTTCTCCGTTTTGAGTCTTCTGTCAAGGCAAGAATTGGAGAAAAAAAGGTCGTCCCATTTGGGATCTACTGGTTCAGCTGCTCCAATTGACTCAAAAACCTTCCAAGATGAGGTACTTCTTAAGTTATCTGTTCGTGCTTCTCGTGGCGATTGTTATACCGATATTTTCTATGTATTACCTCCTGAATGGAAAGGGTGAGCAAATAAGTTTCGGATGGTTCCTGGAAAACACGTCCCCATACATGTGGGGAACATTGGGAATTGCGTTTTCGGTTGCGTTTTCCGTAGTGGGTGCGGCAATGGGTATCCATACAACTGGAGTGAGCATAGTTGGAGGAGGTGTCAAAGCTCCCCGTATCAAGACTAAGAACTTGATCTCCGTCATCTTTTGCGAAGCTGTTGCCATCTATGGTTTGATTACTGCAATTGTGTTATCCGGAATGCTCGAGAAATACACCGAACCTTTAACTGATTTAACCATCAAACAGCAGAATTGGATGGCTGGATATGTAATGTTTGGTGCTGGATTGGCGGTGGGTCTGGTGAACTTGTTCTGCGGCATTGCCGTCGGAATTGTTGGTTCGGGAGCTGCCCTTTCTGATGCTGCCAATGCTGCTTTGTTCGTCAAAATTCTGATTGTTGAAATCTTTGGATCAGCTATTGGTCTCTTTGGTCTCATTGTTGGCATTTATATGACGTCAAAGGTTAAAATGGGCAACCAGTAACTTAAGAAAAATGCATACTTGAAATTAAGTGTAAGTATATTTTATACTGTTCCTTTATTTACTGTTTTATTATAAAATTATTTTTCAAATTAACTTTGTTCTTGTTTGCATAAAGATATTAAAATATGAATATAATTAATTTATGCTTGTGTATTGAATGAAGCAGTATAATATATCTACATGTATATTTAGTACATATATGTGGTACATGTACAAAATAACATTATTTATTCAAAGAGCCCATATTGGTGTTTTTTGAAATTTTTGTCAGCTGAGACTCATGTCCCACATGGCAATCTTCTCTGAAATGGGATATGGGATCTTGTCTTGTAACACGCAAATAACACATCACATTTTTTATAGAAAACGGGTGAAGAGTGATTTTACTGTTGATGAGTTTTAACAGAATTTTCTCTCTTATTGAGTGAATCCCACAGCAGAATTTAAAAAATTGTTAATGAAAAATAAATAAAATGACATGAAATTATTAAAAGTACCTTTATTAGCAACATATTTTTGGCTACAACAATACTGCCATAAAGAAAAAAAAGAAGAATATATTTTTATAAAAGTGTATGCAATTTGATAATTGTTATGTAATTTTTCATGGATTTGGGAGTCATAGTTGTTATTATTAGTTTGTAACGTTCCTCAATGTTTTGTTTACTTCTCAAACAGCTCAACAAATAAATAGTTTTAGTTTCTCTTGGTGCAGCTCCATACATTCATTTTAAACAATTCCATTTCTGTCATAAATTATGGTAATAGTGGTTTCTCTTTACTCTTTCTTTAACTTTATTTATTCTTTTTGTCATAGTATATGTAATGTTCCTAGACTATGTGACGATACCATAAAAATACAAATAAAATCTAGGCTTTTTTCCCCTGCTCAGAGAAGACATAGTTATGAGAGGAGTTACCATGTCTCTCTGAGGAAAATGTGAGAGGGACATGAGTCTAAAACTATTTATATTATATTAAATGTTTTGTCCCACATTCGCTGGACAAAATGTTTCCAGACCCATTTACCCATTAAGGAGTAAATGTTCCTAAAATCTGTTACTAGTCGGTGTCTATGTCAGGGAAAAGAACATGTCTACCAAAGTACAAGTCAGAAGTCAATAACAAAACTACAGGACCTGACTTTTTGATTATTTGTCGATATTGTGATGAGTCAGTGTTAAATAACTTAGAGTTTCTTTGGTTGAACGTGTTAATCTCAGGATTTTAGCAAATTTTTTTATTTTTGGATAGCCCATTTATCAAGTAAGGCTATATAATATCACACTACAACCCTTAGAGTGATTTCTTTTAAATTAAATGGCGGTGAAACTACATATACAGCTAGTATACATATAAGGATAATAGTAGATAGTTTTATATTAAATTAGGTAAATAAAATGCATATCAGAGGTAAAAATATAAATATTTATTTTAATTGTATTTTAATCACGTGAATTGACATGCAAAACAGAACCAGATCCAAAAAATCTATTAAACATGTTATTGTACAAATATTTGCTCCAGGTGGGATTCAAACTCGGGATCCATGACATGGAGTCTTTGACACTATCTGACTCTTCTACTCTTGATATTGCATCAGCAAGTGTTTTATACTTAAATATGAGTTGAAGATGAGTGAGAGGCTTTATGTTTATGGAAGAAAGTTATGAAATAGAATTATTCACCTGATGGAAATGCAAATGCTGTGTCATCCAGAATATATCTTTGTGACAGCATACTACACTCGGCACCCTGCAATATCAGTTGCCTGTCTCATATGCCATTTTGACTTACTTATGTTTTGACAGTACTGCTTAATGGCAGAATAATTGGCACAGTGGTGGTACCTAGACACAAGAATCCTACCAATAGCAAGTTTGCCTAAATAGTTATGGTTTTTAAACTGATTTTTTTTTATACGAGGAAAGTGACGAGATAAGCAAAACATTCACCTGATAGTAAGTGTAACTTCCGCCCATAACAAATGCTGTGTTACCCAGAATAATTGGGTGGCATCACGCTGCTCCAGTCACCATGAGTCGTCAGTTAATAGTCTCATCTGCCGAGCACACTAGCTCTCCGTGCCCTTCAGACTGAAACAGTAATGTTTACACACTACTGTTTCACGGCAGAATATCTGTCCCAGTGGTGGTATATAACTAGATGAATAAATAAGTAGATGATGAAATAAGTAAGATGGCAGATTCATTATTCTTCTTTAATAATATTCTCAAATGTTATTTTACTTTCAGTGTACAGCACTGGACCATCTGGCCTTTACCTCCTACCCAAAATCTGTGACAGCCAGTGCTGAGCGCAAATACGTCTATTACATGAGTGGCAAAGTTTTCTATATTAAGTGATGGACTCATGTACCTCTTAATCACACTACATTTTGTTGTTGTAATTTTATAAATGTAATTTACTTTGTATTTACTTTCAAAGACTACTGTTTTTTTTTTGATAAGAATATCTGATCTTAGCACCATCACCTTGTTTTAATACATATTTATTTGAATTATGCAACTAAAATATTTTACCAAAATTGTGCTTAGATATTAGATAGTCCAATGAACAGGTCTGGATTGTATTGGAGTGTTTTAGACTACTTATAATCAATAGAGTTTGTGTTGTAAACCATTTTACAGTGTCCTGATTTAGAACTGACTAGGTACTCATTGCATGACACCCTAGCACTAATGTATTAACTATATAATGTACTTCTGTATACTTCGCTATAGAATTAAACATCATTAAGATTTGGTAGAATTCTTTATAATACTGCTGAATAAGAAGGTGCTCCAAATAGTTTAAAACATTGCAATGTAGTATCTAGTCATTTTTTATTAGGCTTAAACATTCCATGAAATCTTAATACAACTTGTGAAGGCTTTGATTGGTTCATAACAGATGTAATCTATTTAGTATAGATAACACTACTCAAGTACCATGTTTCTAAGTTGTCTTCTTGTAAGCATGATATTATACATGTATTTGAAATGTGTGGTAGGTTTCAAACTTAACCAGATGTGTCAGCCCTGTGGTGTTGTATACATTTATTTAGTTCACATGTTTTGGATATGCTTATGAATAACCTAACCATCATAGTTAGTATTACTCAACAGAGATTTATCCCTTTGCAAGTATGTTGACAGATTTATAATATATGAGTCACAGACATTTTGAAATTCTGTGTAATTTGTAGTTGTAAAAACGAAATATCACGAACTTTTTATCGATTTCGACGTCAAACAATAATCCCTTTGTAATATCTTTTTGTATCAAACTTTCTGATGTTACTTCCAATTGTAAATATTAGTTTGCTTTCTTGCACTAACTATTATATAAATCCTACTTATTTATTGTAAAAATGTTATTATTATCCATGTAATCTTCATTATATTTAGACAATGATGAGAATGGCATATGTTTATGGAAATACATTGTCTTTAATAGGCACAAATTAGGTGCATACATTTTGCAAAAAACCAAGTTAAAAAGTATTATGAGGTCAGTCTTTGAGTACTATTTACTGATACGACTCTAAATAATATATTTGTGCAAATGTAGATATTATGTATGTTGATGAATAAATAGCTAAAAGTTAAATGCGTTTTAAAAAGTTAAAGTGGCGCATAAAATATAAAAGCGTATAAAAATTTCAATAAGGTGTTAAGGTCTTTCTTGAAGAAAACAGCTTTTAGAAGGTACTGGACCATTCGGTTTTGTCCGGCGCTTTTCCAATTTTAAGCAGTTTAAGAGCCATACTAATCTCTTTCAGACTGGACCGAACCAGCTTTGCTCTTAGGTCACTACTCAAACTTGTGTTTCGCTACAACGTCAAAGTGTCCATGAAACCTCTTGATCACTCGATCTCTTTTAAAATTTCTCGTCCACTGGACCAAAATAACTGAGTCGTTCTCGGTCTTCAACTTAGTTGACTTTCCGGTAGACATCTTTAGCGAAGACCTTGGAGCTGTATCGCTACTTCTACACGGTCTGTATTGAACTTACGTAAGTATCGCCGCACACATTGCGAGATCTGACTGTTCAGTTGCTGATATGCTGACTACAACTGCTATCCCCGTGAGATTAAGAGTTTGGTGGGATAGCTTTTATATCTTTGTACGGCGTGTGTTGCCTCTGACGCGTTGATTGTTTCCACGGGCCTGTCTTTTATATTATCGTAAATAACACCGCGTACACAAGATACACCCGTGTTCCAGGGCGGTTCTCACCGCCCAGAGTTACCGACACACAAGTCGACAGTCCGAACGGAGGCCCGCAGCCTCCCTCGGACGGTCATTAGATGACTTCAGATAATAATTTTATGGAGATATTCACAGTAGCGCAAGCACGCTAGCGAACGCAACGGTCCGAATTTAGATGTTTAGTAGGAGTTTATATTTATGTATTTATGTTTGGGTCAAACCAAACCTGGCACAGCGGGCCCCGGGCCCGCGAGCACAGCATCCGATGAAGCTGTAAAAGCCAAAAGGCTAACAGCGATTACATCACCGAAATTATATATTTTATATTATACAATTAGCTGTGCCCCGCGGTTTCACCCGCGTAAAAAAAGACAACCCCGATCGATGATATATACTTCCCTATTTGAATCGGATGTAGGGATTTTAATTTTTTTGCACGGAACCCTAATAATTTTTTTAAAATTAAAGTAGCCTAAGTTATCCGCTATCTGTCAGTGAAAGTACAAATCGGTGTAGCCGTTTCGGAAAACAGACAGAGAAAAACTTTAAAAATAGTTTTTCTTATAATTACCGTATATACTTTCATTAGCATTGAGTAAAAAGCTAATATTTTGTTATTACAAACATACACTTCAATTTTATTTATTTGTATAGATTCGAGACAGTATTATGCAATTGAGATGATGATGCTCTTGTGGTTTGGGATAAGGATACGAAATAGGCTGAGTGTAGTCTTCAACAGACGAGACCTCTCCAGCTTTATGTTCATGTTAAATGTACCCCTTGCAGTGTCAGGGTCACGAGCACAATCACAAGATTGTCCCAGTGTCCTGACACTGCATCCTGTTCCGTGTTTTGTCACTATCAGACCCGAAAACCAACAATTCATGTTATGCGCAAATGTTGGTGAAGCCAAGACCCGTTTCGTTTGATACGAGTATTACTAGCGAGTTCCTTTTTCTTATATAATATCTGAGGAAAAATCTTTCTCTCAAGTCAGGAGTCGCGTTAACCTATAAGTTGATTGAGTATTTATACTAATAAGATTCCTACGTTATGCTGGTCTGGGAAGTCTGACGTTGGTAAAGAGTTGCACACACTCGTGCGCACCAGACGTGACACAACGCTACAAAAGTCGTAATATTTTCCGGTCATTTTAATATCACGTTGATCTTAGAAGGAACTACTGTGAAATCGATAATTTAGAACAAACTAAGAGGCGGAGAAACTACAGACTCTAGACTCTGGACTCTTCAGTGTTGTTAAACTACGAAGTTCTAAATATTAAATAACATTTGAGAGTAGAAAGTAGATGAATAAAGATCAAATGTCAAATCGCGAACATCGGATAAATGCGAAATACTCTTAGCAAATGTCGGATCCATTAGGCGATACTTCGAAGTTTGATTTTCCTAGTCTGCCGACTGGCATGTAGTTAACACGAATTATTCAGGAAAATGTTTACAAGATATCTAATATTGGGTTCAGCATTCCACGTGAAACGTTTGATCCAATTGTATTTAATTAACTGAAGAAATAAAATATAAGAAATTTGTAACAGAAAAACTGCATCACATAACCAAATTTCGCGTTCACGACGTAGGCTACAGCTACAGTTTTTGTTTGTAAAAGGTCCAAAATAACAATAGAACTGAACCAACAGGAACACAGTAGAATCAATCGTTCGTAAACCGTATGGTTTGTTGCAAATATATTTGAAGACTAAAAAAAAGGTTTAACTGGTGATCTTCTATTATAGCATATAGATGATTTGCTTTGGACACAATAAGACTTTGTACTGAGCTTAACACACCCTCTGTTGTTTATTGCCAGCCAGAACAGGAATTTAGCTGCGAGTGGGTGCGCGTAGTTTCATTCTAGGATGCTTAGTAAGTTTATTTAAGTAGCGCTTCCATTTATTTTCTCACCTTTGTGCACATATAATTTTTGTTACTGTTTGTCATGTTACGTGGTCTTCGATGTTGTATTTTTTTAAATTATTAAAGCTATCCAGCGCAGTGTCAGTTATTTTACCATTAATCGTCAAGCAGTAGTGTGGAAACATAGCTGCGTTTGTGTCGGAAAATTAGTAGAGTAATAACAGGACACATGAGACAAGAACTGATGCCTCAAGGTGACGAGCTCAGTGAGGTGCCACACAGAAATCAAATTAACCTGTAACTAAAATTTTTTTCATCGTAGGTATCACTTGTGTAAGGTACATGGTTTTTACCAGAAATATGAAATAGGAACCTGCTTATTACTACTACTACTACTACTGGTACTTGCTTCATACAAGCGTTGGATCGTCTTGGTGAATGGCTCAAGTAGTTAGCAAAACAAAAGGAATATTATATTACATACATCTAAAACCTAAATAATTATTCCCCGACATGAAACTAGGATCGTCATATATGATCAACGAAAGTGTTACCTACTGCTGTGAAGGGAAAATCTAAATACATTATATTACAGATGTACGTCAATGTTCACGATACGATACGTGTATCGGATAGTATCAGACAGTTGTCTAGCAGTGAAATCACATGTTCTGAAAACGACATCGTCACTTACCATCAGGTGGGATTGTAGTTAAACGCTAGCTTATAATGTTTTAAAAAAAAACATGAATTTTTGACAAAAGGGACGAGACGAGCAAAACCTTCACTTGATAGTAAGTACAATGTCCGCTCTCAGCAATGCTCTCTCACCCAGATTATTTTTGTGTGGCAATACATTGCGCCCGTCCCCCTGAGACATCAATTCCTAAGTCTCATATGCGCAGTGATTACACTAGCTCTCAGTGCCCTTCAGACCGATCGTTTTGAAACTTTTACTATAAGTTTTTTTTAATTTGTTTTAAATCGAAAATAATCTCTCAGCTTGACCGTGGGAACCTACCTAGACGGATTCCTGCAATGGAATCCTACCACCAATAAATCATATTTAATGATAGTTTTTGTGCATTTGTTATCTGGTCGTATGCACTGAGAGCAAGTTAGTGGACATGGACAAATGAGACTTGAGAATATATGAAACTTGAGAATATATGAGACTTGAGAATATTAAGACTGGCGCATTGCGGTGCCACATAGAAATGTTCTGGGTGACATAGCATTTGTGACGGGCAGACGTTGCACTTACTAACAGGTGAACGTTTTGCTCGTGTCGTCACTTTACCCAATAAAAAAAAATTGTGACATCGGGGGACCCCCGTCAGGAACGAAGTTACGGTTATTTTTCCAACTTTAAACGTGAATTAATATGTAGATTTCTATTGATTGTATTGGTTGCTAATTCTAATTAGTATATTTTATTTTTAATAATTTTGTCAAAACAAAAATGTAAAGAAGGATTAAAATCAATTAATTTCATTTTATAGTTAAGGAAAAATAGTCATTTATTAAAAATTCAATATAAAATAGTGAATTCTAAATTACATGTACATAAATAATATTTACTCGTGTTTAGAATTGAGGTTATACAGACCGTGTATAATGCTTGCTGCTGTAATGTCGTTACTCGCACGCACACACTCACACACACAATACAACCTCATTTATCAGAAAGAGAAAGGGAGGGAAAAGTCGCCAGGATTTGATTTTTGGCAGTTGAGGGAACTGTAAACCGAGTAAAAGAACTATAAAGTACTCGAGTTTCTACTTTTTCTCACCCTTGGAATCTAGTTCTAGCTACTCTTCTGCTTAGGACAGAGTCTCCGGTTTTTGTTACTAAAATTTACAGCAGTTTTCGCTAGTGTTCGAGTGTCCGTCATACTGTTTAATAATGTTGGCAAGCAAGGTGTCACAGAGATTGATAATTACAAAGCTTATTGTTCAGGTCAATCATTTTTAGTATTTCAGACTAGTAAGGTCTGAAATACTCAAAATGATAAGGTGCAAATGGAAATAAAACAACATAAATAATTTAGCAATAAAATATTTTATTTCAATATAACAGTTTAGATGTTGTAGTTTTTACCGCTATATTAAACAATTCCAGAAAGAGGTATTTACTGTCGAGAGGTTGTTTAATGTCAAAATAGACAAGTAGCTGAATAAAGTCACTGTAAGTGAATTTAATTTTCAAGCAATTTCAGAAACTTATATCCTAACAATGTACGCATAGCACAAAAACCTGAGCGTATATATAGTAAGCGATTGCCATTTTCGCAAAAGTCTAGCATCTGTTAAAGAGCTTGAAATACAAAATCAGTATGAAGGTCTATCTATGTATTGTCTAAATACGGAATAAGTAGGTGTAATATAATGGCGTGTGATTATTGGACTCGTTTTCATTATGTAAAAAAACGCGTCACGTTATCGCGTTACATTATTACAACTTTTTAAAAAAATTCACCAGAAAAATTAACGAGTCGTCAATAGTCTGCTTAATAGGGCCGATGTAAATAATAAATTACTTTCATATTTTTCATGAAAAGTGTTTTTTCTTCTTAATTTTTATTGAGCTGGCAATTTCATTGAAGTAGAAGCAATTTTTTTAAATTATGGCAATTACTTATTTTTGACCGTTGTACTGCGTAGCGTGCTATAAGACCTGAAAACTATATGGCGGAATAGTATAAGGGAATATTGAGATAGCTTTCCTTGAAAATCTCTATAATATCTAACTAAATAAGAACTACAAAGTGTAAAAGTCTATTTATTTACAAAATAGGTGGACTCTTCGTTAAAACGCTCAAAATACACACAAACACTCATTAAGATCAACAATGTACATTGCTAATATTTTGTTCTACAAACTAATTCATCTCTTTCAAAGTCGACTTACGATTCTAATTAACTAAGCACTAATTTCATCATTGAACATTGAATACACTATTTACTAATTATAGTTTTGGTTTCTTATATAAAAATAATTGTTTCATATCTAGATAAGTAAAGTTACTTTCACGTAATACAATTATAGCTATAGCTAAATTATTTACATGACTGCCTTTGGATGTCATTTTACTAATCAAAGAAATAATTATGTATAACGTTTTATTCGCGCTTTTTTATATTGTCTGTTGTTATAAACATTTAGCGCAAAAATAGATTTAAGATACTTATGCACAACACCCGGGTTATACATAAACATGTATTCATGTTTTTATAAGGCCTTATGTATTAATTTTACTAAATGAGCTTCTTCGTACTACATACGTACATTGTATAATTAGAGCCATGCAGGATAATTAATGCTAATGCCTCTTAAATAGATAGAGAAAATGAAATTTCTACACGTGTCGCCGGGCACTAGTGTGACGTCACCTCGCCTCCCCCAACGTCTGTCGGACGCACACGAACTTGCCTGACTATAGTAAACTTGTGCCTTATATAAATTATTTTAAAAAAACATTGCCAGTCTAGAAAGAGATCATTAGAATCATTATATTCTGTCTCCGTATTCTCTATGACGATTACTTAATTACTTAGCCATATTCTGTTATAATATACAGAAGTGTTATTACGCAGTTTCTATTTAAACCAAGTACAAGACTATGACTTAGCTTGTTGATGAAAGCCGTGTCCGAGTTATTATTTTTACCAATTTAATGTTGTGTGATGAGTCATTAAATATTAACAATTAATCCTTACATTTACAATTAAACTAAACGCTTCTTCAAACTTACATCTATTTAAAGCATAGACAATAATAAATAGCCGTTACATGCTACGCTATGGCAGTGGGTATCAAGTTGTGACAGTCTTTGTAGAATTTCATAAAAGCTATTTAGTCGACGGTGTATCCGAACTAGGTACATTACAAGCAGAACTAAAATAAATTAATTAACTAATTGAGATTCATTGGAAATCTTGTACTATGTTGTCTTCATACTCGTGTCTCCGCGTCGTCTTCAGTAGTAGATTTCCTAAAACATTTTAATAGTATTTAAGACTTGGTTAAATCTGTCAAATTCGCCTATAGTGATGACATATTATATTTTACAAGTTGTAAGCCAACAAAAATATAGTAAAACTAATTGTTAATCATTGTTATGGATTACTTCATTTGATTATTACAGACATATTAAGACAACACCACAACCAACAACAACCCACTGTTTTATGTTCTTACTTATAGCACATAACTAAGGCCGTACTTAGGCCGTAGCTCGGATGGGTCTATCTAAGTCGTATGGACAACTGTTTGGCTGTGGTCAGAGTGCCTGACTTCTCCGTCGCAGGTCCTGAGTTCACAACCCATCCTCAGCTAGCATTTGTGCAAAACAATTATTTTTTCTGGTTATGTTTTCTGACACTGCATTTTATAACCTACCTAAGATTTTATCGTAAGAGCGTTACATCGGGCAGCGGGTAGGCAAGAACACGTGAGTGGCTCTGCGTCTACTACACGGTATTATAATATCTCCTGCAGTTGATAGTTTCCAATAGTATTCGGAAATCGCCCAGGAAAACATAACGGAGAATTTTTAGAAAGAAAAATACACACTATCTGATACTTCTACAATTATAGCCACACTTTTTACGTTCGGAAACATTATCTTTTTTAGCTATAAACTGGAATGGTGTAACAAAGAGATAAAAAGAAGTGCGCAAATTGTGATACTGATGATTTTGACAATTTTGTATTGCAATAAATAAACATTTATCTATTATTATAACGTGTGTGTGATCGTGTAAGTAAATGAATCCGAACGTAAATGAGACATGCATTTTAACATAGAGTATATTTTACCTCCTCCCTACGATGATTGTAGATGATTTTGCGTACGGCAACACCACCGGTTAGCAAAGCAAAAGATGATTTACAATGAATTTTTCTCATACAACCGCCACCATCTATTGAAAATTTGTTATATGTTATTAATATCGGTACTATGTCTATTAAGATCAGTACTAGTCTATACAAAAACTTTATTTCATTTTGCTTCAAAATTCACAGAAGACAGATATTCTAATAGATCCTACTCTTTTATGTTAAGTTTAAAGTGTTCTAAATTATTTTTATAATAAACAAGAGGCGATCCATATGTGTGGATCATCTCACTATTGAACATACATTTCGTGACGAAAACTTTTTTGTCCTCAATTTTCTTTACAGTATAGTTTAAGGACAGACAGGGTTATTACAATCAATAATAATATATTATTATTTTGTGGTATGTTATAAGAATGGTAAAACATTTAAAATTGAAATTACAATAGGAAGAAAAATAAATAATAATTATAATATGTTATGTCCAAAAGCGCGGCAATTATTTGTAATGTTTGATAATTAATAAAAAAAACGTAATTGATGACGTGTTGTAGAATAATGACTAATATATGCTTAGAAACATGCAGTAGAAATAGAATCGTAAGAATTCATGCTGTAGTAAATATATGACGAATTATAAATTCTTAATAACTTGAGGCAGGCTGAATTTTTTCACTATTGCGTGGTGTAAGATAACTTACTCGCTCGTCTCTCCCATGCTTGCAAGTGGCGCCCCCATCGGCTGTTGGTTTTCACCTATGCAAATGCAAATTAAAAATAAATAATCGGAATGAGTTTATGTAGTTTTATATTGTACTAATTAAAAAAAATTAAATCATTTCAATTTTTTGATAGGCGGCTATATTGTTGTGGTGTTATCTTTTGTTCAGAAGTGGTAATGAAGTGGAATTATTAATAATCTATATTTGAGGGTGCCGCTTCATGAAGGTCAGTTTTTGAGTATCGGTGTGGTTTTTCAAGGTCCCTAAAACTATTGGTGGTTGGATTACTGTGCAGGAATTCGTCTAGGTGGGTGCCACCCCAGGCACCTACCTCTTTCCTACCGATGTGTCGTAAGAGGCGACTTAACCGTACTGATATTGTACGGACAGCCTTTATTCGTGCAGAATAACAACATTATATGCAATGCTGTTACTATACTGTGGCAGGCGGCGACGTGTGTCGCCACCCGTCATGTCTCGTTTCACACGAGGGGTGAAAATTGGGCTACGCGAGTGGCCTCTGCCTACCCCTTATATGGAAAAAAGGTGTGACTGTATGAAAAGTATGAGTAATTACGTACCTGCGTGTGCGTTAGCGCGTATTCGCGGTGAGTGTCTCGCCTCGCGCATACTTACATGGTCCTCCTCCGCTAAAGAGCAAAGTAAATGTCACAAGCAACGCTAAACTAATTATCAAAACATAAAAAACAAAAGACAATAATGCGTGGAGTGCACTAACTGATAATTAAGAATTCAACGGCCAATAACTACTTTGTTATCCGTAGTAATATCATGAACGCGAAAGAAACTCTCTGTCCCTCTAGTCTGTTTGTTACATTTTCACAGCTCAACCGTTGAACCGATCTGGACGAAATTCACCACAGAAACGGCTTGCATCTTAGAGACGGACATAGGATACTTTTTGTTCACAAAAAACAAACAGTTTTTGCGGTATTAAAAAACCTAAATCCATGCGGAGGTGGTCGCGGGCTTTAACGTAAGTTTAAGTAACAAATAAAGTCGATTACAGTAACAGAACGTAGTAATGTGAACAGTGGGTTTTGTATTTTCTCTTCACGCAATTTTATGTAAGGGCAACACACACAGGACATCACTATTATACCTTGGTCACTGCCCCATATTTATTCTTTATGAAGAATTCAGATGTTGGAGCGGAGCCTACCCATTAACTGGCTACAACTAGTATTTATGCATATAGCATCACTGCTGTATTTAAAAAAATACAAAAATTTATTGATAAAACCTTTTACAAGACAAATTACGTGAAATGAATGTTTCAAATATCGATGTAAATACAGATAGTGCGTTACAAGCACACATTTTTAAAAACAGAAAACAAAATAAGCGTCACGTTACTAAGAAAATAAATAGGGCAAACCTAACTATAAACCACACAACTATACACCTTTATAAATGCCACTTACCCGTATAAGGGAATGAATATTTATCGTGGGGATGATGTTTGTCCGATCCTTCGGACATTCCGTCGTTGTAGTCTCCGGCGTAATGGCTCTCCATTTTTCTCTGATAATCGTTTTTCAGCATTGTCGCTATCCCAGAATCCCTAAAATCCCGCGACTGGTATCCGTCGTGATCCCTTGTTGCCCCACCCGAGTCCCGGAACTCCCTAGATCCGTACACATTGGGATCTGTGTTCAAATACTTTGTGGGGCTGTAGCCGTAGTCCGAAGTTCTCGATGTAGCGATATATGTTTTGGACCCGTAGGGATTTTGGGGCAATCTGTACATCGTGGGTGATATGGGATAGTTGGGATCGTAAGGCATTTGTTTCTCTGAGTCTTTCGGTAGTACGCCGTACATAAGTTCATCTTCCATTACACCGTATCTGAAATACGTGGAAACATTGCGTAGAGAATTAACACTTTTTTTTATTTAAAAAAAACGATACCCCGCTGTAGAATTTCTCCGGTAACGTGGGTGCGTTTTACAGACACACTTTTCACATGCACAACACAACCAGACCCGAAAACCTACAATTTGAGTTTTCAAAAATAATAGCTCAAGCTGGGATTCGAACCCAGGACCCGCGAGGTAGAAGTCAGGCATTCTATCCACTTGGTCACGCGGTCGTCAAATAGCGGTAAACATATGTAATATGTTGTATATATTACAATCAATTTTTTTTATGAAAGATCCTGACGAGACGAGCAAATCTCTCATCAACATTATCATCATTCATTCTATGTATTGCTTATCTTAAATTTGGAATGTTATATTGATATTATATTACTTATTATACTTAATTATATTGATATTATATTATATTAAAAGGGAAGAGGGTCTGGTGATTAGTAATACAGGTTTTCCTAGTACTAACACCAGGCTCTCACAAGACACTGTTTGAATGACTATAACAACATAACTTTGTACTTAAACGTTGTGAGAACAAAATAAATAAAGTATTATACATACATACGTACAGTCACGCCTTTTTCCCATATGAGGGGTAGGCAGAGGCCACTCACGTTGCCCACTTTTCGCCCTCGCGGGAAACGAGAGGAAATTTTGTGCTGTGCCGTAATGTGCTATGGTGGTATTTAGCAGCGGGAATGAATCTTTAAATTAACTGTTTTTACGGTATATCGATACAAATGTCATATCTGAAATGCTTGTTCGGAAGGGTCGAGAGATTTAATAAAATGTTGTTACATATTTTTTTAAAACTTTAATATTTTTTGATAGGGTATGTTTTTAAACTTGATACGTTAGGCGATTTCGTGGCTTACTGCGTCCGAGGGGACATTAAAAAATTGCCAGCTGCGAAAATTAGAGTAAGCGGTAATTCCGAATCGCGCATTCGTCCTCACATTTACTTATTCTATGGACCTAGTTGATATGATTGGAAGGTTCTGATGTAGCGTCATAGACATGGGGACAAGCAAAATAACACCAGGACTCAAATTCCAATAGGATTTTCGTCTGCATACATTTGGTTATAAAACTTACAACCTATAAATGACCCACTGCTCAGCTCAGGCCATTGTCATTTTTGAGAAGGCTTTGGAGCTTGGAAAAGTCTGCCATGCTGCTCCAATGCGTGTTGGCGGACTCCGATATGCAGGTCTCCTTACGATGTTTTCCTTCATCGCTAAGCACTTAGTAAATCAGCACTAAAAACTGCAGAACAATTTAAGAGGTGCCGGGTATCGAACTCAGGTCACTCCTGTACTGTGAAATGTAAGGTTAGCAGCCGGCTCCTGAGCTATCACGGCTCTATTTACATTTGGCTTTAGCTGGGATTTAAATCCCGCAACATAGTCCGGTAAGTTCTCAATTATCCTACGAACCTGTTATCGAGCGGCAACCGAGACGCGTCCACACTGGCGACGTAGGTGTCGTGCACATTGTCCAATATGGAGGGCTTCAGCCGGTGTCTGCTCAGCTGGTACACGTCCGCCGTGAGGTCGGGGTTGGGGAGCGGGTTGGGGGACGGCGTGGCCGGGCCCGGGTTCAGTCTCTCGTGGTCGGATCCGGTTTCTTGGGACCAACGGCCTATGTCCGGACGGTTGGCTTCTGGAAAAAAATAAACAATGTTAATGTCACCTTGCAATCGATTTGTATTTTTTCACGCGATGTAATAAGAATCATAATTACATTTTTTTACAGTGGACACCAAAGCAAGTTTAAATAGATATTTCCTTATCTTACAGGAACCTACGTCCATCCTCGAGGAATAACCAAGATCTAAGTGCAAGTGATTCAAGTAAATAAATAAACTGCGGTTGCCAACCCGCCTGCCAAGCGTTGCAAGTATGGCAAAATCCTCCCAAAATGAGAGCTACTAACTTTTGTAACAATCTAAGGGGGAGGTCTATGTTCAGCAGTGGACTAGTGAAAGGCTGAAGTGATGGTGATGACAGTTTTCTTTAAAAAGGTATAACTCAATTGAAGTAACAACACGACGTATTTCATTCTCCCTTCAAATATTGACTTAGGGGTAACTTTATAAGAAGCACCGATAGGAATAATAAATGACCAGAATACCTTCTCTAATATGCGATGGCCAGCGCGGGGTGATGCCCAAAGGCGCCCCTTCCGTTATGTTTGGTAGATAGCTGCCAGTGTTGCTGTTTGTACCACGTTCTCCTGTTTAAATTATTATAAAATGAATAAAAATTAACTAAAAATAATATTTCTTCTCTTTTATCAAAATAATCTTTAAGCCAACGCCATAAGACATAGGTTTCTCAGACTTTCGAGAGGATTTTATCTTTTCACATTGTCCTTATTGACATACTTTATAATCTGTATACTTATTTAGCAGTCAATAAATTAAAAAATATTAAGATGGTGCTCTGAAACATGAGCATTTTGCATAGTTTAGATTCAGGGCTCCAAAATTAAATTCATTAATGATAATACTCTGTAATAGTATATTCTATTTAATGGTTTACGGAGAGGCGATTAATTATTATTGCTATAAGATAACGGAATAAAGATTATTATACATCTGAAACTAGGTGGGTGGTAGGATTCCGGTGCAGGAATCCGTCTAAGTAGGTACCACCCCATGCCAGTTATTCTGCCATGAAGCAGTAGTGTGCAAACATTACTGTGTTTCGGTTACAAGGGCACTGAGACTAATCACTGGGCAAAGGAGACTAAGACTAAACTCATGTTTCAGGGTGACGGGCGCAGTGTAGTGTCACACAGAAGCGTTCTGGGTGGCACAGCATTAGTTATGGGCAGACGTTGCACTTACTATTCACACACTGTGTCGCATTGTGCCCTACACTGGGTCTGTCGGTACGAGGTTGCCACGAGAACTTTTCTTCTACCTACATGGGCGGCCCATTGCTTCAGCTTGCTAATCCTTGTATGGTGGCAAGCGGTACTAACTGGTAGGCAGATGGCGGGTGGCTGGAGCGGCGCGTGCTGGTCTCGTCGTCGTCGGAGGAGTGGCTGGACGCGAGCTCGAGGCTGCGCTCGCTGCCGTCGCTGTCGCTGTCCGTGGCCTCGGTCGCTGCGCCCGTCTCGCCGCCCGTCTCTGCGTCCGTTCGTGTCTTGCGCCGCCGTCGCCCTTCGTCTAAGCCAACGCAAAGTGGAATGACGATGATTAGGCATTCCTTCGCAATTTTCTTTACGAATCCTATGCAACTTTATATGCACGTAGCACGAAATCAAAATTGTATGTTGTCTAAATATGTGGTGGATCCGGAATTTGAACTGGGCAGACGTTAGTCGGCGCTAAACCAACCCTTAATTAAACAAACGTTACACTTCTTTCATCAAATTAAACAACATTCATTGGTGCTTCAGTGATTATTTTAAATTATGGAATTTTTATGGAATTTTAAAAGTTGTCAAAGAAAATCGACTAAATTATGTATGTGTTACCTCACGTCTTCTGTATATTGATCCGACACGGCTGATTATTTTTTATTTCGAAATGAAGTAGGTATAGTCTTTTATAAATTTAATGAATACTCCATAGACAACTTCCGAAACATAGCGCGGATGTCAGGTTTGTTATTAAATTATTATTTTCAACTAATGTAATATTCGTTTTAGTTCTAACTATTGGCGAAGTATACTCATTAAACGAATTTATTTATACCCAAGCCGAGCGATTATTTTCGGTTTAAAACGAATTTTAAAAAACTTATAGTAAAAGTTTTATAACGACGGTCGGTCTGAAGGGCACTGATAGTTAGTGTAACTACTGGGCATATACGACTTAAGAACTGATGTTTCAGGGTGACAGCCGCAGTATGGTGCCACACATAAATGTTCTTGGTGACACAGCATTTGTGATAGGCAGACTTTGCACTTGAAAAATGAGAACATTTTGCTACTTCGCCCCTTTCTCCAATAAAAAAAACAATAGGTGTGTCATCTTATCTTAGAGTAGGATGTATAAACATTCATAAAAAATATTTATTATACCGTCTTTTCGCGTGTGAAGGGATGAGTCAAATCCTCTCAAGTAAGCGGGCATATCGCTCGCACTTGTATTGTAATTGGACGTCGATGTGCTGGTGTGACGAAGCTGGCCGTCGCTTCTGCTACAACAATGTTACGAGAAAAAATGAAGCGATGTTTGTCACGAAACCTTAAATTATTTCAGTTTTCAAATTAAATTGCATGCAACAACATGTAAAAAAATTCATAAGAAATATTATATCATGATTGGGATTCAAACAAAAGAGATGATTGACATTTAAAAAAATAATATCAAAAGATAATCTGGTGGTAGGATTCCTATGCATGAATCCGTTTAGGTAGGTACCACCCCAGGGCCAGTTATTCTGCCGTGAAGCAGTAGTGTGTAAGCATGACTGTGTTTCGGTTTGAAGGGCACTGTGAGTTAGCGTAATAACTGGGCATTTGAGACTTCAAAAACTGATGTCTCAGGGTGACGGGAGCAGTGTGGTGTCACACAGAAATATTCTGGGTGACACAGAATTTGTTGAGGGCGGACGTTGCACTTACCATCAGGTGAACGTTTTGCTCGTTTCGTCACTTTATAAAATAAAAAAAAAACCTGGCAGTAACCCAGATTTATGTTAGGTTGGATAAGTGAAAATCGCTACACATTCAAAATTAAAGTTCACGAACTCTTTCTAAATAAATTGGCAGAATGATCGCAGGAATAACTATTCTATTATTTATATATATTGTTTATGTTACGTATATATTTTGTGTTTATATATCTACAAATGTTTTGCATATTTTTTTTTATGGAATAGGGGCAAACGAGCAAGCGGCTCACCTGATGGTAAGTGATCACCGCCGCCCATGAACATCTACAATACATACATACATACATAGGATCACGACTGTATCCCATAAGGGGTAGTCAGAGACTGGGCACTCACTGCAAAAACAGATGACTGCCACAATCCACGTTTCACCAAAACAATATAATGCACTTGGTGTGATAGGTGGTGAGCCCATCGCCACCATGCGCTGTTGGGTGCACAGTGCAGTTTAATTCCTTACTCGCCTTTTACGAGATCCATTGGATGAGATGGAGTGGTAGTATTCTTTTAACGAGCCGCCACCACACGGCTTACTATACCAGAGGAATAGCAGATGCGAAATATTTTTTATTTAATACTATTCGTTTATATATTTATGTATTAAAGTTGATACTATTTCTATATTTCTTTATACTTCATTTTCTCTGCATCACCCATAGGTTGACTGATGGAGAATTCCTTAGGCATTACGCCCCTATATATTTATCGTATATGATGTTAAATAAATCGACATGTTTTAAAACAATGTAACTTTACCTATAAGGGCTGGAACTAGTTTTGGTTGTAGATCTCGAAGTAGTCGATGACGCAGATATACCAATATTCCGTAGCTGACGGCCAGGTTCAGCACCGCTGTGGTATGCTAACGCTGACCTGCAGATACAAATTGTAACACAATTTTAATCAAATAATTTCTAAATCGGAATAATATTCCGAATTCCGGTACAACGAAAAAAAAAATCTGGGGAAGAGATACTGCACTTTGATAAATGAATCGTGTTTCTAAATAACTACTATTATTTATGAGTAAAAAATTTACTACTTTTTAAATATTTGAATAAAAATTAAATTACAAATAAGACGTACCTGTTTACTTGAGAAAGGTTTTGAGCGCTAGTGCTGACTATGACTGACGTGTCCGCCAGCGGAACTTTCTTGCCAAGGCATCTGAGAATGGTTCTGAAAAAGACAAGCATTATTTACTTATATCCAAGAGATATATATAGGATAGATAGGATAGATATATATAGGACATATATAAAGGATTAGTGACTTGGGTAAAAGCACAAAGACATTTTACATAACAACGACCACCCTATGCAACCTTGTACCGGCAAACTAAGTGTAGGGCGCCCCCCACTAGATGGAGCGACGACCTGCACGGTTTTGCGGGAAGTCGATGGATACAGGTGGCTCAGGACCGTGTTTTGCGGCAATAATATATGGTGGAGGCCTATGTTCAACAGTGGACTGAAATATGCTGAAATGATGATGATGATAATGATGATGACCACCCTGATGATGACGACCATGTCCTACAATAAGCTATACGATCGAAGGATGGTTTGGAAGGAGGGCTAGAGGTACGAGAACAGGCCTAAATTATTAAGGCATACAGATAAAACCACGTGGAGCTTGACGGCACCAGTCAGTAACAAGTACGACGTCGCTTATTTCAAGGAAGAAAGTTACGAGAAAAGCAAATTGTTCACCTGATGGTAAGTGCAACGTCTGTCCATAACTAATGGTGTGTCACCTGAGACATCAGTTCTTAAGTCTCATATGCTCAGTAATGACACTAGCTCCTAGTGCCCGACAGACCGAAGCACAGTAATGTTTGCACACTATTGCTTGACAGCAGAACAACTGCGGTGGTACCTAACTAGACAGATTCCTGCATAGGAATCCTACCACCAGTAAAACTTATACTACCACACCGTACAACTGCAGTGATAACTTACCTGCACATTACCATGATTGAACTTTGAGCGCGTGGTCTCGTGTAGCATGATCATCATCATCACTTCAGTCTATCACCAGTCCACTGCCGAACACACGCCTCCCCCATAGATTGCCACAAAACTTTGAAGCTCTCATTTTGGGGGATTTACTCGTGCAGAATAACACCATAATATGCAACACTGTCACTACACTGCTCGTGGGAACGCAAAGGGGAGTAAGAATTTTTTGACGCGCACCAAAATGGGGGCGATGTGGACCACATCCGTTCGCGGGAAACGTCCCGGGAAAATGGGAAAAAGGCGTGACTATGTACGAGTATGTAGTAGTGCAGTTGTCACCTGCGCAGGTTCTCTCGTACGCGTACGTTCAGCATCACGTGGCCGAGCGCAGAGGCCGCAGCGTGCAGCGTGACGGCGCCCGCCAGCACGGAGCTCAGCGCGGCGCGCCGACCTCCCGCCTCGCTGCCCAGGATCAGCGCGCTCGCCCATGATACGCACAGCAGAGGTAGGCATATGATGCTTATTGCCAGGAGCATCCTGCTGGCCAGTCATTTACACGAATGATCATCACCGTCGTCACCGGACAGTAAACAGGACATCAGCTGGACATATAAGTGAACTAATTTGGAATGATTTGTTAATCGTCAACACTCTTTAGTCAGATTGGTCATCGCACAAGCACAGACGTCTCACAGCTTAGACGCGGCTTTTCGTCATCGGTTTAGCTGTTAGTTCTTGGTTTTTTAGATTATTGCTGACATTAGTCGAAGGCCATAATTTTTTCTTTAATTTTCCATAGTCGTCATTTTTTTATTGGAGATAGTGACGAAATGAGCGAAACGTTCACCTGATCGTAAGTGCAACGTCTGCCCAAAACAATTCTGAGTGACACCACACTGCGCCCGTCACCCTGAGACATCAGTGCTTAAGTCTCATATGCCCAGTGCTTACACTAGCTCACAGTGCCATTCAGACCGAAACACAGTAATGTTTGCACGTTACTGCATCACGGCAGAATAACTGGCTCTGGGGTGGTTCCTACCTAGACGGATTCCTGCATAGGAACCCTATCACCAGTGGTTACGACATTTACGTCATAAGATACGTATAGTGTCATGAGAGGTATCTGACACTGTGACCGCCTGCTTCCTCAGCGTCTTATATATCTCTTCAAATGAGAACACGTAGACGGTTACTCTGGAAGGTCTATGTCCAAAAATGGTTTATTCTACATATAATAGTAGGTAGCTTCCTATAATGCATATCTCTTTATGGAATTCTAAACGAAACAAATTAAGTACAATTATATTTACTAGTGGTCGCCCTGTGGTCGTAGTTCGAGCGTAAGTCGTACAATTATTAAGTTTGAACGTTATTAAGGTTCGAATAATTGATGGCAGCATTTTAAAATTCAATTGCGACAATCTCTATTATGTGCGACTGTCTGATCAGAGACTATTACGTGTTTGACATTGGCAGTATTAATTTAATCAAACGACAGACTATTTTGTGATTGACACTCTCAGTACGCACGTAATATTGAATAATTTCTTTTGTTCAATTTAATGTATTTGTAACACATATTGTAATATAAATTTCTTCTACATACACACTTAAATTATGTCAAATCTCACGCGCAATATTCTTAAAAAGGGGGTAAAAAGTTTTCTCTTCACATATGAATATATAAAAGATTTATTATAATTTATAAAAAATAACAATGTGTGCGGTACAATGAATTACGGGTATTACACTACTTAGAAAACTGTTTAAAATTAACTTAAAAGAACTAATGTTACCTTAAGTTTCCAAAGCCGGTCACGTGATCTCGTACAGTGAAGGCAGCATGTGTAGCTCCTGCGAGGAAAATTAGCGCAACACCAGCGTACACTGCTGCCGGTATCACCACCCACCAGACAACCGGTTCGTGGCAGCTTACCCAGCAGCTGTACACAAAAAAAAACAAATTTTAACTACTACTACGACAACTGTTTTTACTGGTGGTAGGATTTCTATGCAGGAATCCGTCTACGTAGGTAACCATCCTAAGGCCAGTTATTCTGCCGTGAATCAGTAGTGTGCAAACATTACTGTGTTTCGGTTCGAAAGGGACTGTGAGCTAGCGTAATCACTGGGCAAATGAGATTTCAGAAATTATGTCTCAGGGTGGCGGGCGCAATGCTGTGTCACACAGAAATATTCTGGGTTATTCAGCATTTGTTATGAGCAGACGTTGCAGAAAAGCAATCCAATAAAAAAAACATTAATGTTTAAAGAATCAATTTTTTTTAAGTTAAATTTTAAAACAGGTCGCGGTCTCGGCCCCACAAGCTATTATTATTGAGAGACTAACACACAGACATACTTTTCGTATTTTCAATGCACCTGATTTCATTACCATAATTAGGTAAATAATTCATATGGCAAAGGTTACGAATTGAAAAAAATCTATTCACGACATTTGCCCTATAAATTCGTTTATGTTCAAATATAAAAATTCGTTTATATTTTATTTATACATACATACAGTCACGCCTTTTTTTCCATTTAAGGGTTAGACAGAGGCCACACAAGTAGCCCAACCTTCGGCCCCGTGGGAAACGAAACGTGACGGGTGGCGAACCACAGCGCCGCCATTTTGGTAGGAATCAAAAAAATCTTACATTCCCATTGCGTTCCCTCGAGCACTATACTGACAGCATTGCATAGTAAGGTGTTATTCCACACAAATAAAGGCACACCGGACAACTATCGGTTATATTTCATAAAGTTATCTATTCGTCGTCCAAGGCAGGTTTAGGAGCTCAGGGTGCCCGAATGAAATGACAACTCACAAGAGCGCGTTGCCGTACTGCTGCGGGCGGTGCGCGGCGGCGAGCGCGAGCGCGACGGCGGGCGCAGCGTACGCCGCCGCGAGCGGCGCGGCCAGCCCGCCGTGGTTCACGTCGCGCAGCTCGCGCAGCAGGCGACGCAGCTGCCACGCCTCGCACGCCGCCCAGCCCAGCGCCGCCAGCCACCAGTAGTGCAGCGACATCGCCACCAGCTTGCACGCGAACTAAAACAGAGAGTTTTTTTTTATTGGAGATTGTGACGAATCGCCGTGTGGTGGCGGCTCGTTAAAAGAATACTCCCACTCCATCTCATCCAATGGATCTCGTAAAAGGCGAGTAAGGAATTAAACTGCACTGTGCACCCAACAGCGCATGGTGGCGATGGGCTCACCACCTATCACACCAAGTGCATTATATTGTTTTGTTGAAACGCGGATTGTGGCAGTCATCTGTTTTTGCAGTGAGTGCCCAGTCTCTGACTACTGCTTATGGGATACAGTCGTGATCTTATGTATGTATGTATGGATGTGACGAAACGGGCGAAACTTTCACCTGATGGTAAGTGCAACGTCTGCCCATAACAAATGCTGTGTCACCCAGAACAATTCTGCGTGACACCACACTGCGCCCGTCGCCCTGGGACATCATCCGAACAGTGATTACACTAGCTCTCAGTGCCCTTCAAACCGAAACGCAGTAATGTTCGCACACTACTGCTTCACGGCAGAATAACTGGTTTGCTGCTAGTTGCTGCTGTAATTCCGACATTCGACAATAAAGATATATTATAAACATTTACACTACTACCAGCAAGGCTTACTTCAAACGCTTGCTTTGGAGCCACTACCTTAGACTGCAGAAATTGTTTCTAATACCACAAATTTCTTCTGTTTATTATAAATTTCTCCTTTTCTTTGGTTACTGAATGCATTAGCTCTATCTATAAATCGGAAACTGGCCATGTTATTGTATGTGTATCTACCTATGTATGCATGTTTACATGTATGCCTATATATGTATATCTTAAAGCGTATACATTGGATAATTTTTAGTAATATTGCTATTATTATTACCATTATCATAGATTAGTTTCCTTTTTTAGTGTTTAGTATTTTTTTTTGTAACTTTCTGCTCTAATTTTTTTCTTTTATATTTTGATTTTTCACCTACTACACATCCTATCTGCTTGACTGGCAGAGAATGCCTTGTAGCATTAAGTCCACCTTTTTGTACATATTTTTATGCGTGTGAAAATAAAGATTAAATAAATGAATAATATAGGACTACAGCAACAAAAAGTATAGTATTATAATCTTATCAATTACAGTTCTAAATTAAAAAGCACGTGCTCCACTTGACGTTGATATTATTATCTTCATCATTTCAGCCTATAACTAGTCCACTGCTGAACATAGGCCTTCCCATAGATTGCCACAAAAATTTGTAGGTCTCATTTTGAGAGGATTTTGCCATAGTTGCCACGCCCGGCAGGCGGATTGGAAACCGCAATTTGTGTATTCAGATATTCCAGGAAGATGCTGTTGCCCATCTTCTGATTTTAATTTTCTCTCTGTCGACTTTTACGACACCCACGGGATTAGTCGGGGTGGTAGATTCTCTTAACGTTGATATTTTAAATTTTCGACCACGGCAAAAACTTTAGAATACTGTCGGAAGCTGTCAGTTGCGCAGGAGATACGAGGGGTGATCCAAAAGTAATGATAATCAATAATAAACACAATGAATAAAATAAATAAATAAATTTATTTCTCAACATAGTCTCCTAGCAAGTCTATACATTTAGTCCATCTCTTTTCTAATCCTAAAATTCCCTTAGAAAAAAAATCTTTATCTTGACTCTCAAAAAAGTCCTCAACCGCGGCCATCACGTCGCTATCATCGTCAAATTTCTTGCCTCGGAGGTGTTCCTTGAGTCGTGGAAAGAGATAGAAGTCGCTGGGGGCTAGATCTGGTGAATAGGGGGGGTGTTCCACCAGCTCAAAGCCCGCTTCCTGAATGGCAGCCATGGCAATTGCAGCTTTGTGAACCGGTGCGTTGTCTTGATGGAACAGCACTCCAGCCCGCAGTTTGCCTCGCCTTTTCTCCTTAATAGCCTCCCGCAATCTTCTTATTTGTTCTGCATAGTAGGAGCCTGTAATAGTGGCCCCCTTTTCCAAGTAGTCCACCATGATTATTCCTTCAGCGTCCCAAAAAACAGACGCCATAACCTTCCCTGCTGAGCTTGACACTTTGAATTTCTTCGGCGTCGGTTCATCGGATCGTTTCCATGTCATCGATTGTTGTTTTGTTTCAGGATCAAAATGGTGGATCCAGGTCTCGTCCATGGTCACAAAACGTGACAAAAAATTATCCTTGTCTGCCTGGAACTTTTCGAGATTTGCTCTTGACATGTCGACTCGTTTCTTCTTTTGCTCGTCGTTTAACATTTTCGGTACCCAACGCGCGGAGACCTTTCTCATATGCAATTCGTTCGCAAGGATTCTTTGAATGCTGCCATATGAGATCCCTGTGACCTCAGCTACATGCCTGATAGTCACTCTTCGATCTTCCAATACAACTTCTTCAACTTTTTTCACATTTTCTTCAGTGAGGGACGTCGATGGGCGTCCTTCGCGGTGTTCGTCTTCCGTCGATGTTCTTCCCAACTTAAACTCCTTAGCCCAGCGTGCAACTGTGGAATATGGAGGAGAAGAGTCCCCTAATGTTTCCACCAAGTCGCTGTGTATGTCTTTGGTAGACATTTTTTTCAAGCAGAGGTATTTAATGACAGCTCTGATTTCGTGTTTTTCCATTTTGATGTTCACTCCTTGACAGTCCGTATTCAAATGAATGTAGCTCCCGGGAATCGTGGCCTATTTATATGATTTTTTTTCCCTGAACTAGTGGTTAACTGAGTAAGTGACTGAAATTTTTTTGTATTTTTGTGTGCACTAGAAATAACTGATTATCATTACTTTTGGATCACCCCTCGTATTATAGTGCTAAAAGTGTACGAGCAAATAGAGGCACTTACTCGACCTAACCGCAACCGATATAGCGCAGACAATGATGCAGTGTCAGAGAAACGGGGACAATCAGAAAATATCCAAACCCTCAAAAACACACACTGTGTTTATGTACAAATGTTTGCTCCGGCCGTGATCCGAACCCAGGTGCAGTTGACTACGGCAGGTCTGACAATTACGCAGTCGTCAGTCATACGTCCACCACTTTACTGTGGTTCAAATTGCTGCCCTTGCGTACTTTATAAATATTAAAATTAACATAATAAAATAGACATAATGGCAAAAAAGAGAAAGTTATTCTAAATTTTTAATTCATTCTAATTTAACTGAAAATACTACCAATTGTGGTTACAGCGGTGAGAAACACAAAATTGTTAAAAAAACATGTTCATTTTATATCGCCTACTTTCATCATAATTTCGGCCTATCACTAGTCCACTGCTCAACATAGGCGTCCCCCATAGATTGCCACAAAAGTTAGTAGCTCTCATATTGGGGGGACTTTGCCATAGTTGCCACGCTCGGCAGGCTGGTTGGCAACTGAAGTTTATTTATTAAGATGTTCCAGGAAGATCCTGCTGCCCATCTCCTGATTTTAATTTTCACTCTGTCGACTTTTACGACACCCACGGGATGAGATGGGGTGTAGATTCTCTTAAGCCGCCACCACACGGCCCAACTACTACTTTAGCCCAAACTTTTTTTACAAATATGATAATGTACTCGTATAAGTTGAAATAGCCTCATTTCTAGAAGTTAATATCAGCCAAATAGCCGTGTGGTAGCGGCCTTAGATAATCTACCAACCCATCACATGCTGTGGGTGTCGTAAAAGTCGACAGAAGAATTATAAAAACCAGGAAATGGGCGGCAGCATCTTCCTGGAACATCTAGATATATAAACTGCGGTTGTCATCCCGCCTGCCAAGCGTGGCAACTATAGAAAATCTATCAAAGTGGACTAGTGATAAGCTGAAATGATGATGATGATGATGATGAAATATTCCTTAACGTTATTTTAACTTTTTTATAGGTTTTGTTTCACTAAAAAATTTAGGAGCCCAGTAACTTGGCGCCAATGACAATTACACCTCTTGTGGGTAGGCAGATCTTATAACTGTAATAATAATAGTAGGTAAGATTCGAAACCACACATTATTACAATTTTAAAATAACCTTAATTTTCCCCTAATTTATAGGAACAGTTTAAAACTGGCAGTGTCGTATTTGGTTTTAAAAATTTTAGATTACAAAGCAAGTAACTTACCTCGTTCTGCACCAAAGAATTTCGGGCCTTCAACGCAATCAAGTAGAGAAGTTCAGCCATAAACACGCAGAAGATAAGGTGCTTATGTATAGAGTTGGAGACGGTAGCCGCACCGCCGCGCATGAGACAGAGAGCGGCCCACGTCGTGAGCAAGAGCGGAAGGGAGATACTGAACGCTGTATATGACGTCACTGATTCTAACAGTGACGGTTCTGGTATGAACTGGAAATAAAAACATAAAAACAATTTACTGCGTAATCTTATACATATATGTAATAGCGACAGACTGGCCGCGAGACCTTTTTATTAATAATGCAAGAGCGTAACGTGCAGTTTGGCCATAAAAGAAACTATGGCTAAATTATGTTTAATAACCACTCAGGAAAACATGAATTTACATTTGTATTTGAAATATACATTATAACCATGTTTTAAGCAAATAAATGTATAAATAAAAAAAATACACTACATGTATTTATGTAAACTATTTATATGATTCCAGTACGCGAGTGACATGGAACTTGAAAACGCAAATTACATGAATTGTAAATTGACATTTTAAGTGATGTTTGAGATATTGTGTTCGTCGGTGATTGAAAATATCGCGGGATAACCTGTATGTCGGAGCAAATCTACTCATCCGCATTGGAGCAACTTTACGTAATCTTCCTGGCCATAAGAACTACTTTATGAGAAGAGCGGAAAGATGTTTAAAAGCCGTTACGAAACATTTAATTTTTTAATACAATAATATTCGGATTAAGTTAATTTTTTTTTATAAAATCGAAGCCCCAGTGTAGGAGTTCTCCTGTATCGCGGGTGCGATTAACAGACATGTATTTCACATGCACAACACAACCAGACCCGAAAACCAACCATTTGTGTTTTGCACAAATGTTGGCTCCGGCTGGGATTTGAACCCAAGACCGCGGCGTAGAAGTCAGGTACACTAACCTACTAGGCACTGAAGACTGCGTGTCAAATTTAATTTCGTGAATGTTTCGCAAGTTTTCTGAGATATGATCTGTGGTAGGCAAGCATAGGCGTGTGTTCTCATAAGGAAATTCGTGTTTTCTTTAAATGTGCGAAACACCGAAAAAGAGAAATTTCATCGAATATTGAAGCATATAAGTATGTGGCTACGGATACAAACAAAAAGTTATATTATGTTATCATATTACCAACCTCAATGTCAACTTCATCGACCAAAACAGCGAACGTCGATAGATGATTACATGTACAGTTTACGAGCAATGGTTCATTGGAATAGGGCGACCAGTCGTAGTTTATTTCGGTGTGGCAACCCACTCGGGACCACTCCCCGGATCTAAAAAAAAAACAGATATAATATGAGTTTTATAAACTAAAATATAAGTACGAAAATTGAGAAAAAGCAAGAATTTTTTTTTCTTATCAACGGCAATAATTTCATTCGCAGTGTTTCTTACCCTCTTAATGTGGACCAATGTACGCATTGTGGATTAGTTCTTGAGCCGAACGTTTCTCTATTTATATCCAACCACAATTGCAACCGTATCGGTTTTTTCAACCTAATGCCGCTCAAACTTTTGTAAATCAACTTCTTTTTGTCTATCTCCTTACTAGAATTAGCACCATCTTTGTTTTTTTCACTCGGTTCCATTATTAGAGCCATAACTTTTAGGTTATCCAAACTGTCGACTTTGACAACTTTCTCAGCGCCATATATAGAATTATTTTCTTGCAAATTTTCTGCTTCGCTCACTTTATCTTGTTTTTTAAATGCAGGCTGTATAACAACAGGTCCGTGGTTATCGTTGTTTATATTTTCGTCGTCGTTGGAATTAGCCCAGGGGTTCCTCGAGTGCTTATTTGAGCCAATATGATTTGTAGTTTGTGTTTGATGATTTTGACCTTTATTGGCGTAGACAACACCTAAAATAAAACGATTTTTAATTTTAAACTGTGTCTTTTTTAGTATCCCAGGATCCAGAGACTACATTATAATGTTACTACAGTATATGTAATAATTTTACCTCCCATGTTCTCCATATTATCCAAGCTTTCGTTGTCACTGGCTTCCTTACTCCACACGAACTCTGGTACGAACAGGGCTAGCTGTAGTATGGCTGAGCCAACTGTAATATTAACACCCCAACGTCGGCTAACCGAGTCGTCCATACGCAAGGGCATTAACTGCGACGTGTTGCGTGAATATTGGAGATAAGAGAACACTGCACGAGATTCGTACACTGCGACCATGTTTTCTGCAAAAGGGGTATAGTGTGATATATTGCCGATTAAAATGTTAATCTTGTCTCTGAGACAAGGCATTGCATGTCTATAAATGTTATGAGGTAAACTTATTCAGAATGAAGTGCTTTTGTGGAATGTTCCGCTAAATAAAAATTATTAAAGGCAGCGATGGCAGAATGCTATTCTCTTATAGCATTAAATTATAAACCTATTTGCATTCTTTGAAAATGATTGGCAACTGAAACGGGGTGATATTTTATTATATGTGATTATTATATTATCTGTGGTCTGACTCACCTTCTGTATTACTATTGATTCCGAGCAAATCTAGTGGTAGTAGAACTCTCGTATATTTATCAAACTTGCTTTTAGTTCTCACGTAGTTGTTGTATTTGGGAAAAGATACTGTGGGACTGGACGGTTTCTTTGTTTTAGCTTTGCCGTTGCCATAGTAACCAGGTTGTAGAGGAGAATGTATAAAGGACGAAGTATCTGGTAGTACCACACGCTCAGCTGTAAGGGATTCCGTATTGTAGCGATTCAGTTGCGACGGTTCGAAACCGTATATTGATTCAGCTGTTACAATGTCCACTCCAATAACTGTAAAATATGAGTAGATTTAGAAAAAGTAATTTTGTAATGATGAATGAGTTATAACTTTACTTCTGACGTTTTGAGTTGAGTTTGAGCCGTGGTAGCTCAGGGGCTAGGCGCTCGCCTTAAATTTCATAGTACGCGAGTGACCTGGGTTCGATTCCCGGTGCCGGCACCACTAAAATTGTTAATTGCAATTTTAAGTGCTGATCTTAACCACGTGCTCGGCGGTGAAGGAAAACATCGTGAGGAAACCTGCATGTCTGAGAAATAAAAAAAAAAATATTTCGAAGACATGTGAAGTCCGCCAACCCGCATTGGAGCAGCGTGGCGGATTCTTTCTAGCTCCAAAACCCTCTCAGAAATGAGAGGAGGCCTGTGCTCAGCAGTGGGACATTTATAGGCTGAAACTTTACTTTACTTTTTTTTTTCTGACGTTTATTCATATTAACTAAATCAACCAAACATGACACCAAAAACATTTTTGCGTGGTAGCACCACACGACGCTGGTCACATTAGCTTTTAAGGCCCATATGCCGAGTAATTACACTAGCTAACAGTACTCTCCAGACCGAAACACAGTAATGTTTGCACGCTACCGCTTTACGGCAGAATAACTGGCACAGCAGTGGTATGCACTTTAACGTTTTATGAATTAGTATCTATAAACTATATAAAGTAAAAGTTAAAGTAAAGTTTCAGCCTATAAATGTCCCACTGCTGAGCACAGGCCTCCTCTCATTTCTGAGAGGGTTTTGGAGCTAGGAAGAATCCGCCACGCTGCTCCAATGCGGGTTGGCGGACTGCACATGTCTTCGAAAAATGTTTTTTCCCAGACATGCAGGTTTCCTCACGATGTTTTCCTTAACCGCCGAGGTCGTGGTAAATCAGCACTTAAAACTGCAATTAACAATTATAGTGGTGCCGGCACCGGGAATCAACCCAGTTCACTCACGTACTATGAAATTTAAAGCGAGCGCCTTGCCTCTGAGCTACCACGGCTCCTTTTATATTTATTTGATATTTTATGTATTCATACCTAAATCACTAGTGACGATTTCGAAGGGGCTGGTGTAGGTATCATGCTGGCTTTCAGCCAATATTGATATATACTTGTCGAACTTCTGCAACAAATGTTCGACTCCGTGTCCAGTTAGTTTCCTAATCCGCTGCCATTCTTTGTCGTACTCGATGTTCAAAATTGTGTTCGCCGACTTCATTATATTCTGTTGATACCAAATTTCTTTTAACGTTTAATTATCATATTTCAGTATTATTTTATTATGAGGAGTTCTCGTCCCCACACTTATGTACGGTAGTGAATATTGGATCTAGCAGAAGAAGCATGAAAATAAGATTAATGCTGTTGAAATGAAAAGTTTGTTAAAGTATAGCTGGAGTGACTTTGATGGACAAAGTGGGGAACAGCTTGATAAGCGAACGTTACGGTGTAGTAGAAGATGTAGTGACAAAGATAGAGAAAGGGATGCTTAGAGAGTTTGGATACGTAGAGAGGATGGATGAAAAAAGACAGACGAAACAGATTTAAGAGGCGAGTGTGAATGGGCAAGCCGGTAAGGGTCAACGTAGGAAAACGTATCACGATCAGATGGAAGTCGTTTTTAGGAAAGGCCACGTCAAAAGTACCCGTAACCGACGAGCTTGTATGAAAACTGTAGTGAAAGAAGAAGCGAAAGATATGTATCAGGATCGTAGCAAGTGGAAAAATATCCTATTTGTTCAGAAAGTTCAAGGCTACAAAACTTTATGTCAGGGTCTTTCGGAGCGGTACGCTAAGAACCGAACATTATTTAATAACTTATATAAAGGGCCGACATGTGAATGCTTGCCGGTTGCCAACCCGCGTGCCAAGCGTGGCAACTATTGCAAAATCCCCGCAAAATGAGAGCTACAAACTTTTGTGGCAATCTATGAGGGATGCATATGTTCATCAGTGTACTGCTGAAATGATGATGATGATGTGAATTCCTAGGTCAAGGAGGAGGGATCATAAAGCACAGCGCAATAATGTGGTCGGCTTATTTTAGTCTAGTTAATGAATAAAATTATAATTTTTTTTTTAAACTACGTTAAGAACTTTAATTTTCAAACAACATTATTATCATCATTACGGCCCATCGTAGTCCACTGTCGAGCATAGGCCTCTCCCTTCGATTACAACAAGGTAATATTTTATCAATCCAAGTGGTGCTACTTTTTTTTTAATTGGATCAAGTGATGAAACGAGCCAAACGTTCACCTGATGGCAAGTGCAACGTCTGCCTCTAGCAAATGCTGCATCCAGAACATTTCTGTGTGACACTACACTGCGCCCGTCACCCTGAGACATCAGTTCGTAAGTCTCATATGTGATTACACTGGCTCTCAGTGTCCTTCAAACCGAAACGCAGTAATGTTTGAACACTACTGCTTCACGGCAGAATAACTGGCCTGGAGTTGTACCTACCTAGACGGATTCCTGCATGGGTATCCCACCACTAGCTTGGACTAAAATTACACTAACCCGAACATAGTCCTTATCCTGACTGTGTGTGAGGTTAAGTCCAGCCTGATGCAGCTCGTACTGCAACAGTTCCAGCAAGATCCCCTCGGCCACAAGAACATCGGCTCCGTAGAGACGCGCTGTTTTAATACAAGCTGCTGCCAAGTCTTCTGCAAGTCGCACTCCCACAAACGTGTTCACCGTTAATTCTCCATTTTCTATTTTGTGTAGCTGCAAAAGACAATTTTTCAAAATTTTTTTTTTTGTTAGTCTGAATTTTTATTTATTTCGTGTAGTTCGTCAACCGACGAGTGTGAAAACGCTAATGAAAGTAGAAGAAGCGAGAGATGCGTATTGGAAAGATGTGGTATCTTTGTCGTCTTTGTGGTCGATGTGTATGTGTAATTCGTCGTTCATGAAGTTTTTTGTAGCGACACCCTACTAATTTTTACGGGAAGTCCGAGTATGACTCGAGACCGTTTTTTTTCGGAAATCTAGGTATTTTTGTTCCGAATTATGATATGCTAAAATTATGATGATGAGTCATTTAAAAACATTGGCTAAGAAGCTATGTTTATTCATACTCTATTAACTAAAATACTTATCTTAAATAGAAATGGCTTCTAAATCCATAAAATAAAGTACATTTTCGATTGTGCTTGGCTACTGAATCAGGACAGATGCTGTATAATATCACCCTTCTCATTGTTATACAAAAAACTACTAGATACACAGTCATCGAATCAAAAACGTCCTCTAAAAACAGCGCACAATGCTCATTTCGATTAGCGTCGCGTCCGCCGTATCAACGCAAGGACTCTCAGAAGGTCGTGGAACGATAGTTGATTTCATTTAAGGATACATACATACATACAGTCAAGCCTTTTTCCCATGTAAGGGGTAGGCAGAGGCGACTCACGTAACCCCCTTTTTGCACTTACGGAAAACGAGATGACGAACGGGTGGCGAACCATGTCGCCGCCATTTTGGTCAGGGTCAAAAAATTCTTACTGTACTAAACTACATTGCGTTTTTTTGACCACGGTAACAATTATTGCATGAGATACAATTAGCGTACAACCAATAAAACAATAGATTTTCGCTTTAGATATAGTGCCATAGCTAGGTTCGTAACTTTCACAATTCATAATCAATTATCATAAATTAAAAATTATTAAGTACCTGTTTTCTGAGTTGATAAAACGTAGAAGTTGTGCAGTTGAACATATCGGGTTCTTGCCATGGGATCACTTGTATTTCGTCGCATATACGAGTCGCTTTTCCGCTAGAACCTGGAGTTGATAAAAACAATCAATTTCTGTATTCCAACAAAATGCCTTACAATAATTACAGCAATAAAATACATGCTATGATCAACAGAAATTTAAATAGTCAAGTGTTAATTCTTCATCGAATTATATTAATAAGCCGGATGTAAGCCCACAGTAGGTTTTCTTCTTTATCGCGAGTGCATTTTATAAGCATATATTTCACATGTATATAACACAAACAGACCCGAACACCAACAATTTGTTTTGTACGAATTGGCTCCGGCTGGTATTGGAACGCTGGACCCGCGGCGTGGAAGTCAGGTACGCAAATATTCGATTTATTTACCTGAAGGACAGTCGGTGACCGCTTCGACACCAAACTTTGTCCGTGGCCACCAAACTCCGTTTGAATATGATCGAGGGCATCCATCGTATATTACTGAAACCAAAAGAAATTACTTGTAAATCAGTTAATGCTGTGGTAGCTCAGGGGCTAGGCGCTCGCTTTCAATTTCATAGTACCACTCCCGTACTATACCAGGGTACCAGGTACCAGGGTTTGATTCCCGATGCCAGCACCACTAAAATTGTTAATTGCAATTTTAAGTGCTGATTTACCACTAGCTCGACGGTGAAGGAAAACATCGTAAGGAAACCGGCATGTCTGAGAAATAAAAAAAATATTTCGAAGACATGTGCAGTCCGCCAACCCGCATTGGAGCAGCGTGGCGGATTCTTTCTAGCTCCAAAACCCTTTCAGAAATGAGAGAAGGCCTATACTCAGCAGTGGGACATTTATAGGCTGAAACTTTACTTTACTTTACAGTTATTGCAATAAGATCTAATTTCAAATTGAATGAAGTTTTTTGATAAAATTGATTTTGTCATCATTAGAAGGAGATAAATTGCATAGTTATATGGAATTTAAGTTAATCACTTAGGTTTGGTGAAGCAGTCATCTTCAGTTTTTAATAATTTATTGGTGGTATGATTCCTATTTAGGAATCTGTCTAGGTAGGTACCACCCCAGGGCCAGTTATTCTGCCGTGAAGCAGCAGTGTGCAAACATTACTGTGCTTTGGTCTGAAGTGCACTGTCAGCTAATGTAATCACTGGGCATATGAGATTTAAGAACTGATGTACCAAGGTGACGGGTGCAGTGTGGTGCCACACAGAATTGTTTCGTGCATTTATTATGGGCAGACGTTGCTCAGGTGACCGTTTTGTTGGTCTCGTCACGAGATCCAATAAAAAAATCTCTGATAACGGGAACTAGCGTCTATTGAAGCGTCTGCTGGTACTTTGATTTCCCGTTCCTCTCTTTCGCTAAGTGTGGCTTAGAGAGGGGTCTGTGTTTCTCTTCTATATCCTCTTCCCGTATATACATACATACAGTATAGCCTTTTTCCCATATAAGGGGTAGGCAGAGGCCACTGACGTAGCTCACTTTTCGCCCTCGCGGTAAACGAGACGTGGCGGGTGGCGAAACAAGACGCCGCCATTTTTCTATTGCGTTCCCACGACCAGTATTGAGACAGCAGTGCATATTATAGTGTTATTGTGCTCGAATAAATGCCTATTACGAACTAGGTAGGGAAGACGTAGGTGCTATTCTACGGCTGACGATAATGTACGACACCTTTGCATCCAGCGTTGGGCGTGACCTCGGCGTAGACGTTGGAGCAGGAGTCGCAGGCGCGGCCGATGACGCCGCTGCGGCAGTGGCACTGCCCGCTCGTGTCCTCGCACGAACTGTTCAGCGAACCCGCCGCGTAGCACTGGCACGGCAGGCACTCTTTCGAAGCCGGTGGCTTGTAATGGTTCTCCTGTGTGATTGGGGACGTCTTAGAGAAAGGTTTTTTTTTGTTTTTTTTTTATTGGATAAAGTGATGAAACGAGCAAAACGTTCACCTGATGGTAAGTGCAAAGTCTGACCATAACAATTGCTGTGTCACCCGGAACATTTCTGTTTGACACCACACTGTGCCCATCACTCTGAGACATAAGTTCTTAAGTCTCATATGCCCAGTGATTACGCTAGCTCACAGTGCCTTTCAAATCGAAACACCGTAATGTTTCCACACTAGTGCTTCACGGCAGAATAACTGTCCCTGGGGCTGTACCTACCTAGACGGATTCCTGCATAGTAATCCTACCACCATCATCTAAACGGTTTTGAATGTGAAATGTAAATATACAGCTACATAACACACCATTTATTATCATATTCATCATCATCATTAAGCCTATGTTAGCTAAACATAGCCCCCCCCCCCCCCCCCCCCAAAGATTGCCACAAAACACGGTCCTGAACGACTTGCATCCTTCGATTTGCAAACCGTGCAGGTCGTCGATCCTATCAAGTGAGGGGTCGCCCTACAGTGCGTTTGCCGGTACGAGGTTGCCGCTCGAGAACCTTTCCCTTTCCTTCCCCAACGGTCATCGGTCTTACGAGCTATATGGCCCATTGCCACTTCAGCTTACTAATCTTTAGGGCTATGTCGGTTACTTTACCACTGCCACTCAAAAATTCCAAGTTCTTTTTATCATATCGAAAATGGCGTTTGAAATATTATGCTAAGTCTGATGTGAGTTGGAAAAGTATAGTATGGAATATTTATTATAATATTATTCTAATTAAGATGCATAACAATTTTAATAAAATCAGAAACATATGGTAAGTTGAAGAAGTACTAAATACATGAAATAACTAACTTATTATTAAATGTATATAATTGACACGCGTTCTGTAGTTAGTGTACATGAACGTATGCGTTGTTGAAACTTTTTGCAAGAATAACAAAAAAAAAAACTGCATTGTGCGTGTCTCATGATTTGACCAATGGGACTCCAGATCAGTTTAATGTCAGTCTAGACAGTAGAGACTGATGCCCAGCTACATATTTCATTAATATTGTAATTAAAAAAGTTATACTTTTTGTACATGTTTTTAATAGGATCATATAGCATATAGCGTACCTTGCAGCGACATCTGCCGTCCCGCAGCGCACAGTGCGGGTGGTAGCCGCGCGCCGCGTCGCAGTCGCACGGCCCGCAGCCCGTCACGCCCCACCAGCCGCCCGGGCACTCCTCCTCGCGCTGCTCCACGCAGCCCTCCGCTGATAATATTGCTTTATTAAATAACAGCACCGAAGAAAGTGACTTGACGAGTAAATAATTTAACTGATGTCAAGACCAAATTCTGCTCATAATAAATGCTGCTTCACCCAGAACAATTGTATGGCACCACACTAAGCTCCTCACCCAGAGACATCAGTTCTGAAGTCCAACAAGTCCAGTAATTACTCTAGCTATTAATGCAATTCAGATCATAACAGAAGTGTTTGCACACTACTACTTGACGGCAGAATAACTAGCGCTGCAGGTGAACCCACCTAGGCGGGTACTTCTTTTAGTATTAAAAACCATTCCATCGTTTCTCATAGCTGGACCGAATAATAAACAAACCTGGATAAATATTAAAGGACTCAAGCTCCTCAGAAAAATATCTACTAACTTATTCCAATGTCAATTCCGGAGCATTACATTAGACACGAAACAATCATTTATTTATGCTACACCTGCCTTTATCAGTTCCAATGATATTGAAATGCGCTTGTTACCCGTAAGATATTTGTTAGATATTAAAAGTCTTAAATTTTATTAACTGCAATGCTCTTGAAACGAGAACATAGTAACTCAACAAAATAAACGCAAGGCACCTGATGATGATGGATGATGGAGATGGATTCTTGCATAGTACTCCTACTCATCATTATATCAGACTGTCACTAGTAAGCTTAACATGGCTATATGGGGGACCCCATAGATTGTCACAAAAGTTGTATGTAGCTCTCATTTTAGAGGGTTTTCACGCAGTTTATTTATTCCGATGCTCCAGGAGGATGCCGCTGCCTTCGTGGATTACTGTACGTAGTATCTAGTAGTGTGGACAAACTCACCAGTCATGGTGTACCCCTGTGCGCATTTGCAGCTGTAGCCCCTGTGCGTGTCGTCGGGCACGCAGACCGCCTGCGGGCCGCAGGGGCGCAGCTCGCATGCGGCGGCGCAGTGCGGGCCCACGCGGCCTCGCTCGCACACGCACTCTGTGCTGTCCCACTGCGACTCACACTTGCTCTGCCGAAATTATTGATAAGATTCATTTCGTTACATCGTCTACTAACGATGTCCTCTTGGCCGATTTTCGACCACGCACACAATTTCATAATACTCCCGGAAGTAGGTTAGGATTAGTGATTAGACTCGAGTCATACAGTTTTATTATGTCACTCGAGTTTTCGAGGCACTCGAGCTAAACTATTTAAAAAGTAAGATTTTATCAATGTTATATGGATGGATAGTTTCGACTGCTTTTGTTTAAAAAAAATTAAATTCAAAATATTAGTTACACGAATTCACTCGAGTACCTCAAAAAAAAACAAGGCTCGAGTCGCATCATTAGTTAGGATGCAGTGTTTGCGACACGGGGACAATCACAACTCAACCATACCCGAAAACAAACTATTTTTGTTTATTGCACAAGTGTTGGCTCCGGCTGGGATTCGAATCTAGAACCAGCGGCGTAGGTATTCTGACCACTAGGCCACGCGGTCGTCAATGGTCAACGGTCAAATTGCGATGTAAAAGAATTCATCACTACGGTCTTCAAGGTATGACATCTTGAAGACCGTATTGATGAATTCTTCGTAAGAGCTGAGTCGTAAGACACAACTGGACGTGGTGACTCGGATTAGACAAACTCCACGACCTATGATGCTCTTCTGGCCGACTTTGATTATGAGGAATTCTGACAGATATACAGCCAGAAGTGGTCATCTGCGTAGAATATATTATAGTGCCGGAAATATTAGCGCAAATAGAGCGACACTCGTTCAACTTTACGTAACGATGAAAGCTTTGCCTTGATAACATGAAGAAGAGGTCAAATACAGTGTCGGAGACACGTGGACAGTCACAATTCGAATATAACCAGACCTGGAAACCAATAATTTCTGTTGCGCAAATATTGACCTATGCTGAAATTCAGAAAGGATTAAAAGCAACGTTAAAACAAAGAGATGTTGTACGGTATTGTAAATATAATGATAATACACATATTTAACTTTAAAAAAAACATCATCATCAGCATCATTTCAGCCTATCACTAGTCCACTGATTAACATAGGCCTTCCCCAGACATTGCCACAAAATTTAGTAGCTCTCATTTTGGGGGAGATATTGCCATATTTGCCACGCATGGCGGGCGGGTTGGCAACCGCAGTTTATTTATTCAGATGTTCTAGGAAGATACTGCTGCCCATCTCCTTGATTTCTTTTTCCCTCTGTCGACTTTTACGACATCCACGGGATTAGATGGAGTGGTAGATTCTCTTAAGCCGCCACCACACAAACACATTAAATTGAATAAAATTAAACATTCATTATTAACGTTTATACTGACAATGACAATCACACATCAATCGTTTTTTTTGCGTTCATATTGTGAGTGTTGCACACATATTAGTCTATGGTAGAGACTCTCCTCATAGAATTAATAATTATACAAATAATTATATAATTAAACAAAGAATTACTCAAACCTCAACAACATTCTTACTTATTATGAATTGCGGTCGTTTTTCAACCACAGGGCGACCACTAGTATAAATAATTATAGTAAATACTTACGTAAGGTGGACAGATCGAGAGCATGCAATCTGCCTTGGATTGACATCCATCTCTTACATTCTCTCTGACTGTTGGCCGGTTAAGTAGAGATTGTGCTGATCCCACCCGAACGTCCTGGTAAGATAATATATACCGGTAATATTGTACTAATTACACTTTACTGCTTTAATATAGGATAACTTAAACCAAAATAGGAAGTGCCTGTATACGAATTCAGATTTTTATGTGTTACTTTTTCCGATATTTAATGTATTTTCCCTCTATGTGCTTATCTGAAAGTCTACAACTTGACATGTTATTTGCCGTAATCGGAAACTATTAATCTCAAAATCAAAAATAGTATCACTAATGGTTCGAAAGAATAAGACAGGCATAGTTAGTGTATTACAAAAATATCAGATTGTATATCCGATGTCAGTTTGTTGGGAAACCACGGCTCATGAATAACAACTTCATACACACAATCAATATTTATTTGTAATATTAAAAACAGAAAGCAAGTTTTTCCTCTCTCTATATAACTGTGCATATGAGACTTAAGAACTGATGCCTCAGCGTGATGAGCGTGGTGTCGTGCCACACAGAAATATTCTGGTTCATACAGCATTTGTTATGGGCAAACATTGTACTCACCATCATCAGGACTGTAGCGACATCTATGTCGCCACATGAGAAGCTCAAGAAATATACCCATACGTCCATAATCACGATATGAAAGTTTTCTGCGATGCGAACTATATATACAACATCTAAATATTACTAGTTGGAGGAGACGTCCTCCCCAGATCAGACCACCCGATCTGGTGGGTAGCTACCCTTTTCATTGGCAATATAATATGCCAAAATGGTGACCCCGGTATGAACATCCGCAGCCAGTTTCTCCGAACCACAGCAACAACGTCATCGGCAGCCATCGCAGTCACAGCACCAGACTATTGTCGGCACAATGCGTGCTTCCTAGTCTCTCAGCCACTGAGGATCAACGGCGGCCCCTTCTCCTCAGGCTGACTCCTGCGGTATCAACACCTGTCTCCATACGTCTCGACGCACTGAAGACCTGGACACAGGTTCACCGCAACGCCAGACTGCACCTCAACGCCTGACGTCTCAAGTTCTGCACGCTAAAAACTACGACTTCCAGTCTCAGCGGAGGAGTGATGTAGCGACATCTATGTCGCCACATGAGAAGCTCAAGAAATATACCCATACGTCCATAATCACGATATGAAAGTTTTCTGCGATGCGAACTATATATACAACATCTAAATATTACTAGTTGGAGGAAACGTCCTCCCCAGATCAGACCACCCGATCTGGTGGGTAGCTACCCTTTTCCTTGGCACCATCATCCGCCAAAGGACTATAAGTTCGTTGCTGTGTGACACCACACTGTGCCCATCACCCTGAGACATGAGTTCTTAAGTCTCATATGCCCAGTGATTACGCTAGCTCACAGTGCCCTTCAAACCGAAACACAGTCATGCTTGCCCACTACTGCTTCACGACAGAATAACTGTCCCTGGGGTGGTACCTACCTAGACGGATTCCTGCATAGGAATCCTACCACCATCCTGCCTTTGTCTCATTAATACGACTATAAAATTTTGAAACAATAAATAATAATTGTGTATTGACATTGAAATATTATCTGTAAAAAGTTCTGAAATTCAAAAACATATTTATTAATATTGATATCAGTATATTCAAGGCAAATTATAAACCTTTTATATGTATAAACGATTTAAAACGTAATGTTACATTAGTATAATTAGTACCATATTTACAAATCAGATGGCAACTGTTAGTACTTATTAAAAAGAGCTTGAGTTGCCAGTCTATTTCCAGTATTGGTCTATTGTAGTCTTTACCTATGTATTTAATTCGCATACCAATAATTTATTTGTTATTATTTACAACAATACTGACCTGTATACATCCTTCAAAATATCCGACTTCGGACGCTAACAAGCCAGCGGTACTATCCGGCCCTCCAATAAGAATCTTCCCAATATATTGCCCCTGTATCTTGTTAGCTAACATCGGCAGCAGTGCGATACGCAGTCCGTAATCGATTCCGACCGATATATCGGTGCCCAGCCATTTGATCTCGATGCGGTGCCAGTTACCGTCAGCGATGTTGGTAGACGGCAAAAACATCGATTCTCCATTATAAGAGTAGTGAAGGAGGCCAGATTTCAACTAGAAAAGATATACTTTATATGTTACAATAAAAATTATGATTGTACAAGGACTTCTTAGTGTCATAAATAGCGCCTTTATTTATTTAATGAGTTCCAAATAGAGAAGATTTTCCTTTTTTGTTTAGGTTTACTTTTATTACTGTTATTACTTATTAAATTATTCGATGTTAATTCACACTGCTATATTCTTAAGCAGAGGGCAATCAAAAAAATACTCTCTTTTAACTAATAAACAGTATTTTTTAACTATAAGGTCCCAAAAGTTAATCTAGGTTAAAGTTGTCTAGGCAGGTACCACCCCAGGGCCAGTTATTCTGCCGTGAAGCAGTAGTGTGCAAAGATTACTGTGTTTCGGTTTGAAGGTCACTGTGATCTAGCGTAATCACAGGGCATATGAGCCATAAGAACTGATGTCTCAGGGTGATGGGCACAGTGTGGAGTCACACAGAAATGTTCTTCAGTATATTGTGTAAGAAAGAAAATAACCCGTATTAAATTCGAATTGTAAAATAAAAAGAATCTTTCAGCTGGCCAACACTTAATATTCGTAATGTCAGAATTTTCCTACTACGATCACTTACGCTGATAAAGACGCTGCTGTTCTGTCCAATCTGGATGGACATCAGGAACGCATCGTGCTGTCTCGTTCTTACGGAGAGTGCGTTGAGCCATGGCAGTTGTATGGGTCGGAGTAGAGGATTAAACGACAGCATGCCGTCGCCGCTGAAACGCCACGGCGGAGATGTTGCTGATGACGAAAAGTTATTTTAGTCACAGAGAAACAGTTTTGCGCTTGCGTGCGCTTTACAGACATATATATTATATGCACAACACAACCAGAACCGAAAACCAACAATTTGTGTTCTGCACAAATGTTGGCTCCAGCTGGGAACCCAGGACCCGCGGCGTAGAGGTTAGGTACGCTGACCACTAGGCCGCGCGGTCGTCAGTTTGTAATAACTAGGACACTTTTTTATGTAATAAGTACCCGTTATACTTGGCTTATGTTGACACATAAGCCAAGATATAGTTATTCTACAGACATTAGGTTCACCACCGCTGCCAGTACGACGGAAGATATCAAGGGTGATTTTGAAAAATACTTACTTTCCGCGCAGTCGTGGCCGGTGTAGCCCTCAGGGCAGTCGCAGTGGAACGAATCCCAGAGGTCGCTGCAGGCGGCGTTGTGGTGACATGGCGCCGAATTACATTGTGAACGCTTTTGCGGGCAGCCCGCTAGTGTACCGTTGTCTGACACATAGCTGCTCATATGAAAATAAAAAGTTTTTTTGGAGTTTACTCCTCAAGAATCGATTTCATTTCAAGCCGTACGGAATTTGTGGGTTAGTAATAACCGAGCTTTAACAATATACGTTATGTTTTGGTTAGCACCATCAAAGCGGATTTTTTCTAAAAAACTTTTCGTAACATAGTAATATATGTGTCTGAGAATAGATAGCACAATATACATGATTTATGTATGATATTTTATGGAATCAATTTAAATAAATATGAATATTGTATTATGCATGCTTTTAGTGTTATAGGAGATGTGTTTATTTACCCCCTTTGCCTATTGTATATTCAAGAGTAAACTCCAGTCGCGCGTCGGATATTGCTAAAGTTTTCAGTATCATTACTTACGTACCTGTTAAGATCTAGGAATTTGTGATCGATGTAGAGATCAGAGACACAGCCAACGAAATCCTTATTCTTAACTTGAAAGCTGCTAGGTATATTCGGCAAACCACCTATTTGCAGTGGACCGGTGAGATCGAGGAATCTGCGATAAAGGAATAGACTATATCTTATTGCTTTTAAAGGCTGTACTGGATGTTTATATTTGCATAAAATAATTTTAAATAATACCTGTGACACGTTTCTGTGGGGCTGTCGCAGCGCGGTGGCAAAACCTTCCTCGTGAAATTAGCACATGCGTATTTAATGCCGAATTCACTTGCTCCTGCTAATGACAAGTCCTTGTCGCAGTCATCTAGTATCATCGTGGCAGTCTATGGCATAAATTTATTTCATTTAATATACTAACTACGCTTAGCCTTGAGCCCTCAGGCTCTACGTAACCGTGGTAGAGCAGGGGCAGGGGTGAATCGATACATTTTAATAACCAATAACCGAAACGTTGCAACTTTCAAATTCCTTCGCACTTAAAATTTTATTCACAACGCGGCTAAAGAAGTTTCACTTATAAAAAACCTATACTTAGTCGTCTTGTTATTTTTTACTCTCAAACTTACACACAGTCACGCCTTTTCCCATATAAAGGGTAGGCAGAGGCCACGGCCGAAACGAGACGTGACGGGTGGCGAACCACGTATGTCGCTGTCGTTTTGGTAAGAGTCAAAAAAAGTCTGCACGAATAAAGGCTGTCCGTATAATACCTTAGTCGCCTCTTATCACACCTCCGTAGGAAAGAGGTAGGTGGCTATTCTACTCTGCCTATCGCCGATCGCTTTACTCACCCGATTGTAATATCGTATCTCGACAGAATGCCAAATTCCGTCAGCGACGTAAGCAGCCACGGTTACTTCGGTCCGGGCGCCGCCCAGCGCGAAGGAAAAGCGTAGACCCTCGCCTCCAGCCTTCCCCGCACCAGACGTGATAGTTTCTAGCGCGACAAAGTCATGCCGTTCGTTATATCTACCGTTGTACATAAGAAGACCCGATGGAGTTGTGGTAGCGAATCTGAAAATAGTTAATAGAATCAGGCATTACTTTGCAGAAATCCATTATAATAAAGGAAAGAAAGTTAATTTGCTAAGATCCGCATGCAAATTTTCAGTCAGTCAGTCACTCGGCGGCTGACTGTCGTAGAGTCAATATCTATAATGCGTTTTGAGGTAAAACACTTGTCGTGTTCTCGACTTCAGTGGTGTGTATTGTCTATTGGTAGTGGTGGATGGTATCTGGGGGCGGCTACCGGTGGCGGCTACCGGTGGCGGTGTTGGTTTGCTTGTGCACCCTACTGTGGGAGAGCGGGCGGTGCTCTTCAAAAAATAGGTTATACACAACATTTTAGATTTTGCATGCGGATTTTTCCAAGTACATGTACGAACAGATGTTTGTGACGAATGTAATATTACACAGGTAGTTTTTTTTTATAGAGTGTAGTTTGCCGAATAAATAATAATCAATATTATTAATCGAAAAAACTATGTATAAAAAAACTTACTTAAGTTTCAAATTAAATCTATGTCTTCTTTTTAAACCGGCAAATGTTAGAAAAGACGATGCTGGAAAACTTCTGGCTCTCAATTCACACATGGCCGTGGTGTACTCCGCGTCGATAGAACAACCCTGACACAAGATCCCGCCTTCACGTCGCGCGACACACTGAGACCCACTTCGGCAGATCGTTCCATCACCGTTCAGTTCGCATGTTGCTTTAGTTAAAATCGTTTCGCAGTTTGTTCCTGCAGAAAATAAAGAGTTTTTGGATTATAAAACATAATTCGACTACACACAAAGTAGTTATCCTATTTTACGAAATCAACCGGACGAGTCAATTTGATCGTTTTTTATTGGTTATTTGACGAAACGAGCAATACGTTCACCTGATGGTATGTTTAACGTCCGCCCATAAACCTGCTGTGTCACCCAGAATATTTCTGTGTGGCACCATACTGCGCACGTCACCTTGAGACATCACATCTAAGTCTCATATGCTCAGTGATTACGCTAGCTCTCAGTGCCCTGCAGACCGAAACACAGTAATGTTTGCACACTACTGCTTCACGGCAGAATAACTGGGGTGGTACCTGCCTAGACGAATTCCTACATAGAAATCTTACGTCACCATCACACGGCAGAATGGCTTATATATGTACTACACTAAATTACTTACCAGTGAATCCAGGAGCACACACGCAAGTGTATCCTCCCTCCCGTCGCATACACGTGCCGTTGTTGACGCAGGGCGACGAGTAACAAAGATCTACTTCTGTGTCGCATAAAAAGTGTTCTCTAAGTCCTGCGTAATTAACAATATATGTTTTTTTATTTGACAATTCACATTTCTTCTTCTTCTTCTTCTTTTAGTTTTGGCCTTCTCTTATTAGAATTCTGCCAGTGTCAAGTCAGTCATAATTCACATTTCGAATAGTTTTATTAATAAAAATGTCGAATAAGTGATACAGGGAAAGAAGTTTTCTAATGCAGAATCTTCACTTCGTTTATATTGAATAAGCAATGCCTGCGACTTTGGTCGCGTACTACGATACGTACCTACGACATTTGTATCATCATTATTTCAGCCTATCATTAGTCCACTGCTGAACATAGGTCGACCCCACAGATTGCCACAAAAATTAGTTGCTCTCATTTTGGGGCATCAAATTTTTTCTTTTTAAATAACTACCGGAGATGCTATCAACTTTACTAGAATCCTCTTAAGAATACCAGAAAATTTAACGATTTAAGCGTGGAGATGGTTCATGACAAAATTCGAATGGCAGATTCGATGTTGCTAGTTAAAGATAAGAAACAAATAATACATCGCTTATGAGCGGAGGTCAGCACAATATTCGAATGGCAGATTCGATTTGATTCCGTAACGATGTAAATTATGAGAAAGAAAAAATTATTTGGTTATGTCAATACTACTATTAGTCGTTTTTTGAGTAATAATGATCGAACAGGCAGACAGGTTTATTAAGTTAATGCAACAAAATATTAGCTTCGTAATTTTTAATAAGTTTAGATAAAATCGTCAATACCTGTAAAACCTTGCGGACATTTGCAAGTAAAGGTTGTTACAGGATAAATCGGCCGGAACAATACGGTATCGCTGTTAATAAAACCTGAGGCGTTCCCAAACTTTAGCACTGTAAGACAATCTTCAAAGTTGAGACATGGCTCGTGAATGCATACGTTGTCGTCGAATGGAAGCACCTGCAACAATTTGAAATATAAGAAAACTTACAACCTTTATGGAAAGACCATTGATGTTTCCCAGAAGGTTCTAGTCTTCTCATTACTAGGCTTATATACTAGGTCGGGGCATAACTACATGCAATAAATGATGGTACTTCTTTTTCTACTGTCATTAGTGTTTTCATGCAGCTCATTGGTTGAGGTTACTTTTGACGTGGCCTTTCCTTAACACGACTTTGATCTGATCGTGATACGTTTCACAGTAACGTTTGCGAATTACTCCTCAACGGTAGAATAACTGGCACGGTAGTGTTACCCACCTAGACAGTAAAAGTTTTTCATCATCATCACCATTTGAGCCCACAACTAGTCCGCTGCTGAACATAGCCCTACCCAATAGATTGACACAAAAGTTTGTAGCCCACGTTTTGGGCGGATTTTGCCAAATTTGTCTCGCTTGGCAGGCGGATTGGCAACCGTAGTTTATTTATTCAGGTGTTCATGGAAGATACTCCTGCCCCTCTCTTGGTAATAAGTTTCCTTCTGTCGACTTTTTAAGACACCCACTAGATGAGATGGTGTGGTAGATTCTCTTAAGCCACACCAGTAAAAGTGTTTATAAGCAATTCAAGCTGGCCTCTTCATTTGGTAGGATTGTCTGCTAACGTCACACAGGCAGACGGATTGACGATCGAAATAACTAGACTAGTCGATGCTGCCCCTCACCGGTCATATTTGATAAGGTCATTCCGCTGTTTGACAAAGATTTTTCTGCATTTCCGTTAGTCGTAATTTACGTCATGCTCGTAGTACGTAACAGATGATACGATAGAATCACTTACACCGCCACTACGTGACGAAGTTCCTGTGCGCTCTTATAAGTCTCATCTGTATTCAGTGGTGTAATTTACAAAAGCTGTTTTAATTAATAATAAGTTTAATTAATAAATAAAATCAGGCGATACTTTGCGAAAATAAATTATAATAAATGAAAGAAAGTTAATTTAATTTGCTAAGATTCGCATGCAACATTTATATTGGTTTGTACGAGTATTATTTAGTTTTTGACACGTCTACGACAGCACGGCGACGATTTGGGAGCTGACTGTCGTAGAGTCCATATTAATTGATAATGCCTCGTTTTGAGGCGAAACATGTCGTGTTCTCAACTTCGATGGTGTGTATTGCCTAGTGGTAGTGTTGTAGGGTAACTCGTGGCGGCTCCCCGTGGCAGTGTTTGCTTATGTGAGCTATTGGTTGCTCTTCAAAAACTAGGTAATACCCATCGTTTTCAATTTTGCATGCGGATCTTAGCAAATTAATTTTCTATCCTTCATTAAAAGCTGATTTTTAAACAGACCTGTACAGTGGCGAGTCTTGCGAGCGTCGCGCGGTTAAGGTAAAGCCGTTCACGCAAGTGCGTTGGCGAGTAGAACGGTGAAGTGTCGCTGCCGGCACCTATCTCAGCGTCCGGGCGTCGCGCCGAGAATGACACGTTCAGGATGTTGCCCGTTACGTCAGTATCGTCCTGCAAATAGTCGTTTCTTTAATTCCATAGATTTTTATTCCGTACCTTAAAAATAATATATATAACTAGCTGTGACCCGCGGTTTCACCTGCGTAAAAAAGCCGACCCCGACCGATGATATAGATATATACTTCTTTTAATTTTTTTGCGCGGAACGAATTTTTTTTTTAAATTAAAGCCTTAGTTACCCGCTATAATATCAGCTATCTGTCAGTGAAAGTACCGTCAAAATAGGTCCAGCCGTTTCGGAGATTAGCCGGAACAAACAGACAGACAGACAGACAAACGTTTTAAAAATAGTTATACTTAAAAATAGTATCGTATATACTTTCATAAGCATTGAGTAAAAAGCTGTTATTATGTTATTACAAATAGACACTTCCATTTTATTTATTTGTATAGATGATGCTGCACAATATTCATAATTTTGCAACTTACCTGTACACTGAATACATAAATATTCTCCTTAGGGCATGGTATAATAGCAGCTAGTCCATCTATGAAAAATCCTAAGCAACGGCGACAGGAATTGTTCAGCTGTCATATCGTTTAATCTCACAGTTATTGAATTGAACAACATGTCTTCAGTTATCAGTCGTACAGACAGTTGCATCATTGCTTTGATTTCGTTAACGCCATCTGTTGGAAAAAATATTGTTAATACTCGTAGCAAGCATCTGAGCTCTCGCTAAAGATTGCCTGGAAGAGATCGCTTTTAGCGATAAGGCCGCCCATTGTAGCTTTTATTTTTATTTTTTTCCTTTTTGTATCTTTTCTTATGGTGTACAATAAAGTGATATTTAATTGAATTGAATGGCTACTTATACTTTGTAAGCAAATTAGACACATACGCGTGTGTATGTTTGGCAATTGCGCACGTTGTTTGCTTACTTGGTGGTTCTTGTATATTAGGTCAGCTTAATTCTTATACAGGCACCGGCACCGGGGATCTAACTCAGGTCACTCGCGTACAATGTAATTTAAGGCGAGTGCCCGACCGTTTAGCTACCACGCTTTACTGATTTTTGTAATATGTATTTGCAAAAAAATAATCGAACGATTTTAATTTTTGTCTGTTTTTACGTTAGTTTTCATTATTTACAAAATAACAATAAAATACATACCCGTAACAGATATTTCCATGGTGGCTAGTTTGGGTACGTTTGTATTTAGTTGTGGCGAAAGCGTCATGGAGCCTGTGGTTTCATTTAGTAGAACCAGGTTTGCATTATTTCCTGATAAAATACGGTATTGGAGCTGCGAATATAATTAAAATAGGAGATTATTTTTGTGTTTGTTTTAAATGCTGAGCAGTTGCCAAATTTTGTTACCATATGTTACACTTAAAATAAATAAAATAAAAAATTAATTTTTCTTAGACCTACCTTATCAGAAACGTCGGCATCGTACGCCGGAACTCTGCCGAATGGTCCCACCGGAAAACAATCTTTGTAATTGTTAAAAATGATTTGAAAGTCCTTCATCATGGGCGCATTGTCGTTAACGTCTGTCACTAATATTTCAACTCTTACGTCATTCCATAACGGTGGGCTGGCAGCTCTTATAACTAGTTCGTATTTCTTTCGAGGACTTTCGTAGTCTAAATCGACCATAGTCACTAGTTCCGCTTTGTCAGAGCCTTGGCGAGTCTCTAGAGAAAAGCTATTAGAGTCGTCCCCACCTACACCAAAAAGGAGATTCATAAAAATTAGGAAATTGGAGGGTTTCTTAGTAAATAGTGAAGCCCTTTTACTAATAAGCATTTGTAAAGGAACTTACAGTCCATAAAATTCCTTTGGTTTTGTGCTATTAAAAACATTAATCAACGTAATGAAATTTGCATTAAAAGAAAAAAAACGTGAGTTGATTTAGGGATATAAATAATTGAACAAATATAACCATATTGTGTGATTGAAACAGAAATGATAATTTAAGGTTAAAAACACATTGTAATATATACAGAGATCATCCATAGAAGATGCTGGTTTCATTATTGTTATCTCATTATAATGAGTGCGATATTTTAGGGCGGATTTCACCGATGAGACTAAACACGTACAGTTTAATAAAAACGAAGTTTAAGCGTTTAACTGAGTTCAATGCTACAGTTTGCATTTCATCAACATCAATTGAACGCAGTCAATGCTAAACGTGGTTCAAATTCTGAACGCCCAATTTTCGACGTTCAGCTCTTTAAACGCGTTTAGAGAGCTGTCATTGTCAATTGCACAACTATGTAAACACAAAAAATATTTTTAATTCATATTATTTATTGTTTGCATACCTATATAACCTATGAATAAGAACAGGCTGTTTGATGTCGCAAAATACGGAATAAATCATCTTTTTATTTTAGATTGTGACGATATTTCACGTTAACTTGGTTTTTCTAAACGCGATCAAAATGGAGTCGGTGAAATCGGTTAGACAAAAACCGAGATCAAATGATACATATGAACTCAGTTAAGTAAAACGTGGTTTTATTAAACTTGGCTTCCAAAGCAATCGGTGAAATCGAGTCTTAGTTTCAAAATGAGATTATGATGCAAAAGTACGAGTAATTCGAAGTACGAGGGTTCAAGTGTAAATCTTGGTATAAAGGAAGCTACAATACCTTTAATAGAGTAATGAATTATGGCGTTAGGCCCTTCGTCGGGATCGTGTGCGCGTATTTCTCCCACTGTGGTTCCGATCGGACTATTCTCTGGTATGTAAAATGTGAGACAGTCGCTTTCGAATACTGGCGGAGAATCATTTATGTCTTCCACTTTTATATGGACTATCACCTGCAAATAAGATTTATTAATTTTTACCATGGCGATATTTCCAGTTTCTATTATCTGATCTTGTTATTAGATGTGTAGATATTTTTGTGCCGTAAGATTATTTGCAAACAGGCACTCACTCTTCTTGTACCCAATAAAATCTAGAGCATTTGTTTTGGAGAAAGATGCAGTGTTAGAGACAAAAACATCGACAACGGAAAATTTATAATTGTTTGCTCCAGTTAGTAGTCGAATACAGTAAACATGGCTTAGCAGTCCAGGATAATCTAAACATTAAGATAAAATGTGTACAATCAAACAAAACTTATTTTAACAAAGTTTTTTTTTATTTAATACAAGAATACCTACAAAGTTTAATATGATAATGTGTAAGTGTAAATTTACACGTCCTTCGGAAAATAATAGTTTCAGTCTTATTAACACAAAACAGTAAGAATATTAAAAAAAATCTATAAAATATTCGAGGTTTAGATACATTATCAGCATCCGTTTAAATAGACATTTGCCTCTAAGTTAGGATTATTTAAAGTAAAGGCCACACTGATCGGCAGTACCTTAATATTTTTTTTTATCTCATAAAAATGCGAGACAACTAATAACTGACCGGTTTAATTAAAGATAAGATTTAGAGGTACATACGGTGGAGCTCTGCGCCGGGGTGCCGCCGTCAATCGCGAGGGCTTTCAGGTCGTAGGTGGCGACGGACTCGCGGTCGAGCACCTTGTTGGTGCGCAGCACGCCGGACGCGGGGTCGACGACGAAGGAGCCCTCCTCGCGGTCGCGCGGCTCCAGCTCGTAGTGCACGCGCCCGTTCAGACCCACGTCCGCGTCCGAGGCGCTCACTTGCGTCACTGACGTGCCTGGGGGATATTTTTTTAAGGTCATTGTATCATCATCATCTTATCTGCCTATCAACTAGTCCACTTCTGAACATACTCATTTTTTTTATGGAAGTGGGGGCAAACGAGCAAGCGGCTCACCTGATGGTAAGTGATCACCGCTGACAATGAATATCTACAATACCAGCGGAATAGCAGATGCGTTGCCGGCCTTAGAGAAAAGAATAGGTAGGTTCTTGAAGGTCTCTAAGTCGTATCGGTCCGGAAAAACCGCTGGCGGCAGCAAATCCCATAAAGTGCTTGTGTGTGGCCATGCCACAGATCGACAAAAGAGCATGTAGCTCTCAGTTTGGGGAGACTTCGCAGTAGTTGCCACGCCTTGTTGGCTGGTTTGCAACCGCAGTTTATTTATTCAGATGTTCCAGGAAGACGCTGCTGCCCATTACGTGGTTTAAATTTTCCTGACTATTACAAGACCCCACGGGATGAGATGGTGTGGTAGATTCTTATAAGCCGCCACCACATGGCGCGTCTGCCCATCTGCCTTTATTTATTTATACACTTACGACTATAAAAAAAAGACATAACTAGTCTCTTACTACTCTAGTAGAGTGCACGAATTTGTGTACGTGACAAATTTATATAACTTATATACTGTGCAAATAAAGTATTGTTCTGAACTATACTTCTTCTGCGAAATTGTAAGTTTATGCTCACACCATATAAATCTGCTAGTGCCTTGATTTCGCTCTTACAACAGTCGTGCAGTATCCAGAGTGATTTCTATAATAAATAAAACCGTAAAATAGGTAGGTGCTACTTTACGGTATTTTTTCAAAAGGATTTTACCGAAAGCCGAAAAGAGCCTACTCTGCTAATTCATTACAGGTTTTTTTTCTGTAAATCATATTACTAATAATAAAGATGAAGAGTCTGTTTGTTTTTTTTGTTTGAACGAGCTAATCTGTAGAACTACCAGACGGATTTGAAAAATTCTTTGTTTGTTTTTGATAGCCCAATTCTTAAGAAATATTATAGGCTATTTAACATCACTTGACTTGAAAGCTTCCCCGCGTAATTTATTTTAACGTCGAGCCATGGTAAAAAGATGAGCGCCCGGCATATGAGTTACCATATCTCGAAATTATATTATTGTTACACAAAGCTAGATTGTTATATTCATAGGTGAATGAAAAGAGGGCATATAAGTTATATCTTACCGACTAAAGCATCTTCCATAATACTGGAAGTGTACAACTGTTGTTTGAATACCGGCGGATTGTCGTTTACGTCCACAACCGATATCTCTACATCTGTGGTGTCGGAAAGAGACGGAACACCACCGTCGCGTGCAGTGACCGTCAATAAGTATCCTGGAAGCAAAATGTCATATTAGAATAACCGTTATTTGTCTTCGTCGTTTCAGCCTATCACAAGTACTGCTAAACGTAGACCTCCCCTATAGATAGTCACAAAAGTTTGTAGCTCCCATTTTGGAAGGATTTTGCCATAGTTGCCACGCTTGGCAGGCGGGTTGGCAACCGCACTTTATTTATTCTTATATTCCAGGAAGATACTGCTGCCCATCTCCTGGTTTGCATTTTCCCTCTGCCGACTTTGTCGACACCCGCGGGGTGAGATGGGTGATAGATTCTCTTAGGCTGCAACCACACGGTTACGTTATTAAAGGTTATATAAGAAAAAGTAAAGTGACAGCCTATAAATGTCCCACTACTGAGCACAGGCCTCCTTTCATTTCTAAGTGAATCTTGGAGCCGAGAAGAGTCCGCCATGGTGCTCTTATGCGGGTTGGCGGACTTTACATGTCGTCATAAAATATTTTTTACTCCTCAGACATGTAGGTTTCCTCACGCTGTTTTTCTTCACCGCCGAGCACGTGGTAAATGGGAAAATAAAATTGAAGAACAATTTTCGTGCCGGCATCGGGAATCGAACCTGGGTGACTATGAAATTTATGGCATGCGTCCGGTCACTAAGCTACCACTTTAATAATGCCTAGGTTACGTCACATTGACAGAAAGTTGTTAATTTGTTATATCCTGGTTCTACTTTATCGAGTACATTATAAATCCAAGTGAAATATAAAAGAGTATCTATAGTTATAAAAGATCGGTAAATGTTCACAGTTAGTCATAATTACTCTTAGCTGATGACTAGTCTCTAGGGACGGACAGTATCAGGTAGACCTCAACAAGGGTATCGGTGTGATTGTACTCACCACTCATAGTCTCTCTGTCTAACAGTTTGTTGGTTGTTATGGCGCCAGTGTGCGGGTTGATGAGGAACTCGTGGTCATGATGTGCAACCGCTTCATTGGAGATCTCAGAGCTCAGGCTGTAGGTGATTTGTGCATTGACGCCGACGTCGCTGTCTGTCGCGGACACTACTAGCACGGTCGTACCGACTGGCGCGTCTTCGAATACCTGACAATTTTTTTTTGTGAATTAGAGAGTAACTGACACTCTAGGTGCTAGATAAGTCCCAAAATACGTGAGCAAAACCTTCACCTGATGGTAAGTCCAACGTCTTCCCATAACAAATGTTGTGCCACCCAGAACATTTCTGTATGACAGCACACTGCGCTCGTCGTTCTTAGACTTCTTAAGTCTCATATGCCCAGTCATTACACTAGTTCTCAGTGGATTTCAGACCGAAACACAGAAATGTTTGCACACTTCCGCTTCACGGCAGAATAACTTCCCCTGGGGACCCACCACCCCCACCCACTTACCCACCTAAACGGATTCCTGCATAAAAACCCTATCAAGGGTGCTGCAAAGCGCCAGTAAAATCGGTTATGTTTGTAAAATTAAATTCAACAAAATCCTTAAATGTTGTAAGGTAATGTTAACTGTTTTATTTATTAAATAGTATTCGCGTATATAAGATTATAGTATTTTTTTGATATCAAAATTGGTGACATATGGGCTCACAGCACCTGGTACGTGGTCACTGTGACATTGATACGTACATCATCAGTGAAGAAAAATTTTTTTCAATTCAGGAATCAGTCTAGGTAGATACCACCCCAGTGCCAGTTATTCTGCCGTAAAGCAGTAGTGTGCAAACATTACTGTGTTTCGGTTCGAAGAGCACTGAGCGCTAGCGTTATTACTGGGCAAATGAGACTTAAGAACTGAAGTCTTTGGGTGACTAGCGCATTGTGGTGTCACACAGAAAATGTTCTGGATGATACAGCATTTGTTATGGGTAGACGTTGCACTTACAATCTGGTGAACATTTTGCTCGTTTCATCACTTATTTAAATAAATAAAAAGAACAGGCATTGTCACTCTTGAGGACTCTGATGAAACATTTTCCAGTACCTGTTATTTTTACTCACCGCACTTAACACAGCAGCATTATGATGGTATTTTGTGATGTGTGGTAGGTTCGAGACGACTTATTATTGAGCTACAATCAGTTGCAGCTGTGTAGCTCTTACAACCATGCTCTTCTCAAGGTACTTTTTTATGCCTTATATTATCATTTCGCCTGTATTGTAAGTGCGTTTTGCAGCGTTAAATTCACATGCACAAAACAAAGCCCAGAAAGTGAACGATTTGTACAGTTAATTGACTCTGAACCAAGGATCCCCGGAAATCAGGTACTCTGATCACTAGGCCACGCGGTCGTGTGTATTTAATGTAATTTTAGTACCAACAAGTTTATTATACACATACATACAGACACGCCCTTTTCCCATATAAGGCTGAGGCCACGTAGTTCACTATTCTGCCCTCGCGGGTAATCAGACGTGACCGGTGGCATTTTGGTACGAGTCAAAACATTTTTACTCCCCATTGTGTTCCCACGAGCAGTATATGTTTCATTATATATGTTAACTAGCTGTGCCTTGCGGTTTCGCCCGTCGTTTAATTAAACAAAATCTTCTGCTTTATAATATTAGTATAGATATAATTACTTACCGAGGCAGTATACGGTGCATTTTCAAACACCGGCGCGTAGTTATTGGCATCAGTTATATTGATATGAACCATGGCTGTGTCAGATCTTCCGCCGGAATCTGTGGCAGTGATGGTAAGCACATATCGACGCTCTTGCTTAAAATCTAATGGTTGTGCCACTGTGATCAGTCCCCGACCATTTTGCGACGTGATGGAAAAGCGCCCGCGTGTGTTGCCACCCGTAATTTCGTAATGTAACCTTAAGAAAAATAGTATTTAAGGTCGTTTTTTATCAAATAACCAAATAAATCGGGAATATATTGAAGTACGTATGTGTGTTTATATAAGTATATATGTTTATATATTCGAATGTATTCATGTGTGTATATATTTATTTTATGTTACGATTATGTGTATGTTAACGTTTTTATTAATTTTCGACTGGTCATCTTAGGTAATTTTAGTTTTTTTTATTGCACCCTCCACAATTTTCTCCAAGCGTTCGGGTTGACTTGGAGAGAATGCCCGCCCACCATAAGGTCCGCCATAAAGAGTTTTAAAATAGAAAAATAATAAAACTATATCCTCTTCCCATACATACATACAGTCTAGCCTTTTCCCCATGTAAGGGGTAGGCAGAGGCCACTTACGTAGCCCACTTTTCGCCCTCGCGGGAAACGTGACGGGTGGCGAATCCTCTTTCCACACAACCAATAATCAAGTAATGCGTATTTATTTATATATTAAAACTTTGAATTACAAATTCCTGTACTGCACGGTACTGTACTGCACTCGTCACTTTGAGCCGTCAGTTATTTATAGTCGCTCAAATGCAGTGATGGATTTAGGCTTAATCCCACAAGGCCCCGGCCTAGGGTATTTAAAGGCGCGAAAAGGTCAATATTGACTGACTTCGTTAGTTGTTATGTTTAAAATATGTTTTAATTTCAAGGGTAGAATTATTTTGTAAGAACTATTAAGTATGCAATCACTAAAACTACTTATAAATGTAATTGTCAAAACAAAAATAGAAAATAGGATATACTAACGCACAATTGGCGTTCTTATCGCTAAGAAGCGATCTCTACCAGGCAACCATGCAACCAGGGAGAAAGGGTTAAGGATGTACGCAAGTTTATGAGATAAAATTTAAAGTACTGCATGTATAAAAATACAGGGTTTTCGTCCACTCCTTCTCAGAAAAAGTAGGGTGTGATAGGTAGGTGAAATAGAAGCCCGTGGCATGTTTATTATACTTATTTTTAAGTTTTATTTATTGCCGCGGCAGAGTAATATGTCTTAGGTTTATGTAGTTTGTTGTATGTACTGGACTCTACTAAAGTCAAAGATAGTAAATTAATAATAACCGTGTATAGTTTTTATTCCACACCCTAATTTTTCTGGGAAGGAGAGCACCATCACACTGTTTCCTCACAGACCGGAGCATCAAGGTCTTAGTTGACGGTGCATGCTCGGACTCTAAGTCTGTGAATGCTGGTGTCCCACAAGGCTGTGTGCTATCACCAACCCTGTTTCTTCTGCATGTCAATGATATGTTGCAAATTAGTAACATTCATTGCTATGCAGATGACAGCACTGGTGATGCCGTATACACCGGCCGTGCTAATATTTCTCGGGAACACGTTGACGAGTACCGGAACAAACTTGTGTCGGAAGTCGAGTTTTTGTTAGACAAAATCTCGAATTGGGGCCGACTAAATCTAGTCCAGTTCAACCCCAAGAAGACACAGGTTTGCGCGTTTACCGCTAAAAAGAAACCCTTCGTCGTATCACCTAATTTTGAGAGCACTCCCCTCGTTGCCGCAGCCAGTATCGGTATTCTTGGCGTCGACATATCGAGTGACGTTCAGTTTCGCGGTCACCTGGAAGGGAAGGCCAAATTGGCTTCCAAAAAGCTTGGCGTCCTCAGTAGAGCGCGACAATACTTCATGCCGACCCAACGCTTGCAACTTTATAAGGCGCAGGTTCGGCCGCACATGGAGTACTGTTCTCATCTCTGGGCGGGGGCGCCCCAGTGTCAGCTACTTCCATTTGACCGCATTCAACGGAGAGCGGCTCGAATCGTCGACGACCATGTTCTATCAGATCGGCTTGATCCACTGGCTTTGCGAAGAGATGTTGCATCCCTTTGCATTTTTTATAAGATCTACCATGGGGAGTGTTCCGAAGAATTGTTCGGATTAATTCCAGCCGCTGATTTTCACCATCGCACATTGCGGCATAGCGCGAAATGTCATCGTCACCACCTTGATGGTTGGCATTCCAGCACAGTGCGGTTTTCGCGCAATTTTCTGCCCCGCACAAGCACCATATGGAATCTGCTGCCGCCAGCGGTTTTTCCGGACCGATACGACTTAGGGACCTTCAAGAAAAGAGCCTATTCCTTCCTCAAAGGCCGGCAACGCATCTGCTATTCCTCTGGTATTGTAGATGTTCATGGGCGGCGGTGATCACTTACCATCAGGTGAGCCGCTTGCTCGTTTGCCTCCTCTAACATAAAAAAAAAAAAAAAAAAAATACATACTCTTATAAAACAGCTGAATATTTGTATACCTGTTGTCCTCATCGGCGTCAGTTGCAGTGACAGTGATGACGGGAGTGCCTGGCGGCTCATCTTCAGCTAATTCCACTTCGTACTGCGGCGGCGAGAACACCGGATCGTTGTCGTTCACATCCTGTACCACTACTGCCACAGAGGCCGTTGCAGAGCGGGGTGGTACTCCGCTATCGGTAGCCGTTACCTGGATACGTAAATTGGATTTTTAGTTAATGACCTTTTATTGTTGCTTTTTGCGTTCTTTAAAGAAGACACTGAGGAGTCGAGCAAAACTTTCACCTAACGGCAAGCGCAACGTCTACCCATAACAAATGCTATGCACCATACTGCGTTCATCACCCTGAGATATCAATTCTTAACTCTCATATACTTAGTAACTACATAGTAGCTACCAGTGCCCTTTAGAGAGTAACGTTTGTACGTTTGTACACAACTGCTTAATGTTGTAATAACTGGCATTACGGAATCCCGCATAGGAATACGCTTCATGCATACTAGTAATATGCTTCGTGATTGCTTTTTACTTCCTCTCAGAAGTTAAGTAGGAGAATGTATCGTGAAAAGCGGAGTGAGAAAGTAAAAGTAGCTTAGAATGAGAGCGACTCATAGTTTAAAGTGCAACATTGCGGGTTGGCAGAGTTAAGAGTCAGATGTTTTCTTTTACCTGCAGCACATGGTGGTTCAGCACTTAAAAACCAATTAATGCAATTACGGGGAATTGAACCCAGGTCATTTACATACTACGAAATTTAAAGCAAACGGTTATTTCAAACCCTAAAAATAGTCGACTTTTTCGGATCTTTTAGAAAAACAGAAATAGAGTTGGAAATTTTTTTTCGACCACAGACCTCATTATTGTGAAGTGTTTTTTGTAGGCAATATTAGCTGTTAATAATTGGCGAGATCAATTTGTTCGCTCAAATCGTTCTGAAGATCAAAATGATCAGGGCCTTTCGGATAATAGTACGTCGTGTGGTGGCGGCTTAAGATAATCTACCACTCTATCTCATCCCGTGGGTCTATGTTGAGCAGTGGACTAGTGATAGGCTGAAATGATGATGATGGTGATGAAGTATTCCATAATTTTACATATTTGTAACAAATTGCTAAAAAACATACCTGTAGTTGATATTTAGCTTGAACTTCCCTGTCAAGTGGTCCTGACGTGTACACCCATCCCGAACGGGGGTCTATCGTGATGGGCAGGTCGTTGTTACCGTTGTACTCTTTGTCAGATAACGTGTATGTAAGTTCAGCATTAACACCTTCATCTGCGTCATAAGCTTGTACCTAAAACAGTCATTAGTTTAGATTCAAGTTATTAATATTATTTAATTATTAAAAACGTGTGGTAGCGGCTTGAGAGAATCTACCACCCCTTCTCATCCATCTGGGTGTCGTAATAGTCGACAGAGGGAAAATGAAAACCAGCAGACTGGGCAGCAGCACCTTCTGCGGTTGCCATCCCGTCCAAGCGTGGCAACTATTGCAAAATCCCCCTAAAATGAGAGATACAAACTAGTGGCAATGTATGGGGGAGGCATATGTTCAGCAGTTGACTAGTGATAGGCTGAAATGATGAATAAAATAAATTATTATATGATTGCCGTGTGGCGCAACCTTACAGCAATCTTAAGCTTAAGAGAATCTATCACGCCGTCTCATCCCGTGGGTGTCGTAATAGTCGACAGAGGGAAAATGAAAACCTGGAAATGGTTAGCAGCATATTCCTGGAACAATAAATAAACTGCGGTTGACAAACCGCCAGCCAAGCGTGGCAACTAACGCAAAATCCCCTAAAATGAGAGCTACAAACTAGTGGCATTCTATGGGGGAGCCCTATGTTCAGCAGTGGACTAGTGATAGGCTGAAATGATGATGATGATGAAAATCGATTTATACAAGACAGTGATTTTTCTGATATTTTGTAAGTAAATTAGTGTTTTTTGTTTCCAAGTATCATTTATTGACCATCCGGTCAAGTTCATTTGCAGATCAGTGGTCGATGTACCTGTCAACTAAGTCGTTGGATTCGTATCGTAGAGAGATCTTCACGTCAGGTTCATTGTGATTGTGTTGTGTCTGTGCTGCTACTTCTGAGTCATCCTCCGATATTGCATGTGGAAACACAGACTTATTTGCTCGTCCTAAACTACCCGCGTCCGATGAAACTCTATTTTTTTTATTGGAGAAAGTGACGAAACGAGCAAAACGTTCACCTGATGGCAAGTGCAACGTCCGCCCACAACAAATGCTGTGTCACCCAGAACACTTCTGTGCGGCACCACACTTTGTCCTGACCTCTTTGGCCCATCACCCTGAGATATAAGTTCTAAAGTCTCATATGCCCAGTGATTACGCTAGCTAACAGTGCCCTTCAAACCGAAACACAGTAATGTTTGCACACTACTGCTTCACGGCAGAATGACTGGCCCTGGGGTTGTACCTACCTAGACGGATTCCTACAGAGGTAGGCTAGGATACACTGATAGTCACGGGGAAAATTACAACACAACGAAACTCGAAAACCAACAATCTACGTTCACCAGGAACGTAGATTGTTGGTTTTCGAGTATATAGTAGGAATAATCCTAGCCGGAGAACACATACATAACAAATGTTCACTTCGGCTAGGATTCGAGACCAGGACCCGCGGTGTAGAAGTCACGTGCTTGGGCCTCTAGGCCTTGCGGTTGTATATATAGTAGACATATACAGACCATGTAACATATATACTACATATAGATACCTAATATGTAAATATCTAGTTAGGTGTTATGTAAATATACTAAATCCATGATGACTTGTGACTTTGCCGTTTTGTGATTCTATAACACTTGTTAGGTACTAAGACGTAGTTGTGTTTAGATTTTTATGACGTTTTTGCAAGCAACTTTTTGAATATAATGTCTATTCTTATTTCCATAAATCTCGAATAGACCGTAACTCACCCTAACGATGCTGTAGCCAACGGGCACGCTCTCGCTGACGGACTCTTGAAATAACGAAGTGTAGAATCTTGGCGCGTTGTCGTTTACGTCCTTTACGTTCACTAACAGCTGTGTCGTGTTCGAGCGGGACGGGCTGCCGCCATCTGCAACAATTTATCACAATTCATACTCATTTATCTGATAAAATTGACGGAACGAGCAAAACGTTTATCTGATGGTAAGTGCAACGTCTGCCCACGAAAAATGCTCTGTCATCCAGAACAATTCCTTTTAATACCACACGGCGCCCGTCACCCTGAGACATCAGTGACTTTACTTTTTGCGTGATGCGTATGAAATTAAATAAAAATCTGTGTAGTTAAAAAAGGCAGACTCACTGAAATGAAAGCCATGGTAGCTCAGGGGTCAAGCGCTTGTTAAATTTCATAGAATGTGAGTGACCTAGTTTCGAATCTCGATGCCAGAACCTCTTAAATTGGTCAAAGTAACAGCCTATAAATGTTCCAAACCAGAGCACAAGTCTCCTCTCATTTCTGAGAGATTCTTTAAGAGCCAGGTAGAGTCCGCTTCTCCAGTCCGGGTTGGCGGAAAAATTTCTTCAAATGGTTAATTGCTATTTTAAAACTATTAAATGCAATTTTTGGTGCTGATTTACCCAGTGGTCCGTGGTGAATGGAAATATTGTGAGGAAACTTGTCTTGTCTTTCGACTTGTCTGCCGATCCGCATCGGAGCATTGTGGCGGACATTTTCTTTTTTAGACCCTTTCAAAAATGAGATGAGGCCTTCGCTCAACATTAAGACTCAACAAAACTAATTTAACGGTTTTTATCGAGTTTTATTTTTAACAACTTATAACCCCACGTTTCGAGCGCTTTACAGCACCCCATAGAGTAAAGTTATATACTGGAAATAGCACCCTGTGTCATGGGAGGACTTAGATGTTTGACACCCTGTCATAGTTAATCCTGGGTACCTTGGTAAAGCAATCGTAACGTCAAGTTATAAATAGTTAAAAATAAACGCGATAAAACTACACGCATTAACTTAACGCATTAATTATAATATTCGCGTAAACATAAGAAATCAGTTATAGACTGTTACGGTACTAAACTTTTTGCTTGATAAAATTAAAGGGAAGAAAACGTTAATGTTGGATAATGAGGAAAATAATTCGACGGATGCAACTGGTTCAGGACCGTGTTTTTTGCAATCTATAGTGGAGGTCGATGTTCTGCTATGAACTTGTGATGGGCTGAAATTGTCATGATGGTGATAAAACGTTATTGTACTTTTTGGTACAAAATTTTCCAGCTATTAAAAACATTTAATTTTCTGGGCACAGTTTATGTCAAGTTTACGTGGACATCATTATGGACATTATTAATCATAACAAAAAGCAAGTCAGAAACGAACCTTGAGCGCGGATAACGAGCCGGTAACTGCGCACCTGCTCGTAGTCGAGCGGTTTCACGAGCGCCACGTCACCACTCAGGCTGTCGATGGAGAACTGCATCTGCGTGTTGCCGCCTATGATTGCGTAGCGGATCGCCGCGTTCGAACCCACGTCTGCATCCGTCGCTCTGTCAAATGTCACAAAATACATATCTCAGCTATTACAAAACTCTTGTAACTCAAAGAGCAATTTTTTCAGAATTGACAAAAACTGATTCCGTTCTAATTGTTCCAGGTTTTTTTTTATTGTATAAAGTGATGAAACGAACAAAACGTTTGCCTGATGGTAAGTGCAACGTCTGCCCATAACAAATGCTGTGTCACCCAGAACATTTCTGTGTGACACCTCACTGTGCCCATCACCCTGAGACATCAGTTCTTAAGTCTGTATATATATAACTATGTCCTGTGATTACAATAGCTCACAGTGCCCTTCAAACCGAAACACAGTAATGTTTGCACACTTCTGTTTCACGGCAGAATAACTGGCCCTGGGGTGGTACCTACCTCGACGGATTCCTACAATTCACAAGATTATTACTGCTAAGGATATTGTATTTTACTCTACTGCTGGTAAAAAGAGGTACCAGCACAGTGCCAGTTATTCTTGCACTCTGCTGGTACCTACCTGCAGCCTTGCCACTAGTAAAGTTATCGTACTTTCACTTTCTGACTAAGACAATTCCCAATGTATATCTTTTCACCTCTTGCTATGGGGCTTGTGTTATTTTTGAAAGAAATAACTTATCTAGTTCTTAAAAGTATTAAATTAAAGGGCTGACAAAAATAATCGAACCTAGATTTTCCGGCCGTCATTTGAGACCAAAGGGCACTTACAACTTCCAAAACATGAAACCGCACCTAAGGATTCATTAATCCCCAAACCGCAAAGCTAAGGGCTGTGGTAACGACTTAAAATACCTTCTTACACAAGTACCGTACAATTTCTAATACCTTCTTACACAAGTACCGTACAATTTCTAATACCTTCTTACACAAGTACCGTACAATTTCTAATACCTTCTTACACAAGTACCGTACATTCAATCCTTAATGGCTACTCAGCGCACATGAAACGTTAAAGAAATTACACATTATTTGGTGGATATTAATATATCATTATCATTTCAGCCTATCACTAGTCCACTACTGAACATAGGCCTCCACCACAGATTGCCACTAAACACGGTCCTGAGCCACCTGCATCCATCGACTTACCGCAAAACTATGCTGGTCGTCGCTCCATCTAGTTGGGTTGCTACCCGAGAACATTTCTTCCCTAACGGGTATCGGTTCTACGAGCTATATGGCCGGTCCATTGCAACTTCACCTTACTAATCCTTACAGCTACGTCAGTTACTCTAGATCTGCTGCGGATATCATCGTTATAGGAATTTATCTTGCAGAGAAAAACCGAGCATAGCTCTCTCCATAGCGCGATGAACGACTTTGAGCCGTTAGGTTTGGAATATCATCAGAATAGTGTCAGACGAGTTTAGCTCTTGGGTCGTGGACCGGCAGATAGATCCCTGTCAAAGACCTTGGAGCCTTGGTTACGCTCTATTGGTTTCTCAATTCGGGCTGTATTGAGGTTGCCTGGGTCCCGACGCATACATTGGGAGATCTGTCTGTTCAATTGCCGATATGCTGACGCGTCAGTTGAGGAGTGCGTCATTTCACGCCTAGCCTCCTTGCCATCTTAGCCAATACTGTTTGGTCAATCTGAGTATAAGGTACGCACCCATAGTCGACACCCCTCTTGATCTTAACAACGTTGTTGAGAGACTTGTGGACTTCTTGGAACATATGGTCGCCTTAGCGATGGTAGAACAAGTCACTGGATTTAAGGTTTACCGTGTCTTTCTCCCCCTGCCTGTCGGACTTCACATAATCCTATAATATCACAAGCGTAACTTGTTCACCAGCTTCTTCCAGCTCTAAGATCTTCTCGTCGGTCCAGCCGTCGTTGGTGGTAGCACGATCTCTTCCGGAGATTTTTCGCACCCCATGCCCCGCCGTAATCATGATTGTTTCGGCATCGGGGATCGAACTCAGATCACTCGCGTACTATGAAATTTAAGGCGAGCGCTCTGAGCTACTACGGCCCTCATACAAAATTAATATATTTTTTAAGTAAATGCGTCAAAGAATACTCCTGGAAATATCTCGCGATGGAAAAGTATTTGAAGTTTTTTCTGTTACTCAAGACAACTTGTGACATTGATTTTGTTGAAAGGACACACTAAGTTGTTGTTATTTTTAGAAAGCTTTTAGCTAGGCAACTGCTTATGCGGAAACAATGTAAGATAGGGGAAACTTTTCTAGACAGTTTCTACTAAGTTGCCGAGTTTAAAGTTACTTTACAAGACATGAAAGAGAGAATAAATACTTGTGAAAACAACCTATTTCATGTGACGGCATTGTAGAATGTTGGCAACATTTTTAACTTTTGAAACAATGAGTATTCTACAATTTTATTGCATTTGTACAATTCTGCAATCGTTTTATTTTCCCGCATGTTTAGAGGACGACTTCAATTACAAGTGAGACTTATTTATTACGCATAACCCAACGTGACAATGTGCAAATCTTCACAAAATCGTGTCAGTGGTTGTGTAATCAGATCCGCTCATATCTGATATGCAGGGCTTTTATTTAGATAAATCGTTGTGCAGGATCAGGTGTGCAAAAATCGTACAGAATTAATTGCAAAGAGAGGGTCAATTATTTGACAATGAGACAAAGAAGCAAACATAAATCCCACGATGCCGATAACTCTGCGTTATAAGTTACTGGTAGGATTATTCTGCGGTAAAGCAGTAGTGTGCAAATATTATGGGGTTTCGGTCTGAAGGGCACTGAGAGCTTGTGTAATCTCTGCGCATATGAGACTTAAGAACTGATGTCTCTAGGTGGCAGGTGTAGTTTTGTGACACACAGTAATATTCTGGGTGACACAGCATCTGTTATGCGCAGACGTTGAACTAACATCAGGTGAACGTTTTGCACGTATCGTCACTTCGTGCAATAAAAAAAGGAAGCAGCTATAGGTTCGGTAATTTTAAATCGATTCGAATCGATTTCTAATCGAAATAGCTGGATAAGCAGGGTAAGTGATTGTAATGTGCACTTTTATCAAAGTACGTCAGGTACTTTGACCCTAACTACTTGACCCGCGAGTCCCAGGACCGAAGAGTATCCGGAGTCAACATTTGTTCAAAAAACTTGATCGTATTGTGATTATCCCTTTATCTCTGACGCTGCATCCTGGTCCTACCGATCTGATTGCATGGACATAATCTTGGTTACAGTTACGTAAGAAAAAGCTCTGTGTTTGCACGTACGCTTGTAGCAGTACAATATCTCCTGCGCCGTTGGTAGCTTCCGAGATATTCGTAAGTTGACGGCGTAGTCGAAAACCGTTCAGGAAGACGTCAATCACTTCTTACGTACGGTAATATTTAACTATATTCTAGTGGATTCCTAGCTGGACATTTGATATACCTAAAAATATTGTTTTCATGAAAATGTAGATATTCGAATATCGGATGGGTGAGCTTTTACAAGGTGCACTGAAATTTATATACAAGTTGTATGTTACGTAGATGATAAATAAGGCTAGTATTGAAAACCAGTAGCTGCTATCCGTTATAAATTGTACAATTTGTATAAGACCGAGACTACAATGTTGTATGCCTAACGCAATATCCCGATGCAAACAACAATTTATTATGGACGCATAAATTTAGACGGCTGGACGCCGCGGGAGTTCTAGCATACGATAAAACAAGTTTCCAAGACAGCCAACGAATAAATACTATCTATTTGAATTTTATCTCGGCGCGTAGAATATTTTAAAGGGTCTTTAACGGGAGTCTGTTATAAAACAGGTATTCTTATCAACGACCAAAAGTTCTTCTAAAGTATTTTTAAATAGTCACATATTTATTATATCTTTTATCCCTTTCTGGACCATAAATTACATATCCAAACTATTACTATGTAACTCAATTTGTAAATATTTAATTTCTAAATAATAATTTCTTTATTAAGTTTCTAAATACTTTTTTAAAATGTGACTCATTTTAAAAACAATGAGGTGTGAAAGAATCGTTAAATTTTACGATGTTAAAGTTGTCTAAGGGAAATGTGGAACAAAAATCATGGAATCAAGCCTTTCAAACATGTGATACCTAATTTCGCCGCGGCGACATGCGCATGTGTTTGGTGTTACGATCGCCAATCCGTCTGGTAAGTGTTCCGTCTCATATTCCTCGCAGCCCTGTTACTTCATTTTTTCTTCTATTAAGAAGAACGGTCTTAAGGACAAACTCGCCACATGCAAGATTTTTCCTACATTATAAATAGGTTTAGTGATTGTGTTGACGTACACAGTGACTCATATTGCAAATTTTGTAAGACAATCCGCTTATTGATGTCCTAATATTGTTATTTCTTTTTAGTGGTTGGCCTTAGAATATTATTGCATATTTTAGCTTAACATACGTGCATAAGACACGCTTTTTCCATATTAGGGGTAGGCAGAGGTCACTCACGAAGCCCACTTTTCGCCCTCGCGGGAAACGTGACGTGAGGGATGGCGAATCACGTAGTCGCCGTTATTTTAAAATTTTTGGTAAACCTAAATAAATGAAATAAAATATAAATACGGCTGATTCTTCCAACTTGGGAGAGACCTTAACTAAATGTATAGGGATGATATTATTTAAAACAAGCTTCAGATGATGTTCAATATGCATTCTGTGCACTTCACTGCATATTTCAGTACAATGACGTGAGATTTTTAACTTTTATCTTTTCGAATAGATATACATATAGCAAGTTTTTATTTTTTTAATTGGTTTCGATACTAAAAAAAGGTTTACTTTGAAATGCTCTTACTTGATTTTCGCTATGATGGGGTTATCAGCAACGCTGATGTCCTCGTCAACAGTGACGGTGTAAGTTTTCTCACTGAATTGTGGGTAGTTGTCATTGTCGTCGATAACATTAACGTGGACCGTAGCGCTGCAATCAGAACATTAGGAATATTGTTACATGCATTATTATGTAGTAGTCTCAGGTCCACTCAGAATTCATTAATGTAAACCCAGAAAAAAACAATTTAAAATATTAGAGCTAAACAATGACTACGCAAAGAGTAACCATGGTTACAGATAAATACATTGTTAATGCAATTATTACTATTAAAAAAAAGTTATCAAAATGACTACCTGCTGGAGAGTCTATCAGATAAAGGACTGGCCTGGTCTGTCGCCTTTACTATAACTGTATACCGAGACACTTTTTCTCTATCCAGTGGTGCTCGAGTAAGTAGCGCTCCACTCCTCCCGTCTACTCTAAATACGTCCTGTGTGCCAGTAAGTTCATGGACACCATCGACAGATTCGTTCACATCTTCTGGGTTAAGACTGTCGGCTGATATTGAGTCTATTGAATATTCAACCTAGAAATAAATATATAATGTAGCATAATTTGATTCAGTTTATGTAGTGTAGTTTATTTTATGTAGTGACGGCTTAAGAGAATCTACCACCCCATCTCATCCCGTGTGTGTCGTAAAAGTCGACAGAAGGGTAAATGAAAACCAGGGGTTGGGCAGCAGCATCTTCCTTGAACATCTGAATAAATAAACTGCCGTTACAAACGCGCCTGCCAAGCGTGGCAACTGTGGTAAAATCCTTCTAGAAATGGGAGCTAAAAACATTTGTGGCATTATATGGTTGAGGCCTATGTTCAGTAGTGGACTAGAGATAGGTTGAAATGACTGATGATTGTGAATAACGTTTATCAAATTTTCTTTGTTTGATATTTTGATCTTCGTGACACGAATTCCACACATACATGCAACATTTTAGTTATGTCTAAACGTCATTACTCACTAGCGCATTGTTACCAATATCTTGGTCGGTGGCTTTTAAAGTTAGCACTGTCGTGCCAGGGCTGGCACCTTCACGAACTGATGCTTCATATTGCTGCATTTCGAAGACTGGTGCATGGTCGTTGCAGTCTAACACGTTTATCTGGTTGATTTAAAAATTGAGTTTGTTGTTATATTTGTGTATTAGGGTAATCGTAATGCTACAACAGTAGTGTATATAATGTTTGGCAGTTGCAGTGGATTAAAGGTTTTGGATTTACTGAACTAATTTTCACAAGTAAAATTAGTTTCATTTATATCTTTATTAGAGTTGAAAAACTTTTCCAAAATATCCGTTAATTGATATATTATTCACTCAGTTTAATTAAAAACGTATTGACGTTTGAAAGCTTTTTTAACTGATCTTATTTCCCCTATTTAGATTTTTTTTCTTTAAATACCAATGTAATAAAATTGAAAGGTACTAAATAAAATTATACATTTGTAATAGTCTAAAAGGATCAGTTCAGACAAAAAATCACACATATTTCTCATATAATGTTTCTTTTTCTTACCTGTAGGGTCGTAGTCCCACTTCTAGGTGGGAATGTGTCATCTTGAGCCACAACTCTGAAGTAATGTACATCCAGTCTTTCTCGGTCCAGCCTTGCCTGCGTAGTCACTACACCGGACCTAGTATCAACTGCGAACATGCCAGCTGACCGGGAATCCAACAAGCTCGACATGGAGTACGTGACAGGACTGTTTTCGGGATCCCTTATAACGAAAAGTATTGTATTTTAAGGGATGTTAATTAATAATAATTAAATTAAAATTAGTGATGCAACGAATACCAATACAATTATTCGTATTCGCCGTATATCGTTTACAGGAGTAAAAACAATTGAGAAAGTTGTAAGAACAATTGAGAAAATTGACTTAGAAATATTTATCGCTGTAGCTTTTTTTGTCATCTCGTCGGCAGTTTCTGAAAATACTTAGAGAGAAAAAGAAATCTGCTGTTTACTAATTTGCAAATATAATTTAAAAAAAGTGTGTCTTTTGTTAATTTTGAACATAAAATTGCTTAGCATACATTAAGACATGTATTATTATATGTATTCGTATTCGTCTAATAGTTCTCGTATGTAGATATTTTATTTACAACGGTAAATGATATTAAAACACTTTATTTTGAAATTAAACAACACAGAAGGAAGGTTACTTTCTACATTAATCCTTGTATTTGGATTCCGCGTAGATGTAAAAAGCCAACCACGCGATCTGACGTGCTTAAGTACGATCAAGGTGAAAATGATAAATTTTGTTTCATAATTCTAATTTAAAGAAAAGCAACAAGGGAGGTAAAATTACTGCTTTGTTCTTTATAAAGTAAGTTTATCAAAATTGTGCCAAAGTGAATTAAGACTGTTTCGTCGTCGTCGTCGTTTCAGCCTATCAATAGTCCACTGCTGAACATAGGCCGCCCCCATAGATTGCCACAATAGTTATAGCTCTCGTTTTGGGGGCATTTTGCCATAGTTGCCACGCTTGCCACCCGTCTGCCAGGTTGGCAACCGCAGTTTATTTATTCAGATGTTCCAGCAAGATGCTGCTGCCCATCTCCTGGTTTTCATTTTCCCTCTGTCGACTTTTACGACACCCACGGGATGAGATGGGGTGGTAGATTCTCTTAAGCCGCTACCATTTAAGTTTTTGCACAAACACAGTACCACTCATTCGTCCTAACCTGCCTTCGTCCGATTTGTTACGATCATAGGTAGGCTAGGATCAGTGTCCCACAACCACAAACGAAAACCAACCAATTGTGTTTTTCCATAAATATTGGCTCAAGTTGAGGTTCGACCCATGATCCCCGGTGCAGATACTACGGCATTCGGCCTCAATACACAGAAACGGTTAATTTATGCGTTTTTTACTTAGGATCAATTCTGTATACTAACATAGAAATATTTTATATATCACGCAGACAGAACGTGCGCATGATGCAAATATTGTCAATATGAATTAAGCTTGTTTAGTTTTATGGTCTGACGGTCATTGTCTGGCAACAATGCACCGGGTCGTTACGTTGCTCCGGACTCATGAAATAGATGACATCATAAAAGCCTAACAAGCTTAAAGCCAATTGACGGCACAGATGATATGCTAAAGGCAAATTCACACTATGAAATTTAAAAAGTACTTGTAGCCAGTGAAAGATGTCGGTTAAATTAAAATATCGTATCTAGTTATCGATAATCGTTAACCGAAAAGTTTAATAGTGTGAATCGGGCTTAGGTGTTATGTTCCTGGCATTCACGGGTCATTGCGTGGAGTAATGCGGCCTAAGGCTGCAAGGTCTGTTAGTGCCAATGAATGGGAGGGGGAAGTAATGCCGCAAATAATTGAATAGTCGTGACATTTCTTTTGTTGGTCGTTTCTTTTAAAGGTTTCGTATTAACCGAGGGTTGCTTTTAAAGGAATACATTTCTGTTTATATTGTGCTGACCTAAAATTGTAAATCAAATTTGATTACTTTCGGAATATAACAATGATCTGAGAAATATTATCTAAATCGATAAAAAAGGGTAAATAAAGGAAAATAAGTAAGGTCTTACCGCGCTCTGACAGTTGTGACTACGACTCCCGGTGGCTGTTCTTCAGCGACGGAAGCAACATAGAGCGCCTGTTCGAAGTACGGCGACTGATTCCTTAATTCTCTTTTCACCCTTCTCGCTATATCTGTGTCATTAAGCTCTTGATGATGGTACACTATTTTAAGCCTGTGATCTGAGTCCACGATATTGGATCGGTCACAGTTAAATGTGAACAGAACTGAGACTTTCCACATAGGCTCCTGTATGCACAAATCACCACTTGCTACTAAATCGCCTTGACTGCTCTCAATCAAGAAACGAGGATCGCTCACATCCAAGAACTGCACTTTACACATTTTTTGTACAGTTCGCGGCAGGAAAGCTGTTAATGAATTAATGAACTGGGACTGCTTTAAGCATATCCCCTGCCATCTATCTGTGGTGGGTATTGAAAAACTCGCATAAGTCTCAGAAATCCATTGCTTAGCTTCAGCTATCTTAACATCTATGGCCATGTCGAAAGGCACTAACGACAGAGATCTTTTGTTTCTACTTCTATTTTTAGCCGCAAAATCTTCGAAAATGGTATTAGACCATGGATATGCAGTTGATAGAACTTTGTATTGACTAGAAAATAATTCCTCCTCTTCCATTAGCCTCCAGTCCATAAATTCTGGACGAAAAGGTTGTACCGCTTCTCTCCTTTCTCTGATGTGATCATCTTCGTATTGTAACGCTGCGTCATCTTGATCGTAGACTCGGTCAAAGTCAATATCATATAGATCGGCGTGCCGTCTACTACAGTCTTCACCTGTAACCAATACTCTTATAGGCAGACTGTAGTAGTCTATATCACGTATACGTTCGGAAGTAGAGTCAACGTAAAAAGTGAAGAGATTGGGGTAAAGGACCCCGTCGCATCTCAGTCTCTTCCTCAGCGTCACAAGTCCACTGGTTCTGTTGACACGAAGTACGTGATGGACGAAGTTAGCGGTGCGGTGTACGTCTATAGTGTAGGTGCGTTCAGAACCTAGTTTGTAGACGGCCGCGTCTAGAACCACGTGGCCAGGTGGCGAAGTGTCAGAGACTAGGATGAGGTAGGCTCGCGTTAGCGTTATTGCTAACGCGAAGAGAGTCGCGTGCGCCCACGTTCGTGCCATTGCTTCAGACATTCACCTGCAGCAACGCCGCCTCACCCACAATCTACTTTGGTTGTCCATCTGAAACAAACATAAATTTATTTATTTACTTTTATATTCACAGTAGACGAACTTAATGTTTCGTGGCCTCCTCTAGTAAACCTTAGTAGAGGAAGATTATGAATTATATCTTTTTTTTAATCATACTTTTTTGTCTGTTGTGTGTTTTTAAATTAATTTTTTGTCTTTGAATACGATAACTATTACATCTGTAGAAATTAGCGGTAGGCGGTAGCAACGAAGTTAATATCCGTGAAAAATAATAAAGAAATAAAAAAGAAGTTGGTATATATAAAATATAAGGTATTTTTTTAGCATCCGCACCAAGACAATTATTGCTGTTTCAGGGCAACGCTCTTGAAAAGGTTAAGTACTGCCCAATAAGCCACAATTCTTTCTTTATGGAATATTTTAATTTTTTCTCACTTTGTTTAATTAGTGTGAATGTGCTTAACGTAATAAAATAGAGTTATCATTGTGTATTTATTGAGTCTAATAGGACAAGTAATTTTTTTTTGGAAATTGATGCCCCTCAGTAGTATTTCTCCGGAGTCATGGGTGCGTTTTACAGACATAAATTCCACATGCATAAACACCCAGACCCAGAACAACTATTTGTAGGCCATACAAATATTTGTCCTGTGCGCGAATCGAACCCGCGACTCGCCGCGCAGACGATTAAGAGTCGTAAGGCATAATAAATACAACTGAAAAAAATATGTTAAATGCAATAATGCTCATGAAATATATTGTCGGCTCGGTTGGCGCAGTGGCTAAGCCCTTGGCATCTGCGCCGCGGGTCGCGGGTTCGATTCCCGCACGGGACAAATATTTGTATGGCCTACATATAGTTGTTCCGGGTCTGGGTGTTTGTGCATGTGGAATTTATGTCTGTAAAACGCACCCACGACACAGGAGAAATCCTACTGTGGGGCTTCGTTTTTAAAACAAAAAAAAAAAAAAAAGGTATTTTGTTCAGTGAAACGGTATAAAATTTTAATATAATTAATTGATATAGATATTGATATAAGCTCAAATGCTTTTAATGGACTTAAATATACAATAATAATCCGGATTTAGCATACTGCCGAAAATATAATCTTCGGAGTAAATCTTCTCCGCAACAATATTCAAGAAAATATTAATGAAAAAGGAATTGGTCATAGCCCAAATATTAGGAGTAGTAATGAAAGGAAACGTCCGCTTGCTAAATGATGCTTCGTACGTGTTTACATGGTACATGTTTATTTTACTGACAACCACGTGGTTAAGTGGACAGAGACTGGTAAGCTTTTTGATAATAAATAATTCAACATAAAATATTAAATCATAGTAAGTACGTATATTTTTTTACGATCTACTAATGTGAAGGTATATAGGTATGTAGGTAGGTTTGTCTACTTTAGTAACTAATATATACTTAGCATTTGACATTGCATACCCTTATTAAAAACCTAAACTGTTTATATTCGTTTTAAATAAATGCTTGTTTTTTCTTATTGTATAATGTGATGAAACGAGCAAGACGTTCACCTGATGGTAAGTGCAACGTCTGCCCATAACAAATGCTGTGTCACCCAGAAATTTCTGTGTGACACCACACAGTGCCCATCAACTTGAGACATAAGTTCTTAAGTCCCGTTTGCCCAGTGATTGCGCTAGCTCACAGTGCCCTTCAAACCGAAACACAGCAATGTTTGCACACTACTGCTTCACGGCAGAATAACTGGCCCTATGGTGGCCCTGCATAGGATTTTCGACTAGTGAGAATATTATGAAACTTTTAAGTATCGAAAAGTAACTTTGTAATTTAATTTTTATTTTTATAAACTTTCAAAGTAGTTTCACTGGATGCCGGTTATAAACTTTAAGTTTATAAATAATACATAGTAGTTTATAATGTCAATTATTTGTGAATAATGCAGTTACAAGCATAATAATTTGTCATTTCCTGTCTACATACTTTAAACATTATGTTATTAAAGAATAAAGTTGCACTATGTTTGTTAAGCAAAAGACAAATAAAGTGAGAATTCATTCATGGATATTAAAATAAAAAATTACTAAATATCAATAAAGATATATTTTGAGACAGCGCCAGAAAATAATACAATACTCGTGTTGGGGATGACTCGCTAAATATGAGATAAAATAAAGTTTTATATTTCTAATTTAAACGATAATGCATGGATGTCGAATTTCTCTCGATAAAAAGTGTAATAGACGTTCAGCATGGAGTTGGAAATTAACTTGAGTATTCTGCTGTGGACCCTTGCGTGAAAAACTCTTAAAAAGAAAAGCCTATTCTGATTCATCTCACGCTTCATCGGCCGTAGTGTCGCATCGGTTCCTATTTAGGTATAGTCCCGTTCGGATTGGAGTCGGCTCACGATTCTGTTTGATGCATTTGGCTTCCTGCGAACGCGACGGGCTGGAAGTATCGAGCTCGTTTTTCTTTTACTGTGATTTATACATTTTATTCATGTACATGTTTTGGGCCCTTTTCTGTAAGTTCGATTTAAATTAACCTATAGTAGTGCACAAATTTTTTTTTCAGATTTATGGAACTCCTCTAATTTAATTTTCTTCGTAATTTCACTACTACATTGCATGACAATATCATGCAATGTAGTAGTGAAATAATCTCCTAAGTAAGATTGTTGTGGCTTACGGACGGACATACACAACGCAATTATAAGGGTTTCGTTGTTACTACGAAACCCTTAAAATGGCATTATTACTATATATCCTGTTAACCAGAAGACATTCTGTTATCGCAATGGGCTAAGAGGCTGTTACTAAATGTTTCTACTAGTGAACCTTATAGCCGATCACGACTGTTATACTTACTGGACTTTCTGGTCTCTGGCGAGTTGGGAGGCTTTATCAAAACAGAATTATAATATTAATAAAATAATATTTTAATTCGATTTATAATACTCATTAATACAATTAAATAATTTGCCAACTTGTCCGCTTTAAACCAATTAGCATAGCGGTCAGAGTTTGCAAAAATATCTGTAGAGACTGCGTGCGTAAATACTTAAAATTCTATACGTCAAATGCGAACGATTTGAAGTAACAGTGTAATAAGTGAGAGAGCTTGTTACTAGTCAATGGGGCTATCAGTGATGGCTGCGACGGCTGATCCCATCCCCTTAACTAGGAACGGAATAGACTGAGGTGACCCGGAACTAAAAAATATTTTCCCCGACACACGTTTTCGCGTCACATTAGCATCCCGTGCAGCGTAATAAATGCAGGGAAGGTAAATTTCTTAAAGTGCTTTATTGACAACTGGATCCACAACGTGTTCATATTTTTTTTAGAGCCCAAGTATTTAAGATTTTGTAGTGAAATATACAATCTGATTTTTAATTTAGATTTGATAATGTCCTTGTCATTCATCATTTCCCCATATTACAAGCCATTATATATTTTTGTGAACGTTTTCTAATTCCTTTGACGCCTTGTAAGGTGAAACCTGTCGGACATTTTGTCATTATTAACTTAGCAGTAGACTATAGCCGGATATCGGCCTTTCGCAAGTTGGGAGGATTGGCTGTAATCGCAGCGCTTTGCTGGCGGCTTGGCTTTTCACGAAACTATGCGCGACCATTACGAATTTCCATTTCAATTCCTAAACGAAATTCTAGAGCTTTTGTATTCTGAAGCTTATTCATTGTATTGTTCGTATGTGGAACCAGGTCAATTACTCTTCCGAACAGAATCATTGGTCTCTGTCACCACAGTCGCCAATAAAGACAGTGAAGCGAATGAAAAGAGTACAATTTCAAGTTTTAACAATGTGGTCAATACGTGAGGCCACTGATATTGGACAAATTACAACGTTTGCATATGAAATAATTTATCAGTGTTATTTGAACGTAGGTAATTTATCAGGTATGTTTGAAAGTAATATGTTTTTCTTCTGGGTATCATTATAATTAAGTACATTATGCGAAAAATCATACGCAATCCCCACCATTGGTTCTTAAATTATAGTCGTTTGACATTAAACAATTTTTGTTGGAAATTAGATGACGCAAAGTCATTCACCTGATGGTAAGTAACACGCTTGCCCATAACAATTGTGGTTACTTTCAGAACTTAGCGTTGAAAAGCAATATACAGCCCTGTAATTAGAATATGCCCAGTAATTGCACTAGCTTCGTTAGCAGTGCCCTTCAAAACGAAACAAAGTGGTGTTTGCTCACCACTGATTGATGGCAGAATATCAGACATTATTGTGGTACCTATCGAATCCTACCATCACTATTAATAATTGTGTGGGCGAAAATTTTAATAAATTACTCCATCGAGAAAGGTGTTTTGAAATGTCATTAGTAATTTAAATCTAAAAAAATATAGAGTTTATATAGTGGCAATTATTATAACAATATTTAGGCACTCCAATGGAGTATGAGAAAAGTATGTTGAGTAATTGATGTAACATGCGCTGGGTACTAGCTATTAGCAGATTGACGTCGGGACACGACGTAAGTCTTCACCCTCTCGCTTCCCCTTCTGTCTGAATATCGTTGGCATGACAAATGGCGAGTGGGGAATGAGCGTTATTTATAGGGTCCGTAAATATGTAGGAATATACAACGAAGCCTAATGATACGCGTCATATTTAAGCTCTTTAACGATCAAGGTTTCAAATGACTGGCCATTTATCTTAGACGTGAATATTAATTTAATTTAACTAGCACCGCCCTATAACGTCAGTAGTTTAAGTAAAATGGATTCAGTATTTTATCGTAACATAACTAGAGGATGAGTGTTTCCGAATATCATTATAATTAAACAGAGGAATTTTAATATGTAAGAAGAAATCGCATCGATATTTCTAGCTGAATTTGTGTTATTCGCTTGCAAAATACCATACCATTTCACGAATACCTTTGTAGATGCATTCGTTATGTTTCATATAGTTTCTGCGATAATTGTAATGGTTAATGCCATGGTTGATAATGGTTAATACCATCACTATTACCTGTAAAATAGTATTAGGTTAATTTTTAAGCGTCTTGACGCTATAACGTTATACCTTCGAAACTTTTCATCACTGTCTTAGAGCTATTGGACTGGAAAGGATACGGTATTCACGTCGATGGCCAATACATTCACTTATTTTCGATTTTCCGACTACATAGTTATTATAGAATAATCTCTGGAGGACCCTTCGTGATATAGTCGATGGCTTTGAATAGTGTATCTTAATTGGTAGGTCTTAAAATGAACATGGAAATGACGAGGATCATGTCTAATGTCCGTCCATGTCTTACGCATTGCAGTTGAGAATACTACTGCACTTTTACGGGGAAGTTGTCGACGAATACATCTACCTAAGATAAATATAATTGGGAATTGGTTGGAGATTGAGTTACAACATCTTCTCGTCGAGTATACCTACAAAGACTAAAAACAAAATCCTTATATAGGGTCTTCACTGATCGATAGTTTAGTTCTACTGCTAGCTTTTACACTGTTACTTTTAAGTAAGTAGTGTCCTAATTATATGCAGGCAATGCCGGGGGTAAAGCTACTATCGGCATAAAACAATAAGACATAGTATGGCGCTCCAAATTATATAAATAAATAAATATTCTTACAATCGCTGTCGTCTATAATTTAAGACCATAAGCTTCCGAATGAGCTCATTTGTCAATGCTACGGAAGTTATTATATCATTATTATTGTCATTTGTAACTAGTACTGACAACAAAATAAACAGAATAATATATTGTTTATGTAAAACAAAAGAAGTTTATACGGTTAGGGTTTATTATGACACAATGAAACAATATTATGATAATTATGCTAAGTGTTGGAATCTGCTAATATATTTTATTATCTGTACGTTTATTATTTGTTAATACCTTAGCGCACTATTATCATCAAGTGCCTAGGATGATACACTATACTTCATGTGGTAAATATATACATTTTTAATAAGGAATATGTTACTGGGTTACAGTTTGACACCGGTGTTGTAAACGTACCAATGAATTACAATAAAGCTCTTATAACAATATGACAACCTGGCTTCGTATTATATACTAGGATTGCCTCAGTCCCATCAATAAAACCTGTTAATTAAAATGTTTACTCCTGAATTACTACGTATAACGACGGTGAAGAAAAACACCATGAGAAAATTAAGTTTAATGTCAGGTTATAATTATGAGGTTGCAATCGTTCCTAATATTTAAACATACAAAGCTTCTTATACATTACCTACGACTAGAACATAGTAAAAAAAATACCGACGAATTAGTAAAAAAAAAATTTTATACATACATAATCCACACTAATATTATAAATGTGAAAGTAACTCTCCGTTCCCCTTTCTGTTTGCTACCTTTTCACGGCTCATCCACTAAAGCGATCTTGACGAAATTTGGCACAGAGATAGCTTTCAACCTGGAGACGGACATACGATACTTTTTATCACGAAAAATCAAACAGTTCCCACGGAATATTTAAAAATTCTAGTTCCACGCAGACGAAGTCGCGGAAATCGGCTAGTTTCTTATAAAATCGTTTAATGAATGCGCCAAGGGGCAATTTGGTAAGCAATTTCCGTCGATACAAGATTCACGGACAGGTTGCGGCCGTGTTTATTTGCACGCGGCCTGTTCAAGCGCTTTTTGTGCAGCTTTTTATTTGTACGTCTCCAAGTTCTCGGAATGCTGTACTTGGTATTCCTATGTACACGAACCGATTCAGTTCCATTTAATGACTGGTTTAGAAAGCCGGGGACATCAATGCCTCATAACCCTTATTACATTACCTCATTACATATTAACGAAATAATCTTTATGTATTTGTTTTACTGAAATAGTCGTTAGTAAATATTAATATTACTATTCTATTTTATGTATTACATTTATTGTATACAGGACTAATGCGGTGATTATTAAAATAAGGATGATAATAGATGCATTGTTATGAATAATCAGTGTGTATTAATTTCCATTTGTTATTCGTTTGTATATAACTTACACCAGTATTTTATAAAGTACCGTCGGTATCGTAAAAATATTAACGTATAAATTCTATTATCATAAGTGGATTGGACTTAATGAATTTAGCTGTGGGTGAAAGCGCGAAGGTTCATTCAAGAATGCTTAATATGGAATGGAATTTATGTTTGTAAAAAACACCTTCTGTACAGGAAAACGTGGCGTGGGGAAGGGTTTAAAGGTTCTTTGCTAGTGGTAGGATTCCTATGCAAGAATCCGTCTAGGTAGGTACCACCCCAGGGCCCGTTATTCTGCCGTGAAGCAGCAGTGTGCAAACATTACTGTGTTTCGGTTTGAAGGACACTGAGAGCTAGCGTAATCACTGGGCATATGAGACTGATGTCTCAGAGTGACGGACGCAGTGTGGTGTCACACGGAAATGTTCATTTTTTATAGGTAGACGTTGCACTTACCATCAGGTGAACGTTTCGCTCCATTCGTCACTTTATCAAATAAAAAAAAGGAGAAATCACCAACAATACGAAAAGTAAGGACGTAAATTTAAAAATAAAATGAGATTGCAGTTGTTGTGTAAGACAGTGAATAGAACAAATGCTTTGAAAGGAATCGCCGTGAGAACCTTCCCCTGCAATTGTGAAATAGTGGGGCGATAAGAAGAAAATCACTTGGAAACTTGCTTTTATTTGCTCTTCCAAGCAGACTCTCTGTCGGTATGCGTCTACCGTTCCAGATGTTTGTATGTGGGCAGACGTGGTATGTGTTATTATATCTTTTGTAACTTATGCAACATTGCCGATAATATTTAAAAACAAGTTTTACAAAAACTAGATTCATGTAATACATGTAATTTCAGTACTTTTTGTAATGAACTATACTAGATTTTCGTAAAAATGAAGGTAACGTAACAGCCTATAATTGTCCCACAGCTGAGCATCTCTTCGAAATAATTCTTATTTCCCAGACATGCAGGTTTACTCACGATGTTTTCCTTTAACGCCGAGCACGTGGTAAATCAGCACTTAAAATTGCAATTAACAATTTCAGTGGTTCCGGCACCGGCAATCGGACCCAGGTCACTCGCGTACTATGAATTTAAAGCGAGTGCCTAACCCGTGAGCTACCACGGCTCTTAAGACTTCCATATTAGGGTTAATAATAACAATATAGATAGATAGATAATTGTTTATTTATATCCTTACATAACACAAACAGACATTAAAAAAATACAATTAAAACAGAAATTTCTATGCAGAAATCCGTCTAGGTAGGTACCACCCCAGTGCCAGATACTCTGTCGTGAAGCAGTAGCGAGCAAACATTACTGTGTTTCGGTTCGAAGGGTACTGAGAGCTGGCGTAATCACTAGGCAAATGAGACTTTAGAACTTATGTCTCTGGGTGACGAGCGCAGTGTGGTGACACAGAAATAATCTGGATGACACAGCATTTGTTATGGGCAGACGTTTCACTTACCATCACGTGAACGTTTTGCTCGTTTCGTCATTTAATGAAATAAAATAAATAAATAAAAATAAACAAATAGAAACTTAAAAAAAAAACATTAACTTTTTCCGGCAGAGTTTGTTCACTGCAATAGCACAAATAGGCCGTAGTGCACGTACTCGTCACAACAAAGCAAAACACTCATTTTCAGCTACTGCCAGAGTTGCCATTGCGTAAAATGTGCAATTTTCATGTTAATCAAATTTAGTTTAGTGGCAACCTTGTACCATAAAACGTAGTTTTTTTATGATGTCCTAAACTAGGAGACAAAGGAAAAACTTCATTCGATATCGTGGGTGCGCTTTTAAATATTGCATAATATGCACTAAAACTCGGACACGGACAACTATCTGTCGGCTATATTAATCTCCACGGGGATCGAATTGGTGACTTATAGCGCAGAAGCCAGACGCTTAGCCGGTACGCCATCGGATGCCGATGCAACCCCCCCTCTTAGATATCCAATTTCGTAGGATGTCGACGGATGCAGGTGGCTCTTAGAGGTTGAGTGGTGCTTTGAGGATAATTGAAGAAGGCTATGTTTAGCAGTCGAATTTACTACAGCAATTGGTTTTTTTTTGTTTGTGTGTAATGTTGTTAGCCCGGCGGTTTTTACAACTTCGTCGGAAGAGACTCGAGTACGGGTGAGCAATTGGTATTTGAAATGATTATTTTATTTAAGTGTAATCAGTTAAGTTTCTTTTGTTATTAAGTAACAAAAGTTTTTTTTTTAATCACTGTTAGATAATAATTATAGTATATAACAAATAAATGTCGTGTCCACGAGAGCTGCTGCCAACAAACTGTTTCGCAGTTTGCCAGATTATGTTTGTAGTTATGTACTTAGAATTCATCATCATCACTTCAGCCTATCACTGCTGGACATGGGCCTCCCCCATAGATTGCCGCAATAGTTTGTTGGTCTCAATTTTGGAGGGATTTTTCCACAGTTTCCACGTTTGACATCGGGTTGGCAACCGCAGTTTTTTATTCAGATGTTCCAGAGATGTTGCTGCCCATCTACTCGTCAACTTTTACCACACATAAGGGATGAGATGGGGTGGTAGATTCTCTTAAGCCTACCACACGGGTACTTAATACTGAAATAAAATAAAATTAAAAAAAACCAATTTTTCTCGCATACTTACTTTTTTTTTTATTTGATAAAGTGACGAAACGAGCAAAACGTTCACCTGATGGTAAGTGCAACGTCTGCCCATAACAAATGCTGTGTCACCCAGAACATTTCTGTGTGACACCACACTGCGCCCGTCACCCAGAGAGATCAGTTCTTAAGTCTCATATGCCCCGTGATTACGCTAGCTCACAGTGCCCTTCAAACTGAAACACAGTAATGTTTGTACACTACTGCTTCACGGCAGAATAACTGGCCCTGGGGTGGTACCTACCTAGACGGGTGCCTACCAACAGTAACTTCTATTGGATGGGTCTATACACGCCCACAATCAATTTATTTACGTTCGTTGTCGCTGAAGTCAGTCAATTACGTTGACAGAAAGAAATATTTTTTTGAATAAATTCAACTGCTACCCATTTTACTTATTGCTGTCTACTATATTTTAGTCAAGGACGCTCAGAAGCACGCCTTTAATTTCAAAGACGACGAGCAACTTAAATCAATTTATATTCAATTTGAGGTGCTTATTTAACACTATGAAAAAAAAAAACGCTAGGAAATCTGTATGTTTGAGGAAAAAGAAATCTAGGATATGTGATATTTACCGCTATACAGCAGTCTGGGAGGCTACATTCGGGTCATTCATATTTTTAATGAAATCAAAGAGGTCTTCCTTTACTTTTTTCTGACTATGAGTAGGACGTTAAACGGCTGGTTTACTTTTCTTAAAAGTTCCATAACAGCTTAGAGATAGACACAGAATTTGAATTTTCCATCGATCGTAGGTGAATCGCATACTGGTGGTATCGCCGATTATTCCTTTGCAAGAATCCGTCTAGGTATGTACTCGTATTATCGCAGTGTCAGTTGTCTGGCAGTGGTGTTCAACGGGACATAAAATATGAGACATAAGAACCGATGTCTCATGGTGTCGGGTGCAGTGCGGTGCTACACAGGTGACATTGCAACTGTAACAAGCGGGCTTTGCACTTACCTTCAGGTGAACGACTTGTTCCTTTGGTCATTTACTTTCATAAAAAATACGCTATGACGTGAGTTAACGGGAAGGTGATGGGGTGGTTTAATCCTACTAATGTGTTTGACGGTTGGGTCGTATATAATTTATCCAATCGCACCAAATAGAATAAAGCAAATTTATAGAACTTTAATAATAAATAGTGACATATAATTTGATAAAAGATAACTTTATTTTTCGGGGTAACGTTTACACTGATTATAGGTACCTGAAGCAGTGACTGACTGATTGGTGTCTGCGATACGAGTCGTTGGTTCGATACCTACACGAAACAAATATTTCTTTAAACTAACGTAGTTTGTTCTGGATCTGTGTTCTTGTGCCTGTGACATTTATGTCTGAAACCCTCTCACGATAAAGAACAAAAAAAACACAATATCCATCTGTATATAACGTTGTCTTCTACTGTAAGCCACATGAGTTTTTAAAATAACATCCTAAAAATATTTTCATTTCAAAAAGAGGTTTTAATGAAACAAAGTTCGGGGCTTAATTTAAAGCGTCTTATAACCGCATACATTATTCATTAGATGCTCATACCCAGGGAATTATTAAATCCCTCTTTAAATATTTATACATGCTTACTTCCAGGCTTCGCAATCAATTCAAATTAGCGTAATTATTTGTGTTATATGAAATTGCGCATCAGGAAACAACTTTTTGGGGTTTATGCTGTTCTTTTCGTAATAGAGTATAAAGTTATCTAATAAGCAATTCATCATCATCGTCATTTAAGCCCACCACTAGTCCACTACTGAACACAGGCCTCCCCACAGATTGCCACAAAACTTTGTAGGTCTCATTTTGGGAGGGATATTGACATAGTTGCCACGCTTGGCAGGCGGGTTGGCAACCGCAGTTTATTTATTCAGATGTTCCAGGAAGATGCTGCTGCCCATCTTCTGGTTTAAATTTTTCGCTCTGTCGATATTTACTACAGGGACGGGATGAGATGGGGTGGCAGATTCTCTTAAGATTAAATATATGCAATCTGCCATTAAACCATCACCTTTTATAGGTGAAAGTAACAATATGAGCAAAACGTTGACGCGAAAACGTGCAAGCGAAACTGATGGTACGTCAGGTGAACGTTTGCCCATAACAAATACTGTAACACCCACAATATTTGTGTGGACCACACTGCGCCCGTCACCCTGAGATAGCAGTTCTTAAGTCTCATATGCGCGTGCAGTAATTACACTACCTATATCTGTACAGTGCCCTACAGACAGAAATGCATTAATTTTTGCACACTACTGCTTCACAGCAGAATAACTGGCCCTGCGGTGGTACTTACCTTGACGGATTCTCGAAAAGAAATTATACCAATTCTAGAAATCTGCATCCATCGACATATATCGACGTTGATAAATATATTTGATATATATATCTGGCTAATGGCTATATAAAGTTAATTTTCCTTTTGAGTACACTTTATACTACTGTGTTGGAAACATAATACTCTGTTAATGCGCTGAGACGCTTTGTTTAAGAAAAGTCGGGGATAATCTCGTATTTATCGGAGCACACCCAGGGCAGCCCCAGTTTTTCGACTCGAAGCCTGATTAATCACATATAAGTTAACAGCGCCCGTCTTTGCATTAAGCTTAAGTAGAGGATTGGGTAACGTGTTAATCTTCAGGTTGTGCTCAACAGATTAAAGAAAGGAAAGTTTTTTTACGGACATTAGATGATTTGGGTTTCATTACAAAACGATGTTAGTCTATGTTAAGACGTCGATTGGAATCTTTTTTTTGAATTGGTGATTGATTAGTATGAAGACCAATATTATTTTGAACCAAAAAAACCATATATATATAAGACGGATTGGTGATCGTGGTATCAGATGCCTCGTAAAAGATGCGTCAAATTGGTGATTGAAATTTTACCATCTGTCAGTGGCGACGTGGTTTTACACGACGTGGTTTTATACGACAATTAAAATTTAGCTCAAATACTTGTAGTTACGTTCTACATTGATGAACATATTTATTTGTAGGATTATTTGTGAAAATTAAAAAGTCCAGATAGTTTTTTGTACTCGTAGTTTTTTAACTAGTTATAGCATCCACAAATAATATTTTTTTTAAATATAAAATAATTTAATTTAATTTTTGTGATGTATCAAGGAGGATATTAAATGTAAGAGATAGGGAAACAAAGAGAAGCCATTGACAAAACTCAATACATGCTCGGGTGTAATCGACCTAATAGTATTGCATAGGTTCACTGATGCGATGAAGAGCTTACTGTCGCACTCAGAGACGTTTAACTATTACTTAAGCAAGTCCCTAGTTTTTTTTTATTGTATAAAGTGACGAAACGAGCAAAACGTTCACCTGATGGTAAGTGCAACGTCCGCCCACAACAAATGCTGTGTCACCCAGAATATTTCTGTGTGACACCACACCGCGACCGTCAACCTGAGATATCAGTTCTTAAGTCTCAAATGCCCAGTGATTACGCTAGCTCACAGTGCCCTTCAAACCGAAACACAGTAATGCTTGCACGCTACTGCTTCACGGTAGAATAACTGGCCCCGGGGTGGTACCTACCTAGACGGATTACTGCATAGGAATCCTACCACCAGTATTGATTTGGTATGTTAAATAAATACTAAGGAGTTGCTTAAATTACAATTAGATGTTTCTCAGTGTGGCAGTGAGTGTCTATTACGTGTTTTTATCTGACAGTATTTAAAGGTAGTAAATGACTTTACAAAAACACTTGCTAAATGAAATCAACAGCTATTAATCTCCCACTGCTGAGCACGGGCATCCCAGCTTTTCCGCCTCTAATTCGGTTTGGTGGACTTCTCATGACCTCAAAATAATTTGAGAGGTGCCGGCACGACCGTCGAGGCACTGGGAATCGAACTCAAGCTACTCGCGCGTCATTAAATTTAAAGCGAGCGCCTGGCCATCTGTGCTACCGCAGCTCGTCGGTATCATAGTAAAAATGTGAAATGCTGGCAACTTCAATACAACTTTTTGGAGTATCGTTCTATAAGAATCTCCTTTAAACAAGAATTTTTAATAATTAAATTAAAAAAAAAAGCTTATTTTTAACCTTTAAAAAAAAAGATTTTTGAAGCAACACATTTGTGAAAAATATCTAAATTTCTAGTCAAACGCTGAATACTAATTGCATGCCAGCACTCAGGTCTGCTGAGAATAAAAAATAGCACGAGGACTTCTTTTTTCGGGCTTCATCTCTGTTGAAACGAATAAAATAAATTAAGCGACATTCATTCCTCTTTCCTCCAATTGCTTTTAATTTTTGCAAAATTCTAGAAATTTATTTCAACGTTGAATAAATTTTGACATCTTAAACTGACGTGATAGTTTTTTTGTTAACATGAATGTCTAATTTATCACCTCGTAATAGTTTTTCTCCACCCCATGAGCTCCAGAGGATGAGCTGTCCCATCCCACTAAAACCAGAAGATGGACAGCAGCACCTTCTTGGAAGATATGAATAAATAAACTGCGGTTGTGCCAACATGCCTGCCAAGCGTGGCAACTATGGCAAAATCTCCCTAAAGTGGTAGCTACAAACTTTATGGCAATCTGTGGGGGAGGCTATGTTCAGTTACTAGTAGTAGTTACTACCTAGTTACTAGTCTGAAATAGCCTATTAATAGTCCACTGCTGTAGTAATTAGTAGTATGATGATGATGATGAATATTTTTTAAGGGACATACTCGTAATATCAAAATTATTAAAGTTCATGTAAACTTTACCAAGACAGAGGTTTAATCCAAAAGGATATATAAATAAATCCTTATCTTTTTTCTTTGTTAATATAGTTATTCTGTAATTTTTAAAAAAAAGCCCTACACTAGGATTTCTCCTGAACCATGGATGCGTTTTACAGATACAAATTGCACATTCACAAATACCCAGACCTGAAATGACTATCTGTAGGTTATAGAAATATGCGTTCCGTGCGTGAAATCGTGCCCGCGGCCCAAAGCTCAAAAACCAACCGTGTAGTTACCTCCACTGGAGCCGACATATGTGAAACTGTCCTTATCATTTTCGTGTTGAAAAATAAGGACAGGTTTCATTTTTATGTTGAATGAATGAACAAGACTTTTCGACAAATGTATAAAGTAGTTATATTAAACACTCTCTCATGCATAAGCACACCCACACGCCCAAACGCACGCAGGCCCACACACACAAGTTTGGCATATAATACATAGTATAATATAGTAAGCCGTTTAATAATACATACATGCTATCACGCCTTTTTCCCTAAAAGGTAAGCAGAGATCACACCTGTAGCCCACTTTTCCCCCCGCGAGAAACGAGGCAAACCACGTCGGCGCCATTTTGGTACGAGTCAAAATTTTCTTACTCCCCATTGCGTTCCCATGTGCAGTATAGTGACAACATTGCATTATGGTATTATTCTATACAATACCTTAGTTGCCCTCTATTCGTCTCTGCCGGGTCCTATCGGAAATTATATAACATGCATATATATGCAAATTACATTAATGTTGAAATACTGCAATATACATATATTGCAGTATTTCAACATTAATGTTACTAATTATTAAGTTCACTGCATTGCAGCACCCAACATGGGTTATAATAAGCAATAAAAAAATAAACGTTTAAAATGTTTGTGAAAATAAGACCGATAACAAATAAATTGTAACGTTAGTGTTATGACTAATAAAGCAATTAAAATTGACGATGTCTTCCTAGCCGATGTTCGATCACGGCGACAACTTCGCCTGGGAAGGAGATATAATAGTGCAACAAGTGTACGGGCAAAAAGACGCACACCTCGTTTTAATCGGTGGTAGGATTCAAATGCAGGAATCCGTCTACCTAGACACACCTGTGTAGCACCACAGCGCCAGTAATTATGTCGTGAAGCAGTAGTGTGCAAACATTTCTGTGTATCGGTCAGAAGGGCACTGTGAGCTATTGGAATTACTAGTCCTATGAGACTTAGGAACTGATGTCGCAGCGGGATGGGCGCAGTGTAGTGCCACACAGAAATATGATGGGTGACACAGCATTTGTTGCAGAAGTTACACTTACCACTAGGTGAACGCTTTGCTGGTCTCTTAATTTTCTTCTATAAAAAAATCGCTTATGCGATAAGATAAGATGCAACGTAAGACACGAAGACAACGCAATCAGACTCGAAAGCCGACAATTTTCACTACGGCTAGGATTCAAATCCAGGACATGGGCCGTAGAAGTGATACTCTCACCACTAGACCACGAGGTCGTAAAAAACCATACAACAGAATTAAAAATACTATCTAGTGAAAACTATACCGCTAATAGTACATCCTAAATCATAACGGAAATGTACTGCATTACAGTTTTGAGGATTATCCCAGAGGCCATTTGTTAAGGCTCCATGAAAAAGGACGCACTTACTTTAGATGGGATGTGTTGCGTCTATGTCCGTTTCATCATCTTTTATATCATAAGCCGTTATATCCTTGAAATATTGTAAAAAGAATTTACAAAAAACGTATGTAATTTCTATGAAATTTAGGTTTAAAGATGAAAAATAATATATAATAAAAATGCCATTCTCGTATACAATTGGTAGGGTCAGGCAGTCAGAGCAGTCCATATTAATTCAGACTTCAAAACCATTAAGTTTTATGCTTTATTAAATAATGTTTTCTGCTGTGATTCGAACCCACGAATGGATCCTGGGTTTGCACTAACAGACTACTAGATTGACCATTAAGTTTCGTGGTCGTCAATTTTTAATTAAATCGAAGACCGTAAATACATCACGGTTCCGTTGTAATTTGCTGAAAATCCGTTCATAATATGGAAGAATAAATAACGTTAAACGTGTTATTAATTGAATCGCTGAATTCGGTATTTTCAGCTGCATTTTCAGCGATTAATAATTCCGTCAACACAAGAAATGAAATATAATAACATACGAACAATGGAAAACGACGAAAAAACTAATTACATTAAAATGACACTAATAAATCTTTGTGCTGCCATTCATGAAGGACAAATTACACGTCATACAACGACCATTTCATTGTGACCTGTGAGGCATAAAAACGTTCCATTAATATTATCTCAACGTGCTCTGTCAGAGAGGTATGGAAGACCAACGATTGCGGCGCCGAAAGAAATTGCTTTGATTCACGAATGGACCATACATAGAATGAGAGCCATAATACAAAATCTGTTCGCCGAAATAGAACCACGTATATTTAGTGAATGTTCCAATGCGACATTCGGAGAAAAATACATTTTCTGGAGAACTTTCGTGTATAGGAAATCATATACAATGACGTAAATCATTTATCTATGTCGTCGTCGTCGTCGTTTCAGCCTATCAATAGCCAATTCCCCATAGATTGCCACAAAAGTTTGTACCTCTCATTTTGGGGGATTTTGCCATAGTTGCCACGCTTGGTAGACGGGTTGGCAACTGCAGTTTATTTATTCAGATGTTCCAGCAAGATGCTGCTGCCCATCTCCTGGTTTTCATTTTCTCTTTGTTATTATTATCTATGTATTTATTCTTTATTGCTAAACCTTTAAATAAAAAGTTAACAAAGGGCGAACTTATTGCCTATAGGCATTCTCTACCAGCCACATATGTAAATATATTTATATATATACACGCCGTGTGGTAGCGGCCTAAGAGAATCTACCACCCCATCTCATCCCGTGGGTGTCGAAAAAGGAAAATGAAAACCAGGCAAAATCCCCCCAAAACGAGAGCTACAAACTTTTGTGGCAATCTAAGGGGGAGGCCTATGTTCAGCAGTGGACTATTGATAGGCTGAAACGACGACGACGATATACACACATACTAATAATTGCTAATGATAATAAATGGTTCAGGTAGTAATAACCGAAATTATTAAATACTCACGAATCAACGTTTTGAAGGCTCTTACTTATAGTATTTCTAATGTCGTCGGGCAAGGAGGCAATCATTATGTTACACTTACAATGTAAGTTTAGTAAGCTTAAAATATATAATATTTTTGGTGCCTATACTGACTGGATAATTGTTACGTCTACTTTCACATTATTTATCTTTTCTCTACACTGCTTTTATTTTACTTACCAAAAATTATATAAGTAAAAAGTTGTTATGCACGGCCGTCATTTAGCTGCATCAACAGATAATAAGACAAGCTATTGTTATAAGCGTCAATTAATTAAAATTGCAAACAAAACTTATTATAAAAAAAACTCTCCTTATTTCCCTTAAAAAGTCAGCCATTCTAATTGGGCGTATAAAATTGCGTAAATCAACGGAATAACAATGGCCTTTCACAACTGAACAATTGAGGCAGAAAACGTATGCATTGTAGAGCTCCAGAGCCCCCTCTCAGACCACTCCAAGTCGCTCCTAATTAAGGGGTTGAGATCAAACAGCCGCAGTCAGCGTCGTGGATAGCCCCGTTTAGGTGCGTGCCGATTGCGACGAGGTAACGAAGCTATCGGGCTTATTTGAGTTTTATTTAAACGTTGTCAACACAAATGTATGCTTCATTTGTTTTTGCATGCATACGTGTATTCATATCATTATTTTTTTTATTGTAGAAAGTGACGAAACGAGCAAAACTTTCACCTGATGGTAAGTGCAACGTCCGCCCACAACAAATGCTATGTCACCTAGAATACTTCTGTGTGACACAATGCGCCCGTCTCAAATGCTCAGTGATTACGCTAGCTCACAGTACCCTTCAAACCGAAACACAGCAATGCTTGCACACTACTGCTTCACGGCAGAATAACTGGCCCTGGGGTGTTACCTACCTAGACGGATTCCTGCATAGGAATCCTACCACCAGCAAACACATGTTGAATTTTGCACTAGGCCACGTTCATTATAATACGGACGTAATAAAAAAAAATACATAATACAAAAATAAAAAATAGTTGGTTTTCGCAACTAGTTATGTTGTGATTGCCATCGTAGTCGAAGACCGGTCAGGAGAATATCATCATCATCATCGTCATCATTTCAGCATATCATCACTAGTCCACTGCTGAACATAGGCCTCCCCAATAGATTGCCACATAAGTTTGTAACTCTGGCGGATTTTGCCATAGTTGCCAACCTTGGCAGGCGGGTTAGCAACCGCAGTTTATTTATTCAGATGTTCCAAGACGATGCTGCTGCCCATCTCCTGGTTTTTATTTTCCCACTGTCAACTTTTTCGACACCACCGGGATGAAATGGGTGGTAGGTTCTCTTAAGCCGCTACCATATATTCATACTGAATCCAGTATTTCGATTCACTTTTCATCGCCTATGAAAGTAGAAGCAAATGTTGTGCTCCAGGATCGTAGCAAGTGGAAAGATGTGGTTTCTGCCTACCACAAAGGGAGAGGCGTCACTGTATGTATGTATGTTTGACGATGCTCAAAGAACGGGTCCTAGAAGAGAAGACACCCAATCTAAAAAGGTCGAGGAAAAATTTCGTTTGAACAGATGACGGAACAATCATTTCCAAGAGCGGAGATTAATAATAAATTCTACAAACTTGATGTCATCATTGTATATGTCGTGTACAAAATAGGCAGTGAATTAATTTAAATTGGTAGGAAACGAATACCTCAATTTGAATGATTCACTAGGGACTGGTGGTAAGTCAATCGTAAAATTGGTAAGCAAGTCTTAAAAATCTTACTGAGTCCCTTTTTTCTTTTAAAAACCTCGTTGAAGATCATTACTAATAAATTTAATTAGTGTTTTCACTTTCTGGTTTTTAATCCTTAACGCGTCGCTTCTTCCGTGTTTAGTATTTAATTATATGGTTTCTCCATCCTCAGGTTGTTTTGAAAAAAATGCTTTGACTGATAAGACCGCCTTTCGTACCTTAACTTAAATACTTATTTATTGTAATAAAATATACAATAAAATATTTATTGTTAATAAAATATGCATTTATTTATTCTGTATTGTATTCGCCTAACTTAAAAATAAAGGATTACAAAGGGACTTACAAAGGGACTTGGGTTGACTGGGACTTAATGCCTTTTGGCATTCTCTCCCAGTCAACCCAAGGCATAGAGAGACATTGTTATAGGTGCTTTACAATGTGCATACATAATTTACAATGTGCGTACATAATTTACAATGTGCTTAATTCATAATTTTAAATACTTCCTAATAAATCATTACACTAATGGGACTAAAATATATCTAATCAATAATAATTATATTTAAAATCATATTACACTTACATACATATTACAGAATGACCGATGATAGGAATATTGATATAAACTTACAAAGATGATTTTAATAACAGTTCTCGAATTAATCTTTTAAACGTCAGCTTATCAGAAACCTTCCTAATGTCTTCGGGTAAGGAGTTCCTGAGGTATTGATGAAGGATTGATAAATAATTAAAAGAATACTGCAACCCTGATTCTTCGTCTAGTACAGGTATTGTTGTCTTTGGGTCATATTGATATAACAGGCACTAATAACAATAATGTAAAAAGTAACAAAGTAAATTTTCAGCCTATAAATGTCCCACTACTGAGCACAGGCCTCCTCTCATTTCTGAGAGGGTTTTGGAGCTAGGAAGAATCCGCCACGCTGCTCCAATGCGGGTTGGCGGACTTCACATGTCTTCGAAATATTTTTTATTCCTCAGACATGCAGGTTTCCTCACGATGTTTTCCCTTCACCGCCGAGCACGTGGTAAATCAGCACTTAAAATTGCAATTAACAATTTTAGTGGTGCCGGCACCGGGAATCGAACCCAGGTCACTCGCTTACTATGAAATTTAAAGCGAGCGCCTAGCCCCTGAGCTACCACGGCTCACAACAATAATGATTTCTTTTTAATCTGATATTTAAATCGAATGCTGTATATTTTAAATATTTCAATTTAAGGATTTTATTGCGTTTAATTTACTATTTGGGTCGCGACAGTTCGAGCGCTTTGCAGCACCCATACTCAGGGGGAATAAGCTGTTAGATGCCCCGATGACGATAATAAAGGCCATCTTCAGTTTTTAATTTTTCATCTGATCTACGCAAAATGAGCCTTGTCTTGAAATCTTACAATGCTATGCTTGGCTATAATTAAAAAAAAAAATCGATTTTTTTTCATACATCATTATACGCCATTCTGCAAAAATTGGATGGAGTTCATAAAACAATGAAATTTTCTGCCTTATCTTCTATTCCTTCTCTGCCGGCCTAGCCAACAGGTGACCGGCATAGTAGAATAGCACTTACCTACCGAGGTGTCGTAAGATGTGACTACGGTATTGTACGGGCAACGTTTATTCGAGCAGAATAATACCATAATATCCAATGTTGTCACTTTACTGCTCGTAGGACGCAATGGGGAGTAAGATTTTTTTGACTCGTACCAAAATGGCGGCGACGTGGTTTTACACCCGTCACGACACGCTTCCCGCGGAGGCGAACAGTGGGGTACGGTTGTAGTTTCTGCCTATCCCTTATATGAGAAAAAGGCGTGTGTATACACATAAATGTATGTGTTATTCTATAGTATAAATAATTATTCTGTAATATTAATCATTATTAAATTGAAAATATGACATATTTTCAACCTCTTCACATCAAAACTAAAAGTATCATTTCCATGAGCATAGGTAGAAACAGTTGCATAAATTAACGCTTATTTACAATTTGTTACAAACGGTGCATTAGTTTATCAATGGTAATAAAAGAAGATCGCAAAGTCTCAGTAAGTTCTATTTAAGTCGTTAAAAGAGCCGAAACTGTGCGATATCTCTTTACGAGCTATGCAAATTACATTTATCTAAATCCACTACCAAAATAAACTCTTGCAATGTCGAGTAAACTTAAACTCGAGGTTTATTTGAATATGTAGTATGCTGTTTGTCCGACGACTTTGGCGGCTTCGTCGGAAGAGTATCGCGAGCATGAGGCCCGCGATAGTAGACCGTGAGGTTTAAGATATCTATTCAAAAATGATTATACGCAATAATGAAATAAGGTTTTTAATAATAATAAACCTAATAGCATAATCCAGATAACCAGCAATATACTTAAAATTGACGTAACTTTTTTATAGCGGAAAGTGACGAGACTATCAAAACGTTTACCTGATGGTAAGTGCAAACTCTGCCCATAACAAATGCTGTCCAGAAAATTTCTGTGTGGCACCACATTGCGACCTATAGTCTATGGACAGCTGTTCGGGTCTGGGTCTGACATAATATCCACAGAGTTTAAGAGTAGAATTCTTGATGGGTTGATGGGAGCTATTTCTGGGCTGAATTTCGTCAATATCGGTTCAACAGCGGAGTCGTGAAAAGATAAGTAACAGAAATCCGTCTAGGACGTACCACCCAAGGGCCAGTTATTCTACCGTGAAGCAGTAATGCGCAAACATTACGGTGTTTCCGTCTGAAGGGTACTTAGAGCTAGTGTAATCACTGGGCATATGTGAATTAAGAACTGATGCCTCAGGGCGTCGGGCGCAGTGTCGTGCCACACAGAATTGTTCTTGTAGCAAAGCATTTGTCGTGGGTTGACGTTGCACTTACCATCAGTTGAACGTTTTGCTCGTCTCGTCACTTAATACAATAAAAAAACACGTGGATAATAAGAATTTCCTTTGCTTTTATAATATTAGTGTGGATTGGGACGCTGTAAAGAAATAATATCAAGAATTTTTAAATACAGTTTTTGTATAGATGTCCTCCTTAACGATTTTAAACCACGGCGACAACTTCTAACGCTGTCGGAAGTTATTAAATGCACAGGAGATATTATAGAGCCACAAGTGTACGGGATGCACTCGTCCTCATCTACACGTGCCCGATGTAACGCTCTTGCGATAAGATCGGTGCAGTTTCGGAGAGATAATTACAACACCAGCAGACCCGACAACCAACAATTTGAGTTTTAGCACAAATGTTGGCTCCGGCTGGGATTTGAACCCAAGACCGCGGCGTAGTAGTCACACGTGGTCGACATTTTATATGCTGAACCTATGCCCCACAGTAGGATTTCTTCTGTGTCGTGGGTACGTTTTACAGACATAAATTCCACATGCACAAACCACCCAGACCCGGAACAACTATCTGTAGGTCATACGAATATTTGTCCCGTGCGGTAATCGAACTCGCGACCCGCGGCGCAGAAGCCAAGGGCTGAGCCACTGCGCCAACCGAGCCGACAATTAAATAAATTCCAAACTTCTATATTGAATGAATATTGGAAGTTTGGAATTTATTAATATTATGTTGCGCAACGGTCTTTCATATTGTCATATGAAATTATCGCTTGATTTTTTTTCTGAGTTGACTCTGAGTAGATAATCCATCAAACTTCTTCTATCTCACTGGAGCGGGGCGTCGAGGTGCCCTCATTTCATTGCCCGTCACAAACATAAATTTTTTTCTAGATATTAAACATGAAAGTGTCACGGGATGACATTTTTTTATTCGATAGTGACGAAACGAGCAAAACGTTCACCTGATGTAAAGTGCAACGTCTACCCATAACAAATGCTATGTCACCCAGAACATTTCTGTGTGACACTACACTGCGCCCGTCACTCTGAGTTCCTGAGTACGCTAGCTCACAGTGCCCTTCAAACCGAAACACAGTAATGTTTGCACACTACTGCTTCACGGCAGAATAACTGGCCTTGGGGTGGTACCTACCTAGACGGATTCCGGCATAGAAATAAAAGAAAGCTGATTCAAATTAGCTTTTATCAATTTTTGCTTTTACGATCAAATTTAGCTTTTACGGTTTTAACATGGTATTGTACCGATTATCTTCATTTCGGCTAAGGAATTTTACCGTTTCTTGCCGTGGAATGTTTATGATTGCATTAAAATCTGTGGACTTTACAGTGAAAAGTTTTATGAGGGTTGGTTTATGTATGACTTCTGTGTAGGTTCTGTTTTTGTAGGTCCTTCTGCCAGATTTGACTACGGGGACAACTTTCAATTACTGTTGAAAACTGTTGCGCTGGGGATATTATAGTGCCACAAGTGTAAACACAAGTAGGTAGTCATTCGTCGATGCGCACATCTATACAAGTAAATCAAAATGAAGTGTCTTGACTTGACAGAGGCCACACTCGTAGCCCAAATTTTGCCCCCGCGGGAAACGAGGCGTGACGCGTGGCGAACCACGTCGTCGGAACATGTTTATTACAATGAACCATTTTTAATATAAGATTTTCTCACCGGTGTAAACGAGCAAATTTATTAGCACATAAGCAATACTCCCCTTGTTGCCTCAGCCAGTATCGGTATTCTTGGCGTCGACATATCGAGTGACGTTCAGTTTCGCGGTCACCTGGAGGGGAAGGCCAAATTGGCTTCCAAAAAGCTTGGCGTCCTCAGTACAGCGCGACAGTACTTCATGCCGGCCCAACGCTTGCAACTTTATAAGGCGCAGGTTCGGCCGCACATGGAGTACTGTTCTCGTCTCTGGGCGGGGGCGCCCCATTGTCAGCTACTTCCATTTGACCGCATTCAACGGAGAGCGGCTCGAATCGTCGACGACCATGTTCTATCTGATCGGCTTGATCCACTGGCTTTGCGAAGAGATGTTGCATCCCTTTGCATTTTTTATAAGATCTACCATGGGGAGTGTTCCGAAGAATTGTTCGGATTAATTCCAGCCGCTGATTTTCACCATCGCACATTGCGGCATAGCGCGAAATTCCATCGTCACCACCTTGATGGTTGGCATTCCAGCACAGTGCGTTTTTCGCGCAATTTTCTGCCCCGCACAAGCACCATATGGAATCTGCTGCCGACAGCGGTTTTTCCGGACCGATACGACTTAGGGACCTTCAAGAAAAGAGCCTATTCCTTCCTCAAAGGCCGGCAACGCATCTGCTATTCCTCGGGTATTGTAGATGTTCATGGGCGGCGGTGATCACTTACCATCAGGTGAGCCGCTTGCTCGTTTGCCTCCTCTAACATAAAAAAAAAAAAAAAATACGGACACCGGAAAAATATCAGTGTTAGACTTCCCGGCTTATAAAACGATAAAAATAATTAGTTGTCATTATAAACAGAAATACAGTAAAATTAAACAGTGCACGCTTAAAATAAATTGGCCGGGCTTAGAAAACATTAAGTTTCTGTAAGTTTTTAATATATCAATATATATAGGTTTTGACACAAAAAAAAATCACAGATTAAACTTAAAAGGTAAAAGTGTAGTGAAAGAAGAAAAAAGCCTTAATCATTCTGATGTAAACCGATGGAAATATCTGGAAAATTTCTGTTATGTAATTCTTATACAGATTTGAGTACAGAAATCGGCATTGGAAACAGTTTTTCATTTTTTCATTTTCAATAAAAGTGCTTTAGATATTGTCTATACAAGAATCGGCAACCTAGGACCCACTTTAGTTCCGAAATTAAAGTAAAATGTGTAAAAATAAACATGAAACCATCATTTTGAGAATAAAATTAATTGAAAATAGATACAAAGAATAACATTTTAGTTCGATATATATCTTATTAGTTACTAAAAACTGTTTTAATATGAAAATATCTCTGACCCAAACGTTTCTTCAATTTTCACATGTTGGTTTATTTTGACCCGCGGCCAAAAACGGTTGCCGACCCCTGGTCTACTATACCATTCTATCTATCTAAAAAAGCTACTACATTTTAAAGGAATTAAGACACGGCTCCCCCTGTCTTATATCGACGTAGGTGAAATCCTATGTTTAACAGCCAAAAATGCTAACACGGTTGTCAAAGCCAAGATCTAAGAGCCAGTTAGTGTTAGTGTGCAGATTGTGCACACAAACACTGTGTGATGCATTATAGTTTAGACACCAAGAATTTTAACATCAAAATAACACAATTTTCATGAAGTTGGGTCTTCTATAGTTTCTATATTTTAAATACATTTTATAAATATATATGTAAGTGTTGACTTTAAAAGCTACTACTCATATCGTGTTTAAAACGCAAATCATATAGGTAGGAAACATTATATTAAAGTTCAGAGTAAAAAAAGTTGATAACTCTGTCCTGTAACTTATATTACTCGATAATGACTCAATTTCTTTATAAGACAGTAACTGGTTACGAAGGGTCTCGTTATCAGCGAATTGGACAATTAGTGGGAGATTACGTTACATTATTACTCCGATCGCTCTCGATCTGGTTCTCGCAACGAGAAAAATATTTTATAACAACTTGATTTTATAATCTGTTATAACTTTAAATTTAAAATGTAAATCGTTGTTAGACTACATCTATTTTGCAAGTGAAAAACATCAGTTTTAATACGAAAGAAAATAATATTTTACAATTCAAAATAATTTTTCATTAGATAGCCCACTTATTGGGGCTATTCTGGGATATAAAACTTCGTAGTACGGTCTTATGGAGCTCCACGCTGAAAACCGGACATTACCAATAAGGGCCGAACTGGCGGTAGGATTCCTATGCAGGAATCCGTCTAGGTAGGTACCACCCCAGGGCCACTTATTCTGCCATGAAGCAGTAGTGTTCAAGCATTATTGTGTTTCGGTTTGAAGGACACTGTGAGCTAGCGTAATCACTGGGCATTTGAGACTTAAGAACTGATGTCTCAGGGTGACGGGCACAGTGTGGTGTCACACAGAAATATTCTGGGTGACACAGCATTTATAGTGGGCGGACGTTGCACTTACCATCAGGTGAGCGTTTTGCTCGTTCCGTCACTCAAATAAAATAAATAAAAATAAAAAAAAAGTAAGTACGTGAAAAATGGTTAATTTTCTTTGCTCTTTAACCTTTTACGCTTAATAACTTAATTTATACATTCCTTCTGCGATTCTGCACTCCAGGTTATCTTGATATTACTTGTCAGCGACAGGCAGGTAGATTGACGAGGGTAAAGTTTTTGCACAGAGGTTATTGAAGTTGTATGGATTTTTTGTCTTAGACTTATTACCAGGTGAACGTTTTGCTCGTTTCGTCACTTTATACAATAAAAAAAAAGTCAGTGTGGTGCCATGCCATACGGAGCAATCATGTGGTCGGAATATGTCACCCGGGTAAAACCGCGAGGCGGCACAACTAGTAATATTTTACTGGTGGTAGGATTCCTGTGCAGGGATCCGTCTAGGTAGGTACCACCCCAGGGCCAGTTATTCTGCCGTGAAACAGTGGTGTGCAAACATTACTGTGTTTCGATTTGAAGGGCACTGTGAGCTAGCGTAATCACTGGGCGGGCATATGAGACTTAAGAACTGATGTCTCAGGGTGACGGACGCAGTGTGATGTCACACAGTAATTTTCTGGGTGACACAGCATTTGTTATGGGCAGACGTTACACTTACCATCAGGTGAGCGTTTTGCTCGTTCCGTCACTCAAATAAAATAAAAAAAAATAAAAAAAGTAAGTACGTGAAAAATGGTTAATTTTCTTTGCTCTTTAACCTTTTACGCTTAATAACTTAATTTATACATTCCTTCTGCGATTCTGCACTCCAGGTTATCTTGATATTACTTGTCAGCGACAGGCAGGTAGATTGACGAGGGTAAAGTTTTTGCACAGAGGTTATTGAAGTTGTATGGATTTTTTGGACTAGACTTATTACATTCAACTTACTTACTTTTTTTTCTAAATATTAAAAATCTGTAGTCCTTATTATTATATTTTTGATCAATACCTATAAATACGTATTATGGTTGATCATGATATTTCAAGACTATTTTTGCTAAACTATCTAGAAACAGTAGTATATACACAATATGCAGGTTATAAATATGCCCACGTACTTTCATGCAATCAGAGATCACTTGAGATGGGCTTACAGCAGATATCATCTGGTATTCTGCTTCTCCTGGCTACCGACCAACTTCGATGAATCGATATGCTTGTAGTAGGCGGAGTTATATATCACAATTAATAATGGGATGACATTATTTGTGAGCGGAGCAGTCGACATTCTTATTCGATCTCCATATAATAGTTTTCTTTTCAATTCCTTTTTTTTTTTTGAAAGGCGCGGGAAACTATTCTCTTAAATTATGTGAAGAACGCGCCAAAATCATTCAGCCAATATTGTATTAGATGATAAGACTGCTAGCGCCATCTTTACGATATTCAGTAAAACTCAGAAACTTTCGGGATCAAGGGCACTGCATTATACTAGCCTTATAGAAAATTAATCATTAAAAAATAAAGCAAAATACGCTTCACAAAGTGATCATAAAAAAACAATTCAATACTAAAAAATATGTCATCAAGTATGTTATTTTGCAGAAGCTTTCTTTGCATTTTTATAATCTTATTAGTCGTTTCTGGTATTCTTAATTTTAAAACGTGTGGGTTCCTAGAATTTTTTTTTAAATTATTTTTTTAAGACCAAGCATTAAAAAGTATCTTACTAAATTTTTTTTTCTAAACAGGAAGAAATATAATAAACTCATAAAGCTTTAAGTTATAAGCTACTGACTATTGAGTATGGATATAGATAGCCATAGACTATAGCAGGATATTTCCTACTGAATATTACAGATAAAAATAAAATTGTTGACAATGGCGGTTGACATGTTAAATCCAAACCATTAATAACACATAAATGGTGGTAAAATTGTCTTCAGCTGGGGCTCGATCCCAAGACTTTCGACTCAGGTTACCTAATTAGAGCCACGCAGCCTGTAACTGGAATAGATTAAGAACATTTTATAGTTCCGCCTTTAAAGTAGATTCAACGTTGTCCAAATTCATAAAGCAGAGTTCCACTTGTTAACATTAATTAGAAATGCTAGACGCCTCTTAAGCTTTAGGCAACCACGTCAAAGCTTCAGGAAACGCTAGCTGCGGGCTGTTCAATTTACATGATTAACCTTTATCAAAGTAAACGTGAATTTGTAACCAGATAATACTTTTTAGCTGTTTCCTTAATTATGTTGATGTCATTAAGAGAAAATGTTTTTTTATTTATTTTTTTAAACACGTCGCCACACTAAAATTGCTCCTGTGTCGTGAGTGCGTTTTACAGACATATATTCCACACACAAATACCCTGAACAACGCTGAACATCTGTAGGCAGTACAAATATTTGACCGGTGCGTAAATCGAACCCGCGACAGTGGCGCAGAAGCAAGGCCTTGACCACTTCGACAACTGAGCGGCCAATTTCGACTGGTTGAATGTGCTGAAGTTGAAAGTTAATTCAAACTATATTTTAATTAAAAAACATACATACATACAATCACGCTTTTTCCCATATAAGGGGTGGGCCACTTTTCGCCCCCGCAGGAAACGAGATGTGACGGGTAGCGAACCACGTCGCCGCCATTTGAACGCTACGAGTTGAAATTCTTGCTTCCCATTACGTTCCCACGAGTAGCTAGAGAGCCATCGGCACGGTACCCACTGGCTTAGGGGAAAGGAAGGGATTAGGTAGCAAATAGACTAGGGGAAGGGAATGGAAATTTGGGAAAGGAACAATAAGGTGTATGATACTACTGTCACGGAAGTAGCAGGAGAAGACAGTAGTAGCTCGGGAGACCGGGGTCGCTAACCCAGTACTCTACCGTATTTGCCGTCAAGCAGCGTTGTGCGAACATAGATAACTGGGGAGTGGGGATCTTTACAAATTAACGGAAAAAAAATCACAGACTTAAATTAATAAACGATCATTTACATGTATCAATCAGGATACGTTTACAACTTGTATTATATGATATTGTTTTCAATAAAGAAAAACTACCTTAAGCGTGGGGAGCAGAACGTTGTTGAAGGGAAGAATTTAATTTGCAAATGGACTGCAGTTTAAAAAAGGTTTGTTTCGATTTCTTTCTTCACAATATTTGTAGAGATAGTTTTGTGTTTAGGTACTGCAATAACTATTATTTCTTAGATAATCGCGATCTAAATATACTCGTATGTATGTTAACTTACTGTCATAAAAGTTATGGGTGATATTGCAACTGTTATTGTCCTCGTGGAACGTACTGTCAGGTTAAAGAATTGTGCGTCTCGTCACTTAAATCCTTTAATAATAGTGCCTCAACTTTCACCTAAAATAATATTTAACAAAAATTATCGTAATTATATTCAATGTGGTTACTTAAAAACAAAACATTTTGATTGGGCCTTGGATACCTGGATATAAAGTGTGTTGCGTGCCGGTAATGGTCGACGTAGGCGAACGTATTATGATCAAATCAAAGTCGCTTTAAGAAAAAGCCACGTCTGAAGTACCCACAAACGACGAGCTTGTATGAAAACGCTAATAAAACTAGAAGAAGCGAAATATGGTCAGGATCGTAGCAAATGGATGTGGTTCTGCCTACCACAGTGGGAAAGAGTCGTGACTCTATGTATGTACGTTTGCGAGTCGAAAAATATCTATGCATTTCTTATATATCTTTCTAACTTAAGGAACACAGAATCCATTTATAACTTTTTTAAAGAAGTATATGGTATATTTAAAATAAGCGAACCAAACAACTGAAATACAATGTATACTCGCACTAGGCACCAATTTAGGTAATTTAATGGGCGATCTCCTCCACTTGAAGCCTAAGGGAATGATTAGGTTTGACGATTACCAGCACGCAATTTAACTTCATATTTAGACGTATTATTATTGTATCGGAATTTTAATTATTTTTTTAAGACCAAATTTTTAATGTTAAATAGTGTAATGATTTCTTATATTTACGCGAACACTACACATTTAAATGAAACTAATTTAACGGATTTTATCGCGTTTTATTTTATTATTTATAACCCGACGTTTCGAGTGCTTTACAGCACCCATGGTCACGGGCGGACTGAGGTGACAGATGTCCCGATGTCATAGTTAACCCGGAGTACCTTCAGCTTTTAATTATTATTCCTTGTCCGATCTACGCAGAAAGAGCTTACTGTGTCTTGAAGTCTTGCAGTGGTATGCTTGGTTTTTGATTTAATTTTATTAATTATAGGATCCCAAGCTGGTGGTAATACCCAACCATCTTCTCTATTAAAATTAGGATGTTTTTTAATTTCAATAGCCTCGCGAATCATCCTTGGTAGGAATCGGTGTTCTTTTGCGAGGATTTGTGGTTTATCAAATCTGATGTAATGGTTGGGATGATCCAGAACATGGTCACAGACAGCAGACTTCCTGGAGCGACGATGCTTCACGTCAGCTATATGTTCTTTTACGCGGGTTTTAACTGATCTTTTTGTTTGCCCTATGTAAGAGAGACCACATTCACAATCCAGCTTGTATACTCCTGCATCTTGTAGAGGGATGTTACACTTGACAGATGGTAAAAACTGACTTATCTTCTTAGGCGGCTTGAAAAATGTTCTTATGGAAGCCCGCTTCAAGATATAGCCAATCTTGTCCGTGACTCCTCTGACATATGGTAGGACTGCAGGTACACGCTCGACTGTGGCCGGCTTCACTCGGTCACTGCGACGAAGGCGCGGAACCCGAAGCTTGTTGTCTTGCAAAACTTGCTTGACATGCTGAAGCTCGGCGGCCAGGTGTTTACTGTCACAGATCCCTTGTGCTCTCTGAAACAAAGATTTGCCCACGGTAGCTAGCTGTGAAGGATGGTGGTGAGATTCACCGTTTAAGTACCTATTTGTATGGGTCTTTTTCCTATACACAGTGTGACTCAAGGTGTTATTAGGATTTCTAATTATTAAAACATCTAGAAAAGCTAAACAGTTATTTGTCTGTTAGCATTGAGTTTGTGTATTTGTGTACACAAACTCAATGCTCCGCTACGTCCAATAGTGAGTCAAATCGATTCACCAACTTACAGATTGGCTCAACATGTGGCTAAAATACTCTCCCCACTTAGAGGACACACAAGAGCACACACAAAGGATTCCTACCATTTTGTCAGTGAGATAAAAGACCTACATCTTACTGACAATGAAACTATGGTCAGTTTTGATGTCCAGTCGTTATTTACATGCCTACCTGTTGAAGACTGCATCTCAATTGTAACTAGGAAGCTAACAGAGAACAACATGCCAGTAGAACATGCAGAATTACTCAGACATTGCCTAACATCTGGCTATCTATTGTGGAAGGAGCAATACTACCGGCAAGTAGATGGTGTGGCGATGGGCTCCCCAGTATCTCCCATTGTTGCTGACATCTTCATGGAAGACTTTGAGGAGAAAGCCCTCCGTACTTCTCCAGTAAATCCAAGGTTCTACAAGCGGTACGTAGATGATACTTTCACAATACTACCTTCTGATAAAGTCACTGCATTTTTAGACCACCTTAACTCCATAAATTCTAAAATACAATTTACAATGGAGTTAGAGACAAATAACTTTTTAGCTTTTCTAGATGTTTTAATAATTAGAAATCCTAATAACACCTTGAGTCACACTGTGTATAGGAAAAAGACCCATACAAATAGGTACTTAAACGGTGAATCTCACCACCATCCTTCACAGCTAGCTACCGTGGGCAAATCTTTGTTTCAGAGAGCACAAGGGATCTGTGACAGTAAACACCTGGCCGCCGAGCTTCAGCATGTCAAGCAAGTTTTGCAAGACAACAAGCTTCGGGTTCCGCGCCTTCGTCGCAGTGACCGAGTGAAGCCGGCCACAGTCGAGCGTGTACCTGCAGTCCTACCATATGTCAGAGGAGTCACGGACAAGATTGGCTATATCTTGAAGCGGGCTTCCATAAGAACATTTTTCAAGCCGCCTAAGAAGATAAGTCAGTTTTTACCATCTGTCAAGTGTAACATCCCTCTACAAGATGCAGGAGTATACAAGCTGGATTGTGAATGTGGTCTCTCTTACATAGGGCAAACAAAAAGATCAGTTAAAACCCGCGTAAAAGAACATATAGCTGACGTGAAGCATCGTCGCTCCAGGAAGTCTGCTGTCTGTGACCATGTTCTGGATCATCCCAACCATTACATCAGATTTGATAAACCACAAATCCTCGCAAAAGAACACCGATTCCTACCAAGGATGATTCGCGAGGCTATTGAAATTAAAAAACATCCTAATTTTAATAGAGAAGATGGTTGGGTATTACCACCAGCTTGGGATCCTATAATTAATAAAATTAAATCAAAAACCAAGCATACCACTGCAAGACTTCAAGACACAGTAAGCTCTTTCTGCGTAGATCGGACAAGGAATAATAATTAAAAGCTGAAGGTACTCCGGGTTAACTATGACATCGGGACATCTGTCACCTCAGTCCGCCCGTGACCATGGGTGCTGTAAAGCACTCGAAACGTCGGGTTATAAATAATAAAATAAAACGCGATAAAGCCGTAAAATTAGTTTCATTTAAATGTGTAGTGTTCGCGTAAATATAAGAAATCATTATGTGAACCAGTACGGACTGGAAATCGCAAACAAAATTCGCCGGTTAGAAGATCTCAAGACCAAGCGCGCAAGATTTATAACATCTTTAAATTTCTTGAAGAGATGCAGAGACCATAATCTCATTCCTACGTGTGTCAAAATATCAGCTAAAAAGGACATTCGAGGAAGCGCTAAGATCTTAAATCAGGCAAGTAAAAAGTTGTTACGAACGGTGATTCAGCATAACCGTACCGATCTGCATAGAATAAATACCGCCATAGACAATTCATCCAGTGAACTAAAAACAATTTTAACGACATTTGATTTTAATAATTGCATCGAAACCTTAAATAAGCGCGAAACAACTAAATATAATGAATGCAAAAATAAACATATACAAAAATATCAAAAGTTAACGACCAAATTAAAGGTCAAACTTCAATCTCAACGAATGAACGGAACGCGACCGTTGAGTAAAGACAAAGATCATAGATTACGCGCGGTCTATAATCTGTCAAAACAAACACTGGATGAATCAACTTTACAAGTATTATCGAAGGGAATGAATTTCGCAATAACACCGCGAAGAATACCGTATGAAGAAATTATTTGTAGTGTTGAGGATTGTCTGTTTAAAAATAATATCGGTAAAGAAGATTTGGAGGCTATACGTCAAGAGATTTCGTCTATGTTACGTGGAAGTTCTGTGTCGAAACTGAATCTTCCCAAAGACCAATTAAAAGCGTTAAATAACTTACGAAACAGACCCGAACTCACGATTCTCCGCGCAGATAAAGGTAACGCTACGGTAGTAATGGATGCGTCGGATTATAATTTCAAAATGCAAGAACTTTTGGCGGACGTAAACACCTATAAAAAGGTCAAGACAGACCCAACGACTAACACGCTTAAAATAACTAGCGATCTAATAAAGAAACACGCCGAGAAATTAAATCTAGACGTAAATTCGATAGTACCTTCTTGTGCCAAACCACCGAAGTTGTATGGGTTACCCAAAATACACAAACTCAATGCTCCGCTACGTCCAATAGTGAGTCAAATCGATTCACCAACTTACAGATTGGCTCAACATGTGGCTAAAATACTCTCCCCACTTAGAGAACACACAAGAGCACACACAAAGGATTCCTACCATTTTGTCAGTGAGATAAAAGACCTACATCTTACTGACAATGAAACTAGGTCAGTTTTGATGTCCAGTCGTTATTTACATGCCTACCTGTTGAAGACTGCATCTCAATTGTAACTAGGAAGCTAACAGAGAACAACATGCCAGTAGAACATGCAGAATTACTCAGACATTGCCTAACATCTGGCTATCTATTGTGGAAGGAGCAATACTACCGGCAAGTAGATGGGGTGGCGATGGGCTCCCCAGTATCTCCCATTGTTGCTGACATCTTCATGGAAGACTTTGAGGAGAAAGCCCTCCGTACTTCTCCAGTAAATCCAAGGTTCTACAAGCGGTACGTAGATGATACTTTCACAATACTACCTTCTGATAAAGTCACTGCATTTTTAGACCACCTTAACTCCATAAATTCTAAAATACAATTTACAATGGAGTTAGAGACAAATAACTTTTTAGCTTTTCTAGATGTTTTAATAATTAGAAATCCTAATAACACCTTGAGTCACACTGTGTATAGGAAAAAGACCCATACAAATAGGTACTTAAACGGTGAATCTCACCACCATCCTTCACAGCTAGCTACCGTGGGCAAATCTTTGTTTCAGAGAGCTCAAGGGATCTGTGACAGTAAACACCTGGCCGCCGAGCTTCAGCATGTACGAGGGGTGATCCAAAAGTAATGATAATCAGTTATTTCTAGTGCACACAAAAATACAAAAAAATTTCAGTCACTTACTCAGTTAACCACTAGTTCAGGGAAAAAAAATCATATAAATAGGCCACGATTCCCGGGAGCTACATTCATTTGAATACGGACTGTCAAGGAGTGAACATCAAAATGGAAAAACACGAAATCAGAGCTGTCATTAAATACCTCTGCTTGAAAAAAATGTCTACCAAAGACATACACAGCGACTTGGTGGAAACATTAGGGGACTCTTCTCCTCCATATTCCACAGTTGCACGCTGGGCTAAGGAGTTTAAGTTGGGAAGAACATCGACGGAAGACGAACACCGCGAAGGACGCCCATCGACGTCCCTCACTGAAGAAAATGTGAAAAAAGTTGAAGAAGTTGTATTGGAAGATCGAAGAGTGACTATCAGGCATGTAGCTGAGGTCACAGGGATCTCATATGGCAGCATTCAAAGAATCCTTGCGAACGAATTGCATATGAGAAAGGTCTCCGCGCGTTGGGTACCGAAAATGTTAAACGACGAGCAAAAGAAGAAACGAGTCGACATGTCAAGAGCAAATCTCGAAAAGTTCCAGGCAGACAAGGATAATTTTTTGTCACGTTTTGTGACCATGGACGAGACCTGGATCCACCATTTTGATCCTGAAACAAAACAACAATCGATGACATGGAAACGATCCGATGAACCGACGCCGAAGAAATTCAAAGTGTCAAGCTCAGCAGGGAAGGTTATGGCGTCTGTTTTTTGGGACGCTGAAGGAATAATCATGGTGGACTACTTGGAAAAGGGGACCACTATTACAGGCTCCTACTATGCAGAACAAATAAGAAGATTGCGGGAGGCTATTAAGGAGAAAAGGCGAGGCAAACTGCGGGCTGGAGTGCTGTTCCATCAAGACAACGCACCGGTTCACAAAGCTGCAATTGCCATGGCTGCCATTCAGGAAGCGGGCTTTGAGCTGGTGGAACACCCCCCCTATTCACCAGATCTAGCCCCCAGCGACTTCTATCTCTTTCCACGACTCAAGGAACACCTCCGAGGCAAGAAATTTGACGATGATAGCGACGTGATGGCCGCGGTTGAGGACTTTTTTGAGAGTCAAGATAAAGATTTTTTTTCTAAGGGAATTTTAGGATTAGAAAAGAGATGGACTAAATGTATAGACTTGCTAGGAGACTATGTTGAGAAATAAATTTATTTATTTATTTTATTCATTGTGTTTATTATTGATTATCATTACTTTTGGATCACCCCTCGTAAAAAAAGTAAAGTTAGGAAAGCGTTTTCATATTTTATTTTTCTACATAAAAAGTAAAGTTACAGCCTATAAATGTCCCACTGCTTAGCACATGTCTCCTCTCATTTCTGAGAGGGTTTTTGGAGACGGGAAAAGTCGTTGGCGGACTTCACATGCCGTCGTAATGTTTTTATTCCTCAGGCTTGAAGATTTTCTTACGATGTTTTCCTACACCGGTGAGCATGTGGTAAATCAGCGTCTAAAATTGCAGAACAATTCTAGGTTGAATAATTCGAGGATCCTAACGCCTGGCCCCTGAGCTACCTCGGCTCTGTTTTACATAAACAAATTCAATTAATCTCAACTATCTCTCTGTGAATTAATAATGCCTGCAGAAGAGCCCAATATATCGAGTTTTAATAACTTGTCATTAAATAATTCGACTAATTGACGCAGAGGTGAGCGCACCCCGGTACGGTGCTGTGTTGAGATGGTGCGCGCACTTCAGGCGGTGTCCGGAACTACGTAATTTAATTTTTGACGACCGCGTGGCTTAGTGGTTAGAGTACTTCTACGCCACGGGTCCCTGGGTTCTAATCTCAGCCGTAGTCAACATTTGTGCAAAAACACAAATTCTTGGTTTTTTTTCGTGTCTGGTCGAGTTGTGCCTGTGAAATTTATGTTTGTAAAACGTACCCACGATATAGGAGAAATCCTATGGTGGGGAATTGTTTTTTTTTAAACAAAATATTAGTTAGATCTTAACAGTTAAAAGTACAATACTGTATATCGTCATGACACTATTCAATATCCAACTATTTTCTACACTTTACAGATTATATTTGATCAGTGATTGTGATTATGATTTGCGTGTATTAAATTAAACATTAATTTTACGTTAAAATTACCCTATACCTTAGGTAATTTTTGTTTCCTTTCGACTTGTAACCTGCATGTCGATGTTTTTGTAAAAATTCTTTCTGTTGCAATAGTAATCGGGTTTTAAAACTTCCTTACCGAGGTGTCATAAGAGGCTACTGCCTTTATTCATGCAGAATAACACCATAATAGGCAATGCTGCCATTATACTGCTCGTGGAAACGCAATGGGGAGAAAGATTTTTTTGACACTTATCAAAATGGCGGCAACCTGGTTCGCCAGCCGTCACGTCTCGCTTTTCACGGGGGTGAAAAGTGGACAACGTGAGCGGCCTCTGCCTACCCCTAATATGGAAAAAAGGCGTGACTGTATGTATGTATTTATTAGTATATAATTAGTATCATAAAGCAGAAGAAAATTCGCTGTTCTAGAATTCCGACCGTGTGGCCCAGAGGCCAGCGTAACTGGCCACTGCGTCGCGGGGCTTAAATAATATTACAGAGCTGTATGCTCTTATTCAGTCTATGTATTTTTCAAAATGGCTATAATTTCAAAACGCCAAAAATAATGACTTGTGATTCGTATTTGGCCTCAGCTGGAATTCGAACCCAGGAGTGTACAGAAAAACGCTGATCGCTGAGCCATACAGTTCCCCTAGTACAAATTTGATATAAACATTTAACAATATTTTAAAACGTATATATAACGTACGAGAAGTAAAATATTGTTAAATTTTTGAAGTTTAGATAGATAGTTAATAATTTGTAATTAATAGTGAATAAAAAATGCCTGTTACGTAATATAATTATGATTAAAAACGAACAATACTGATATATAAAATGTGTCGTTCAAGAATAGGCGTTTTATAAGCTTGCATTAACTTTCCTAAAATTGTTAAAAATATTTTTGGTCATTATTTCTTTTGAGAAATCCGTAGATAATCCCTGTCGGTTCCAATACACCAAGCACATATCCGGCTTACCTATTCTGCAGCCTACTCCTCTAATCGAGAATGACATGTTACGGTCATTGCCTAGTTACTAAAATATGTTTTGAAGTGTGTGTTATAGTTAGATTATTATGACTCAGTCAGCTTCTTCAGTGTATTTAAGGAATTTAGAACGAAAGGATACGATAGGAAATGAAAAATGTTTAGATTTTTATGCTATGTATTAATATATGATATTTTATGTTTAGATTATTTATGATATTTAGTATTTTATGATTATTGTTATTTATTTACTAAAACATGAATTTAAATTGAATAATTATTGCTCATTCGTTTTCATAAAGTTCGCATAACAGCGTTTTGTGATTTACATGATCAAAGTATTGTATTTTGCCTCGCAGAGCAGATTCTAACCAGAGTGCTATCGCAGAGTATAACCACATTATTTTCATAAATATTGAACAGATTTAAATCGCAGAACTGCAGTAAAGACCAATACAAATTACTACATTTTAGTAGACTGAATAAAACATGTTTAAACAGCTTTCTTATAGATATATTCTCTTTTTTATTTATAAATGATCCGTGAGTAATTCCGTCTTGATAACGAACTGTTTTGCCAATGAATATTCATTTGCTTAATATCTTCTCTCGAAATGACCATTAATGCAAATAAAATATATGACATTATACTTTTGTGATGTAACTAAATGTCCAACGGAAATTATATATCTACGTCAAAGTGATAAGTTACGTTTTCGCTGCAGCGCCCTTGAAAGCCGTGATATGTTGTATTCGTTAGTGTAGTTTGTTTATGAATAATTTATCGAACTATAGTCGTCCGAGATTTTAGATTTTTTTGTTTTCATCTAAGAATTAAGTGAAATTATGATAGTTTATATATGTATATAATTAAAATAATTATATATGTATTAAACTAATATTTATCTTTTCTGTATCGGATTAACATTTACGAGTAGATCGCTTACCATATCATATACACGTGCCATAATATATCAAAGCACACTCATAACCGTTTGATAAATAAATTATTCCAATGATTATAAATTTAAAATTCAGTTGTTAAATAGTGTACACAAAGTCGAGGACATTTTTTTTATTGGATTAAGTGACGAATCGAGCAAAACGTTCACGATGGTAAGGGCAACGTCTGCCTATAACAAATGCTGTGTCACCCAGAACATTTCTGTGTGACGCCACACTTCGCCCGTCACCCTGCGACATCAGTTCTTGTCTCATATGATTGCCCAGTGCCCCTTAAACCGAAACAGTAATGTTTGCACTCTTCTGCTTCACAGCAGAATAACTGCCCCTGGGGTGGTACCTACCTAGACGGATTCCTGCATAGAAATCCTACCACCAGTAGAAGACCACAGACTTAAAAGGACTATGAAACATATTACACTCCGTTGGTGGACTGCGAGTCGGCAAATATCACATGTTCTCGAAATAATTTTCTGTCTCAGATATACAGATTTCTTGCAGTGTTGGAAATCAGAATTTAAAACTGTGATTTGGAATTTGAGAGGTGCTGGCGCTGATTTTCTAACTGAGGTTTCATTGAGCTAGTTCAGGACTGGACCCTTAACTTCAAAGTTAAGGGCACGAGATATCGCAAGGCAGGATAGACGGCGGAGTAACCATCCTACCTGCCACTGCCAACCAGCCTGCCGTGCTTGGTGATTTCGAAAATGCTATCGAGCTTATCTGTAAGAGAGATAAAAGGAAGACGTTATCCAGCTAACCGCTAACAGACAGATAAAGACGATATTTGAATATTTGAAACTTTTGTTTTATGTAATTAATCATAAAACTCATAAAAACTACTTTCGAGAAAAGGCACTGCTTTGTTAAGCTTCTACGCAACTTGCTTCAACTGTTTATGAGTATGCTAGCACATTTAACTGCTTCTGTCAGTTACTAGTGGCACACTAACGAGTGCATTGTCCCGCGTGGAACTCGACACCGGTCGCTCTAACAACAAAACTAAAGGTAAGAAAAACCGGTTATTTTGTACTGATCCAGGTCTATTAACATACGGTATACGTTACAAAGCGTCTAGATCTACAATGTAATGATATGACTGAAGAAGATTAAACGATTTTTAATTAGAAGCTAATTTTAAGTTACTGCCTGTCACTGGTTTGTATACACTGGGGGTCTACTGTGTAACTCTGGTTGGTTACGGGGTCGGTTTCATTTGATCCCATTAACCAATGAAGCTCCATACGCAAAAATAAAACCGATTACGAAACCTACCAGAGTTACAGAATAGACCCCCTGGTCTGTTATATTTTACGTAAGTCCTATTTCTGTAATGCCTGATTATTGCGGATCCCGCCTTCTTGTAAAGGTTTTTGACAATAATGGTGAACTTAAATTGACAATTAAATCGCAGTGTATTTATAATAAATAGCTATCTTAAAAAGTATTTACTGCCCTTATAAGTAAGTTTGAAAATGTTAAAAGAAAATGAAAAAAGAGAATCCTTTGACAAGGAATTTGGAGCATGTAGAAATATTAAGTAAATAGATTTATGTTTGGAGTAATTCTGCAAGAAGTAACTGATTATTTTGATAATTAAGTATTAAAGAACTCGCATTAATTTATAAATAGTCTGTGTAATGTAAATGTTAAACAAAGCTACTAATAAAGTAAATAAATAAAGTAAGAGTTTTAGATAATTTAACACATTGTTTAATTCCTATTGTAATATACGAGTGTCTGTTGCAGCTAATATTTATTCATCTTTTTGGGTATTAATGTACTGTGTAGTTAACGTCACGTCGAACCTTTTTCATTTTGTTTGGATTAGCCCTTCCGTCCGATACCGGAAGGTTAGGAAAAAAGACTGCATCTAGCCTATGTCAACGAAATACTTTCCAGAAGCTTTTGATAATATACCGTTTTAAAGACTAATACTATAGATATTTTAGAGGTAAAAAGTCGCATCTTTATAATCTTTGCAAATTCGTGCTTTTGCACGATCTAAGCAAAGCAATTTTGTATCTCGCTCATTGTTTAAATATATCCACCAACACACTAAGTTTTTATAATGGGAAAATTAATGAAACTAGAAAAAATTATATCTATTTATTATATATGTCACTAAGTATAAAATATCGTTTCACGAACTGATTAAATAATAATTAAAGTATAATTTAAAAATAATATGCTTTAACAAATGCCTATTTTGGTTTTTTTAATAGTAAAGGTGAAAATGAATTTTGTTCTCTCGAGTTCATCAACTAAATAGTCCATGAATTTACCACAGAATTACCAAAAATTGGAGGTAGCTCTGTAAAAAGAAAATTTTAGTAATTAGCACATTTTCGTATTAGATAAGAAAAAATAATTAAATAATATATAATAAATGCGATTTGCAAACAGTGTATTATTATTTACGCGTATGAACTGTTTCCCTAGTACAACAACGCACATTGAATATTAATTAAAGAGACGATTTAACAACGCCATACCCACGTCTTTGTTTCCTTTTAATCCATATTATACAGATTATACTGATCCAAATTTCCATACTAATATTATAAATGCGAAAGTAACTATCACTGTCCTTGTCAGTTTGTTACCTTTTCACGGTTCAACCGCTAAACCAATCTTGTCTAAATTTGGCATAGCTTGCATTCTGGAGACGGACATGGGGTACTTTTTATCTCGGAAAATCAAATATATAGTTCCCACGGGACATTTAAAAGACTTATATTCACGCGGACGAAGTCGCGGGCATCAGCTAGTATGCTTTATAAAGTGAGATGATAAAATCATTGGCCTATCTGCTGTCAGTAAAAAACTTCTTATAAACGTCTAACGGAATTGTGTACGAACGTCTTTTGTAATCTTCGACTAGCCACAACGAACATCTTTTTACAGTTTGACGTCAAATAGCAGGTGCGGTGACGAAGGTATATTTTTTATGAAGAAATTATGGAAGCGTTAGCTGCTTTATTGGATTTATAGCTATTTAGTTTTTTTAAATATTAAATTTTACATTATTTTATTAGATAACGTAAGATGCATTTATTGACCGTAGGACCTCTTACTGTCTATATACCGTCCCGTACAGTTACTGTATATATGTATCACCGCAGTGCCAGTTATTCCGTGGTGAAACATACAATGTTACTAGCTGAAGCCCGCGACTACGCCCGCGTGTATTTTAGGTTTTATAAAAATAACGTAGAAATTTTCACTATTCTAATAATCCTATGACCGTCTCCAGGATGCTGTCTTTGTGACTAATTTCGTCAAGATCGGTTCTACGTTTGAGCCGTTAAAGGGTAACAAACATATACTTTTAATAATACTTTTTACAATTACAAATATCTGCTGCGGCTGTGATTCATACATATTCATCAGGATACATAAGTAGCTGGAAGGTACGTCGACCACAGATTCATACAATCCTAGTGTGCGATGAACATGCAATAATCACAAAGCAAGCACAAACACAAACAACTTGTAGTGAAATTACTTCCACAAAATCGGTTAATATGGGTGAAATTATTATTATCCGGGATCTTCTGTAGTTTTTTCGTCTGGCTGGGGTATATATAAATATATATATAAATGTATAAAATAAGACGAAACAGCAAAACGTTCACCTGATGGTAAGTGCAACGTCCTTCCATATCAATGCTCTATCACCCGGAATATTTCTGTGTGGTACACTGCGCCCGTCCCCTAGAGACATCAGTTCTTATATCTCATATACCCAGGGATTACACCAGCTCACAGTGCCATTAAAACGAAACACAGTAGTGCTTGCACACTACTGCTTCACGGCAGAATAACTGGCCCTGGGGTGGTACCTACCTAGACGGATGCATGAATCGCAGTGTCAGTTACATCGTCGCGAAGCAGTTTTGTGTTACTAATGTGTTACGGTTTGAAGGGTACTAATAGGTACTGAAATTACGGGGCATATTAGACTTGAGAACTGATGTCACAGAGTGCGCACAACGAGCGCAGCGTGGTGCCGCAGAACATAGAGATGTTCTGACACAACATTTGTAATGCGCACATATTGCACTTACCATTAGGTAAACGATTTGATTGTTTCGTCACTTTCTTCCATAAACTTCATTTGTATACAATTTAAATTATGTTCTGATGTTTAGTCAATAGTGAAGTGAATTTAAATACGAGTAATATAATTTATTTTGCCTATAATAACCAAACCAAATGAACCGATATATAAAATTAAAAGGTCAAAAGTGAAGCTACTTGTTCTTGTACGAGGGGTGATCCAAAAGTAATGATAATCAGTTATTTCTAGTGCACACAAAAATACAAAAAAATTTCAGTCACTTACTCAGTTAACCACTAGTTCAGGGAAAAAAAATCATATAAATAGGCCACGATTCCCGGGAGCTACATTCATTTGAATACGGACTGTCAAGGAGTGAACATCAAAATGGAAAAACACGAAATCAGAGCTGTCATTAAATACCTCTGCTTGAAAAAAATGTCTACCAAAGACATACACAGCGACTTGGTGGAAACATTAGGGGACTCTTCTCCTCCATATTCCACAGTTGCACGCTGGGCTAAGGAGTTTAAGTTGGGAAGAACATCGACGGAAGACGAACACCGCGAAGGACGCCCATCGACGTCCCTCACTGAAGAAAATGTGAAAAAAGTTGAAGAAGTTGTATTGGAAGATCGAAGAGTGACTATCAGGCATGTAGCTGAGGTCACAGGGATCTCATATGGCAGCATTCAAAGAATCCTTGCGAACGAATTGCATATGAGAAAGGTCTCCGCGCGTTGGGTACCGAAAATGTTAAACGACGAGCAAAAGAAGAAACGAGTCGACATGTCAAGAGCAAATCTCGAAAAGTTCCAGGCAGACAAGGATAATTTTTTGTCACGTTTTGTGACCATGGACGAGACCTGGATCCACCATTTTGATCCTGAAACAAAACAACAATCGATGACATGGAAACGATCCGATGAACCGACGCCGAAGAAATTCAAAGTGTCAAGCTCAGCAGGGAAGGTTATGGCGTCTGTTTTTTGGGACGCTGAAGGAATAATCATGGTGGACTACTTGGAAAAGGGGGCCACTATTACAGGCTCCTACTATGCAGAACAAATAAGAAGATTGCGGGAGGCTATTAAGGAGAAAAGGCGAGGCAAACTGCGGGCTGGAGTGCTGTTCCATCAAGACAACGCACCGGTTCACAAAGCTGCAATTGCCATGGCTGCCATTCAGGAAGCGGGCTTTGAGCTGGTGGAACACCCCCCCTATTCACCAGATCTAGCCCCCAGCGACTTCTATCTCTTTCCACGACTCAAGGAACACCTCCGAGGCAAGAAATTTGACGATGATAGCGACGTGATGGCCGCGGTTGAGGACTTTTTTGAGAGTCAAGATAAAGATTTTTTTTCTAAGGGAATTTTAGGATTAGAAAAGAGATGGACTAAATGTATAGACTTGCTAGGAGACTATGTTGAGAAATAAATTTATTTATTTATTTTATTCATTGTGTTTATTATTGATTATCATTACTTTTGGATCACCCCTCGTATAACTCACGACAGATGGAAACCCTAAAGTTTTAAGACGACTTAGCGGAACGCTGAGGAATTTATTATTCCCCCAACAAACTTGTTTGTTCAGTTCGTACAATATTGGAAGAAGCTTTCCTTCGCTCATCTACAATTTGGACGGGACATCGAAACAGATAGACAAATATATGGTTGGCGTTATGTGATATTTGCTTTAATCACATTTGTACTGATTACTCTGTAACTATTCATTAGTCTATCTTTTGACGGAATATCGTATTGGGATGCATTAAAAGCATATGTATGAGTACATAAGATAATTAAAAAAAATGCCCTACAGTGGAATTTTTCCAGTATCATTTGTGCGTTTCACCGACTAAAAAAGTAAACTAACAGCCTATAAATGTCCCAATGCTGAGCACAGGCTTCCTCTCATTTCCAAGAGGGTTTTTGAGCTGTAAAATCCGCCACGCTGCTCCAGTGCGGGTTGGCGGACTTCACAAGTCGTCGAAGCGTTTTTTTTATTTCTCCGCTGAGCACGTGGTAAATCACCACTTAAAATGGCAATTAACAATTTTTAGTGTTGCCGGCACCGGGAATCGAACCCAGGTCTCTCGCGTACTATGACATTTAAAGCGAGCGCCTAGCCCCTGAGCAGACTGCACAGATAAATGAATAACGAAACCAGACTCAAAAACCAACAATTAGTGTTTTTACACAAATGATGGCTGGGATTCGAACCCTGGGCCCGCGGTGCAGAATCCAGGTAATCTGACCACTAGGCCACGCGACAGAATATCGATATTTTTTAATTGAGATAAAATAAAAGCATACATGAGCACGTATGGTGATAAATACATTGATTAGTGATGATGTCCTACTGGTCGACTTTCAGCCACGACTTCTTAATAACGTAGTAGGCTATCAACTGGGCAGGAGATACTATAGTGCCACAAAAGTACCCGCAAACACATAGGCACTCACACGTCCGAACTAACGTAGGATATACGATGCGATACGATCGGAGGTAGGCTATAAGCCAGTGTCACCGACACGGGGACAATCGTAAAACAGACAGACTCGAAAACCGACAATTTGTGTTTTTGTACAAATATCGGCTCCGGCTGGGATTCGAACCCAGGACCCGCAGTACATACTCTGTCTACTAGACCATGCGGTCGTGAGGCCAGACAGCCATGTAGTAAATTATAGTGGATAGCGAATGATATAGATTATTTAAAGCCTGTTACAGAATAGTAAACTTGTAAGCAGCCGGCGCACATTAAAATTCTATCACAGTATTACAGTGCTGTAAAATCCATAGTAGAATAATTGAAACTGCGTGTGTGTAGTTTGCCATGCGGTGACGGCGTTAGTTTTATTGCCACACAGTGTTGTTAAAGTATTTAAATATCTGTCATATATAAGTTGCTTGACGGGCGCGTGGCCCAGTGGTCAGGATACCTGAATTTTATGCCACGGGTCTTGAGCTCGAATTCCAGCCGGAGCCGTCATTTTAGCAAACACTTGGTTTTGACGGTCTGATTGTGTTGTGCATGTACAATTTGTCTGTAGAACGCATCCACGATACAGGAGAAATCCAAGTGAAGGGCGCTTGTGAAATTTTACTTTAAAAATTTCACAAGCGGAACCTTTTCTAATATATAGTTTTTAATCGATATTGGCAAAAATGGTTCGATTTGGTACTAATTGCCAGGATCAAAAAAAAAAAGAAGAATAAAGATACGATGAATATTGATTTTATTCTCTGTATTTTGAAATATATAGTCTGTGTAAGGTTTGTTTTATATAAGTTTGTACGTAAAACTTAAGAGTGGCATAATTGTTTAATTAAATTATTGGATATAATTTCCAAATATTTTCCAATATAAATCAAAATATTTCACAAAATAGAACAGGCTTACTTAATTTTCTATTTATTTAACAACTCTTTGATAATACTCCTCTTATCAACCCTTCCTGTCACGCGCTTAATTTGAATTATGTTCCGGCGCAAGCCCTTCTGCAGCCGAAGATACGAGTACCTATTTAGAATAATCGTCATTATAAGGGCGGGCAGGAATTTCTACATTATATATTAATTCACAAAATGCTTCTAGTGAATATTAGCGATTATTAAGTGTTGCCTGATGCTAAGCATCAATAATATTCATTTTACTAGGGTCCTTACTTTACACGTTCCATTGTAGGTCATATGTCTGAGCCCATAGTATAAGTCATTATAGCGTAGTTTGGTTGCCACACCGCTGGTTGGCAAACTTGTCGTTGATTAATATTTTTCTTAGGCTTTCCATATTCCTAATTGCGTTAGTCTTTCAGCACACGCTACACGGTAATTCTGAACTTTATTACATGCAATTTATACGAAAAATAATGGGTTAACGTTAATGGGGGATTAATAACAAAATTATCGAATAAAAATAATAAAAATTAATACAATTCGTAATTTTTGAGAGGGTTTTGGAGTCGGGAAATGTCTACACTGCTCCAGTGCGGGTTGGTAATTTAACTTGTTCTCGACAGTTTTGTCCCTCATAAATGCAGGTTTACTCACTATGTTTTCTGCCGAGCACGTTAATAAGCACTTATAATTGAAAGAACATTTTTAGAGGTGCCGAGACTAAGACAATTCGTAGTAGGTAATATTACAAATTAATAAGTGGTAGAGCGACGGTACAGAGAGTCTCTTTAGCATATGATTAGAACGACGCGACGCTTTGTTTCGTATGATGAGTGAAGAAAAATGGAGACCAAATAATGGCAATCAACTATATCATCATTGTCGTCAAGGATGACAACACGCCTTTATCTTGATTCTTTATCAAGTATGGTGGTCATTGAATTTCTCATTGTCAAGTCAGTGAGCGCTTACCATCACATTGTGTGTTCTTTTAAAAATAGAAAAATATTTATTATTGTATACACACTTAGTATATATACAGTTGGAATATTTAATAACTTTAAGAATGTGTTTTATGTAAATACCTATGAGAGTTGAAATATTACAAAGTAAATGATAATTTAAAAGCACCCAAAGAGCTTTTAAACACGGGTTCGCAATTCGCTCGCATCTACCAAGGAGCTTTTAACGTCATTCCTTCGGATGTAATGTATGGATCAATACTAAAGGGTATTTGTTTCTTTAACAGGTTGCCGCCTTTATACCGTCAGTTTTATGAAAGCTTTTATATATATTATAGAGTTACTTGGTAAAGTAATAGAGAAGAAACTTATATTAAAATAATTATATTTTTTGTCGAATCATCGATCAACTCGAAGGGAGGTTAAGTAAAAAGTAGTTGGATGGACGACGTACTATTTAACGTCGTCCACTCGTCGTTCGTAGTGTAAAAAATATAAGAATTTATTCATCACCGTGGTCACAAGTTGCGCTATAAAGTTGTACATACATACAGTCACGCCTTTTTCCCATATAAGGGGTAGGCAGAGGCCATACACGTAGTCCACTTTTTGCCCCGCGGGAAACGAGTCGTGACGGGGGGCGAAACACGTCGCCGCCATTTTGGTACGAGTAAAAAAATCTTACTCCACATTGCGTTCCCACGAGCAGTATAGTGCTCAGTGACAGCATTGCATATTATGGTATTATTCTGCACGAATAAAGGCTGTCCGTACAGTACCTTACATGCTTCTTACGACACCTCGGTAGGAAACAACTATCGACTAAATAGTTGTAAGCGCTTCTAAATGTTCGTTAAAAATGAGAATATATTTACATAAAGTTTTTAACTACAATACTGTAAATTTAAAAAAATATATACACACGTAAAGAAACAAGGTTAAAAAGGATAAGAGTTTCACTGTTATAGAGTCCTAGTGAAATAAAAAAATAAGAAACTTAATAGCATATCGCTATTGATGCCTAGCCTATATGAACAGGGTATGCCACTTTAATTTTGTGTCTTATTAAACGACAAGAATCTAAAATTTGTGCAGATTTGTTCTATAGCAGAATAGAATTAACAATACATAATACCTAAGGAGATTATTAAATAGCAACGTGCTATCAAATTGGATTTGCTGGGATAATTAAGTGAATTCCAAATTTGAGTGCAGAGGGAGTACTAATGAGGGTATTGTCCAACATAGAAGCTCTACACAAACTGGTTATCGTACAAGTAGGGAACGCAGCGAGGGACTTGTTGAACTATGTCCACAAACACACGAATAAACTATTAGGCCAATTTAATTCTCAAACAGTAAGTCGAGAATTAAATTGACCTAATATTTGATGACGGTTTGCGACTTAAGCGAATTTTGCTTGTACTGAAATAACTGTTATTGTAACATATGTAAAACTTTTGTACATACGTGGCTTAACATACTCGTACTTTCATTTATTTACAGAACTGCAAAATAATTTTTTACTATCGACATAAACTCATTATTATTGTTACATCCACAGAAAAACAGAAAAATTTTAATATTAGAAATTCAGTTTATATATTTCATATGATTTCGATCAAAATAAATGTGTTTTCGTTTCAAAACATTTATTTTAAAAATATTTGACTTCGAAGGAAGAATCTTTATTTTAAAGATTGTATCCATGTCGTCTTCCAATGGAAACACATAACAAAAAGGCGTAATAAAACTGGTATACTCGGACTGCATACTTTCCTGTGTAAGATTTAATGCAGAGTAATTTCAACGTTCTTACAATAAAGTTTAGGAATAAAATGGGGTGACTGTTTCCTTCGGAAGCATGTCCATAAAGAGTGGTGTGTCAGTTAATTAAAGAGAAAGAAGCCTTTGATGAAACCCTAAACATGGTCGGATGCATTAACTTTGACTTAACGTATATTTTATTGCTTCTTTCACTAAAGTAATGAAATTTTGGGATTTTAGTTCTTAGTTTAGGGATGAAATAACGATTACTATCGTTTCCTTTAATAATGTCATTTACTTATCAACTAAAAACATCGAAAAATTACTTGAAATTTGGCTAAATTATAAGTAGTGAAACTAAATAACTACATTAGAGATAGTAAAACATTGAAACACATTAGGTAATTTTAAAACAAAGAATTATCTTAACGTTTCTAAAAGTCCATAAGCCAAGTCGTTGTCGTCGTGTGTAATGTTGGTAATGTTAAATAAAGTGTTAGTGGAGCAATTTTACGACCATTTATCTTGAAAGCGCAGTTTCTCTTGGAAACTTAAAATACTGTTACAAGTGCAATACATTTTACACTTTCCGCTTACATTGAAGTAAAATTCTGCCGAGAAGTAAACAGATGGTTTGTTAGTATTTATTTTGACATTAAATGTGATAAACAGAATAAAATAAAGAATACATGAAAATAAAATAAAGTATTAAATATGTTTCGTTTCGTCTTTTAGTTAAAAAGCGGAGTTAATGAACTAGTCTGTTACCCAACGTGTGAGAAGTTTTGACAACGAAATTAACAACTTTTGTAAAGTCAAAATATACGTCTGTAGATCTTTAGTGAACCGGTTCACTGTTCCGAAACATCAACTTGTGTAAGTACAAATGTTTCATTTGGAACTCGATCATTTCACCTGTCAGGCGGTCAGTGACACAAATGTTCGTGTTCTAGTGAAACAAATGTTTTTTTTTTATTTCAAAAAGGGACGGAACGAGCAAGACGTTCACCTGATGGTAAGTACAACGTCTGCCCATAAAAAATGCTGTGTCACCCAGAATATTTCTGTGTGACACCACACTGCGCCCGTCACCCTGAGATATCAGTTCTTAAGTCTTATATGGCCAGTGATTACGCTAGCTCTCAGTGCCCTTCAAACCGAAACACAGTAATGTTTGCACACTACTGCTTCACGGCATAACATAATAACTGTCCCTGGGGTGGTACCTACCTAGACGGATTCCTGCATAGGAATCTTACCACCACCAAATGTGAGCAGTTCGTTGTTTGAGATTGATTCATTAATCCTGCACAGTGTTCCAAATGTTCCATATGAACATATCACTGATCCGGAACTTAGTACTGTTCTAGATGCAATACCGCTACAAAACACGCTATTGCCACATCTACAAAATAGCAATAATAATAAAAGGTAGTAGAATTTCGATGCAGGAATCCGTTTAGGTGGGTACCATCGCATTTTGTATCATCATTATCAGCCTCTAAATAGTACAGGCGATAGCAGTACCTACACCTAGCACCTTGGCCGCTGGTGCCCGTTTCCGGTCTAGATGATTTAGGTCTAATTTTACTACTCACTTTTATATTTTATAAATATCAGACATCTATCGGTGTTAACGATTGTTAACACAGATAGATGTCTGGCAGAGTAGAATAATACCTACCTTTCCTGCCGAGGTTTCGCTAGAGATGACTAAGGTATTGTACGAATAGCGTTTATTCGGGTAGAATGACACCATATTATCTAATGCTGTAACTATACTGCTCGTGGGAACGCCATGGGGAGTTTTTGACCTTTACCAAAATGCGGCGACGTGGTTCGCTACCCGTCACGTTCCCACCAAGGCGAAAATTGGGCTACATTTGTGGCCTCTGCCTACCCCTTTACAGATGGGAAAAAGGCGTGATTATACATTATATTATGAACAATATATTTGTAATTTGGTGATTGGCTTTTTAACCGTTCCATCGATTTTATTGCTTTTCTTGATCAAAAAACCATATTTTGATTCGTTACTTTATAAAGTTTTCAGATACCGTCTAAGCAATGTAAAATTCCAAAATTAGCTTCATTATGATTAATTTATTAATTCAAAATATTTAATAATCATTAATATTCGTTTGAAAGACTTTACATGACTTGGGAATTCATAACATCAAAGCTTTGAGGGACTGAAACAATTTGTTCAATTTACAAGATTAATGTTCCTAATTTTATAAAAGATACGGAGCCTATTATATAATTAAGAAGAATATTAAATAAATAAAAAACATCTGTATACCATGTAAAAATAGTAATTTACAAGTGTTCACAGGGGCCCACCGTAGGGCAAGTTATTCCGCCGTGAAGCAGTAGTGTGCTTAATTACTGTATTTCAGTCTGACGGGCACTGACACAATTGCTGTTATTACTGGGGATATTAGACTTCGCAGAGGGACGAAAGCACTAAATAATCTTCTGGTTGACACAACGTTTGTTTTAGGCAGATGTGGCACTTTCTATCAGGTCAACGCTTTGTTCGTCTATCACATTTTACTATAGAAAAATATTATCTTAATGGTAACAAAGTAATAAGGGTATTATTGGTTAAAGTATCTAAAAGTGACAAAAGAGCACAGAGTATACCTTTTAGTCAAAGAGCTGTATCCGTGAGCCTATCCTTCATACGAGTAGCCTTATGAGTTTATTTAGACAGGTTTTTTAAAAAAATAATTGTATGTAGTTTGTTTGTGGTGTGTTAGATTGTGTGATTGTATGTAGGTAATCACGCCTTTTTCCCGCATGGGGTAGGCAGAGATCACATCCGTAGCCTACTTTTCGCCCCCGCAGGAAACGAGATGTGACGGGTGGCGAACCACGTAGACGCCAATTTGGTTTGAAGTTTTTTTGTAGTTGAAATTCTTGCTCCCGTGAGTTGCTAGCCAACGCCGTGCCAACAACTGTCTTGGCGGAGAGGAAGGGACAAAAGGCTTTGGACTTGAAGTAGCGACTACCTATAGTTGGGAAAGGATCTACACTCGGCGTCAAAAAAATCGCATATCCGAAAAAAATAATTTAAATACTATTTTAACACAACAGGCCAATGCCAATGTTGTGGTTTGAGGGTATCATTTGAAAGGTAATTTCATTAGCTTTCAGGAATTTTAATTGAATTTTACTTTTATAACGAGACGAAAGAGAAATTAAAGAAAAAGACAGGGTATGTACAAATTTGCAAATTAAAAAAAAACTTAATAAATACAAAAAAAGTTCTTAAAACCTCGTGTTACCCCCCTTGCCTTGATAACGGCTTCCATGCGATCTTTCATGGACCTTACAAGGATTGCAACAGCCTCTTGGGGTATTTGTTCCCACTCTTCAAATACTGCATCTTGGAGCTCTTGAAGAGTGGCTGGAGCTGGATCTCGAGCTCGCACGCGCCGTTTTAGGTCATCCCAGAGATGTTCTATTGGGTTAAGGTCTGGACTTCGTGCTGGACAATGCATAACAGGGATATCGACCTCCTGTAAATAATCCCGTACAATAGCCGCGGTGTGGCAACGAGCATTATCATGCATTAACATGAATCCATCACCGACATAACCAGCATACGGGACCACATGTTCCTCCAAGATTTCAGTAATGTACCGACCAGCATTTAATGACCCTTGCCCACGGCCACCCCGAGTCCGGGAAACGCACACAAGTTCCGTTTTCCCGTCGACGAAAATGCCGCCCCAAAACATACACGAGCCACCCCCGTATTCGACGGATTCTTCGAAGCAGGGTTGTGTGAACCTCTCCCGCTGTCTTCTGTAGACCCTTCTACGTCTGTCATTGCAGAAGAGACAGACCCTCGTCTCATCAGAGAAGAGTACGGTCCGCCACTGTTCTAGAGTCCACTCGCAATGATTGCGAGCAAACTCTAGGCGATCTCTGCGATGCTGTGCAGTAAGTTTTGGACCTTTAGCAAGTCTATGGTCTGTTAAACTCTTTTCGTGTAACCTTCTTCTTATCGTAGAAACACTCACAGATGTTCTCGGAGTTGATCGAAGCTGTTGTTGCAACTCAACAGCATTTGTAAAACGGTTTCGTAAAGATGTCGTCCAGACGACCAGTCTGCTGAAAACGTTGGAACACCCGTCGAACTGAAAAACGGGACAGGTTCAACTGTCGAGCAACGTCACACTGCCGCATCCCCGACTGCAATAGGGCAATCACTTAAGCGGCTTCTTCAGAGCTGGTGTCCATCTTTACTTGTTCTTACTTGGGTTACTTGTTCACGTGTGTTCACTGCAAAGTCTAAATTACGACTGGCCCATATTTCATCCAGATCGACCCTTTTATACCCTTTTTAGGTGGTGTAACTAGCGTCCTTACTAACGAGCATTTGACAATGTTTATTTTTGACGCTCTATAATGATAAATGTTTTAAGGATTTCATGATTTTTTTATTAATAATGTAAAGCTATTCAAATACCCATTTCAAACATACCAATATTTATATAAATATAATTCGTTTCTAGCCATTACAGCCATTTTTCGCGCAAACTCAGAGAGGTGCGATTTTTGTGACGCTGAGTGTATAAGGTGTAGCGTATTACTATTTTGGAAGAAGCAGGCAGAGACAGCATTAGCTCTGGAGGCCGGAGTCGCCTACCAGGTACTGCAAAGTATTTGACGGACAAGGCAACTCCAGTATCCCTGGGAAAAAGCATAAACTTACATTTATTAGAGATTCAGTGAAAATCTTGTTCTATAAAATCTTGCTCATTAGCAACTTTACGTGAACGTAGTCCGATAGTGAATTAATCGTACCTACTCTTTTCCAATAAACGTCACCAACAGTTTTACGTCACGTAATACGTGAAGTAAAACTGTTATTAATAATCTAAGAAGTCTTATCTTTAACTTATAATGTATATTACTTTTATAATAAATCAGTAATAAGTAAAACAACACATGTAGTCATCATGAAAGTTTATAATCTTCGAGGTTGCGCCTAATTGAAGGGAGCGTGTAAATTTATTAAGAACCCGCTTTCGAGAGAGTTGTTTCGTTGATAAGAATAAACGAGGCGAATAATTTAATATGTTCTTATTTTTTATGAGGAAATAGATCCGTTCGGAATACTTTAATGATAGAGGGGGCTCTAAGTATAGCTAATGAAACCCAAATAAGAAAGGTTACAAAATTTAATGATCATCCATTTCTATACATATACTCGTAAAAAAACTGTAATATTTACGTGTCTATATATTGTAAAATTGGGCTAAAAAGAACTAACTTAATTTACTTATAAGTAATTAAGTAACTAAATTTAAATAAACATTTCTATCATATTAAGAAGTTTCTGTCTGTTTGTTTGTGAACGCATCACGTCTAAAGTACTAAATTTATTAAAAAGACGCAGTAAGAAAATCATAAAGCGTATTGTTCAGTAACATTTAGTCTTTGTTTTATTAAAATCGGTTTATTCTGTCAGTTACCACAAAAGTTTGTAGCTCTCATATTAGAGGGATTTTGCCATAGTTGCCGCGCTTGGCAGGCGGGTTGCCAACCGCAGTTTATTTATTCAGATGTTCCAGGAAGTTGCTGCTGCCCATCTCCTGGTTTTAATTTCCCTCTGTCGACTTTAACGACACCCATGGGATGGGATGGGGTGGTAGATTCTCTTAGGCCGCTAACAAACGGCACCTTATCTATATAAAATAATAAAATTGGAGTGTCTGTCTGTGATTTCACATTAAGGATTTTTCTTAATCTTATATGGTGATTTGCAGGATACCAAAACTCAATCATTAACAGGTAGTGGACTTTTTAGAAAGCAATCTAAGCTACTCTTTATTTTAGAAATATTCAGGGTTCCTGCGTAAAATCTGAAAAGCTGTAGAAAGTGGTGGCTATGCGCGGCTATATTTGCATTTGGTCATCATTATTGCCGTTCATAGCAGTTTAAATATTTCTCTTAATTCTACTCTGTCTTTTTGATACGTTTTTTCGGTTCAACTGCTGAACCGATCTTGACAAAATTTAGCACAGAGATAGGTTGCATCCTGGAGACGTACATACGATACTTTTTATACCCGGAAATCAAATATTTTCACGGAATATTTACAAAAAAACTTCGCGGGCATCATCTAGTATTTAATATGAATTAAAAAAGTGCAAGTGTATCAATTTTATTGAAGTAAACAGTAGTAACAAAATATTTATGTCTCACTACTGGGCACAGGTCTTCTCTTAGTTTTTCTTGGCTTTAGAGCCGGTATGAGTCCGCCAAGTCAAGTTGTGTGGTGGCGACTAAGCATGGAAAATTCTTATTGCCTCCGATACATGGCGGAATATCTCGAATGATGCCAGATCGAAAGTACGTGGACCGGTAATAGGCAGCAGCGTGTAACGTGCAAGCCTCCGTCCAGGCGTGGCGATTACGGCAAAGCCTTTACGAGAGTGGATTGTGTTTAGCTAGATTATTAACAGGGTAATGACGAAACATACATACATACATACATACATACATAAGATCACGACTGTATCCCATAAGGGGTAGTCAGAGACTGGGCACTCAAAAATCGCGTAAATCATTTATTTCAACTATACCTCCTTTTCTTGGTCCGGGTCTACACCTGTGCCAATTACATAAAGTAATTTAGCTGACTGGTTGGCGAAATCAACTGCAACTTCATTCAGCTTCTGCAAAAATAATACATACATAAGATCACGACTGTATCCCATAAGGGGTAGTCAGAGACTGGGCACTCACTGCAAAAACAGATGACTGCCACAATTCACGTTTCACCAAACCAATATAATGCACTTGGTGTGATAGGTGGTGATCCCATCGCCACCATGCGCTATTGGGTGCACAGTGCAGTTTAATTCCTTACTCGCCTTTTACGAGATCCATTGGATGAGATGGAGTGGTAGTATTCTTTTAACGAGCCGCCACCACACGGCGAAACCGACAATAAAAAGTCTGTATTTTTTGATGTCTAAGATATGCAGATGTTCACGATGTTTTCCTTCTACCCACCACCGGTTACATGGTAAATAAGTTCTCAAAATTGTACGTAACAGTTATATTGGTGTTATATTGACACTATTGATGTTGCTGTGTGGCGGCGGCTTAAGAGAATCTACCACCCTATCTTATCCCGTGGGTGTCGTAAAAGTCGACAGAGGGTTTATGAAAACCAGGATGGGCAGCAGCATCTTCCTGGAACATCTAAATAAATAAACTGTGGTTTCTAACTCGCTTGCAAGGCATGGCAACTATGGCAAAATCTCTCCAAATTGAGAGCTATAAACCGTTGTGGCAATCTATTGGGAAGGCCTATGTTCAGCAGTGGACTATTGATAGGCTGAAATGATGATGGTGAAGGTAATATGTTCGTTTGTTAATAGAGTTGTATAACACTAGAATTTCTCTCTTATCCAATAAAATAAAGGTAAATGCTCAGCTTTTCAGCTGGTAGCTGAAGAGCTCAACGCTTTCCAAGTATTAATTACAATTCAAACATAAAACAATTCTATGCTTGACTTAAATACATACTAAAGCACCTTACAAAAGAAGTTCATTATGAAATTATTCAAAGGTTCTTTTTCCGCCTACTAAACGGTCAAAATGGGGCTTTGAATCAAAAATAAATGAACAATATTAGAAGAATGACAAAAAGCTGCTTTGTTTGTTCGTTTCTTTGGTAAAACTTTGCTTTAAATACATACCTTTAAATTAGAATTTAAGTTCAAATTTTGTTTAGTGAATCTGCACAGTTAGGCTTTCACAGTTTATATGGTATTTTGATACCTGAAAGGTACGTTTGTTGCACTTGATAATCAAGATTAGATTATTGTATTCATGTCATATGAGGGGCCACATTTTGGCGTTGTTGATATCTTAACATATTTTGACGGTACATATAATTTTGGCAGAAGGATAAGTGATAAGGTGAACGGAACTTAACTTTTAAAAAGGGTTCTAGTAATTTGCAAATGTTCGAAGTTGCTCGATCCATAAACTATCTTGCAAAACAGATTTTCCTCGATGGCAATAACTGTGAAATGTATTTATATCATTTTCATTACTTCAATCCACCACATGTCCACAGTTGCACACAGGCCTCTCCATAGACTGCTTCAATACACGGTCCTGACTGCATCCACCGACTCATCGTAAAAATTAGCTTTAATTTATTTGGATAAAAATATAAAGATAGAGTTGCAATAAAAACTTTACAAATTCATTATAAAGGTTTCCTCGAGATAGTTGATCGTTGTCTACTGTATTTGTTTGTTTAACGAATACATACATAAGATCACGACTGTATCCCATAAGGGGTAGTCAGAGACTGGGCACTCACTGCAAAAACAGATGACTGCCACAATCCACGTTTCACCAAAACAATATAATGCACTTGGTGTGATAGGTGGTGAGCCCATCGCCACCATGCGCTGTTGGGTGCACAGAGCAGTTAAATTCCTTACTCGCCTTTTACGAGATCCATTGGATGAGATGGAGTGGTAGTATTCTTTTAACGAGCCGCCACCACACGGCCATAACGGCGTTTAACGAATCTGTTACAAATATATTATAATTTTAATTACAAGATATTATTGCTGTGTGACCTGAGTCATATGTAGTGTTAAATACACTTAATAAGAAATAAATATCTGTTTAACGATTTTGTAAAAAATTTCGTCTGTTATATAATCTGGCTGCGGCTCTCATAGCAAATCCTAAATATCATAAGGGGTAGGTAGAGGCCACACACAAAAATCTTACTCCCCATTGCGTTGCAGTATAGTGACAGCATCGCGGTTTTATTCTGCACGATAAAGGTTGTTCGTACAGTACCTTAGTCACCGCTTACGACACCTCGGTAGGTAAGAGATAGGTTCTATTCTGCTCTGCCTTTTTTTGTTGTAATATGTGGAAACATTTAATAAGAGTAAATATTATTTATTACGTCGTAAAGTTGCAGTCAATTCTATTTGTTTTGTTTTATGCTATTATTCTGGATCAAAATTTGTAAAACATATTACTCGCTATAAAATAACTGTACAGTATATAAACAATTATTAATGAATCGATCAATGTTAATTAAGAAAAACAGAAACGTTGCACAAAAACGCTGCGCTTGGATATTTTACTCTCATCGCTCTCAAGAAGTTTCACTTCAAAAATGTGGTAATGCTAATAGCATTGAAATTCATAGACGCTAGATGCTAATGTATTTAAAAACAGCTGGATGGTTAATTTATTAAAGACTTTCAAGAATTTGTCACGTAAGGAAATTATCATAACTGGATAGTAATAAGTTACCACAAGTACCACAGTACCAACCACAATCAGCGGACATGGTTCATTAAGATCTACAATGCTAAGATAGTAATAGTGGCCATGAACTTTTAAGTTAAAAAAAAACAGTGAGGAGCAAAACAACTACAATATGAATTATTATTATAATTAAATATATGTTACGAGTATAAAATATACTATTGAACGGACTTCGGGCCTTACACCGATTGAGAAATTTCCATTATTAATGAGATTTAGACTCAAAGCTTATTTCAAACAAGCTGTGCTTTGGAATTAATGTCCATAACCTTTTCAGATATTACAATGGTATAAATTCTGACTATAATCTAAGATATAAATAGTGTGATTTGCAGTCCAATAACTACAGTAGTTTTTTATATACTCGTACGTTCAAACTGGGAGACAAAAAACATTTTTTTATTAAGTATTTATGACAAAGCTAATTAATTTATAAGTTTTTTTCACGACTGGAAAAAAACAGCACACATAAAACACTCTCTGTATGAGTTTGTATGTTTGACCGCGCGTGAGCAGTGTAGTGGCGGCTTCAGAGAATCTACCACCCTATCTCATCCCGTTGTCGTAATTGTCGACAGAGGGAAAATATAAACCAGGCGATGGGCAGCAGCATCTTCCTGGAACATATGAATAATTAACTGCGGTTGCCAACCCGCCTGCCAAGCGTGGCAACTGTGGGAAAATCTCCCAAAAATGAGAGCTACAAATTATTGAGGCAATCTATTGTGAGAATATATGTTCAGCAGTGGGCTAGTTATAGGCTGAAATGATGATAATGAAGGTAATATGTTCGTTTGTAAATTGAGTTGTATAACAGTAGAGCTTTTTTGATTAGAACTTTTTGGTGACTCAAGAGCTGTCAATCAGCGATACAGCGCTCCACAACAACTCCACAACTCCACATGCCTGTTACGCTTACATAACGATTTTGACCATCGTTTTCCATCTAAGTTAGTTTTGTCAATATGTATTTCATTTTAATTTAAAACATTTTGGTTATTGTTATCAAATTAACGGAGACAACTAAATAAAGTTCTATTGAAAGTCTTATTTGATTATAATCAAATAACCAAAGCGTCGAGGTCGTCTCGACTCCTCTTTCTAGGTCGTCCCCGATGCCTTTTTTCTTCTTTTGATAGCTTTTTTCGCATATCTTTTCGGCTATTTTTCTGGGTGCATCCGACTCACGTGGCTTGCCTAATCCTATTTCAATTTGCTAGTTCTATTTCTTACATCAGCAATTACTGTCATTGAACGTAGTATGGTGCTTCTTAATTCTGCCCATCCTTTAACATCTTAAAATAATTCGTTCCATTGCCTTCTGGCAAATTTTGAGCTTGGACTTCTGAAACTCGACCGACATCGGTATATCAATTTATTTATTTAAATTAATATTAACTTAATTTATCCATACTTACTACTACTACCGATCGGTCTGGTATTACTACGTCATTAAACTACGTGTTATTGATATCACTGTTAAACAAATAAATAGAACCGTTTCATAATACATGTAAGTGCTGACGGCTAATCTGATAGCAACGAATCATCGCCTGGGGCTCAGTTAACAAACTCCATACTTAATTTAATACTCGTTATTGAAGTGAATCTTCTTTGGGCGCGATAAGAATAAAATTTCGCATCGAATTAGAGTGCAACGCTTGTAGCATTTCAATATGTAACGTTACAAAATTAAACGAATGTGACTCAAAACCGGAACTTGCCAGAGAGGGAAAAGCAGAGAGAGCTATGCTATGGATATACGTTGCAGGGCTTCTTTTTGTTCTTACTTAATATCTGTTGATATTTTTTTATTTTAATTAAGTAAATTAATTTTAATAAATATACGAAGGTGAACACTTCTGTCACGTGTACAGAGTTGAATACGCTCTTTCATTAACTTTTTGTTTCATGTAGGTTAGTGACGTGCACGCAAACAGTTCAACAGATGTTAAGTGTAACGTTTGTCCATAACAGTTGCTGTCTCACCTAGAACTTTAAATAGTGAAGCTATTCGAGATACCGAACTGCGCCAAGACATAAGTGTGACGCTCTGAGAGATATCCTGTAATCACACTAGCTTCCGTGCCGTTCAAACCGAAACACAGTGATGTTCGGATATCACTGCTTGACAGCAGTATAACTGGCACTGCGATGGTACCTGACTAGGGCTCCTACTGCAAATTCTTGCAAAGTTCATCTTTAATGATTCGTTTATTTTTTATTTTGTTAGGTGATGAGACGAGCAAAACGTTCACCTGATGGTAAGAGCAACGTCCGCCCACAACCATTGTGTACCACCTAGAACATTTCTGTGTGACAACACACTGCGCCCGTCATCCTGAGACATCAGTTCTTTCACTAAGTTAGTTCAGTAGTTAAGTTTCAGTTTCACTATGTCTCATACATGTGCCAATAAGAGATTACGCTAGCTCTCAGTGCCCTTCAAACCAAAACTGGAGTGGTACCTTACCTAGAAGGAATGTGTGAAACACACTTATTTATTCACACTTTTAGATGGCGAATCGCGTGGCCTAGTGGCCAGAGTACCAGATCGTGATAATGGTATATTTTGGTGAAAATAAGTTTATTATTTTCAACTATATCTCATTACTCTGTATCACAAGTTAACAACAACGTAAGCTAAGGTTACTCATTGTATACAGATTTTAATCCCTAGGTATAGGAGGTAGCAATAAACCTCATAATTTTTTTTTATAAAATACTCATTGGCAGTTCTCTGCGGAAAGTGAAGATGTAAATTGGCAGCTTTATTAAAAACTTGAGGAGGAAAATGCCTGAGTTACTGCATTATTAAGAGCCAGTGGAAAAACAGTAAAACATTATGTTTTTCTATTTCGTCTCTAAATTAACATATTTGTTGAATAAAGTAAAAGAGGAAAAATATCATATTAAGTTGTTTTTCTTCTTCAGAAAATGTTGGTATGAAATTGTTTGTTTTTTAAAAGAAAACAATAATTTTATATGGTAGTTCTATTTTGTTTTAACTATACGCTTCTTCACAGCCATCCTGTAAAGTTCACAGCTTTAAGAAATCTTAGAAGGTCGTAGTTTTCACAATAATTATCATGTTTTGCAATTTACAATTGCATTACCAAAGCGGGAGTTGTATTCACTCATTACCTTATCACAATTTTGCCAATCGAACGTCGCAAACCCAAATCCGTACAGAGCCATTTGAGTCTTTTGTTAAGGTGCGCAACAGTGAGGGAGTAAAAATCTTTGGTCTTGTTTTTTTTATAACATAGTTATTACGTAACACCTGCCGGTGGTCATAATATTTAGTGGCATTTCCTTTTGTCTCTTACGACAATCACGTGACTTGTGACTTGTTGTGAGACGAGGGTGACAGAAGTCTCTTACATTAGTACTAGTGTCGCTACGATCTGTTAAATCATAATGAATTTATATATCTTGACGCATTAATTTTGACCACGGTCGGATGAAAAACAGCACTGAGCTACAAGGGGTGTTCAATATATTCGCGGTATCGGCATGACAAAAGACGAACGATCCGATTATTTTAATTTTTTAATTAATCCCCCTAACCTCAAACCATTTTATTCATTTCGAAAATAACATTTTCTATATCATTAAAAATATCCAATGGTCTGAAAAAAAAAATGCTTTTTAGGCCGCCTTGAGCTGCTCATCGTCGGAAAAGCTTGTACATAAAACAGATTTTTATGTACTTTTAATGAATCAGATGATAAAATAATCAGAATGTCCAGGATTTTAATGCGTTCCTTAATATAAGAGGGACATAAAGGATTGAACAGCACATTGTACAGAAGAAAAGTAATATGAACATTCCAGCGAAAGCGAATTGGCAACCACCTGAGCATATTACGGAAAAACGAGACATGGATTAAAGAGCCCATTCCTTTCTCAAAGACCGGCAATTTACCCGGTCCTGGTATTGCGGATGTTCATGGACGGCGGTGATCACTTACCATCAGGTGAGCCACTTGCTCGTTTGCCCCCTCTCATCAAAAATGGACAATATTTGCGCAAGCCAAATATTTAGCTTTGAAGTTTTTGAGTCACTTAAGCTTATCAATAGTGATGCACGGATCGGACGGACTCTGATTCTGTTTCCGCAAGTGCGGAAGATCCACGCGCTTTTCAACATTCATTTCTGCTTCTGTTTCCGCTACTTTTATAACGAAGATACCAAGAACTCTCGACTACAACTAACGAGAGTGACAATCTCCTTTTGGAGATACAGTCACATTTTCAGGAGTACAAAAAAGAAAAGCGATTACCTTTAAATGAAGATCCTCTTAAAAAGTAAAGTTTCAGCCTATAAATGTCCCACTACTGAGCACAGGCCTCCTCTCATTTCTGAGAGGGTTTTGGAGCTAGGAAGAAACCACGCTGCTCCAATGCGGGTTGGCAGACTTCACATATCTTGGAAATATTTTTTATTCCTCAGACATGCAGGTTTCCTCACGATGTTTTCCTTCACCGCCGAGCACGTGGTAAATCAGCACTTAAAATTGCAATTAACAATTTTAGTGGTGCCGGCACCGGGAATCGAACCCAGGTCACTCGCGTACTATGAAATTTAAAGCGAGCGCCTAGCCCCTGAGCTACCACGGCTCCTCTTGTGTGGTGGAAAATAAATTCACACAAATACCGTAATCTTTTGCCATTAGTGCGCCAATATTTGTCGGTACCCCCCAGCAGCGTCGCCAGTGAGCAATTATTTAGCGGAGCTGGTCTTATATACGAAGAACACCGGAACAGATTGCTAGGTGCAAAAGCGGCCAAATTAATTTTCATGAAATATAATTTACCACTACTTAATTTTGAATATTAATAAAATGTTCAGTTGCAAAGTTGCAATATTGTTTTCTATAGTAGATTTCTAATATATCTATTTCTAATCTAGATTTGGTGTAGTTGATACTTAAGAAGGAGATAAATTTGTTTTTTTTGATAAGTTATCAAGTTGCTTTTCGGTGAGATCAAGATAGGTGTCATCTGCATTGTTGAGAATTGAGAGGAGAAGAGACTGCTAGAGCAATCTTAATGGCAGTAGGCAGAAACTTCCTTAATATTTTTATGGATCCAGCAGATGCAAGGAAATATTTACGACTTACTACAAATGAAGATCCCATGATAAAGTTTTGTCCCTTAATACTCCCAAGCTATCCCACTTTACGGATTTTATCGATTTGGAACTGTTTCTAACATGACGTTTCGAGTGCTTTACGGTGCGGTCCATGGTCACGGGAGGACAGAGATGACAGATGCCCTGATGTAATAGTTAATCCGGGGTACCTTCAGCTTTTAATTTTTATTTTTAGTCCGATCTACGCAGAAAGAGCTTACTGTGTCTTGAAGTCTTGCAATGGTGGTACCATGCACACACAATGTGTAGTATTCGCGTAAATAAACGAAATCACAATTGATTGATCATAAAACAACCGGTATCATCAATGGTATTGCTATTTTTCTTTACACATTGGTATTGACAACTTTCGTATTCCGGTTATATCGAAATGAAAATATAGTTATATCGAAATGAAATTATTTACGTAAAAAGATGTGTGAATTTTTTCTTTCCTTTGACAGACCAAAAATTCAGTACCCTCTAACTTCGCTTGAAATGAATAATTCATCTGTACAACTCTACTCCCACACAATTGTTTATAACCAGTTTAGAAGTGTAGAACTGATTACCGTTGGGGAAGAAAGGTTCTAGATCGGCGACCTCGTACCGGCAAATGCAGTGTAGGGCGCCCCTCCACTAAATGGAGCGACGACCTGCGCGATGCAGGTGGCTCAGGATCTATGGGAAGGCCTAGGTTCAACAGTGGACTAAAATAGACTGAAATGATGATGATGATATGCATAAAATCATAGGAATGTTCAGACCCGTCTAGAGAAATGTATGATGTGTGATGAAACAAAATTTCGCTTAAATATTGACTTTATTTGGGATACTCATTGAGGACTTATCACTCAGCTGGCTAAGGTACTTAACTAAGCAGTCATCAAATATATATGACCAAAATCGGCGTTTTTACTTAGTTGGGTAAAGGGCCGTAGTAGCGCAGAGACCGGGCGCCCGCCTTAAATTTCAGTAGTACGCGAGTGACCTGAGTTCGACCCCCGGTGCCGACACCTCTACATTGATCTCCTAAATTTTAAGTGCTGTTTTAACAAGTGCTCTGCGTTGAAGGAAAACATCGTGAGAATACCTGCATGTCCGATGAATAAAAATATTACGAGGACGTAAAGCCAACCCGCATTGGAGCTGCGTGGCGCACTCTTCCCGGCCAAAAAACTCTCTCAGAAATTTTATTTATTTATTACAAGAAATCATAACACCATTATAGTTTAAAAAAAATCGATGCTACGAGTATAACACGCGAAGCTTTCAAGATAAATTCAAAACATGCATTTAAAATATATAAAAAAAAATCGGTGAAGTCCGTTTTCAACGCATTTGTTGCTTTTGTGAATTTCGACTGAATTCAAGAAGAATATTAGAGAGAGATAACATTTACGTAACGTATCGCACATGACAGCGTTCTGAAGCAACTTCATTCGGGAGGTGGACACGAAAGGTTATGGTGGACAGCGACGCAAGCACACGTACTCACCAGGGGCGCGGATCTTCTTTGCTGTGAGCCCATTCGGATGATGTACCCAACCCGCGAATCACCTTCTTTAGGTATTTCATCAGCTGCCCCCATTCCTAGGATATTATAGTAAGCATAGACCCCCAAAACTGTTTTAAATATAAAAAACTTGTCAATTTATTTTCAATTTTTTCCACCATGAGAATATATTTGTTTTCATGTGGATTTCAAACGATGGCATTAATTTCGAGCCGGCTCCTTACGAGGGCATTAAATAATATTTTGATTATAACAATACTTTGAAAATCCTTGCACTGTCTCAAGATAAAGCTAAGATTCCTAAAAGAGTTTTTACATATACATATTCAAAATATATTTGCGACAGTTCAATTCTCGATCCATTACAACACCTAAATCACTAATATGTGTGACGTGGGGGACTACGGCGGCGTTCATTTCGCACGGATAGTACAAAGGAGCGCGTGAGCGGCTCATCACCTCATCACACAGCATTTACTTATGTTGAAGTACAATTTGTTGTCCTTACTCCACTGTGTTACTCTGTCAATGTTCCTTCCACGTCCACGAGTGACACTAAATAATTTACAAAAGACAGCAGGTTACTCCCTTCACTTCGACCTGGTCGAAAACCAGGCTGTGATTCGAAATGTTGCGAGTTCACTTGTGTATAAACTATAATCACATCTATGAATAACTGACTCAAACACGTTAGCTAATGTAGATAATACTGCTATCGATCTATCTTCATTTACCTTGGTACCCGACGTCATTTTAAGTAACGGGATAAGTCGATTGGTGTTCACGTCCTGATAATAATTTTCCTTTAAACATTGGTTAAATATATTTAAAAGAGGCGACTCAAATACAGAACTGCAGTTTTTTATAATGAAAGGCCGGAATACCGTCTGGACGTGATAGGAGAGAGTCGGTTAAAAGAAACTGAATAAAACATACACTATACTTAAGTTGTCGAAGTAATGGAGTACCTACATGATATCATCGATGCATACTTAAAAATTCATAAATAAGTCACGCCTTTTCCATATAAGGGGTAGGCATAGGCGACTCACTTCTCGCCCTCACGGGAAACGAGTCACGTCCCGTTTCCCGTGAGGTGGCGAACCACGTCGCCGTCATTATGGTAAGAGTCAAAAAATTCTTACTCCCCATTGCGTTCCCGTTCCCCATTATATGGTATCATTCTGCACGAATAAAGACTATCCGTACAATTAACCGTCACCTTAGTCGCCTCCGAAGCCTCCTTAGACGACACATTATTTTAATTAATTGAGAAATTATGGTTTCTTTGAGTGCAAAGTTCGTAAGGTAAGTTGTTTAAATATCTGAGCTACAAATATCAAACCTCAGGAACTTGTGTGACTGGGCAAAGTCAAAGCACCTGTTCAAAGTCATTGTTGCAGTACGGTTACAAAACGGGTTTGGCGATGCCGATTGACCGATGCCGTGAGAAAATATCTTACAAGCGTAGTTACCCATTTGCGTGTTACTTTAATGTGCGAAATAAATTTTATCCCATGTGTTAACATTATATTTTTTTAACAATGTAAGTAATTACAGTTAAAGTATTTAAATAATGGCGATAAACATATTTTTTCTTAGTAACTTAATTCCATATAATATCATACTTTTTACGTCCCACTACAGGTCACAGGCCCCATTTCACTATGAGAGGGTGTTATTGTTTCTTACCTTTCTTTAATCACGCCTTATGTTGAAATCTGGTATACTTAATCGTATAGCACGAATTGGAAGGAGGTCGCTTTGACTACGGCTGACAACAATCCCTACCTGAAACAAAAAATAATAATTTGAGAGTGATATAAATTTAGTAAAGTAGCCGATTGATGTTAGCTGTGACAATCTTTAGAATTTATGGCAATATTTATTTACTCTTAAAATCTATACGCTGTAAAATTGATTATTGATTATTATCAGGGGAAGTACATGTAACGCATGTATGTGTTCTTTTACAAACTTCGTCTCTTTATTAGTTGGAGTCTTAAAAAACAATTATGTGTTTCATAGGCAGATTCTGTAGAGCAAGATTTTTAGATTTAAACGAATTAAATTATGCATTAAAATATTGATTAAAACCTCATTTAATCAATCTTTCATATTACTTTGTTATCAAAACCAACTGCCATATTTTTAGAAGTCCGTTATTCCGCGTTTATCACATATCAATGGTACTTTAAAGCAACGTTCAGAACTGTTTAAAAGGTTTTTTATTAAGAAAAAGGCTCCGTCGGCTTTTGGATAACTTTATATGAACATCACCAACTAAATGCCGTGTTTATAATGTGTGAAATTTTGAGGTGTGAATCGTCGCCACGCGTATTTATAAAAAAGTCTAAACACTAATAAAAATGTCTCTCGTAACATTATTGAAGTTATTTTGTTGAGCACTTCTGTCGACTACCGTAAAAAAATATAATGTTATTTCACGTCCGTGATTGGCAGGTGCCATGATTTGAACACAGATTTTTGTAAATTTATCATCACGTTATTACACTGGACAGATTTACTGCACCACTGGGATTTTACGAGAGCTGTAAAATAAAATAAAAACCTAACCGACCCGGTTGTCGTCATGACTGAGTGATTGGCTTCTGCACTACGGGTCGCCACTTCGATTCCTTCTCGGAACAAATATTTGTATATTTAATTTAGGCTACAGTTTTTTTTTTTCATTTTAAACCCCTTAATTAGAGCTTTTCGACAAGGAAAACCTGTTCTAAAATAAAAATTGCGCTCGTACTTAACAAGTACTTGTTACGTACGAGCCTAAGCCATAAGGGGAAGGTTACTGATGAAAATTAGTTGTCTCAAATTGTCTTAACTGTCATATTGTAAGGAAAAAGGATAGATACATACAATTTAATAACCTTATTGCGTTTTTATTGTAAGTCCAGTTGTTAATAGCTTTAGTGCAAAGCAATACAAAAGTCTAATGACTTGTGAGTCGACGCTGAGCAATACCAAAGACTTGTGAGTAGTCATGCTAGTTCGATGACCCCAAACGCGAGTCAATAGTTGTTAATTAACCGAATACACGATGCATGTTTCTGTAATTAATTGTCGGAAATTCTGTGACCAAAATACCTGTAACTGTACAACGTCACATTAAAACTAAGATACCTAGATGTGAGAATTTAGAAGGCGAATAATGAATTCACTGCAATGTTTTCTATAAATAATATAATTATAGTAAAGGAGAAAGTTAATTTGCTAAGATCCGCATGCAAAATGTAAAATGGTGTGTATTACCTAGTTTTGAAGAGCACCGCCCGCCCTGCCTCACCAGCGTGCACAAGAAAACCAATTACCGCCACCGGGAGTCGCCACCAGATACTCTCCACCACTACAACACTACCACTAGGCAATACACACCACTGAAGTCGAGAACACGACACGTGTTTCACCTCAAAACGAGGCATTATCAAGTGATATTGACGCTACGACAGTCAACCGCCGAGTGGCGGCTCCCGGTATAATGAATAATGGATTTCCGCAAAGTAACGCCTGATTCTATTAACTAAAATATAATTATAGTATAACAAAACAACCCCCGCGGGAAACGAGACGTGTCAGGTGGCGAACCGCCATTTTGGTAGGAGTCTTTAAAAATGTCTTACCCGGCATTGCGTTCCCTCGTGCACTATACACTATTTTCACTGTTGGTAGGATTCCTATGCAGGAGTCCGTCTAGGTAGGTACCACCCCAGGGCCAGTTATTCTGCCGTGAAGCAGCAGTGTGCAAGCATTGCTGTGTTTCAGGTCTGAAGGGCACTGTGAGCTAGCGTAATCACTGGGCATTTGAGAACTTAAGAACTGATGTCTCAGGGTGACGGGCGCAGTGCGGTGACACACAGAAGGATTCTGGGTGACACAGCATTTGTTGTGGGCGGACGTTGCACTTACCATCAGGTGAACGTTTTGCTCGTTTCGTCACTTTGTACACTAAAAAAAAAAAACTATAATGACAGCATTTACCCTTTACACCTTGTTATTCGAATAAAGGCTGCCCGTATAATACCTTAGTCCTTACCTCTTACGACACCTCGGTAGGAAAGAGGTAGATGTTAATCTTCTCTGCTGGACACCTAACGGCTAATTCTTAATACGTGTGAAACATTTCAAATTATTCGGACGTCTGGAAATGGGTTTAAATGGAATGGGAAGATTCCATTACATTCATACATACAGGATGGAAATTATTCATAAAAGCATGTTAAAAAGGCTTTTATCATTGTTACAAACCCATAAACACTGCACCGTTGGATAAAGGCCTGATTCAAGTTGGGAGGATTTGCGGTAAATGCAAAGCTTGGCTGGTAGATTGGTGAACGCAGCATTCCCCTCTTCGACTTGGGACAATGCAGCTCAGTCACCGATCTGGATTATAAGTTTTTATAGTGGAAGAAAGTGAATAAACGAGCAAATCGGTCACCTGATCGTGAGTGCTAATGTCTAACGTCTGCCCATGACAAATGCAGCGTTTGACACCTTTATACATCAGCTCTTAGGTTTTATATGCCCAGTAATTACACTAGCTATCAGTGCCCTTCAAACCGAAGCAAAGAAACGTTTGTTCACTACTGCTTGGCGGCAGAATAACTGACTCTGCGGTGGTACCTACATACTTAGACGGTTTTCTGCATACAAATCCTACGTTCAGTACGAAGGCTACGAGTTTTCCTGTTATATCCCTTTATCGACTTTTAGGACACACATGACGGGATGGAATAATTCATTTTACTTTCTTATGTCCTCAACGTAGGTTAAAGGATTGGATGTAAGGTGTAATTTGGTGAAAAATGTTATTATCAATTTTACAATTCAAATAATTTTTTTAAAATGTGGCCACACTTGTATCTTGTATGTTTTTATTGTGTTGTTTGTTGTTTTTATTGACACTTCAAAAGCTTGGTATCGGCCGTATGTTCGTATATCGTACTATCAACAGATACAAAAACACTTCTTCTGTCGAAGTCCAGCAAAGATCGAGGCGACCTCGTGCTGTTAGAACTACAAAGGCTGTTAATGCTGTTAAAGCAAAAAATCTTATCGCGAGAAATGAAGATTCCCGCTAGGACTCTGTCGCGTATTATAAAACAAGACCTGAAGCTCGGTGCTTATCGTCGATATACAGGACATGCCTTAAATCAATCTTTACAATTAAAGAGAGTGGATCGATCAAAACGCCTTCTGTCGCGATACGCAGGTGAAAGGCAAAGAAAAATCCTCTTTACCAATGAAAAAATTTTTACGATTGAAGAACACTACAATAAACAAAATGATAAAGTGTACGCTCACAGTTCTAAAGAAGCTGCTCAAGTGGTTGGAAAGGTACAACGTGGTCATCATCCTGCGTCAGTGATGGTTTGGTGGGGCGTGTCTTATCAAGGAGTCACAAAACTACATTTTTGTGAAAAAGGAGTGAAAACTTGAGCCAAAGTGTATCAAGATGCAGTCTTGGATCATGTTGTGAACCTCTCAGCAATACACTTTATAAAAATAAACCGTGGACTTTCCAGCAGGACTCTGCACCTGGTCACAAGGCACGAACTACCCAAGCCTGGCTTAAAACCGAAGTCGAATTAAGCTGAAGATTGGCCCTCATCTAGCCCAGACCTCAAGCCTTTAGACTTCAAAGTATAGAGGTAGATCGACGTGTGAAGAGGAAGTCAGCAACTGGTAAATTGCTCAACAATTTTATAGGTGTCGCCAACGGGGATTAAACGCAGGTCACTCTCTTACTATCTATGCAATTATTGACAAGCGCCCAGCCCATGAATCTTCCACGGCTCTCAAATATAGTCTTATTAGAGAATATGATGTTTTTGACATTGATTTAAAGGTCTCCCAGACTACCATAAAAGTTAGTAGGACCATTTTTTATTATGATTATGATTATGCCATGGTTACCACTCTTGACTGGCGGGTTGGAAACCGCAGTTAATTTATTCAAATGTTCCAGGAAGATCCTGCTGCCAATCTTCTGATTATAATTTTCCCTCCGTCGCATTTTACGACCGACACCCACAAGATGAGATGTGGGTAGATTCTCTTAAGCCGCTACAACACGATAACATTGAGTATATTAGTTCTGGCAAAATTTGATAGTTATTTTTTTATTTTTTATAATAGAAGGCGAGTCAAAACGAGCAAGCGGCTCACCTGATAGTAAGTGATCACCGCCGCTCATGAACATCCGCAATACCAAAGGAATTCCGGGTGCGTTGCCGGCCCCTGATGAAGTCGTATCGGTCCGGAAAAACTGCTGGCGGCAGCCTATTCCACAAAGTACGTGGTGGGCAGAAAATTTCTGGCAAAGTGCACAGTGGTGGAAAGCCAGTCAACCAGGTGGTGCCGATGAAATTTAGTTGTGTGCCGCAATGTACGGTGGTAGAATTTAGCAACAGGAATTAATTCGAACAACTCTTCGGACGCAACGTCTCTCTTCTCTCCTCTTCGCAAATCCAGTGGATCGAGCTGATCGGAAAGAACTCGGTCGTTGACGATTCGAGCCGCTCTTCGTTGGATTCGGTCAATTGGTATAGTATTCCATGTGAGGCCGAAATACTGTCCCGTTCTACTGAGCACGCCAAGCTTTTTGTAGGCCAATTTGGCCTTCCCTTCCAGGTGACCGCCGAACTGAAAGTCACTTGATATGTCAACGCCAGGGATTCCGATACTAGCTGAGGCAGTGAGGGGAGTATTATCAAAGCGAGGGGATACGACAATGGGTTTCTTTTTATCGGTAAACGTGCAAACCTGTTATTTTGCCATCTGTCGGAGGCCAGAAGATTTTTCTGGCATTTCCATTAGTTGAAACCCTCGGAATGAGGAGGATTCTCCTTTTGCCGTCATCCTTCGGAAATTGTGGAATAAGTTGATGATTTAAGTAAGAAAACATGTTTTAGAACTTTTATTTTATTCTGAGAAATATTCCTTTTCCCGCTAGAAAAGTCATAACGTTCTGACAAGGACGAAACGACTCAGGAAGACTGTTAAACCAAGCGGATAAAATAGTAAAAGCTAAATGTGATAAAGCCATTTATACTTTGAGGATCGCGAAAAGTTCACTGCACACATATAACTTACAAAATATGGCTTTCGACGTTTTTTAAGGCTTTGTTTTATTTTATTTCGTCCAAAACTTTTCGTTAAAACGTAATATGGAAATTATGTTATTGTCAATGGTATTAAGGAATTAATTGGCATGTTCCAGTAATAATACATCCGCTGCTTATCCCTTTTGACGTTGAGTTATCCAAGGGCCCCCCTTGGACGAATCTATCAAAGCCGCCGGGATAACAGCATTACACACAAACAAAAAAAACCCTTTTGTAGTCGGTCTTGATACAAGCGCGCTCTCACAAATATGTCTGCCTTTGACCATCAAATATTTATTGCATTAATGTATGTAGTTTTAAAGAAAAGAAAAGCATGTCTAGTAGAACCTGTATCCTATATAGTAGGTAAGTAAATGAAACTTTTCTGTAAGTAAGAATTATGACGTTTTTATAATGGCGTCAAGTGACGAGAAGAAAAAATCGTTCACCTGGTGGTAATTGCTACACGCCTGCCCATTGTAGTTTCGGTGTCACCCAATATCATTATTCCTCTGGTATTGTAGATGTTCATGGGCGGCAGTGATTTTACCATTACTTACCATCAGGTGAGCCAGACAATTAGAATAGCACCTACCTCGTTCCACAGTATTTCATGCTGCCACATTGTAGTGAAACTAAACAAATACGTGATCGCGGCATTACGTTTTACTTCTCGTACGTGCGTTATTTGGTTCAGTGCTTCGATTTTTTTCGTAACATCGGGCACGAGTAGGTTAGGAGAAGTTAGTAGTTACTCCTGTGTTTGCGCGTACACTTGTGGCAGTATAATATCTCTTGCGCAGTTGTTAACTTCCGACAGTATTCGGTAGTTGTCGCCGTGGTCGAAAATCGACCAAAAGGAGAACAAAAAACATAACAAGTTGTGACTATCATGACAGTCTTATTTTTAATATGATAAATAATTAACAATTCATCTTACTACTACATTAAAGCTGAAGAGTTTGTATGTTTGTACGCGCTAATCTCGGGAAATAAAAAATCCGATTAAAAAAAAAGGATTACATTGCCCGTTCATTGAGGAAGATTCTAGGTTAGGATGAAAGTTTTTGCTGCGGACTAAGAAAGAAGGGCCGAACTGTTTGAACTCGACGACCGCGTGGCCTAGTGGTTATCGTACCTGACTTGTACGCCGCGGGTCCTGGGTTTGGATCCCAGCTGGAGCCAACATCTGGCAAGACAAAAATGGTTTTCGCCTTACTGGGAAGTACAGAGGAGAGTTGTCCTCTACCGAGGAGGGGCCGTCGATAATAGGTAGCCGGCGACGGTGGGGTCGCGGATGTGTGCGCAAGCTTTCCCGTGAATCTGCCAACATTCGGCGAAAGGCGGAACACCATGGGGTTTTGGCGGATTATATTGCCAAGGAAAAGGGTAGCTACCCGCCACATCGGGTAGTCTGATCTGGGGGGGACGTCACCTCCAATTAGTAATATATGTTGTATGTATAGTTCGCATCTCAGAAAAATTTCATAGCGCGATTATGGAACGTATGAAAATATTTCTTGAGCTTCTCATGTTGCGACATAGATGTCGCTAAGGGTTTCAGGTGGTTTAGCGAGGCACCTTGCCGTATCATGTATCATGTGGTCGGCTTATTTTGCGCGGATGAAACCGCAGGGCACAGCTAGTACAAAAATGGTTTATACTTGCAGTTCAAGAGCAGCAAATCTTCAATAACACGCGATTTTGTATTACGAATTCGTACTATCTTATAAAGCGGTTTGTGATTTGAAATCGGTAATATCGAAAAAAAAAAGTTGAAACAGCGATACGAATCAGTCAAAATATTTTTTTTTCTTTTAATAAAAGTAAAAATAAAATAGTTTACATTTTAACGTCGAAGCAAGAAGTCTGCGTTGAAAAATTGTAATGGCGTCGTATTGCGGTTAACTATTCTATTGAAACTACAGACCTCGTTCTATGAAGAAGATATTGCAACCTCTCCCACTCTAATTATTTTCGGTTCAGATATCAATTTTTCATTCATAGATTATTTTCATGACAGTCACAATACGACTAGACACCAAGTCTGTCTATGTCTATGGCATTGTATTTGACTCTACTTCGGATCTTTTCGCACGTACATTACATCGGGTTCGGGAAGGTGAAGTTATGTAAGTGCCTTTGTACTTTTGACTACACACACGGTACTATGACACATCGGTTCTAGTCTTCTGAATTGTTGTAATAACAAAAAAATCTTACTCCCGATTGCGTTCCCACGAGCAGTATAGTGACAGCATTGCATATTATGGTGTTGTTCTGCACGAATTAAGGCCGTCCGTACAATACCTTAGTCGCCTCTTACGACAGACGAAGAACGATTTTTCTGGAAGATAGTAATGATTGCCCCATTCCTGAAGGAAACAAATTGCTCCCCGTAAACCCAATCCTGTGTCCGCGCCTGCGTAAGTATCAACTATACAAATGTTAAAATATAAATCTCGTTTACTTAAGAATATGTTTTTCACTTTTCCTCAGTTTCACTAACCGAAATGGCTAAGTTACCGCTAAGAAGGTAATTTAACGGTATCATTGCGGTTTTTACTTTACGTTTTCTTAAATGCGGCAATCTGCAAATTTGCGGATCGGTGTAATTGGAAGCAAAGCACAAGCAGTAATGAAAAAATTTCAAAGCGAGGTGAAGCGAAACAGTTTATATAAAAATGATATCCTTTAAGGGGATTTTTACCTAAAAGAATAATAAAACAACGTAAAGTGGTAAAAGTGTATCTGTTTTTGTTTTTAGTTTACCTGTCTGTATTTAAATACTTGCTTCGTTTGCAATTTTATGTATTTAATAACATCGTTTGGATTTTCTTTCTTTTGAAGAAGGTCATAATTTTATTTTATTATTGACATTTTTATGATCTTAAATATTTAATTGAGATTGTATTTTACAGTTACAATGGTATTTTATTTATTATTGCATTGAATTAAATATTGATAAAAAATATTGTAGTTATTTAAATTTTACGATATGGTGTCAATAATTATTTTTGAAAGTTTAAATTCATATTTTCTTTTATATAAGGCTAACAAATGTAGGAAGAGTGTATATATGCTACTTAACGTACACCCACATAAAACAACTACAATTTTCTTTTAGAATAAATGTAGCTGTAAAGCAGCAGTCCTTTCACGTGGGGCCCGGATAAATTCATCACAGTGTTCCAGTGCGTGTTGGCGGACTTCACGTATTCTCGGAATAATTTATTTTCGATTTAATCATAATGTTTTTCTTCGCACCACGTGGTAAATTAACAATTTTAGTAGTGCCGGTATCGAGGATCAAACCCAGGTCACCCGGCCTCCGTACAACGTCGAACTCTGTGACTAAACATATACCTTCTTGCACTTGTCAAACCTGTCATATTTTTTTTAATCGGTATAAAATAAATCGCTCCGATTTCTTTATCGTGGCAGTAACGCGTAACGTTATCTTTAGTTCGGCGTTGTTGAACCGACGTGAATACAAATTTGATTGCTTCGTCCTTTTTGCCGACTTTACGAATGTATCTTTTTCTTAAACGATCGTAAAACCGAAACAATAGTGCTTCCATTTAAATTGCTTTTCGAATGAATTATATTTTTTTTTCGTATTAACATGTTTACGATCTACATTTGATTTTCGCTGTTATGTTTAGCTGAAATAAAACTTTTAGTGTTATATATTTACTTACACTAGTCGTTGTGCCCGTGCGTATAATATCATACGATGATTTTTTTTTCTTTTAATATCACACTATGTAATAAAATATTAAATATTGCCTGGTGGTGGCGACTGAAGAAAATCTGCCACCCCATATCGTCCCGTGAGTGTCGTAGAAGTCGACTGAGGGAAAATGAAACCAAGAGATGGTCAGCAGCATCTTTCTGGAACATCCGAATAATAACTGCGGTTGCCAACCCGCCCGCCAAGCGTGGCAACTATGGCAAAGTCCCCCCAAAAAGTAAGCTACAAACTTGTGGCAATCTATGGGGGAGGTTTATGTTCAGCAGTGGACTAGTAATAGGCTGAATGATGATGATGATGATGTTATACAGTATTGAAATAATAAAGAAATTAATTTTAAAAAATAGTAAACAAATTTCATTCAAAATATTAAAAAAAATATTACCTATCTATATTATGATACCAAATTTGTACTGGACTAACAGCGTACTTTTTGCTAAAAAGGGATAAATACGTGTGAGTTCTTATTAATATACATATTCAGATGATGATATCCATTCTGCTAATTATTGTGCAAATTTAAGCTTAAGAAATCTTTTTCTTTACGCTTTTTAAAATCGAATATACCAATAGTTCATTTAGATTATTAAGTTATTCATAAGGTTCTGCTCGTTGACCTGTATTTTATTTTATGGATGGATGATGTGGAAAACTTTCAGACGGTAAAATAACTAGAGCATTTGAGCTACGAGTAGATAAATCCTGTTTGCGCGAAAACGATCCATTATGAATAATTCATCCTCACGATCGTTTCATGATATGTTCATTCAAAATGAATTATTACTGTATATGTTTTTAGAACTTTCTCAGTAGTTTATAATTTACACTGTTTTTTTAAACGTTGCCCCACAGTAGGATTTCTCCTGTCTCGTGAGTGCGTTTAACAGACATACATTTCACATGCACAACACAACGAGACCCGAAAACTAACAATTTGAGTTTTGCAAAATGTTAGGGTCCAGCTGGGATTCGAACCCAGGAGCCGCGGCGTAGAATTCAGATGCGCTAACTAGGCCACGCTGTCGTCAGACCCTTCAGACCGAAACACAGTAATGTTTGTTCACTACTACTTCATATAATAACTGCTACTGCGGGACCACGGCACCACTAAAACTGCTACTGCGGTAGTATCTAGTAGAAAGACCTACTAGGTCTATCTACCTAGACCGTCTTGGCTTTGGGTGGTAGATTTAAGAGTAAACATAAATACGTATTGGAAAAATATGATTAAAGTAAAAATAAATAAACGTGAATAAATAAAAATATTTAACGATTACATTTATCGATGAATTAATAAATACAGTTATTAATTAATCGATAAATGTTAATTGATAATTGACAGAAACGTTGCACGAAAACTTATATTCGACCATAAAATTTTACTCTCATCGCGCCTAAAAAAAGTTTATCACTAAAAACATTTCGACAACAAGTGAAGTCCGTAAACTTGCGTTGGAGCAGTGTGGCGGCTCTCCCGGATCCAAAACCCTCTCAAGAATAAGAGGAGGCCCAACAGTGGGACATTTAAAGGCTGTAAATGAAATTTTATATTTAAGAGTTTTAGCTATTGAATTGTTTTATTTATTGATCATCTGACAGACTGCAGAAGTCTTTTTATTTATTGATCATCCGACGGACTGCAGAAGTCTTTTTATTTATTGATCATCCGACGGACTGCAGAATGATTTCTTTTCCGCTTCAGATTTTTATGAAATTTTACTTAGTAAACTTTTACATATCTATACCAGCCGATCTCGTCCTGTGGGGAGGAGAATGGGTGGTAGATTTTCTATCGCCGTTATCACACGTAAATAATTGAATAAGAAATCTAAAATATTTTTTTAATCTGTTAATAAAAATATTACGGCCTTCTTACCCGAATTTAGGTTTCGATTCACATCAAATTACGAGTACCAAATCTAATATCGAGTCACATCACCCGTAATACAATAAGAATTAGAAAGTCCCAGTCGGATAGTAGGAGGAGTAGTTTCTAGGTCTGGTCGTTTTGTGCATGCGAAATAAAGGAGAAATATTAATGTGGGGCGACGTTATAAAAAAAACTGCAATTCGAAACTGGTGGTCATGCCTATAAATTATGTTAATGATAATTTTATACATTTTTATGGCAAGGCCAATAAAAAATTAATTTGGTTTATAAAGTAGCAGTATTATCATCATTAGCCAACTAAACGGTCCACTGCTGGACAGATCTCTCCCATGAAGGAAGAATTTGCAGTAATCAGTACCTACCTTTGAATAAAGTAGACCATCGGCTAATAATTATTCCAAAATAGAATAAGAGTGTTTTTTGTTTAAATTTAATGAACTGTGCATTGTAAATTTTGTTTTTACATTTCTAAAATATACATTTTGAAATCCAATAAACACAGCATTAAAGCGATCCGGCAATAAAGCTTAGATTTCAAGAACGTCGGCAGTCAATAAACGCGTTTATGGGTCGGTAAATATTTATGAATCTTTTTGCAAACGCTTGATGAGGCGCCTGGCAGAATAGCATATTAAATCTCGACTCTTTAACGTCGTCGTGACATCGGCGTGTTTTTGTTTTAAATTCACCATATTATTTCAAGTGGATAAAGTCAAAATAGATTTTCGATAGATATGGGGGCAAAGTTACTGTTGGAACTGTCACACATAGCCAAAGAAACCTCAATTTAATAATAGTTTTGGACACATGATTTATCTGAAACAAAACAAACAAAACCTTTGCAGACGTAGCTTACGGCAAAGTTTCTGACTATCCTCTTCTTGTGTAAGAGATGTTCTTCATCTTTTAATGTTTTTCTTTAATAACTTTACTCCGCTGTTGGAATTCTTCCAGAACTAGTGAAAGTGTTTTGTGAATATATGCACTGGATAAAAACCCAAACGTCGAACCTTGAACTCGAACCTTGTGTAGTAATAGCTTCAAAACGTTAACAGTTTTTACGCTGCATTATAAATTAATAAATTATTTAAACTAGCATTTATAGAAAACATCGTGAGGAAACCTGCATGTCTGAGAAATAAAAAATATTTCGAAGACATGCGCAGTCCGCCAACCCAAATTGGAGCAGCGGGATTCTTCCTAGCTCCAAAACCCTCTCAGAATTGAGAGGAGGCCTGTTCTCAGCAGTGGGACATTGATAGGCTGAAACTTTACTTTACTTTTTTTATAAAAAAATATAAAATAAAAAATCCGTACTATTAGATTTCATAACAAGTTACTTTACGAACAAAAATCTTTTAAATTTAATGAATACTGTCAAAGATCAAATCTAACAGGTTTATAGTGAATACGCTACTGTCATTTTGGATGATTTCTTTTTTTTAAACACCAATCGTGTGATTCAAAATTAACGTTCGAATTCTTCGCACCAAGGCACGTCGCTGAGGAATGATTATGCGAATCACGTTTAGCGGTGCGCAGGTGATTCACTCAGCCTGCGAATTGTTGCCAACTAAACAACTCACAAGAGAAATATATAAAGGCATAAATACTTTGTAAATACAATTTTAAAACAAACATTTTTTTTGTAGAAGAATATGAAAATATGGTATACCGTATGAATTGCGGGTACCGCGCATAAATAAAGAAAAAGAGGCGTTGGCTATATAAGTTTACTATTAAGCGACATCTGAATGAGATCTGTGGCTAGTAGTTGGATTTAAAAGTAAACTATAATAGCACCGTGGTGGCGACGTGAGGGAAAATGCCATCTCATTCTATCGAGTGGTTACTCAACTAATGGGACAGGATAAAAGGAGACAGAAGCAAAATCTAATGGCATCGGACATATAATGTTATTGCCACCACCAATATGCTAGAATGCACACAGCACGAACATTGTCCATACGTTTTTATTGGTGTTATTATTTTACATGTGCATGTTAAAACTAAGTTAATAGGTCATTATGGTACAGGTGAAAGATAAAAATAATGAATGAAAAGGCATAAAATGAGCAAGATCTCCTTGGCTCATACGAAAATTGTTAATTGTAGATGGTAATAATCATCCCACTGAAAAAGCGAGGTGACTCCTTTTGTTGTAGGTTGACCAGCAATGGCCTATTACGAAGCTGGCCATGATGATGATTACTTGTTCATGATATGTACTTTGTTCATATAACAGTCAGGGCCCATTAAAACGTTTGACTTGATAAGCGTTATTTTAATGCAGTGAGAAACTTTGTCATAGAATACATTATCCCTTCTCGTCTCGTGGGTGCCATAAAAGTCGACTGAGAGACATGTCAGATAAATGAAGACATTCGAAAGACAGTAAAATAAATATCGTAAAAATACTATAAATAAATACCCAGACCTGCTAGCGTAACAGCCACACCTAATCGTCCTGATATGGGAGATTCTTTAGAGGCTGATGCTAATAAAATCTAGACATTTTGACAATTTGTCTCGATACTGATGACGAATTATGAACACAAAAACAATGAGAGGAAACTGCATCATCATTATCTTTCACAAAATATACTCATTCCCAAGAACTTTGTCATAATATAAATAAATTTGAAAATTATAATGGAATAATCGTTGAATGCCGAAAATACAAAAAAATTATGTGGTTTTTGGACGGTATTAATCGTTTGCCGATATGTGTCCAGCAGAATAAAATATCAGTAACTCCGTAATATGCAATACTGTCAGTATACTGCTCGTGAAATGCTCGCAATGGGAGGTAAGAATTTCTTGACTAGTACCAAAACGGGGGCGACGTGGTTCTCGTTTCCCGTGGGGACGAAATGTGGGCGGGTGTGGTGGAGTGTATTCGGGAAAAAAGCGTGACTGTATGTTAGTATAAATTGTTTGACCGAAGCAGTAGCTGTCGTCTAGTTGGGTAAAAACAAGACAACCGTCGACTTGGTTGAGGGACTTTCGTCCGTGCTCTCTGGGCCGCGGGTGCAATTTCCACACGCTGGTGCAATTAAAAGTAAAATGAGACAGGCAAGTAGAGGAAAGACGCTGTTCTAGCAGCAATATTAAGGTAAGTCCAAGTAGGTAGTAAGATAAGGCATGTCAAAGCCGTTTTTTTATCGAATCATATTTCTAATAAATTTATTAGAAATCATATTTTACAAATACCCGGAAAAAATATTGGTGAAGTAATTTATTTTTATTTTCTCTCTCTCATGTATATAAAACAGATTCACGTGTATTTTGTCACTTTCCACACACTAAAGGAATATAAAACACTTTTTACGACTCTTATCATTTCGCTTCGTGTTAAAGCGTTTTGTTGACGCCACTCTTTTGATCTAAAAATTGTCGACTCAGTTATCAAAAGCTTAACCAGCGAGTCCTCGATATTAGCCGATAAGATTTTCCTGTCACTTGCTTTATACTTAATCAATAGAATACATTATTTTAAAAGAATATTATTTACATTTAGAGAAGATTTGAGCATCTAAATAACACTTGACCGAGACCAGGACAGGCCGTTAGAATAAATATAAATTTCATACTATCGTTACAACACCATTATCTAGACATTTGGTGCTGGTGGTTGTATAATATATTAATCTACCAGTATCGAACTATCTCGTGTGACGTCAACATCAGAGGGACGAATTCTCTATTATATTTATTTTTGTGCTTCGGCTGGCCTGCACCTTTAAGAAAAGAATAGGCTCTTTTCTTGAAAGTCGCATCGGTCCGGAAAAGCTACTGGCGGTAGCAAATTCCTTAGAGTGGTCGTGCGTGGCAGAAGATTCCTGAAAAAGTGCACAGTGGTAAAATGCCAAACAATGTATGCCAAAAATGGTAAATTTTGTGCTGTGCCGCAATGTACGATGTGTGAAACTCTGTGGCTGGAAGAACTCCGAACAATTCCAAATAATCAACATCCCAAACCATTTGGGAAGTGTAGTGAAGTAAATGGCGTCGGGGGTACGCCCGATCTCAAAGATGAGAACAGTACTCCACAGAAAAGCCGGTATGAAATATTGTCCCACAACTGTTTAACATTATTTATTTATTTTGTACATTATAGTCAAGAAGTAATATCATCGCAGAAATATTTGATTCAGTTTTATGACTTCCTGATGAACTTGTGATATGATTCCTTTCAATTATTGTTATACGATACAAACACTAACTTCTATAACACGAGACCAATGAGATATAACCTAAATAGGAACAATAGGATTTGTTTGTCCGTTTACAATTTTGTTTATAGGGTCCTTTACCGTGTGGTGGCGGCCTAAGAGAATCTACCACCCCATCTCATCCCGACGGTGTCGTAAAAGTCGACAGAGGCAAAATGAAAACTAGCAGCATCTTCTTGGTACATCTGAATAAATAAACTGCGGTTGCCAACCCGCCTGCCAAGCGTGGCGACTATGGCAAAATCCCTCCAGAATAACAGCTACATAACTTTAGTGGCCATCTATGGGGGAGGCCTATGTTCAGCAGTGGACTTGTGATAGGCTGAAACGACGAGGTATTCCTTAGTATGAATTAGAAAAAGTAAAAGTAACAGCCTATAAATGTCCCACTATTTTTTAAGAGGGCTTTGGAGCTTCGAAGAGTCCGCCACGCTGCTCCAAAGCGAATATTTCTATTCCTCAGACATGCAGATAAATCAGGACTTAAAATTGCGTAACATTTTAGAGGTGCCGGTACCGGGGATTGATCACAGGTCGCTCGCTTACTATGAAATTTAAGGCGAGAGCACGGTCCTGAGCTACCACGGCCTGAATTAGAACTACACTAATTTGATTAAGCGGCCCTGTGTTTGTTGTTCAAGTTATCAGTAAAAAAAAAATTAAATCTTTTCTGACTACAAAGATTACAATTAAAAATCTTCTAAAGACACTTAAAGGCATATTGCTCTGATCTACGCAGAATGAGGTTACTGTGTCATGATTACATATTACAAATGTTCAATTATTTATTATACACTAAAATAACAAGGCACCGATGAATAACTCACGAGTTTCACCCCCCGCGTCCAATACACGTATTCCCAAAGCTATAAATTCAGAAAATTTTAATTCCTTTATCGTCTGAAACCATTCTGCTCTTTGTTGGCTACCCTTAATACCCATACGGATTAGGACGTGAATGGGTCTAACGTCCTAATGGTTTAAATGTAATCCTGTATACGTAGGCCCTTGTTGTTAAAGTATAGTGTTACTTAATTTATCTATATTTGCTTCAATCCTTGAATAAATAATTTTGTTTGTCTGTTTAATAGAACATGTGATAACAATCCTACTGATTTTAATTTTTCGTATATTTTCCTAATATGGAAATAATGTTATAACGGTATGACCACTGCGCCCGTCACCTTGAGACATAAGTTCTTAAGTCTCAAATGCCCAGTTATTACGCTAGCTCACAGTGCCCTTTAAATCAAAACACAGCAATGCTTGCACACTACTGCTTCACGACAGAATAACTGGCCCTGGGGTGGTACCTACCTAGACGGATTCCTGCATAGGAATCCTACCAACAGTGAAAAATTGTGATTATCCCCGTATCTCGGATACTGCCACAAAACCTCCGATCTTATCGCATGAGCATTAGATCGAGTGGAAGTAGGTAAGGACTTGTGGCACTATAAAATCTAATGCGCAGTTGATAGCTACGGTCAGTATTTGGATGTTGTCGCCACGGCATTTCGTCGCGCATTTAGTATATATTTTTTTATTTATCTATACAATTTTTATTGCGAATCTTACATCAAAAACATAACAAAGGGCGCACTCAGGTACTCTCTAGCAGTCAACAATGGGTGTAGTGAGAACTTATGATAAGTATATTAACTGATACTAAAAGTAGCATGATGCTATAGATATAACATATATTCTTTATATATCACAGTTGATACTAGAATTCCTAACGTGGAGTCGACGTCTTGAGTGTAAAACTTTAATACACAATATAAAAGCTTAGTGCTCAAAGACGTCTGCGATAAGCAAGGAGGTGCTTGTCACTCAAGCCTTTTCAATTTGGAAGTGTAAAGCACTAAAACTGTATGTGTGAAAAAAAAACGTGTATATTTTTCAGTGATTACATACAAATAATAAAGTAGTAAGTAGTAGTAAAGTAGCCTTAATAAAGCAGTTTATTTTTTAATTCCTTGGAGAGGGTGTTAAAGAAACGAGACATACCACCCAGATCCGTAAGATCAATAATTTGTTTGTTACGTGTGTTTTGGCTTTGGCATGAAGTTTTTATTTCATTTGATAAACTGACCAAACGAGCAAAACGTTCACCTGATAGTAAGTTCAACGTCGGCCCATAAAAAATGTTGTGTCACCAAGAACATTTCTGTGTGACACCACATTGTGCCCGTCACCTTGAGACATTAGTTCTAAGTCTCATATGCCTAGTGATTACGCTAGCTCACAGTGCCCTTCAAACCGAAACACAGTAATGTTTGCGCACTACTGCTTCACGGCGGAATAACTGGCCCTGGGATGGTACCTACCTAGACGGATACCTGGATAGGAACCAATTTATTTATTTAAATTGTATTATAACTATTTAAACAGACACGTGTAATGAATCTATCAATCAGCATGTTGTTTTTAATCTCAATATCTATATAGATTCTACATTTCCATTTAAAGCTTACCGCAGTGTTAACAAAAGACTAATGGACCAATGGACCGGTTCCGTTCGCGTTTACCTGAACACGCTCCTGTTCCATTGTTTTTTATGTAGGTTTTTTTTACGATTGTTTCTCTATTTGGTGCTATCGTTTAGAAATATTGAGGCATGAATGTTTGTCCATCTAAAAGTTTATTGTTCGATTTTGTTGATTGATGAAAAATTTACTACTAAAAATGCGTTTCAAATGAAAAATGTATCAGATACAAATCGAAAAAGCATTTTTATGGAGCACTACAACTATTACACCATTTCTACAAAAAACAATCCCACATGTGAAATAATGTCGCCTGTACGGTTAAATAAAATTATACGGGAATAAACAGACCGTTATGTATTCTTACGCAGAGTTTTATACAGCGGTCAGAGCAGCTGTTGTGTTCTGGTTTCGAAGCCAATGTTTGAGAAAAAACAAAAAAGGTTGTTTTAGGAGTATGGATGTATTGTGACTGCTTCTGTGCATCGGAGGGAGTACAAGCTCAGTGTGTTTGCGCTCATTTCACAGCCTATATTTTATGCTACACAGATAACAGCTTCGTAACGTAACAATAACCTGAACATATAACAACGTAACGTCACGTAATTATCATCATTTTATTAGTCAATCGTAATGTTTACGGTGCAGACATTTATTGCTTTACTATTTCGACGGCGTCGTTTCAGCCTAACACTAGTCCATTGCTGAACATAGGCCTCCCTCATAGATTGTCACAAAAGTTTGTGGCTCTCATTTTAGGGGATTTTGCCATAGTTGCCACGTTTGGCAGGCGTGTTGACAACGGCAGTTTATTTATTCAGTAGTTCCAGGAATACGCTGCTGCCCTTCTCCTGGTTTTCATTTTCCCTCTGTCGACTTTTACGACACCCACGGGATAAGATGGGGTGGTAGATTCTCTTAAGCCGCAGCCACACAGCGTCACGTAACAATTGTTAACGTTTTCCTTAGTAGTAACGTAACGGTTTCCTTCCTTACTAGTAATGACCTAAATAAATGCATAACCTTTCTGTGTGGCAGAATCTGAGACATCAGTTCTTAGGTCTCGTATGCCCAGTAATTACACTAGCTCTTAATGCCCTTCTGACTGAAACACAACAATGTTTGCACACTACCTACTTAAACGGATTCCTGCATATGAATCCTACCACCGGCAATAAACTAATTAAGAAAACCACTAAAAGCTAATGATATGTTATGCACATATGTATTATAAATAGATAATAAAGAATGCAAAAAAACACAGGCTTATTAAAATATTTTTTATATTGTATACATCTTTTTTATATTGTATAATTCTTGGAAGATGCATACGTCCAGCGGTGATGATGATAAATAGAACATTATACACAACTTGAAGTCGTACACTTAACGTTCATAAATAAATTTACACATTGTATAAAATTTGACTTTTGAATGTAAAAGTTAAACACTGAAAACGGAGTTCAAACACATAAATATCAAACACGAGTAAGCGTTTCTTGTGGAACCGCTAAATAAGCGAACCGTTAGTGTAAATAAGTGAATCACGTCAAAGCAAAATTGTAACACGCATAAAATAAATTTTCGTCCGCCCCTGTATAGGCAGAATTTAGGTCTGGAATAATATCTGGGAGATCGCTCCATGTGGGCTTTGCAAGTCTACTTTGGATGCAAACACTGGACTGCTGAGGGAGCAGTGGCGTTGTGCCTACACCGCTCACCCAGTCCTTCTCAGCCGGGGTCGAGACCGGGGGAAGAGAAGTGTCGGTATTGCGATTCGCCACTCTGTCTTTTCTTGATGCGGTATTTGCGGGGCCGCGGAGGGAGAGGAGTGACGGAATTAGGTTGCGCCGCTCTCCTTACCCTCCGCGGCTGAAGTACAGGCATATCAGATCCGCCGCTGGGAACGGGTTCGGGAAGGATGGTGCTTTCAACTGCTAGGTTTCCTGGCCCCCGTGGCCTCCACGCAGCCGACTTGGGGGAGCCGTTGGACACATAGTGACTCCGTGATGAGAACTCCGTGAAAGCGTTCCGGCGCCATTTACTTGGAGGGAGAGAAGGGAGAAGTTGTTCTCATCCGAGGAGGGGGCATCAGGGGAACGTTTTGCTCGTCTCGATAGTTTCTCCTATAAAAAAGGCACTTGTCCTTGATTTCCCTGTTTAAATGTAACGCCAATGCGATACCATCGCAGGAAGGTTCGGATGAAGTTACCACGACACGGGACATCCACAAATATACCGAGATCCGAAATTCAACGATTTTTGTGTTGCACAAATGTTAGTCCGGCTGGGGATCTTCCGAGGAGGGGCCGCCGATTGAAGGCAGCCGGTGTTTGCGGATCTGTGCGTAAGCGTTCCCGTGTCCCTGCCACAAGAGGTGAAAGCAGAACAGGATGGGGTTTTAGTTGCTGCAAATCCGACATAATCCGTCTTTGCCTCCGCGGCAGCGGGTGTGCGTTAGGCTTTTCCTCATGAAAAAAAAAGGTCTCCTGGCCCCCATTGCCTTCGTGTAGCGGACTTGGGGGAGTCTGTTGCGCACATAAATAGAGGCCGTGATGGAAGCTTTTATTGGTGGTAGGATTTCTATGCAGGAATCCGTCTAGGTAGATACCACCCCAGTGTGGGTGATGAGCGCAGTGTGGTGTTACAGAGAAATGTTCTGTATGACACAGTATTTGTTATGGGTAGACGTTGCACTTACCATCAGGTGAACGTTTTGCTCGTTTCAACACTATTAAAAAAAAGCGCGTCGTGTTTTCCGCCGCGACTTGCTGAGAAAGAGACGGGAGGAGCAGTCATCTTCCGAGGTAGGACCACTGATGGTAGGCGGCTGGCGCCGGTGGGGATGTAGATGTAAGCGTTGTCGCAGACCTTTCCCCATGTAAAAAAAAGATCTGGCATAATTGGGATAGTTACTACACCATCTGTGGAAGCCATGTGATACGAAATGGAATGGCAGATTCTACCCGTGTGGTGGCGTTAGCAAATCTGCCACCATATCTCGTCCCGTGGGTATCGTAAGAATCGCTTAAGGTAGTGGAATGACCATCTCGAAAAATGCCACACCAATACACAGTCCGGTGACGGGCAGCAACGTCTAAGGTGCTAGGCTTCTGGTACTACTATCGAAGCCTTTGTCCAGCAGCGGACTATTAACAGGCGGTTTGCGAGATGAACAATGGCTGATTCTCTTACGCCACTACGACAGCAGATAAGAAAATCACATTCTAGATGTTTCGTGACCGAGTAACGATATACAACGGAAAGTACATTAGAACTTTGTCAATCGATACATATTATAACAAACATAATGATTTTGTGCAGTTAATATTGTATAACATGATTTTAAGTACGTACAAGCGTAAATGCGTAAAAGTGGATGGTCGATATTTTACTTCCTTTATCAAAGAATTTGAACCGAAACCATTCGACCGCAAGAGGCGATAATATAGCCAAGCCACAAAAGAAGCAATATAAATTCCCGTTAGTAGATCCGCATAACTACGCGGTTACACCGCACTTTCCAGCGAACGCTAGGTCCCTAAGTCCAAGGCCTGCATGAGATGTACCGTGCATTTAGTCGTTTTAAGTTTTCAATTAGGTTCTTAACCGAGGGTTGAACTTCCTAGATCGCTGTGTTCTTTAGCAATTGTCGGATTGCAGCAGAGCAGAGGACTGCATCGCCTCACTGTGCGCCGAGTCACCGTCAGTGTCGTGGTGTTCCTTTCTCATGTGCCTACTCTCTCTTCCTTCGAAGCTGTAAAAGATGCCAGGCCTACAGCGTGCACATTTGTTAATATATAATACTGTAGTAAAAATAATATTGATTGAGAAATATTGAAGGTGACTCGCGGTCCTGGGTCCAATTCCCAGCCGGGCTAACGCAAGAAACAAAGTCTAGGATTTCGGTTCTTGGTGTATTTGTGGATGTCCCGTGTCATGGAAACTTCATCTGAACTTTCCTCCGATCTCATCACATAGGTGTTTCATAGAAAGAGAAAGTGACGAGACTTTTTTAATACATGCGGAAATTCTGTATTGATATCTGTCGAGCCAGGGTCAGCCGGGTTATGTCGGTCTTTAATCGACTGAAACCTTCCGGTGGTCCCCATCAGCGCTAAAGAAAGAGAGTCACGGGATCTCCGTTCGGAACTACCCGGGTTCGCTTTACTAGGCGATCAGGAACACTCGTCACCCCTAAGACATCAGTTCTTAAGTAACATACTACTTGCTTCACGGCAAAATAACTGACGCAACGGTGGTACCTACCTAAACAGATTCCTGCATTGGAACCACCAGTGAAAAAAGTCCCACTAGTGTCTGAGCAAATATTTAGGGCACTGCTATGTTTCCTGCACAGTTGAACATCACCATACTATATTAAAATTCAATAACGAATTATTTCTAACAAGATACATTTAACGTTGAATTTGTCTTACTCCATACCATAATAATTCAAACCTCTCAAGCGAATGCAGTAAATCGAACGGAATATTATTATATCTATTTCGAAGCAACGATCCAGACAATTCTATCGGTGTGCAGTTACCAACTCCAGCGGCAGAGACTACTTTGTATGCAGACTGCGACGAGTCCAGCTTCGAGACTTACTGTTGAATAAGTTAACTTAAGTAATGTTTCCAATAAAAAGATTCGCAATTATAATTATACTAGTTAGGATTCCTATGCAGGAATCCGTCTAAGTATGTACCACCCAAGGGCCAGTTATTCTGCCGTGAATACCGTTCTGCGTAGTTCGTGAAACAATAGTGTGCAAACATTACTGTGTTTCGGTTTGAAGGGCGCTGTGAGCTAGCGTAATCACTGGGCATATGAGACTTCAAAAGTAATGTCTCAGGATGGCATAGTGTGGTGTCACACATAAATTTTCTGGGTGACACAGCATTTGTTATGGGCAGACGTTGACTTACCATTAGTTGAACGTTTTGCTCCTTTCATCACTTTATCCAATAAAAAAATAACGTAATAATATTTTTGTTACCAAACCTATATTTAGTGCTTCTAATTCGATTAAAAATATTCTTCCGTCACTACGATTTCTCTTGCACTGTAGGTGCTTTTTACAAACATTCTTCTCCTGTAATAACGATGCCCGTACAGTAGGATTTCTCCTGTATCGTAGGTGCATTTTACACATATATATTACGCATCCACATCACAACCAGACCCAAAACCGACAATTTTTGTCTTTTCGTAAATGTTGGCTCTAGCTGGAATTCAAATTCAAGACCCATGGCGTAGAGGACAGGTACTTTGACCACTTGGCCACGCGGTCGTTAAAGTGCACATATACAAACCTTTGATCCGGAACTACTCTGTGTACGCTATAGAAATATTGGCCCTTGTGGGAAACGGACCAGCGACCGGGGAATTATGGGCAGACGTTACACTTACCATCAGGTGAACGTTTTACTCGTTCCGTCACTTTTATGAAATAAAAAAAGCAGGATTTTTTTTTGTATAATTACTTTGTTAAATATAGTAACATCATTTGAAACACGAATCGATGTAATATCAATGTTGTTGGAGGATAGTTGAATTATCTACTGCGTAGTTTACGTTACAGTGGCGTAAGTACCAGTCCAAAGGTCATAATAACCTTCTCGTAAACTAGTAAAACTACAAGTGCGACATATAACAGAGCTTTACACTTTAGGGATTTGAAGGTGATACCGCAACTGTTAGGGCCAGCCGTTGCAATCTCTCGCTAAATAATAAGACACCGGAAGTACATATTATGTGCGTAATACTGCGGCAACCAGAGCGAAATATGCACTCTATACATACGTAATAGATACTCTAAGATTGTCAACACAACGAAAGATTTGTTACAGCACGATTTTCAACGCTATTTTTGTAGTTTTTCTTTTGGAAAACATCTGCATATTCGAATGCGTTTTATAGGAATGCAATTTGTTATTCAAAAATATTGTAAATTCATGTGAAATACGTAATAACAACAAATTATATTAAAACAATTGTTTAGGTAGAATGTGCTAAAGTAATGAAAACAAAGTATGGCTCAGAAATATTTTGAATTAATAAAGCGCGAGGAAGCGATGATAAGTCTAAAAATCTAAGAGATTAATAAGAGAATAAGAATAAGACAAAAGGATATAATGAGCTACATAAATGAACAATATAAAATAAATAATAAAATAACTATAACGCAAATTATGTCTTATGACGTGAAGTAAAAATTAAATATAAGTTTTTACTTAATTTACTGCTTTCTGTGTTCAGACATGCATATCTTTTTATTGACTATTTTTATTTTTAATCTAGTTCGGGGTATATGTCAAGTTTTAAGCAGTGAACCACAAAAATGATTAAAATATTTAATACCTATTGGGTTCATAAAAACACCTTAGTGTTGATCTGAACATGATCAATTCATCGATAATATCATCTTAGATAAAAATATGTGTCAATGGCCTTAATGAATTTCGTTCAATTTAGGAAATTAGTTAAATACAACGCAATATGTAATTGTTTTGAGTCAATACAGTAAGAATGTTCACAGCTTGTGATTAACCTTTCTAAAACCCAAGGCAAAACATAAGTTCCATGAAATGGTTTTAATTTATTGTAATTATTAGTATATAAATCAAATTCAAACATTGGGAGAGAAGCTGATCTGTCTTATTAATATTGAATAATTGCAATATTAACAATGCTGGTAGAATTCATAAAAAATACGTAAATTTGCAATGATAAACGAAATTGAATGAATCTTAAAATTTATGGGCCCATTAGTTGGAAAATTGTATTTATTAGGATTTAAGATATTAGTGTTATTAGAAGTAAAGGTTCCTAATAATAAAGTTTAAAAGGGTAAAAGTTGTAATTGATGATATAACAAGATTTCCATTAATTTTATACCGGATTGTAAAGATCCAGGTGTTTATTTTACTGCAAAACCGGTCGCAGTTAAACAGCAGGTAAACAAGTTTGCCTTTACGCATTGAATTTATAATATGTAATTATTTGGCTTAATTTTTATCGTTCTTAATTAATATGCTAGTTAAATCTCTTTCATTGTAAAGTTATACTTCATTGTAAGAATTAAGCTTTAATGTTTTTTGTCGATTTTACAAGAAACGGACAAAACACATGGTTTAGCAACATTTTGATTTGTTTTTCTTAAAATATAGCATATTATAAAAATATAGACAGATTTCCTTTATTAAAATTTATAGTACTTATGAGAACTTTGGAAGGTTCGTTAGTTTTATTTTAAGCTAATATTAGTATTTAAGATAATAATAATTTCAACAGTAACGTTTAGTTCCCTTCTTTTATAAATATCAAAAGTTGAAAATCATCCACTGGATTTATTTACTGCATGTTATGCATGATTTGGAAGGAATCCTATTTATTATGGAAGTTATAAGTATACATAATATGTATGTCACAATGCTTGTGTTTAAGGAAGATTAGCTCTACCTTACGTATAGACATGTTAATACGCATTCTAAAAACGAACTTTGGACATAATATTTCCTAGTCTAAATAAAAAAGTAAAGTAAAGAAACAGCCTATAAATGTCCCACTGCTGAGCACAGGCATCCTCCTAATTTGTAAGATTATCCAAATTTGCTTTAAAAACTTACTATCTTACTTCTCAGACAAACTGAATTAAACGAAGTTAGAAATAGGCGGCTAACCGCCCGCCTTTTCACCGCCAGCCATTAATTAGTGAATTTCGGAGAACTTTGAAATCAAATTAATAAAATCGACGACTCATTTTAAATCATAAGGACTTTTTCACGCTATTTTTAACAAGCTAATAAAATTATTATAATAACGGAAAAATGCTATTGTTTAATCAAAGTTTTTATCTTTCTTCATTTAGAATGACTGGTCAAGTTGTAAACAATTCGGTCTCTGTAGCATAAAAGGATAAAGAGTGGTAATACATGAAATACGCATACCATCATCATCATTTTGAGCCCATCACAAGACCACTGTTAAACATAGGCCTCCCCCATAGACTGCCACAAAACACTGCCATCTGTATCCATCGATTTCCTGCAAAACTGCGTATGACTGCGTTTGCCGGTACGATGTTGCCACTGGCAAACCTTTCTTCCCCAGCAGTAATCGGTTCTTCGCGCTATATTACCGGTCCATTGCCGTCTTGCAGATCCTTAGGACTGTGTAGGTTACTCCAGTTCAGCTGCGGATATCATTGTTTGGGATTCTATCTCGCAGAGTAATTCCGAGCGTTGCCCCTTCCGTAGCCTGCTGGGCGACTGAGCTTCCTCACTGCGGCATGCAGTAAAGGACCATGTCTCGGATTCCGTATGTCATCACTGGCAATACGCACTGATTAACGCTATTGGAGTGTACCCCAATGTCTTAAAACGTTTACCATACACCCAATGAACAATACTCACTCAACTCTTACCTAAGACAAACGACGCTAGTAAGCTTTTATTAAAATAAGATAGTTCAACCCTTTTCAGATTTTTAGTTATTAATAAAATTTAAAAATATAGTTGAAATAATCTACTAGCATTACTGTAAGAATAAAAGGTGAGACACATCATACGTAGAACTTAGAGAGGAAATAGTGTCATTAGTAGTCAAGTCGCGTAAGATACAAAATGTGAGGCAAACTACTAGCTATGTTACAAAATAGTTGCTTAATTTTGTTAAGACTTTTTATAGTAGCCCACGTAAATCCGCTTCTTGGTAAGGCAAAGAAATATAAACATTGTTAGGTATTTATTAAACTGTTACAAAGTTACCGAATAAAGAAGATTCAGCCACTTTATCGTAAAGTAGCATGCATTATCTGTTAAACAAATGTACAGAGGAATACAAGTAGTCTTTACCTCGCTGATTCTATAAATCTTTTATAATCACAGAGAGACTATGTAAAGAGATAATAAGGGTTCTCCTCACAAATAAAATATTTAATGAAAATATTTTTTTCTTATGACAGAAAGTCATGGTTGATCAAAAGATGAAGATGACAAACAATCCTTTTTATTACAAATGAAGTCATCAAAACAACGTATAAAGTATAATAAATAACAAGATTTTAGTGTAATGTGTTAAAATTCAAGTGTAAATGTACTCGAATTTATTCGTTATTGTGTAAGTATTTTCACCAAGTTGTTCCATCAGTCTGCATCTACTTTGTTTTTAAGCTTACACATACCTTAAAAAATCAGTCAGTAATAAATTTGAGTTGATTATTCATCAAGTCTATATTCATTATTATGTGAAAGATATTTCGCATTATATTTTCACCAGTTAAATATGCTTATCCACGTAAAACCACGTTTACTGGTAGTAGGATTCCTATGCAGGAATTCGTCTAGGTAGGTACCACCCCAGGTCAGTTATTCTGCCGTGAACTAGTAAGTGTGCAAATATTACAGTTTCGGTCTAAAGGGCACTATGAGCTAGTGCAATTACAGGGCAGTTGAGATTTAAGAACTAATATCTCAGGGTGTCGGGCGCAGTGTGGTACCACAGAAATGTTCCGGGTGACATAGCATTTGTTATGGGCAGACGTTGCACTTACCATCAGGTGAACGTTTTGCTCGTCTCGTCAATTTATCCTATAAAAAATATGCACACTTGGAATCGTGTGCTCCTTCATCATCATCTTCATTTTAGCACTATCAATAGTCCACTGCTGAATATAGGCCTTCCTCGTGGAATTCCCAAAATGAGTGTTTGTAGCTCTCATTTTGGGGGGATTTTGCCATAGTTGCCTCGCTTGGCAGGCATGTTGGCAACCGCAGTTTATTTATTAAGATGGTCCAGGAAGATGCTGCTGCCCATCTTCTGGTTTTAATTTTCCCTCTGTCGACTTTTGCGACACCCACCGGATGAGAAGGGGTTGTAGATTCTCTTAAGCCGCCACCACACGGCGAGTGTGTCTTCTCCCTTATTATTATTATTATTAACTTAACTTAAATGTACTATAACTGCGAAATTCTTGCTCCTACACTGAACCTAATATTAAGTACTTATATGACCGAGGTATAGTTGCAGTGCAGCAACGTTTAGTAAACCATATCGCTGGTCGTGAGTGGTATATCTTCTTTAATAGCCTATAAAAATCCACTGCTAGACGTAGGCCTCGATCAAACTGGGAGGATTATGCCGTCCTCGCCACGCTTGCCAAGCGGATTGGCGACCGCAGTACCAGACACTTCGTTTAGACACTGCTACCCGTCATCGGTCAGAATAATTTAGATCTGGCATAACAGAGATGGTTATTCCGCCATCAATCGGAGGCCATACGGTTTTCCTGGCATTTCCCTTTGTCAACTTTTACGACACCCACGGGACAATAACAAAACGCTAGTATCCTTATTACATTTCAGCGCGACAGGGTTATGTGTCATATCGTTTACTAGACCGAATTGTGATGTTTGCAATTTGCATGAAATTGGAGCAAACTGGCGGTCGTTCTCCTTTGATTAAAATAAATTCCAGCCCTGTGGGCGACGTGAATACAGAAATGTCTGACAACGTCGGTCCTGTAACAAATTGTTAGGATATGAAAGAATGCAAAGGAATAGTAAAATCGTATGGGGACTTTATAAAATCCGAACAGAATTTTGGTGACATTTTTGCTGCCTTTTATGAAATAGAGATAAAAATCGCAATTAATGGTCCAAAAAACTTAAGTAAACTAGAGAGACTCCAACTTAAATGTTTATATTTCTAAATACCCCCAAATTCTGTATATAGTACGTTACTTTCTCTTTATAAGTATATTCACACCTCTTGCATTTCCCCCATAATTACGGAAATTTATTAATTTGCTATCCCAGACCTATTTCTCCCTGTATGATGTTCTTCTTACAACACTTACCCGCCTCACTGAATTTAAGTCTCTATTACAGCTTGTTAAGTCTCCTTTTGTGCGTGTGTTTTAAGCAATTATATATAAACAAATTAAATAAAAAATATATAGTTAATTTAATTGCAGTAGTCAATGTTCATTGTTTCAGACATTTTAATAAGTGCCTAATGAAAAAAACTTTAACCACTACTCAATATCTGTGTTTCTACTATAATTGAGCTGATCTGTTCAGAATTTTTAATAACAAGTGTCGTTAACGTAAAAGAAGAATACGTTTTGGATAATAAAACAGTAAATTTTTGTGTGTATGTATGTTTAAGTTTATTAAGTAATGTAATTAAGACTTCGTGTGACATTCGACAATTAATTTTGAGAGACCCTAAACCGGTGGAAGGAAGCAAATTGGCATCTTTATTTAGACCGAAAACTCACGGACGGCTGTTTGAAATTTGTGGACTGGAGTATTTCAACAATCTTTATTATTCTTACAAAGTATTTTAATTTTGCTTAGTTATCATTTTGTAAGATATATATAAAAATTAAATAGATTACTAAAGATGGCATAAAAAGTTTAGTAATAGTTTATAATTGCCCGACTGCGGGACGCAAGCGAAAGTTATAGACCTGGAGCAGGGTGAGAGTAGTGGGCTTCGGTGGTCCGGGGTGGCAGTCTCAACATGCCTATGAAGCATTTCATATTTTTCTTACACATGCGGATATCCTCACGATGCTTCACTCATCGCCGAGCACGTGATAAATTAACAGTAAAATTATAATGAACGTTTTTAGTTCTTTTGGCACAAGGGATCGAACTAGAGTTGTTTATGTACTATGAAAATTTCGGCCTCCAACTCACCATGGCTCTAATATTAATTACGTTGAACATATTTTGGAGAATAATTTTAAAATACTTCTCCTTTTCTACTTCTTCATTAGCTTGTAAAAGGTCCACATGTGAACTTAACTCCCAAGTTAGTTGAATGATTTGCATTGCAAAGTTTTCTAGGTGACACAGTATTTGTTGCGGTCGGATGTACTTATCATCAGCTCATCGATTTGCTTGTCTCATCACGTTCTTCCATAAAACAATCTGAACCTGCGTCTTTAAGGAACGAAAATCTATCTACACATTCAAAAATAATACGAAAATAAAGCTTGTGAAAGTATTGAAAGGGTGATTCGATTTGGACTAAAATAGAACCGTTCATGCCGCCGTATGTAGGCCTACACTAATTATTAGGAAATTGCTTATTTAATAGGAAAAACAAATATGTGTGCGTTTTATAGTGACACCTTATGATATACCTTATGATGATGATAAGATTTCCTGCTTACTGATTTACGACAGCAATAACTTCCGAATACTGACATAAATTAACAAATGCGGAGGAGATATTATAGTACTACAAGTATACTGTGCAAACACATTCAAAACATTGTTCAAAACACTTATTCCCGATATGTCAATTATGCGATAAGGTCTGAGGTAGGATAGAATGCAATATTAGAGACACGGGAACCAGCACAACGCAACGAAACCCGGAAACCAACAATTTGTGTTTTTGCACAAATATTGGCTGCGGCTAAGATCTGAACCCAGATCCTGTGGGTAGAAGTAACCACTTGGCCACGCCAGATCATTTCATTCCGCTTATTAGATTCGTGAGAAGCAGCAAAAATTAAAAAGGGTTCATTTTATTTACGAAATTATGGTGAAACGTTTGTTTTAGATGACACTACACTTTACTGACAAAACACATTTTCATACACACACTAGGTGCTCGTATACAGATTTATATTCTCAACAATAAAAACAATTAATCGGAACAATCATTCGTTACTTAAATATATATTGTTCGAATTTAAATCGAATCCGTAATTCAACTTAGATAGCGCAAGCCATTACAGGCAGGACGTAAAATTATCTGTTAAATGCCGCTATGGAGAAAATTTAGTATGACCTATATTAAAAGAAGTAAAATAGTGCTACTGATTGTTATGTACCAAGATATCAACTGAAATAGGAGTTAACTAACCTCCCACGCATATGATTCACGCAATATGTCTAGACATCCAATTTAAATGACACATTTGGGAGCTGAAACAACGGGTGGAAACGCGAAAAAATGTTGCGTATGAAAGTATTGAAAAAAGGTCTTTTTCTTCTTAAATCTTAATAACAACTGTATATGTATTTGTCGCGAAGAGAAAAGTCGTAAAGAAAGAGGTAAGTTGTGAAAATCGTTTGTTTACTGGTGGTAGGATCCCTATGCAGGAATCCTTCTAGGTAGGGCCAGTTTTTCTGCCGTGAAGCGGAAGCATGCAAACAGAACTGTCTTTCGGTCCAAAAGGCAATGAGCTAGTGTAATCACTGGGCATATGAGACTTAAGAACTGATATCTCGAGGTGACGGGTGCACTGTGGGCAATACCCACCAAAATGTTCTGGGTGACGCAGCATTTGCACGTTGCACTTACCATCAGGTGAACGTTTTGCTTGACACTATATCCAATAAAGAAACCGTTCAGGGTCACGTTCGCAGATTATAGCATATCTGTGAACGTGCCGCAGTTTCAATGCTGTCTTCATGCCGTAGAGTATATAGATGATTCAGCACTCAGTAGCGTTTAGTTTTAGTAGTGACGCAAATGTTCTTCAATTAAAAAAACAGACATGCTATACGAAATAAAGGAGCGCTGATATGTTTTCAGAAGCGGTTTTCTGCGACGTTCTGAGTTCGTGATCACAATCAATAGTAACAACTATTGTATCATTAGAAAGGCAGAGGACTTTTTATGGGCTGTAATGATGATGATGAGCTGTGCTAGCTTAGAGGCCAGGGCGCTCGCCTAAAATTTCACAGTACGCGTGTGACCTGAGTTCGGTCCCTACCCCCGGTGTCAGCACCTCGAAAATTCTGCAGCAGTAAGAGCTGAATTTCCACGTGCTCAGCGGTGAATGAAAACGTTTCAGGAAACCTACATGTCTGAGGAATAAAAATGTTTCGGGGATATGTGATGTCCGCCAAAATGCATTGCAAGAGCAGCGTGGCGGACTCTTCACAGCTCCAAAGACCTCATGTGAGGAGACCTGTGCTCAGTAGTGGGACATTTATAAGCTTACTAATTTTTATACTTTAATGATGATAACGTATAAATATGAATAATTTGAAAACTATTTTGTTGCACAGAAGAGTTTCATTTTATTATGTAAAGAAACATTAGTAGGTAGTAAATACCAATTACAATTTAAAGATCAAACGTCAACATTATGTTTTCCGCCATAATCTACCACCCCATCTCATCCCTCGGGTGTTGTAAAAGTCGACAGTGGGAAAATTCAACTAGAAGATGGGCAGCAGCATCTTCCTGGTACATATGCATAAATTAACTACGGTTGCCAACTCGCCTGCCAAGCGTGGCAACTCTGGTAAAATCCCCCCAAAATGAGAGCTACAAATTTTTGTGGCAATCTATGGGTGAGGCCTATGTTCAGCAGTAGACTTGTGATAGGTTGAAACGACGACCAGTAAACAGATCGAGCCCATGGTTTTATGCACGGTGAGAACAAGGATTTTGCTCGAAGGGAGCGTCGGCGGTACGGCGAACAGCTTATGTTTTGGGATTGCCACAGTTGTTATTTAGTCCGAATATCCGATAGACCACGGCGTGGCAAAAAAAGGCGAAATATTCTTCCCCTGTTTCTTTCTCGGTCAGATGAGCCTATAAGAAACGGTAGAAGATCGTTAATAAAATGATGATTGACTAACCATATTTAAATTTTTCCGTCGCAGAATAAATGTTATTAAATTCGGTGCCGAAGCGCCTATCTTCTTGTGTGTTATTTGAGATGTCGCACGAGTTTACGAGGCCATATAGCTTAGGGAACTAAGGAGGAACTTGACATGATTTGAATATGAATAACATTCATAAATGCGCATGTTATCTATTGTTATTATACTAGTATGCCGTGCCGTGTGGTGGCGCCGTTGATAATCTACCACCCCATCTCATCCCGTAGGTTTCGTAAAAGTTGACAGAGGGAAAATGAAAACCAGGAGATGGGCAGCAGCGTCTTCATGAAACATCTGAATAAATAAACTGCGATTGTCAACCCGCCAGCCAGGCGTGGCAACTATCGCAAAATCCCTGAAATGAGAGCTACAAACTATTTTGGCTATCTATGGGGGAGGCCTATGTTCAGTAGTGGACTTGTGATATGCTGAAACGAAACTAGTATGGCCTGAGCTTAGTGATGCTCTTATCTTATGTTATGATTGTCCCTGTGTCTCTAACACTGTGCATCCTAGCCTACTTAAGATCATTTTGCATAAATGTTATATTTGGCGCATGCACTTGTGGAAGACTGAGTGCCTCTGTGTTGGCGCGTACACTAGTGGCACTATAATATATCCTGTACAGTTTTTAGCGCTTCTGATAGTATTCGAAAAGTGTCACCAACTTTTCTTACACATTCCCATTTTTTTAATTATTTCGTTGTAAATGTAAATATTTCGTAAAGGTGCAGGTAAAGTTAAAATATTTTTTTATTCTAGAAAGTGAAGAGATGAACTTAAGGCTGTCCTGATGGCAAGTGTATCCTCTTCTCATAATAAATTTGTTCTGTTTTGCACCACATCGCTTGTCACCTTCATCACAGTAATTCACTAGCTCACAGTGCCCTTCAGAAATAAAGTAAGATTGCCAAAAATTCATTTACCTCACTTTACCAGCGGCTATCAGAATTGGTTGGAGTTTAAAGATATATATGTTTCTTTGATTCATGAAGAGAAGAGCATCGATAATATAAATAAATTTCCATTACTTGCGAGCATCTCTTCATGGTAGTGCTGCTTTAATAATTAGAAGCTTAGACTTTAGGGCAGACAACTACCAAAACGCATGGAAGTTACTTTGTGACAGATACGATAATAAACAATTATTAATAAATAATCATGTGCAGGCTCTATTTAATGTAGAACCTGTATACAAAGAATCCAGTCAAAGTCTTAGACAAATTGTAGACGTTACAAATAAAAATCTTCGTGCGCTGGCAACACTCGATCAGCCAGTTGAACATTGGGACACCCTCATAATTTATTTAATGTCTTCAAAATTGGACACTGTCACTAACAGGCATTGGGAAGAACATAGGAATTCTCTAACTGACCCACCCACTTTAGACACATTTACCAAATTTATTACGAACAGGTCTAATCTCCTGGAGACACTTGAGGAGGCTAAAGTGGCAAAAACAAAGCCTGAAACATACAGTAAGTCAAAAAGCTTTATTATTTCTTCGAGCGGTAATAAAAAATCTTTAAAAATATCATGCCCCCTATGTTTCAAAGGTCATCACCTATTTAGTTGCGAACAGTTTAGGTCTTTACCTGTCGAAGGCTGAGGAATTGAAGGTTTGTCTTAATTGCCTCCGTTTAGGACACTCAGACGAAAGTTGTAGGCTTGATCATTGCAAGTATTATACGGTAAAGCATAATACATTGTTGCACATGCATAATGACCCCCCCATATGTGAACAGGCAGCCTTGTCTGCTAACAGTAATGCAGATGAAACAATGAAACATATATTACTATCCACAGCGTTGGTGAGAGTCCGGGATAGCAACGGGACACTGCACAACGCCAGAATATTACTAGACAATGGGAGCACGGCTAATTTCGTAACTCTGGATTTTTGTAACAAGTTACAACTAACTAACACGTAATGTAACTTCGAAGGTAACCGGCATAAGCAATCAAATGTCAGACACTACTCAATCCTGCTCTTTACGCATAGAGTCTCATGATGGATCGTTTGAGACGTACATTGACAGTTTTCTCCTGCCTAAAATAACGTCATCTATTCCTCATACATTCATCAACACACAAGGCATTCCTTTACCGTCAGGAATTTGTCTAGCCGATCCCTTATTTCATGTCCCTTCTGCTGTCGATATATTAGTTAGAGCAGACATATTTTAGAATGTAATAGGAAGTAACCGCATTCAATTAGGAAAAAATAATCCCGTACTTTTTGAAACAAAGTTGGGCTGGTTAGTATCCGGTATCATACAACAACCTAGTTATCGAACAGTTTGCATGTTCGTACAGGATAAGGACACAAGCACAGATCTCACACGGTTTTGGAAGCTTGATTCAATACCACACAAATACAACTACACAACAGAAGAACACTCATGTGAACAGATATTTTTAGAGACAACAAAACGAAATAGCGACGGGCGTTTTAAGGTTAACATTCCTTTGAAAGAGTCCGCGGAAGTCTTAGGAGATTCTTATGAAATGGCAAAGCGACGTTTTCTTTCTTTAGAACGGAGATTTGAAAAAGATCCAACGTTAAGAGAGCGTTACGTGGCTTTCATGAAGGAGTATGAAACTCTAGGTCATATGAATAAGAATCTTAGCCCTAAACATACACGTAATGCTTATTTTTTGCCACATCATGGCGTTGTCAAAGAATCGAGTAAGACTACAAAACTTCGCGTTGTTTTTGACGCTTCGACTAGTACGACAACTGGTAAGTCATTTAACGATATTCAGGCAGTTGGCCCTAGGATACAAGACGACTTACTCTCAATTTTACTTCGTTTTCGTCAGTACAAATTTGTGGTCTCTTCTGATATCGAAAAGTTTTTCCGACAAATAGAAATTGATGAAGCTCAGCGCAATCTACAACAAATATTGTGGAGATCAGAACGTCCGAGCAGTATAAGCTTAATGTCGGCAACACCGAAACACAGTAATGTTTGCACACTACTGCTGTACGGCACAAGAACTGAGCCTGCGATGGAACCTACCTAGACGGAGTTCTGCATAGGAATTCTACCACCTACTTAGTGTATTACTTTCATTATGAACTCTACCTTAACTTTTTATGGATTCTTCTGTGTCCCAAGATAAAATTTGACACAATTGTACACGATCGAAAAAGCACGTTTTTTGAAAAGTGAAAATTCATATTTGGAATTACAGTTGGAAGAACAGTGTCCTGTCCCAGTAAGTAGATGCTTTGTAATAAAGAGAACGAAAAAGTTATTCATCTAGATTAAATAAAAGTATTGTTACCGAAAAAGCAATTCAGCTTGATAAAAGTGTCAATCGAATTACGTGCCACAAAGGATTTGTTTTTATAGATATAAAGACAATGTTACTCGAACAAAGGTATAGAATTAAAACTTTGAAGTTCGTAACAATTAGATATTCCGATGTCAGAAACCGTGACAGATGTTAGGAAATAAGTTTTTCCTTTTAAACTTTTCATCGTAATATATTTATATAAATAACAAATGAATCAAGAAAACCTCAAAAAGCTGTGTCCTGGCGGAATAAAAAAATCCATAATCCGTTCTCGTTCTGAGGGTGGATTAAGGAGATAAATGAATTCGCCTGGCAAACATAGCAAATGCGGAATAACCATCTCAGATTTTTTTTTTAAATATATATATGCCAGACCAAAATTATAAATACTGGTGGTGCGAAGTTTCTGGTACTGCGATCACAAATCCGCGGGCTAACTATAACGATAACAGCAAATCCTCCTAAATTGGGAGAGCTGAATGCCCAGCGGTGGACATTTAACAGGATGGTGACGAAGAAGTAGAAAATTCAACATAATTTAGTTCTCATAAAATTCCACGAAAAATTAAATTTTATATACCAAATAGTAAATCAATATCAATAGACTTAATAAAAATGAAAGTTTTCAGTGCACAGGATACGGATAACGGTGTGCCGTTGAACAATTTTTCAATTTGCAAATGAATTTTAGATTAATGCATTATGATAGTGTTGTCCAGTATTTTATTACAGTATACATATATTTTGAAATATAGAAGCTATAGATGTTGAGGTAAGCCAATATTATATTATTATATTGGAATGTTAATAATGTGAGTTAGATGATGTAACAATTTTAGTATTTTTGCGGGCTGTAAGCATTGTCTATTTAAACTAAGATATTATCAACCTGTTGTGTATTTAGTAAAGGGAAAAGATTGGAGAACAGAGCCCAGGGTAATCCTATTCAATGTCAACATTGACCGAACTGATTGATACCCGGACAAATTAAACAAACCCGGTTTAGAATAAAACGTAAATAAAAAAAAGTAAATTTGCCTTAGCTTTTAATGTTTTAACTTTTTTACGTATTTTTCAATGTATGGTGTAGTTACTTTTGAAGACTATTTCTATTTATTTGCTAAGCGTGGTAATCAGGGCTTCCCAGAAAATTCAGTGATCAGTGTAAGCCCAGAAAGACAATAGCGTACCACAGAAATCTTGAAAAAAAAAGCTCTTTGCTTTACACATTTATACATTTAGTAAATTAGTTTTCACTGATGAATTTGGGTATTACGAATCAAAATCATCTGAATGAAGTCAAGCATTTCTAACCGCAGAAGACAGATGGATTTAGTCTTTATACCCGCAATGTAATTAATCACTGATAATGGGAACGCAGAAAATACTCCCAGAGGCGTGACTTAATCTCAGTTTAGTTTGGCAGTTCTAGTTTTACTATTCAAAGTCACTACCATGACATTAATTATTTTTTATATTTTTCACAATAGTTTCACAAAATAGAAAGCCCTATTTTATGATAGTGTACATACAAAAATTATGGGTTTTTGACACTGTATCTAAACTTTCATCTTATTCTTCTTTAATATTTCTTGGGCATCGTAGGTAACTTTACTGAGACAAATTTAATTTAAGATCATATTCACAAACACCACAAACAACTAATAATAATACTAATAGTTTATTGTAAAAATGAGTTAGAATTTAAATCAATACAGCTCTGGTACCTGAAATAGCGTAAGCCGTGTGCCAGGAACCAGTTCTTCCTCATGGTTTGGAGTATTTCTCGTACATTATACAATAAATATTCTTCTACAAATATTATTAAGTTTTAAGCAATAAGTTATGTGTGTGTGTGTATGTATGTGTGTTTGTGTATGGGTGCATAGGCTCGCGCTTGTGTATGTGTCGTTATAAGTTAGTGTGTAATGTGTTACTTTTTTTTAATGTAAAAGATTTTCCGCACTATTCTTTTAATTATTTATCTATTTTATTTTGTCGTATTGTTATCTGTTATTAGCTTCTTAATTATTAACTATATATTAAAGTTCAGTAGATTCTCAGTCCCAGTGTAGTCAAATACATTAAGCAAGTCCTTGATTTTACTTTTAATATTATAATTTGATAATTTTCTAACTATCTGTATGACATACAAAAATACAAAAAATAGTCCCGTGCGGGAATCAAACCCCCGGCCCATATCGTAGCATAGCGTATACATTTATGTGTTTACATATGAATAATGTGTGTGTGTGTGTGTGCGAAGAAATCTTCTAGTAAGCCAACGTTTTTTCAAAAAAAGTGGGTACAATCCCCACCACGGTATTATAATCGGTACCACCGATGCAGAAATTGATCAAGACAGCATCTATGTACATCCTCTCGAATAATATTGAGTCAACTGATTTCTTTACAAAAGTATAATGAATGTATGTCATTATACTTGGTTATGTATTATTTTAAGAAGTCAATATTATAAAATTGTATCTAGAATATCCTATATTAAAACTATACAGAGTATAAAACCTCAACAACCTAACACAGCCAACATTTTAAGGAAGTCATAAAGAGTCTCGTTCGCTATTTCGCCATCTTGAAAACATGGCGCGGGGCAATGAAAACCTGAGGCAGTTCATGCGATATCAAAGGTAGGAAGTGCAGAGTTAAGATAAGACGCTTTGGCACACGTTCTGAGTATCACATTTATGATACGTTTAAATAGATTGAACAGTAATGCTTGTAATAAAATTATATAGTTCTATTTTAGACACAATTTTATTTTTATGTATTGTATAAGTACCCTTATTTGCAAATCCAAATTTATATAGACAGAATTGCTCATAAACAGATAAAGCAAGTGTGGTCTTTCTCTCTTTTTTTTTGCTTCCAGTGATTTCTTCTAGTCAACCTGAGAATAAACAGGATTGGGTCTGAACTGAACATCATTATGTGGGTCAGCGATGTATTAAAGAATGCGGGATATATAATAATATATTAAACATATACTACAATAAGTAATAAACAGAAAGACATATATAAATAAAAATATAATAGAAAGATAAGAAAATACATATAAAATAAATGAAGAGTTAAAACAGTCTCTTCATAGTCTACTTAATATTTTAGGTCTAACGTATTTGAGATATTTGAGATTGTTATTTAGGCCTCTATGGGAGGCCACAAAACTTTCGGGCAACTGGCTTTACACATTACACATTCTGCGGTGCTGACGTTAATTTTAATAAATTAAGAAAACATAAAAAATATCTTTATTATAATTTGCGTAAATTTTCATGACTAGTATAAAATATTGTCGGTTATCCAAATCTCATCCATATACCAATGATCTCAATTATCCATTATATATAATGCAGATATTAAATCCTTATAATATAATAAGTGTCTGTTTATCATTCCGTTTCTCGTGCATCATTTTTCACATCCACGAAACCGCAATTAATATGCAATGAAACGTTTCGTTTCATTGCACGCATCACATGCGTACGTTGCATATCAAACTTGGCAATTACTGGCTATGAGACAATTTTATTCTTCGGAATGACAATGCATCGTGTTTGAGTCACATTGACCATTTATCGACAGCTGTCAGTTTCAGTGGCCGTTATTCTATTCATCATCATTTTACCCTATCACTAGTCCACTGCTGAACATAGACGTCCCTCGTAGATTGCCACAAAAGTTAGTAGCTCTAATTTTGGTGGGATTTTTATCATGCTTGGCAGGCGGGTTGGAAACCGCAGTTTATTTATTCAGACGATCCAGAAAAATTCAGCTGCACATAGTTTGCAAATAATATAGTACCACGGTTTTTTATTTATACCTTGTTGCCCTCTAGTGAAGAAAAAACAATAAATATAAGTATAGTAATCGATATTGCATGCGCCAGACGCTGGCTATTAGCAGATTGGGGATTATGACGAAACTCTACACCCTCTCGCATCCCCTACCATTTGTATATTGTGGGCATGACTAATGGCGACCGAGACATGAGGGAGTTCATCGTAGGGTCCGTCAATCCACGTATAGGCAAGTAGATAAATTTATAACTTTGTCATTGTATATTATGTAAACAGTCTGTTCTTCTGATAAAGCTTACGGTTATCTTATGTCCGGGTATATTCTATTTATTAAAGGACAGGAGCACTTACTATTATTATTACACTTATAAATACGAGTACAATAATACCAAGAAACCAAGTTTTAGTTATTCGGCCGTTATGCCATATTTGTGTTTCGAACTGAAGGGCACTAATAGCTAGTGTCATTACTGGGCACATGAGACTTAATAACTGGTGTCTCAGGGCGAGGAGCGTAGTGTGGTGCCACACAGAAATGTTCTGGGTGAAACAGCATTTGTAGAACTGTTTGCCCACCTCATCATTTTAAATGTCTTCGGCCTATTTCGATCGACGTCTAAGCGACAGCGAATCTTCTACGAATTGTATTACAACCGTAACTGTCTCTCCAGACAAAAAAATATACTCATCCCAACCATCTGTGTTCGATGTAATTTCTTAAGTAGGGCGAAAAATTCGAATAGAGCCTCAGAATTATTTTTCGAAATAGATAAAAATCGTTAATTTCTATTTCTTCAGTTTAGATCACGCCTCTATTTTTTGGTACTATAAAACTACTGAAAAATTACTATTATAATAGTAAGGTTATTGGGAATATACAAGTATTCTTCAATTATTCTTCTATGAATGATATCTTAACCTGCACATGTGCACCCTACTGCAGGCTGACAAAAGAGAACCCAGCGACCGACTGATGGCAGAGGATACATCTATATTCCCGAACCGAAACGACATTTACCAGTGACGGGACACACCATCATTGGTGAAATGGTGCCACCACTTGTCTTTTTTTGGCTTGGCTTGGAAATAGCTTCCATGATACATGCTTTTGCTGGCGATTTCTAGAAAACCCCCATATGGACGTTGGACGCGTCTCTATATGTCTGTTAGTGAAGAAAAAGAAGAAGACGCAAAATTTACTATTTATTTTAATGTAAGTGAAGGTGATAAACGAACACAGTCTACTTGATAAATGATGATTTTGACCCAGACATGGATATCCATTCACAATGAAGATTCATCAAGCAGGATGATTGTCATTTGTAGGGATTTAGCTAGAAAGCCAACCTAATGAAAAATTGGGTTTTCGGTCACTCATCTTATGAAATATAGCAACCTTTAAATGTCACACTGCTGAAGCACAGGCTTGCTCTCATTTCCAGTAGGGGTTTAGAACCGGGAAGAGTCCGCCACGTTGCTCCAATGCGGTTTTGCGGACTTCATGTCCTTCAAATATTCTTCAGACATGCGGGTTTCCTCACGTTGTTTTCGTTCACACAGTTTGTGATAAATCAGCACTTAAAATTGCAGAACAATTTTAGAGATCCGCATCTCCGGGAATCCAACTCGGGTCACTGGCGTACTATACGGAGCACCCGGCAGTATGTATTTGCTATTCTGTGAGAACGTAGTACTTCTCACAATAATATTTTTATGTGCTATAGCTATAAATTAGTTATTTTAACCCTGATAGTCTGACGAAGATAATGCCATACTTCAGTAATTGTCTTGATATGGTAGCATTTTCTATACTGGAGTCTCCTATTTAAATCGGTGTAACTTGTAATTTACTCAGGGATTTTATAATAAGCGTTATTTGCCACTGTGTTGAAAGTGATTATGTTATTATTAATATTTTATTCATTCTTTACAACAACAACAACATTATAAACACCTATTATTATTAAAATTTTACAGGGAGAAAATGCAACATATTTTTAAAGTACAAAACTGTTATTATATACTGTTATATTTTACACATTTAACAGCTAAGAACATCTTTCTCGATCAGTCTCAGGACTGTAACAGTTCCGAACTCGTCGAGTAAAACATGATGATTATTGAATTAAAAAATATTCGATTATATTCTTTATTATTGACAGTAACCAGAAACGTTATAATGAAAAATGTTTTTGGTAAGATATGGAATTCCCCCAAAATCATCGTCGGTTCCGCAAGCATTTGGTATCGATTTAGTAGGGTGAAAATATATTAAGCGTTTGAAACTGCGTGTTTAGCGCTATTATAGCCATTCTCATTTCGCTCTCATTAACGAATTTTGCCATTCAAGAATAAACTTTACGTCCCTAGTATTCATTTTGAAAACCATTTAACGATTGCAATAAGGGTAATTTGGTTAGTAATTTCCGTTGAAACAAGGTTCACGGACAGGCTGCAGCCGTGTTTACCTGCACGCACTATATCTAGTGTTTTTTGTTAAGCTTTTTTCTACGACTCGTTCGAACTCAAGAAATTATCTCGTGTACGGGGCCTGTTCCATTTCAAGTAAAAAACGGATTAGAAAGCCTTGTACTAGATATCTTACACATTCCTAAAACAAAGTATGAACACAGAAGTAATATATATCCTCAATTATAGAATTACTTTAATTAAAGCTGTTTTTAAAAAAGCTCTAGAGTTAAACGTGCTAATCTCATGAAATAACATTTACTAGAATCGAATTAGTAAATTTACTGATTTTGGTGTAGGTGAACATGATGTAGTATTGTTAGAATTAATTATTTTCTAGCTATATAGAATAGACTGTGTGGTGGCGGCTCGTTAAAAGAATACTGCCACTCCATCTCATCCAATGGATCTCGTAAAAGGCGAATAAGGAATTAAACTGCACTGTGCACCCAACAGCGCATGGTGGCGATGGGCTCACCACTTATCACACCAAGTGCAGTATATTGTTTTGGTGAAACGTGGATTGTGGCAGTCATCTGTTTATGCAGTGAGTGCTGAGTCTCTGACTACCCCTTATGGGATACAGTCGTGATCTTATGTATATGCTATAAAGAAGGGACAGAGGGCAAAAAATCAATATCATTAACATATAAAATCACAGATGCCAGATAAAATTTAACATTTTCACAATCGTTGAAAGGGTCATCAGTTTGAACTTATGGGAATGTGGTTTTTTTAAGTGTGGCAACATTAATCTAGTTCGTCAGCTCACTCTCAGCCTCTTCTCTCCCCAAAATTTTGTTTAAACAGATTGAGTAGTCCGCAATGTCCGAAATTAAAACGTTTCTTAAATTCGAGAAAAATAGATCAACGTATTTTTTAAATAAAACTGTATTTATAATCTCAGTAAATATTTAACAGAGTTATATATAGCCTGACTGATAGCTTTTGAGAGAAAAACAGTCTTCCTTGAGAATTACAAAGTGGTGAAGCGATAAGAAGGAAATCACTCGGAAGCTCGCTGTTATTCGGTTTGGCGTTTCGAATACGGCCAACGCTTATGTCAGTGAGCACGTAACGAGTACGTCGAGTAATAAATCTTACGTCCAAATATATACGTCTATTTGAAAAGTATCATTTATAAGCAAGAATCAAGTCTTTTATCATTTTACATTGCTTAAAAAATCATAATTGTTAGAAATATCTAGGATATATTCTATAAGTATTGATTTCTAAGACACTTTTGTAACCATGTATAGCTACGCTAAAATAAAAGTAGTAACGTTTTACGAAGTTATAAAACAGGTAGGTCACCGCTTTAATAGCATCTCTAGCTATATTTTCATCAGTAAAATAAATTGATTAAAATATTACTGCATATAATCATAATTCGCTAAGCTAATACAGTAAGGTTGGCGGATTTCACATGTTTCTGAAATGTTTTAAATTCCTCACGTAAGTTTTTCCTGGATGTGTTCTTTCTCCATTAACCATGTGCTAAATCAGCATTTAAATCTGCATTAAAAACATTGGTGGCAGCATTGGCGATCCATGTCAGGTTGCAGACGTACCGTGAAATTTTAGTTAAGCACTTCACAAACTACCACGCCATCCAGTACAATAGACAAACCGTATGGTAAGGCAACTGCGATAGGTATAATTTAATATAAAAACAATGACAAACACTTTACTCGGTATTATGAACCTATATAGCCTCGAATGAAAAGTTGATTTTTAGAAAAATACATATTTAAGTAAAGACTACATTTGGATGATTTCGGATATAGTAAATGTAATAGATACAATATATTATACAATATTGTATCAGACAATATATTATCCCAATCTTTCGCTAGATTTTTGGGGCCGGTAAAATAATGAAGTTTTATATAAAAGTAAAACAATATTTAAATTTTAGATATCATGTTTTTTGAACATTGTTTACCAACAGTTCAAGAAAGTATCTGCTCATAGTGAGAAGTTAAATTAAATACTTATATGACATGACATTAACATTGAGAGTAACAGCCTGAAAACTTTACATTGGTAAGCACAAGTCTTTTTTACTTTTTGAGAGGGAGTTGAAACTAGGAAGATTTTTATTTTATTTCATTTTCCGGAAGAGTACCCTAGCCCTAAGCGGGCTGGCGGACTGCGCACAATAAAGTAAAGTAACTGCCTATAAATGTCTCACTGCTGAGTACAGGCCCCTCTCATTTCTGAGAGGGTTTGCACATGTCGTCGTTTCAGCCTAACAAGTCCACCGCTGAACATGATAGGTGATCCCCCATAGATAGCCACAAAAGTTTGTAGCTCTCATTTTGGAGGGATATTGCCATAGTTACCGCGATTGGGTTCCAGGAAGATGCGGCTGCCCATCTCCTGGTTTTCATTTTCCCTCTGTCGACTTTTACGACACCCACGGGATGTGATGGGGTGGTAGATTCTTTTAGGCCGCCTCCACACGGCAATATTACATCGATATAATTTTTATAGCTCAAACATACAGATTTCCTTACGATGAATTCCGTTACCTTCCAGCTCGTTTTAAATCGTCACTTTTTAAACGTATTAACAATTTTATTGGTGCCGACACCGTTGATTGAACATAAGCATTTGCTATGGGCAGACGTTACACTTACCATCAGGTGAACGTTTTGCTCGTTTCATCACTTTATCCAATAAAAAATAAATAAAAAAAAAGTCAGTCGCATACTCACATGTTATTTAAAGCGAGCGCCCGACTTTTTGGTCTGATAACGTGCACAATATAAAATATATGAAACAATTACTATAAGGTAAAACAATGTTATTTTATATTATACGTATTAAGACAGGCACTAGACGAAATCGAAATTCGACTATAAGTCACTTTCTTCTACAAAATATATTAAAAACAGTTGACATAATATGTTCCATTGCTGTGCACATGTCTCATTTCACTTTTTGGTGGACTTTTAGATCATTGTGTATTCTTTGGTCAGTGTTATAATCTACAAGGTTGTATAGTAAATTATTAAATAATATAATAATAAAAGATAAAAATAACACATACATATCACCTATCATCATCAATTCAGTTCACTGTTGAACATATGCCACCCCCATATTTCGACACAAAACACGGTCATGAGCCACCTGCATCTGCTTCCCCTTCATATAATTATAAAGTATAAATTATAAGGAAAAAATTATCTATGGAATAAAAACATCAAATGTCATGTAATTATAAAGAACCCTTTAATGAAACCTTGTGCATGCTTTAGTACTCAGGCTCTGGTATTGCGATAAAATTACTACGCATGTTTACTGATGCGATGAAGAGCTTAGATATTCAAGCTAACATATTGGATTAATGAATTATTATTGTAAAGCGATCGAGAACATTTGTTGTATGACTTAGACAAAGTCTAGGTTACTATTTTATTAAATCACAATCGTGCCACGATAGATTCTTTACGAGTCGACCATATAATAATATAAACCATAAAAGATATAAACTTTGCAAATACTGATCAGAAACACCTCAAGTCGTGTTAATAATTGTTATGAAATTTAGTTTTTAAAGCCAATGTTTATGTATTCTTGATCATATATGAAGAACTTTTAGTTGTTAACCTTGTGAATGAGAGTACTTGACTTCTACGCCACAGGTCTTAAATTTGAATCTCAGCCGGAATCAAAATTCGTGCAAATTGTTTGTTTTCGGGACTGATAGTGTGGTGCATATCTGCACTAATATTATAAAGCTGAAGAGCGGTAATCTCAGGAACTACTGGTTCGAATTAAAAAAATCTTTTGGTGTTGGATAGCCCATTTATCGAGGAAGGTTATAACATATGCTTCAACTCTTAGAGCGATTTAAATTAAACCGCGGGTGAAATCACGGGACACAGCTAGTCAAATATATGCCTGTAAACTCACAATACGAAAACCTAGTGTACGGCATTGTTTTTAATAAAAAGAAAGAACTTTAAATTAAGAAACGCTTAGAATTAAAGGCATTTCAGATGTAAGTTAATAAAGTCGACTAGGAAAATAAATTGTTGCGAGGGTATGATACTTTTCGGTGGTAGGATTCCTATACAATAATCCACGTAGGTAGGTACCACCTTACTGTCAGTTATTTTACCTTCAAACAGAGGTGTACGAACACCGCTGTTTGAAGTTTATATTTTTCGATAGCCCATGGTGATGAGTGTAGTTCTGGGTGACACCGCAACTTTTATGGGCATGCGTGGCATTTACCATCACTTGACTTACTTGTCATGCCTAATACCACAAACGAATTAACGGCCTATACCGTTAAAGTTATTTAACATTCCGGTAATTTAATTCTAGTGCACTACAGTACAGTATGTATATACAAGTCACGTTTCCATTAGAGTAGACAGAGACCACATTCCCACTTACTACGATCCTGACACACATCTTTCGCGTCTTCTATTTTCATGAGTGTTTTCATACAAGCTCGTCGGTTGCCTTCGACGTGTCTTTTCCTTAAAAAGTATATATATATATGTTATCTTGTATGAGATACTTATTATGACAAAAATGATTATCATAAACATATTACGTGGAGCGAAGCGCAAAGAAAGACAAAACAAGTCACCATCAATAAATAGACCGATAGCAATAAATCTTTAATTTATTGGAAACGTAATTGGACATAGCGTCTGTGATAAACATGCCATACATATTGACTATTTTATTTTGACTTTTGATATAAGGTCCTCAAAGTTATCGAACTGTGGGCGATATTGCTCCAGTTTTGAACGGACTAGAGCAGCTTACACGGAATATAGGGTGATATTAGGCATAAGAGATATAAAGTAGTTAATAATGGAGTTCATTGATTTGTAATACGATACGAGTATGTTTGAAGCTTTTGTCATATGTGGTAACTCGTGCAGGAATTTGAAAGTACGTCATCCATACTAATAGTTTTAATAAAAAGTAACTCTCTCTGCCCTTTCGTCTGTTTGTTACCCTTTCACGGATCAATCGTTGAACCAATATTGAGGAAATTCGGCACAGAGATAGCTTGCATCCTTGAGACGGAAATAGGATACTTTTTAGTACAACTCTATATACATGTTTTTGAACGTGCATCAGGTAATACTGTTTATTTCTCTCGTTAACATAAATCTCGTTAAAATATCTGTGTATTGTTTTAGCCGTGAGATGTATCAGAAAGTACGCAGCGTTCAATTAAACATACACTTTTTACTGGTGGCAGGATTCCCATGAAGAAATCCGTCTAGGTAGGTACCACCACATTTATGTGTTACCATCAGTTGCATGTTTTGCTCGTCTCGTCGTATAAAAAGTATTAATATAATACAAAAACCATGAGTGGTATTCCATGTGCAAGTTGCGAAAGCCTTTAACATGCAAAGTTTTACGAACTGTTATACAAATGGCACGAGAATGATTACACAAGAATAGCGCGGAATAGTTGTCATGCTTAAAATCTCTGATAGAATATTTTCAAAAGGCATGGTGCCACCATTTTAAAATGTTTTTGTTAATGACAATTTTGCTATTCTTTTTATGCCATGCCCGACGCATGGTGAAATGGCACATTTTAATGTCAAAAATCTCATCATCATCATCATCATCATTTCAGCCTACCATAGTCCACTGTTGAACATAGGCCTCCCCCATAGATTGCCACAAAACACGGTCCTGAGCCACCTGCATCCATCGACTTCCTGCAAAACCATGTAGATCGTCGCTCCATCTAGTGGGGGGTCGCCCTACATTGCGTTTGCCGGTACGAGGTTGCCACTCCAGAGTTACCATCCATTATTCAGGTGGCAAAAGTCTAGTTTCCGACTAAGGAAAATACTAGAATAATTTCGTGGCCTCCGATAAATAACGGAATTCCCTCAATGTCAGATCTTAATTATCAAGTTATAAGGTTGCGATCGCCAATCTGAAGTATGCTAAGCGTGGCGATTACGACACATCCTCCTAATTTGGCATAAGCGTTAATCCAGTGGATGATCTTTTAGCCTTCGAATCTCTGGAGTATATGCCAACTGTGAAAGCAGTACACGTGTTGCGATACTGAAGTCTCATTTGAATATTGTGACATCATGATGATTTTCTAGACGAAAACTATAGCAGTACATTTAATACATTTCATTACTAACTTTCCATTAGTTTTATTTATTTGTTTAGATAAAATAACAATTTACAAAAGGATACAACAGATTAGAATTTCCATCCTGTCGCGTTCAAAAAGCGGCCAATACATCAAGTACGTGCATGTAAGCCGACTTCAATCTCAGTGGATTGTCCGTGAGATACAATCAATGAACTCAACAATTTGCGCACAATACATAAAATTCTTTATATTTCTGAAGAAAAAATATAAAATTAAATAAGTTAGCGTTTAACTTCTATTCAAAACGTTCACTAAAATTTTGTATAGAAATTAAAACAATTCGTTAGAATTTCAGAATGAGTGCCGGGAAAATTCAGTTCCTAGCCAGCCTTCTGTTGGCAAAGAAATCAGCAAGTAAACTTTATAAAATTGTTGCATCGATAGTGATGTAGCCAATCTTACCTCCAAATGCGAGGATCTTATATTATACCTGCAACAATAATGATAATATTAGATATATTTACAATCTACTATTAAATTGTAGTATTGAAGTTATTACATTATTCACAAGCTCTTTATACAAGATGCAAAAGACCCAATAAAAGTAACTTGTACTATAAAAACTTGTCAAATACGAAATAGCAAGAATAAATCAGTCCCTTCACGCAAAAATTAAATACCTTCTCGACCAAAATATATGGAGGATCTGAATTCTGAAACGGGCTCATAACTATTGGGCAGATTTATTTTCTCGATGTTGATTGATAAACTACGAATACCCGATAAAAGATACAACTTATTTAATTTTAATAAATGTACTCCACTCCTGACGTAATGATAAATACAATCTTGCTTTTATCCCATATAAGGGGTAGGCAGAGGCCACACCCGTAGCCTAATTTTAGCGCCGAGTCGTGACGGGACGGGTGACGAATAACGTCACCGCCATTTTGGTATGAGTCAAAAAATATATCTCTCCATTGCGTTCCCACTAGTAGTATAGTGACAGCATTGTATATTATTCTGCACGAATATAGGCTTTCCTTACAATACCTTAGTCGCCTCTTACAGCACCTCGATAGGAAAGAGGTAGGTGCTATTCTACTCTGCCGGACACCTATCGGCTTTATAATACGCGTGAGCGAAAAAGTGATATTTGCGATAGAAAGCAATATTTACGAACTCGGTGACAGTAAAGTGTAAATAGAATTTGTTAAAAAAATATGACAAAAGGAAGTCCCAAATACGCTGTCATGGATGTTGACAGAGATTTCAGAATCTTGAATGAAACTAAAATTTTGAGTTTAAAATTAATTTAGCTACAACAACCCGCAGATCGTTTCATAAGCGTATAACTCTTAAACAGACTGCACCAAGAATAACGTACGTGAAGTTTCTTCACTACGTACTAAGAACAATGGAATCGTTGCTAACATGCGGCCAGACAAATCTCACGGTGTCATAGTTGGAATGCAGAAAGTTTTATTAGAAGTAATGAGTATATCCCGCCTATTGCTTGAGTCAGCGAATAGAGTATACTCGTAGTATAGTATGACACATTCTACATATAATAAATGAAGATACAACAATTAAATAATAAGATATCTATCTCTCTACAGGTCACAAGAGAACAGACAGATATGGTTTTGGTTCCTAAAGAATAGTAGTCTTAAATTGCGGTTGCCAACCCGCCTGCCAAGCGTGGCAACTATATAAAAATCCGCCAAAATGAGTGCTACAAACTTTTGAGGCAATCTATGCATTATATGATGAAATTATAATGATGATTGTGTCTTTTTACTCAGAGTAGACATGATTTACATTTCGAACCACGTTGACTTTTAACAGTTTATATTTTAACAGTTTTATTAATCAAATCTAATCATTATAATAATTAATCAAATATTTAAAAAGTAAAATATTGGGGCTAGAGTTTGATGTCTATGGGTCACGGCCACCATTTAGCATAAGGTGTAATGTTTTCTATGTATTCGTTTGTCACCCTTACTAAGAACATAAATATATCAAATAATATATCATTTTTTTAATTATTAACATGATATAGATACTGTCTGTGGTTAGGTTAATTGCGACGTAAATTTATGCCAGGATAAGAACATTATCAATGTAATCTGATAAATATAGTTTACTCTGAAAATTATATATATGATAATGATTAATTTCTGTATAAGAGATAACTGGTTATAAAGGTTTTACAAAAAAGGGCAAGAAGTTCACAAATTTAAATTGTTAATGTCGCGGCTGGCGGTAATAGTTTTTATAAGTATCTTATAGGATAATTATTTTTAAAGGACAGTATTTATAAAAAGAGCGATGAATGTGAAAATGGTTTAATGTATCGACGGTGGACAACACTACTGTGGTGTAACGATAACAACTGTTGTCATGGGGAAATTCGAAGTCCCCGTCGTCACCCATCCAAACCTTGACCGCGTGAGCAGTTTCAGCGCGTCAGTGCTTGTGAGCTATTGATTAAAATCGTGCAGAGACTTTGACGAGGACATCGTTCATCTGATGGTAAGTACAACGTCTGTTCAACGTTCAAATGCTGCGTCACCCAGAACATTTTTGTTTCCACACCGCTCTCGTCACCCGGAGACATCATTTCTTAAGTCCCATTTGCTCAGTAATTACAGTAGCACTCAGTCAGCCATCAGTGGACTTCAGACCGAAACACGGCAATATCTGCATACTATTGCATGCCGGCACAAAAACTTTCACTTTACTGCTTGTACCTACCTAGACGGATTCCTGCATAGGAATTCTACCACCAGTGACTCGGTGAGACTCCGTAACGCTGTGCTTCAATGCTGTTTTTTTTTGTATACATTCTATGAGATGTTCACTACTAATCCTCACCATATTTTCTTGACCGCTGAACATGAACTTCGAAACGGGTTAAATTTCCTCTAACCTTGTTAACATCTCATGTTAGTTGTCTCGCCCGTAAAATTAGTTTCTCTGTCAACTATAACTAAACGATATGTAAATCTATCTGTATTTGAATTAGAAAAACAATAGCAATCACTTACGTTGGCGTAATAAGTAAAAAATCTAATTTACGATACAACGTTTCATCGCTGCGATTTAGTTCGCAGTGAGTCAGTCTAGTAGATTCGTCTGATATCGACGTTCTTTTGGTTGATGTAAAAAAAAACAAAAGAACAACGTCTACATTTACTTTCTAACAGCATTTATATGTTGTTAAGTACGCCTATCGAAAGGTACACACCTCTTATTTTCAAAGCGTTTTAGATTCCGCTACGAAGATCTAGTGGGGTATGCGGACTTTGGATGCCTTCGAAACATTATTTATTTTTTAAACGTGCTAGTTTTCACACTGTGTTTTCCTTTGCCGTTGAGTACATTGATAGCTAGATAGATAAACTGTTTATTTGTAAAATTACAATACACGTATACATTATTTTGATAAATTAACAGGTACTAAAATATAAATTTATGCTACACACAGTACAGATGTGTGCACTGCAATGATACAAACAGGCCATGGCTCAGTGCATGAAGTGGACATTTCATCACCTACGGCCTGTTGGTATCATGTGTCAAATTTTTAGTGGTCACGGCACCGTAGATCAGGGTCAGGTTGCTCGTATTTTGAGTTGCCACGACCTAAACATGACACAAGTTTCACTGTGAAATTTTTACATTTAAAAATACATTCATTTATGGTACATATATCTCTCACAACTGGCCACAGGATTCCTCTCGTTTTGCGAGTGTATTTAGGGTTACCGTAAAAGGTTATCGTAATTTATACCCTCGCCTTACCTTATATTCACTAATAGTAAATGGAAATGTTTATACATTTCACATATTTCGACGATGTTAAAGCTTAAGGAAAGGAATAAAGTAGTTTGTCTCATTAATCTATTCGTAAATAAATGAATTTGATGAACATTACTTTAGCGAATCTGTAGTCAAATAAAGGTAAATAGCCTTATTCAAATATTACCTTATTAAATTATTTCTTAATATATTTGAAATACTTACTAGTACGTACCTATTAAGTGACCTTTACGAAATTGTTGTTTGTAAGTTATCATTTAAATTTTTTATATTTATAAAAAAATTATGTCATAACAAATTATGTTTTCATATCATATACACATACTTGTATAATACACAACACAAGCTTTGATAGTTTTCTTTCAATAAATATTATTATTTATTTACTCAACGGATTGTTCGGGTTGTATATATTTTTAGCGACTAATATTTTTGGTAGGTCACGAGGACACGATATTCACAATATGTCTAGACAAATAATTCTTTTCTCAATTGTGTACATGTCCAGTGACAACTAGCTGAGCTCAGGGACAAGGCGCTGTCTTTAAATTATTATAGTGTAAGCTCGGTTCTGTCAACACTAATATTTAAAAATTGCAACTTCAAATGTTAACTTGCTGCAACCTTGTCAGTGAAGGCGAACATCATGAGAAAACAAGCGGGTCTGTGGATGCCAATACTCTTTTATACACTAATGGACTTATTCATAAAAAAATACTAATGATAGATTTATAACACTGAATGTTTATAAGGATGATTAGGTCTACTTAACGTTTTATAAAATTCTGCTTTCTGATACTTCGACATGATTTTGTTGTCGTCATCATCATCATCAACATCTCGGAATTTGTATATTTCGCTGCAAACGTCCGTCAAAGATTGGTAAACTTTGTGTATCGAGGCTATAAACCTTCTATATTTTTTATGAATAAGACAGTTAGATTTCTCCTGTATCATTATTCCGGCAGAGTAGAATTGCGAATCCTGGCCGGAATTCGAGGACCCGTCTCGTAGAAGTCAGGTACTTCCAACTACAACCAATAGGCCACGCACTCTATAAGCTTATTACAAACGAGAACAAGCATAGTGGACCACACTAGTGGTCCGTTTATTTATTTATAAACGGAAGGAACGAGACGAGCAAGATGTTCACCTGCTGGTAAGTGCAACGACTGCCCGTAACAAATGCCGCGTCACCCAGAACATTTCTGTGTCGCACCACACTGCGCCCGTCCTTTTTTTATTGGATAAAGTGACGAAACGAGCAAAACGTTTTACGTTTATCTGATGGTAAGTGCAACGTCTGCCCGTAAAAAATGCTGTGTCACCCAAGAACATTTCTGAGTGATTACGCTAGCTCTTAGTGCCCTTCACACCGAAACATACAACATACATACGTTACGGCAGAATAACTGGCTCTAGGGAGGTGGCCTACCTAGACGGATAGGAAATCTACCACTTTATGGGCTGCTGCCTTACAAAAGTACTTTATTATAATAAGAACCGAGAGTCAAGTATTTTATCGGTTATGCCAACCGTAATTTATTTTACGAAATTATTAGCTATAAGTAATTTATTCCATGGTAATTTATTTCTTCGTGTAGAACATAAAATACAAATTTAATGCAAGAACCGCTTAGTAAACAGTTAGTAGTCAGTAACAGGAAGAAGAAAAACCAGGTCGTAATCCAGTACCGTAAAGTACTAGTCGCTTACCAATTTTACTTAATTAAAATAAAACTGGTTACACGCGGTAAATCTGAATTCGTGTATTAGTGTATTAGTTTAGAATACTTGAAAAAAAGAAGAAAAATAATAGAAAAAAAAATTAAATTATTATGATTTTTTATCTGAGTAATATTTGATATGTAAAACTGTTCATTATCACCATTAAAGCCTATCAAAAATCCACTGATGAACATAAGCCATCTCCATAGATTGCCTCGAGGCACGGTACTTAGCCACCTCCATCCATCGACTTCCCGCAAAACCGTATAGGTAGTCGCACCATCTAGTGAGAGGTTCTATATTGCGTTTACCGGGACGAAGTTGCGACTCAAAATCTTTTTTCTCCAATTGCCTCTTTTTGCTGATCCTAGGGGCTGTTTCGTTTACTCTAGTATTGCTAACATCGGAAATCACAAACGGACTATTATTTAATAAATATGCAATGATTATGTTCCTCCTTTAGGTGTCCAGCAAGTAGAATAGCACCTACCTCTTTCCTACCGAGGTGTCGTAAGAGGCGACTATGGTATTGCTATCACTATACTGCTCGTGGGAACGCAATAGGGAGTAATAATTTCTTGTTGTTTTATTAACTCGTACCAAAATGGCGGCGACGTGGTGTCCTTCACCCGTCACGTCTCGTTTCCCGCGGGGCGAAAAGTGGGCCACGGGAGTGGTCTCTGCCTACCTCTTATAAGGGAAAGCGTGATTGTATTATGTATGCATGTATGTTGCTACTTTTTACAAGCCTGTCACAAAAGTCCACTGTTGGACATAGGCATCTCCTAAGTTAGGAAGATTCGCCGAAAGAAATCGTTATACTTTTTGGAGGATATGCGATAGCTGTACCAGACACGTAGCAGCTCAGACTTCTACACCTTATGTCTGCCATATTTGAGAAGGTTATGCAGCCATTAGTCGGAGGCTGATGGTAGAATCTCTACATCCACCACATTGCTTTTATACGGTACCAGCTGATGCCCGTGACTTCTTCCGCGTTAATATAGGTTTTTCAAATATACCGTGTAGGCGTATTCCGTTACTTTTCCAGGATATAAAGTATCCTATATCCGTCTCCGGGGTGCCAGCTATCTCTGTGCCAAATTTCGTTAAGATCGGTTAAACGGTTGAACCGTGGAAATGTAACAAACAGACAGAGGGACAAAGAGAGTTACTTTCGCATTTATAATATTAGTATGGATAAACATTCATTGTCATCGTTAAGTTAAAAATTACATTTTATGAGAAAGAAACATATATCGTATTATCACGATAAATGTTTCTTTCTTTCTTTCATTTTATTTAATATAATGTCATACAACATATAAGTTGAATTCATTATATACAGTTGTTCTAAGTTGTGTAACAAAATCCGAATACACCTTTTAAACAAAACGTACAAGCTTTATTAAATTTTCATGTCTCTTCTCCGTGTAATAAATTCTATTTGAGGGATTCAATGCTCGCGCGTTCCCCCAGGGCTGTGTACTTTGTCAAAATATCCATGTGTTGTCCCTGATGCAATTCGTATAGAGTAAACAATCGTATTTGCTGCAGTTTCAATTTTAAATAAGAGTCGCGATAGTTCAGTGGTGAACACTTTTATTTTTTAAGTACATAACGGACACGGACGGACCGAACGGACAGCATATCTGACAACTACGCCGTGGGTTCGAATCCCAGCAGGAAAGCTAACATTTGTGAAAAAACAAAAATTGTTGGATTTCGTTTCTGTTAATGTTGTTATTGTCACCGTATCTCTGACAGTGTATCCTTATCTAACTTCGATCTTATCGCAAGAGAGTAATATCGGGCGTGTATAGGTTAGGATGAGTTAGGGAATCTGTATTTGCACTATATATCTCTTGCGGCGGTAGCTTCGGACAGTATTTGAAAGTTGTCGTCGTGGTCGAATCACTTTACATTTTTACTTATTAGTCAATCGTAATGTTTACGGTGTAGAAATTTATTACTTTACTATTTTATCGTCGTCGCTTCAGTCTAACACTAGTCCACTGCTGTACATAGATTGCAACAAAAGTAGTTCTTGTTTGGTGGGAATTTTACCGTAGGTTCCAAGCTTGGCAGGCGGGTTGGCAACCGCAGTTTATTTATTGATGTTCCATGAAAGAAGATGCTGCCCAACCATCTATCGACTTTTACGACACCCATGGGTTGAGATGGGGTGGTAGATTCTCTTAAGCCGCCACCACACAGAGCGCCACCACACGCTATATACTTCTACCAAAAATACAAAATGATTCGTCTTAAGCATTGGACCGCCTGTTTGTATAGTGTGAGCAGATTTACAAGCAAAATTGATATATTCTTTTAATCTTTCTTTTGTAAACCGTGGATTCGGGGGCCAGAGATGCTTTGTGCTTAACCATAGATAAACCCTGCACGGATTTCAGTGTGACATGATACAGAAAAAATTCAATTGTTCTGCCATTTTCATAATTTTTTAATGTGTTTTATGTTTCAGAAATTAATTCTAAATCACGGTTTATTAGGAGTTATTTTTATAATTAAAAATGTTTGATTTATGTATTCTTGGGTTTTCCATTTAACTATGATGTTTTTACACAAATTATAAACGAAAGGACTTCATAATGATTTCTTACATTTTCACGAATACTACACATTTAAATAAAACTAATTTGTATAATTATTTATTTTTTTTTTTATAGGAGAGGGGGCAAACGAGCAAGTGGCTCACCTGATGGTAAGTGATCACCACCGCCCATGAACAACCGCAACACCAGAGGAATCGCGGGTGCGTTGCCGGCCTTTGAGGAAGGAATAGGCTCTTTTCTTGAAGGTCCCTAAGTCGTATCGGTCCGGAAAAACCGCCGGCGGCAGCCGATTCCATAAAGTGAATTATGTAATAAAAATAAAATTAAATCTAAAACCAAGCATACCACTGCAAGACTTCAAGACACAGTTAGCTGTTTCTGCGTAGATCGGACCAAAAATAATAATTTAAAGCTGAAGGTACTTCGGGTTGACTATGACAACAGGAGATCTGTCAACTCAATCCTTCCGTGACCGTGGGTGCTGTAAAACGCTCGAAACCTCGGGTTATAAATAGTTCAAAATTAAACGCAATAAAATCCGTAAGAAATATTTTTGTTTAAACGATTTCATATTCTGTGTGATGTAAAGCACTCACGTACATAGGTATGTACGTGTACAGCGCCTAATCCATACGATATCTATCTCTGTCCCTCTGTCTGTTTGTTATACGGTTCTACCGCTGAACCGAACTTGACCAAAATTTGGCACAAAGATTACATCCTGGGGACGAACATTGGATACTTTTTATCCCGGAAAATCAAATTAATCTCAATTGACATTTAAAAAAACCTTTATCCACGCGGACGAAGTTGCGGGCATCAGCTAGTGTAGGTGTAAATGAAGAATACGTTAACGAGTGCATTGTACACTGTGGAACTCGACACCGGCTATTCGGATAACAAAAGCAAAGAGTGAGAGAAACCGGCAGCTGAATACTAAACTATGACCATTGAGTCTGGATTAACACGAGGTTTTTTGGTAGTATTTGAATGTTACCTATTGTGTTGTTATTTAATATTTATAAGAGGTTCATTAATTATGAGCGTTACACGAACATTATATTTTTTATATTGTTAAATCACAGTATCTCACAACCCGCCTGCCAAGCGTGGCAACTATGTCAAAATCCCCCCAAAACATGAGCTACAAACTTTTGTGGCAATCTATGAGGGAGGCCTATGTTCAGCAGTGGTCTAGTGATAGGCTGGAATGATGACGATGAAAATCATAAAACCAAAAATTTGCGACTTCCATAGATATTGGCCTCGGTTAAGATTCAAATCCGTAATTAATGAGTCAACATACAGGTACGCTAACCATAGGCAAGCGACCGTCGCGATATCTGCGTATCGCGTCTTTTATATAGAGTGGTGATGTCGACAAATTGGCGCCGTGCGGAGCTCAGGAGTAATCACGACGAACCGAATGAATCACGCAATCGATCTGTCGGGGACAATGCGTAAACAAATTTCTGAGTAAATATTTGGGCACTCACGGCTTAATTGACACGTTCTGTTGGCACAGTACCTACACCACGTTTTTTATTTTATTATTCATCCGTTTTGTGCAAGTTTCATTTTATTAAAATGCGAAAAATGAAATTACATTGTAGTATATAAAAACCTTCAGCGTTAAGAAAAGATTTTTTTTCAATTCAGTCCGGCTGGGTGACCACCGCAGGGCCAGCTATTCTGTCGTCAACCAGTAGTGGGTAAACATTAGTAGTTTAACGGACACTATTAGCTAGTGTATTTACTGGGCATATGAGACTTAAGAACTGATGCCTGTAGTGATGAGCGCTATGTGGTGCGATACGGAGAGAACTGTTGTGGGTGATACACGTTCTTTTATGGACAGACGTTGCACTTACCATCAGGTTTTTTTTAAAGGAGAGGGGGCAAACGAGCAAGCGGCTCACCTGATGGTAAGTGATCACCGCCGCCCATGGACATCCGCAATACCAGCGGAATTCCGAATGCATTGCTGGCCATTAAATGAACAATTTGCTCGTCTCGTAATACTTACTGATAGATTTTAAGCTATATATATATATAGCTTAAAATCTATATACATATGTAATTATTTGTTTTAACCTATATATATTCAATTTATTTTATAAATAATTTTGTTGTTTATTTGCACCCGCTTAAATTCTCTTCTTAACTCGCGGTTGACTGGTAGAGAATGCCCAATGGCATTAAGTCCGCCAATTTTACATTTACTGTGCAATAAAGTTTTTTACCACATAATGTAAAACTGCTTGTCTTAAGAACAACCCATCCCATAGTGAAGCCGCATGGCGGACATTCCAATCTTCTAAGAAATAAGAGGGAAGAAAACGTTTGCGTAGTACTCGGTGCAAAAAATTAACTTAGGTTTTCTAGCTATTAATGACATTTAAGTTTCTAGGTAAACGATAACTGTATGAAATATTGTGTGTATTCTCATGTAACGCTAACAGCTGTGCCGGCAGATGAACCGCACCCTTCAATTTAGATAATAATAAAATTGAAACAATAATTCGGGCAGTATTATTGTCCTAAAGAGGTCAATTTAGTTACATATTCATTAAATAATTGCAGTTAATTTCACCGGAACTATTATGGTAATTAAAGTTACGTGATGAAAAAACAGAACACTATTTTGGTCCCTTACAGCAAAAAGCGTAAGCGTTTCTATCAATATTGAAAGTAGCTTTAAATAGATTGTTGACAATAATAGGCTCGTTGAAGAAGAAAGGTCCAGGAGACCAACTACACGTGGAACAAAAATAAATTTACTTAATTTTTTGATTCCGGAGTAGAAGTATGTTAGTTAAAAGACAATTAAATAAAGAAATACACAGAAATGAAGTATGAATAGAAAATATTTATCATAAAAATGGTCAAATTGAATTTTTTTTATTGTATAAAGTGACGAAACGAGCAAAACGTTCACCTGATGGTAAGTGCAACGTCCGCCCACAACAAATGCTGTGTTACCCAGAATATTTCTGTGTGACACCACACTGCGCCCGTCACCCTGAGACATCAGTTCTTAAGTCTCAAATAAAAAATAATTTTTTGTGTAGGTAATTTAATTCGTTTATAAGGACAAAATCCCTAAGAGTTTTATTCGGAAGAAACTAAAAACTTTGGGTTTACACGATATTGAAACACGTATTTAAATAGAAGTACATTTATTACTATTGTTAAGCCTTGAAATAGTTTTTTTAAACCTCAGGAAAATACAGCAGTCGATAAATTAATTGAAAATGCTATAAACACTGACCTTGGCAATAAAGCCATATAGTAAAATAAACATTAAGTTACTTTCAAAATAATCTCTACATAGTATGTAACCACCCTTTTGGCTTCGCCGTAGTCGGGTTAAAACAAACCTGTTTGCGTCAATCAAATTGAAAACGTTCTTTGTTTTAAGCATATCATGGAGATACGATTTAGAGAGATTACTGTCTTTATATTACGTTATATTGGATGAATAGTTTAGATTTTACACGGGTGTTTCTGAAGACGTCGTCGCCGCTGCAATGTAATGTGTCCGAGACATCGCGGCGAAACGCAGCACAGTGACAAGTACCTATATACGTAAATATATAAGGCGAGCGGTGGAACGCGTTTGCTCTTCTTTTTCTTTTCCTACTCGCGAGTCTCTTCCGACGAAACTGTAAAACCCGCCGGGCTAACATACCATACAATTATAAAAAAAGGCGCTCTCTTCTGCTTGCTAGCGGCTCTGCTGATCGCGAGTCTCTGCAGATAAAACTGTTAAAGCAGACGGGTTAACAGCGATGTACACAACCGAATAAAAAGCGCTCATTCTAAAGAAATTAGGCTGTTGCAATGTATGTACGCGTGTATTTGAGCTGTGCAAAATCCACACGTAATTTATTGGCACTGGTAGGGCACCATCCACGGAAGGAGACGTATGCAATGCAGTATTTAATTAAATATTAATATCCCTCCTCCAGAGATTGCCACAAAAGTTTGGTGCTCTAATTTTTGAGGTATTTTGCCATAGTTGCCACCCACGGCCGGAGGGTTGGCAACCGCAGTTTATTCATCAGATGTTTCAGGAGGACGCTGCTGGCCATCTCCTGGTTTTCATTTTCGCTCTGTAGACTTTTACGACACCCATGGGAAGAGATTGGGTGGTAGATTTTCTTAAACTGCCACCACACGGCTATAATTCCTCCAAACTAGTCTCGTCTCGCGATTTAGTAGCAATGACTCCTGAATAGATTTAGAAAATATTTAATCTCATGGAAGACCACTAGAAAGCTTTTAAACGTGTATTCGCTATTTGCTCGTATTTACCAAGATTTCGTAAACTCCTTGAGATGAAATGTAGGGGACTGTATCAAAGAGAGTTTGTTTCACAAACAGATTGAAGTCTTTATATCGCCCGGTTTGCGAAATATATATATATAGATATTTCGAGTAACTTTCAAATAAACTACAAAAGAGTTCAAAGCTTTAGATACAGTTTCAACTTAAAAACCATTAACTGCAGGATATCTTTGCTAAAAGTTTAAAATTACGTTATAGATTTTACTGCCGCATTCAGTTGCTTAAGCTCACCTTAAACTTGATTTCCTGTATTAAATAATTACTACGTAATTGTTTATATTACCGTTAAGCTACTCGAGAGTATGATTATCATAACGTATAGATATTTTTGAATTCTGTCCCACAAGGTTTAGATGCTTTTTTAGGTGAGATATTCAGAATATTGGATCGTCTGAAATTGGAATCCAGAACCTAGACCTTTGACTAACCAGGTAGATACGCTAACTGCTGAGCCTAACATCGTCGTCTGTTAACATTGTAAACGAATTTTTTTGCTCGACATAAATAAAATTTTATCGTATTTTATGAATAAAAAGCTCCCCACTGTTGGATTGGTATAGATTACTTAAAAATTAGTTGTATTATGTATATATTTTTAAATTTAAATTATATGACGGATAGTTACTGTTAGCCCGAGGGCTTTAATAGCTTCGCCAGATTCAAAGGTGGTCGAGTGCTTAGGGCACTCGGCCGAGACTTTATTTGAGGGCAAGCCAGCGCAAGGGTCCCTGAGAGGGAACTTCGGCTTGAACCGTCACCCAGAGCGTGTAAGTAACTAACTCGTGGGTACCCGAGAGGACCAAACCACAGCTCGGTCAGAGCCACGCTATGGTAAACTAGACATTGTTTAATTTAGTTACATGTAAGTGTGTACTAGTACATATCTACTTTACATTTTTCGACATAAAATTATAAATTTCTACGTCATTCCTTTTTTCTTATTTGCATACACTCAGCGTCACAATAATCGCACCTCTCTGAGTTTGCGCGAAAAATGGCTGTAATGGCTAGAAACGAATTATATTTATTTAAATATTGGTATGTTTGAAATGGGTATTTGAATAGCTTTACATTATTAATAAAAAAATCATGAAATCATTAAAACATTTATCATTATAGAGCGTCAAAAATAAACACTGTCAAATGCTCCGCAAAAACCGGGATCTGGAAGAAAACGGTGCACATCAGAAAGAGATGACCGTTTCATCGTTACGACATCTTTACGAAACCGTTTTACAAATGCTGTTGAGTTGCAACAACAGCTTCGATCAACTCGGAGAACATCTGTGAGTGTTTCTACGATAAGAAGAAGGTTACACGAAAAGAGTTTAACAGCCCATAGACCTGCTAAAGGTCCAAAACTTACTGCACAGCATCGCAGAGATCGCCTAGAGTTTGCTCGCAATCATTGCGAGTGGACTCTAGAACAGTGGCGGACCGTACTCTTCTCTGATGAGACGAGGGTCTGTCTCTTCTGCAATGACAGACGTAGAAGGGTCTACAGAAGACAGGGGGAGAGGTTCACACAACCCTGCTTCGAAGAATCCGTCGAATACGGGGGTGGCTCGTGTATGTTTTGGGGCGGCATTTCCGTCGACGGGAAAACGGAACTTGTGTGCGTTTCTCGGACTCGGGGTGGCCGTGGGCAAGGGTCATTAAATGCTGGTCGGTACATTACTGAAATCCTGGAGGAACATGTGGTCCCGTATGCTGGTTATGTCGGTGATGGATTCATGTTAATGCATGATAATGCTCGTTGCCACACCGCGGCTATTGTACGGGATTATTACAGGAGGTCGATATCCCTGTTATGCATTGGCCAGCACGAAGTCCAGACCTTAACCCAATAGAACATCTCTGGGATGACCTAAAACGGCGCGTGCGAGCTCGAGATCCAGCTCCAGCCACTCTTCAAGAGCTCCAAGATGCGGTACTTGAAGAGTGGGAACAAATACCCCAAGAGGCTGTTGCGATCCTTGTAAGGTCCATGAAAGATCGCATGGAAGCCGTTATCAAGGCAAGGGGGGGTAACACTAGGTTTTAAGAACTTTTTTTGTATTTATTAAGTTTTTTTTTAAATTATTAATTTGCAAATTTGTACATACCCCGTCTTTTTCTTTAATTTCTCTTTCGTCTGGTTATAAAAGTAAAATTCAATTAAAATTCCTGAAAGCCTAATGAAATTACCTTTCGAATGATACCCTCAAACCACAACATTGCCATTGGCCTGTTGTGTTAAAATAGTATTTAAATTATTTTTTTCGGATGTGCGATTTTTTTGACGCCGAGTGTATATTTGCTTATATTTTCGTTCATTAAATGAATTGCATTATTACACTCGTTATACAATCGTTGAAAACGAAATCCGTCTTTTTTTTTAACGGAAAAGATATTTACCGCACATACAAAACAATCACGGGGTTTTTATGACAAATATGGTAAAGTAAACAAAAAAGACGCGTCACACAGAGTTGCGTTAAAACAACAAACTTCCAAAGAGAGCAAGCACAGTGTCGTCTTTTAAGTGACAACTCAAATATTAGTTACTTTAATCTAACAACTATGAAGCAACGCTTTCATATAAGAAACGTAAGAGTTTGTATGGTATCTTTAAATTCTCACCCGCGGATGTTACGTTAACTATTGGTTTGAGATAATCGGACATTAATTAATTTTTAGCATGGCTGGTTATTTTTCATAATACTTTTCTATATTTGTATTAATCTTCTGTGTTCAAGAGTGTGGTGTCTCGCCGTGTGGTTGCAGTATATAGCGAATTGATTACAACTAAGAGTTCAATTCTTTACAATTCCTCTGATATTGCAGATGTTCATGGACGGCAGTGATCACTTAACATCAGGTCAGCCACTTGCTCGTTTGCCCCCGCTCCGATAAAAAAAGTCGTTTTGCAGAGCGAGGTGATTAACGAAAATATTTTCTAACATGCGTATGCTTCATTGAGCTGTGTGTCTTTAAAACTTCATCATCTAATTTTAAAGAATACATGCAAAATAGTAATTCTAAGTGTACTTGACAGACTTTATAATATGAAAAACATTGATGCCTATTGGTCTTTCGAAATATTATTTCGATTTCTTTGAGCTTTCTGGGTGCCGTTGTTTAAATAATGAATAATTCTCTGCATATTATTTAATTTTTTTATTTATTTTACCGATATCGAAAATTTATTTTACTTATTCTAAACTTTACCACCAAAGTTTTAATATATCCAATTCACAACGAACTTTGTGTTCAAAATGAACCTAAATCAAAAAGTTTTAGGAAAATTTTCTATACTAATAACAGGCGTTAACAAAAAGTTAAATCACTTCAGACTAATTAATAATTGGATTTCTATGACAGTTAAGTGAAATTTTATTCACTTTAAAGTAGACAAAATTTACACTAGGGTTAATTCTATAACTGCCATTTTTTTAATTCATCATAGTTTTAAGGATTATTAGTATGGACCTAAATTTGATAACATATAACAAAGATTTTTTAAGTAGAGGATAATACTGTTTTAAACTTTTCACTGGTGGTAGGATTCCTATGCAGGAATCCGTCTAGGTAGATACCACCCCAGGGCCAGTTATTCTGCCGTGAAGCAGTAGTGTGCAAACATTACTGTGTTTCGGTTTGAAGGGCACTGTGAGGTAGCGTAATCACTGGACATATGAGATTTAAAAACTTATGTCTCAGGGTGATGGGCACAGTGTAGTGTGGACACAGGAATTTTCTGTGTGACACAGGAATTTTCTGTGTGACACAGCATTTGTTTTGGGCAGACGTTGCACTTATCATAAGGTGAACGTTTTGTTCGTTTCATCACTTTATAAAATAAAAAATAAAAAAACTAAATGTTCCACTTTTGGGCACAAGGCACAAGCCTCCGCTCGTGTTTGAAAGGGTTTTGTAGCTCGGAAGAGTCTGCGACCCTGCCTCAATGCAGGTTAGCAGATTTCACGTCGAAATATGATATTTGTCATTTACATATCGGATTACGTTACTGATGGTAGGATTACGATGCCTGAATTTGTAGGTAGTTCTCATTGGGGTAGTAGGGGTGCCATAATTGCCACGCTGGACAGGCGGAATGCAACCCGCAGTTCATATATTTAGATGTTCCAGGAAAAATCTGCTGCCCATCTCCTGGTTTTTATTTTCCCTCTGTCAACTTTTACGACACCCACGAGGTGAGATGAGGTGGTAGATTGAAGGATACTGATAGCTAATGTAATTACTGCGCATTGAAACTTAAGAACTAATGTCTCGGGGTGACGAAACCAGTTTAGTATTACACATAAATGATCTAAGTGACACAGAATTTGTTATGGGGAGACGTTGCACTTACTACCAGGTGACCGATTTGATAGTCTCGTCAGTTTCGATCATAAAACGAAAAAAAATCTTCAATAAACGGGGTATTAATGCAAGAATAATTTTAAATCGGATTAGTATTTTTGTTTAAATTAACGCGTTCAAACAAAAAAAAACTCTTAAGATTTATATATGCAAACAGTCACGCCTCTTTCTCATTGGGGTCGGCAGAGACCACATCAATTCACTTCGTAGCAAGTAAAATGATGTGGTATCTGCCTGCCAGGCACACATCTTGTGCTACTTTTACTATCATGATCATTTCCATACAAGCTCGCTGGTTGCGGGTAATTACGTGGCCTTTATAATCGTAGTAAAATGAAACCCCCAGTGTAAATTTCATTACGAAAAAGCAGTAACTACCGTTTGAATTATACGGCGTGTTTGCGTGTTACTTAAAATAATTACTCAATTCATCCAATAATATTATTAGATAAATTCACATTGCATAATAAAAGACGCATAATTTTATAACGTTGAATCGAGATAAGAACAAGATGGCGTGGTAGATATAATAAGCGGCAGGGCAAAAGCTTGTTTGCGGTTCGTTGATTGTGGGAATGTAACTCTGGGAGCCTTTCTGGGAAACTTTTAACAAGACATTTCTCCATGCATTATAGTCTTTAGTACATTAGAATAGAATATATTATATTTTGTGTACTCGTAATACTAGCTGGGCATACGTTTTGCCCTTTCCGGTAAGTGATTCGATGAGTTTGTTTTCTGAATTATACTTACTCGTAAGTAAGAAACTTTACGCGACAGAGTCGACAATAGCTCAAAAAGACGTCATATGAAATTTATTGTAATTTTTGTTAATCATAGCCAGAATGAAAACAGTTACTTGATAGATATTTGTTAGATATTTTTAGAAGTGATCTTCACTTTAGATACGCAATAACCCCGGTGATTTTGTGATTTTCCTTTTTGGGATTATACCAACATATGTAGTGGATATTAATTATATTGGAAATTGTTGATATTTTTACTATTGCAGCTACCTATCGTATTCTAGCATAGCTATAACTATAACTATAACTATAACTTACATGAGCCATCTGTGTTGCACCACACAACGCACGTCATCATCAGACATCATTTCTTAAATCTCATAAGCCCAGTGCTTAGACTAGCTTTCAGTGCCTTTCAGACCGAAGCACAGTAATGATAAGGTATAAGTATGTAATGATAAGGTACCTACCTAGACTGATTCTTGCATAGAAATCCTACCACCAATAATGTCCAGAGGATTTGACGTAGTAATAATGAATTAGACGCTGCTGCCCATTACCGGTCATCCTGACCATATTATATGACATAATACGGCCATATTGACATCTAGCATAAGTTATTCCGTGATCAATCGGAGGCCCTGTGATTTTCTTGGCATTTCTCTTACTCGACACCAACGTGACGAAATGGACTCACAAATTCTCTAACGGTGCCACCACACAGCAATATAATAGATATCTATTAGTAATCTTGGAATAAAAGTAAATTATTATATTTTGTTACTACATAGGTAATATCGACTAATTAAGCACATATGTACCTCCTGTACAATATTTCTTCATGGCGCTTCTTGTTTATGTCAGGAATACGTCCCATTTTAAGATTAAATGAAATTTAATGCAGTTTTTCTGAATGACAGAGCTTAAAAACTGCAACCGATAAAACCGATATCAATTCTCAATGTTTATGGTTCTTTAGGGCGCATATTCCTCATAATTCCTTAAGCCACTTCTGCTTTACTAGTTTTTTTTAAACTATGAATTTCTCTAAGGGCGATTGGAATGGGAATAAGTAGTGGTACAATGGTGAGTCTCAGCGACAGCTGCAAATTTAAGAGATATTTACTACAAAAAAATGTTATTTAACTCAAAAATTTATTCAAAATATTTAACAATACATAGCCTGTAGCACTTCTGGAATCGAATAAGTATATTGTGATTACCAGAATAGATTTTAAGATAATTTCTAAAATACATAATTAGATTTTTATATATTAGTATTGATTAATAAGGAGCTTAAGGGCTTCTTGGAGCTTTTTGAAATTTAAGTGAAAATAGATTCATTTTGCCCTTATTAAACGAAGAAAACGTGTCTGACAGTCATTAATACTAATTATAAATGCTTTACATGTCTCGGGATTTAACAAAGGCAAAGCTTTATGAGACAGTCTCGGCCTGCTCAATTTACAAGATTAATTCACCCTTACTTAAAGGTAACGAGGAAGACGAACATTAATTTAGAGAAACTGTTAGAAATACTTACCATAGCGCCACTTTATTGTGTAACCGGCGACCGCACGGCTCGGCAATCAGCGTATTTACTGAGTTCAGGGTCCGGGTTTGAATCCCAGCTGTAGCCAATGTTTGTGCAACACAAAAATGATTGATTTCGGGTTTGAGACATTGTTCATTATCTTATCGCGTAACGCGTTACATCTGATACAGCCAAAGGAAAACGAGTGAGTGAGTGCTTCAGTGATTGCAGTAATACTAACACTGGCACTATGATACTAAACCAATACATACCCAATGATATCTCATGGTAATTAGCCATTTTTAAGATAGAATTCCTCGGTAAGTGATGCCGCAGTGCCAATAATTCTGTCGTGATCAGGGGTGTGAAATAACGACTGAGCTTTGGTCTAAAGGGCACTGAAGCTTGCATATCTACTGTATATCTAGTAAAAACCCGTGTATAAGAACATCCAAGATGTGATGCATCGTCGCTACAAGAAGGCTGCAGTCTGTAACCATGTTCTGGATCAGATTTGATAAACCACAAATCCTCGCCTAAAGAACACTGATTCCTACCAAGGATGATTTGCGAGACTATTGAAATTAAAAACATCCTAATTTCAAAAGAAAAGATAGTTGGGTATTACCACCAGCTTGAGATCCAATAATTAATAAAATTAAATCAAAAACCAACTACCACCACTACACCACAACATACCACTGCAAGACTTCCAGACACCGTTACAGTTAGCTCTTTCTGCGTAGATCGAACCAAAAATAATAATTAAAAGCTGAAGGTACTCCGGATTAACTATGACATCAGGACATCTGTCACCTCAGTCCAACCGTGATCATGGGTGCTGTAAAGCACTTGAAACGACGGGTTATAAAAAGTAAAATTAAACGCGATAAAATCCGTAAAATTAGTTTAATTTAAATCCGATCTTGACGAAATTCGGCAAAAAGATAGCATAGCATACATCCTTGGGACGGACATAGGTTACTTCTGACCCAGGAAAGTCAAATAGCTCCCACGGGATATTTAAAAAACCTATAACTGCGCGAACGAAGTCGCGGGCATCAGCTAGTATATGATATAATATCCTTAGTTTCTTCTTGACGGTGTCTATATATGTATAAGCTTTTCATTTCATTCTAGTTCCTTTTTCTGTGACTGCATGTTTGTTTATGTATCTTTCTTTGTCTACGTCATAGTATTCCTTTGCTACAAGTTATGGTTTGTTTATAATTGGATCCAATACAAATAAAATTGTCCAAGACGGTATCATTTCAATATGTTAACATATAGACGAAAACAATTTTTTTCTTACCATGAGTTGTGTATTAAAAAAACGATTTTGTTTTCTTTGCGCTTAAAGCGGGAGATCATTCACTCTAAAAATTCATCAGTTTCTTCAAATTCATCAAACTACAAGAAAAAGAGGCAAGCAAAATCAAGATCATCCAAGCGCAACAACTCACTACGCCTACGTTTCTTTTTTATTTATAGATAAAATAAAACAGACCAGTGACTTCTCAATAGCAATAAATTGCAGATTCTAACTTCCTTTTTATTTTGATTTATATTAACAATTACAGTTATCTTTTAGACAATACAAGAAATGAAATATCCTCGGCAATTCCTTTTACCCTATATTATGTAAATATAGAATATTAGATGAAAGAAAAAAAGTTGTTGGCAGGGTTATTATATATAATTTATGAAAATTATATTCAATAACTCTGGGATAGATTATAAGATTTATATATAAAGTCCAAACAATTTTTAAGTTAAATGAGTTTGAATAGAAAGACTTGTACCTGATTTAATTATGTTAGCAAATTGACGACAAAAAACAGGATTTCCAAATGTAGTATATGCGAAAATCACAGATAACACAACAATTTTTATTACCTAAATATTAATATGTGAAGGGAAAACTTCCTACCCCTTTTTAATCATATTAACGGGGCACGGAGTATAAGATTAGGCATGGTTAAAGTTTTTATGGAGCTAAAATTTATGTATAACATATTTTACAAATACATTAAATTTAATAAAATAAAAGATTAGAGCTAGACCACCGGTTCTTATCAAGGATGATTCGCGGGGCTATTGAAATTAAAAAACATCCTAATTTTAATAGAGAAGATGGTTGTGTACTACCACCAGCTTGGGATCCTCTAATTAAAAAAATTAAATAAAAAACTATGCGTACCACTGCAAGACTTCAAGATACTGTTAGCTCTTTCTGCGTCGATCGGAGCAAAAATAATAATTAAAAGCTGAAGGTACTCCGGGCTGACCGTCATAGTTATCCCGGGCATCTGTCACCTCAGTCCTCCCGTGACCATGGGTGCTGTAAAGCACTCGAAACGTCGGGATAATAAGTAGTAAGAAGGTATAAATAGTAAAAATTAAACGCGATAAAATACGTAAAATTAGTTTCATTTAAAAGAGCTGAGATTGTCGCCATAGAATGTTAAAATGTTGCCACATAATTAAAAAATATAATAAATAATAAATAAAACATATAATTAATATTAATTAAAATACGTTTAAACTTAAAACAATATGAATTGTGGTCGAATTTCGGCGACCACTAGGTTGCATAAAAAGGTAAGAAACAACAAGACAGCAGAAATGTGTAAAGGGTATGGAAATGACTTAAGTTTTGAACAAGTACTCGGCGGTCGTAAACGTCAATCCACCATTTTGTGACTTTTCTCAAGTAATTAATGATCGTAGGTTGAAACTTGGTTACGCCAGGAACGTCGTTCACTCTATTAATAATAGAGCACATACAATTTGCTGCATAAATTATTTGCAAGAAATTAATAAAGTCGCATGTATCTTTAAATTGTTTTCTTTTTATAAAAAATCTTTAAATTGGCTTTGTTAGATGGTCGGTATGGTCTTAGTGGCTTCTGCGCCACGGTTCCCGCACGGGACAAATATTTATATAGCCTACAGATAGTTGATTCGGGTCTGGGTGTTTATACATTTGAATTTGTCTTTGTATTTGTCATTGAATTGTCTCTTAACTACCCACGCATACTTGCACAGTTATGGCGTATTACTGTGGGGATCTGCGGCCAAAAACAAGCATTTCGGGCAATCTTTAAATTAGGTCCTCGCGAGTCGCTACGAGAACTATTTAAGGATCTTAATATTTTGACACTTCCGTCGTTGTATATCTATGAAAATATAATGTAGGTATGGAAACACATAAATTTATTTAATAAAATGAGACTGTATCCAGTGGAATGGACCGAAGCGACACGCAAGAGGTGTTAGGTGTTTAGGTTGGCCAAAATAAAGAGTCTCTAAGATCGATAAACTTTTACAACAAAATTCCTTAAATTATGACGCAAAACACTGACATAGAATTCAATAAACTTGTCAAGAAAAAGCATGTTATAAAATAGAGCAAAACATAGAGGACAGATGTGTGTGGAAATAACTCCTACTCTGCACTTGACAACTGACCGGCTACCCAACATTAAGTAATATGATATTGAAAAAAAAGAGAGACCCCGAAGTTTCTTGCTGGTTCTTCTCTGAGAAAATCTTATTTTTTGAAGTTTTTGATATCCATAAGAGCTTACAACAAACTTAAACTGAATAAATAAATCTTGACTTTGAAACAATACAGGAAAAATATTAATGTACGGCAACGGTTAGAAAAAATCTATGTCGATAAAGAAACATCGTATTAGTTCTATATGGAATCAAAGCTTTAAAAATTCAAGTAAGAATGTAAATGAATTTTCCGTTCGGATTATATTTCAGAACGTACCTGTACTGAACCACGCTTTTGTAAGGCGTTTAAAGTCAGTCACAGTACTCTCTGCAGCGGAATAATTTCTTTAAAAACGTTTGAGGAAAAAACACCACAAAATTGGCGACTTTATTAAAGCCTCTGATTCGTAAACGTCGGGTTGCTTCATAATTAAGAAGTTGCCGCGGGGCGACAAAATATTGTGACTGGTTTTTTTTTTACCTTCTTTTTGCTGTAAAATATGGTACAGTATTTTTCATTTCGTAACATAAAAATTATGTTACGCCGTATTTAGTGAAGATAATTCATGTTAATTAGTTTTGTACTTTTATGTAACAGACCGCAAATCGATTGCCTTTCTAATAAACACGAGTACGAAATCGATATGTCTCTATATATATCCGTTTAGTGGCGGCTTAAGAGAATCTACCACCTCATCTCATCCCGTGGATGTCGTAAAAGTCGACAGAGGGAAAATCAAAATCAGGAGATGGGCAGCAGCAACTTCCTGGAACATCTGAATAAATAAACTGCGGTACCCAATCCGCCTGCCAAGCGTGGCTACTATGGTAAATTCCCCCCAAAATGAGAGCTACAAACTTTTGTGGCAATCTTCGGAGTGGCTTATCAGCAGTGGACTATTCTTAGGCGGAAATGATGATGAGTGAAGAGAAAATTTTGTACCACTTTTTAAGCATATTGCGCGCACGAAGGAGTGTGGGAATAAGTATATTTAACGTTTGTAAGGAGAAGAAGCGAGGTACCTAAAATGTATATATAACATGTTTTACAAATACATTAAATTTAATAAAATCAAAACATTATTTATTTACGATCACACTGACGATGTCAATAACATGATAGTCTGTCTTTTGTTTAGGTACAGACTGCCAATGTCCAACACATAATCGTCTGTGGTCAAACAATCACACAGAGTAGAGAACGTCGGCATAGAATTTTAAAATGTTGCGAACGAGTAATAACTCAAACCACAATAACGTTGAAACTTAAAAAAATGAATTATGGTCGAATTTGGACCAATGTCCAAATTCGACCATAATTCATTTTCACGATGTCAATAACATGATAGTCTGTCTTTTGTTTAGGTACAGACTGCCAATGTCCAACACATAATCGTCTGTGGTCAAACAATCACACAGAGTAGAGAACGTCGGCATAGAATTTTAAAATGTTGCGAACGAGTAATAACTCAAACCTCAATAACGTTGAAATAAAAAAGAGGACATTGGTCCAAATTCGACTATAATTCATTTTTTTAAGTATTTAGTAAGTAATTGTATGGGCATCTAGTATATTTAAATGTATGTGGAGAACCTCTCGGCTGGTTATGTTTTTAAGATCCACATATGTACGTACGTTTTTTGTGAAAGTAACGAGACGAGCTATTCATTCACTTGATTATAAGTGTCACATCTGCCTATTGCAGTTCCACCCTGAACAATTATTTTGAAGTCCAGTAGTTGGTACACTTGTTGTGATACGATTCTTTGCAGGAACCCGACTAGCTAGGTACCACTACCGTGCCAGTTATTCCTCTGTCAAGTAGTTCTATTTAGTTCTGAGTGTCACAGCATTTGTTATGGGCCGACATTGCATTTAATATTAGGCACTCGTCTCGTGGCTTCATCTTCCATAAAAAGGTGACGGTGATCACTTCTCATCAAGTGAACTGTGTTTGATTATGACAATAATTTACATGATAAAATATAATTCAAAAATTACGGAAGCTGTTGATACAGGGACTATTTTATTATTTGTTTTGGCGTGATAAAGAAACAAAGAGAGGTAGGAAAAATAAGGAGATAGAGTATTTTATTTGACATCACGACAAAAAATCTCAATTGGTTCTAGTCTAGTGTTCAAAGTTTTGAGAACAGTTTTCTAAATTAAAAAACATACAATTAGTTACATTATTATGATCTCGATTTAATTTAATGACATGCTGCTGTCATATATAGTAATATATGAGTTTATAAAAATTGGAGTAATTGGAACTTAATAGGAAATAAGGAAGTAAAAATGGAAGGTAAATATAATAATATATAAAACTTCAAAGTGCTGGTGGAACTAAATAAAATTTTATGTGACATACAAAAGTAATGGGTATACGTAACAGCTTTGTATATGTCACTAGGGGGTCCAGATAATGTAATAGCGCTGCGGGAAGCGCAGTTATCGTGCTGAGACGGAGTTCATTAATTTACGTTGAAAACGGATTTAACACTTGAACGTTTGACGAATTTTAATGAATTTCATCCTTTTAAGTATATGGTTTACTAACTGACTGTCACGTATATGACCGTGCGCTGAAATGATAATGATGAAGAAAACACATGTTAAGTAATTCTTAAAGATGTTCTCCTGGTCGATTTTCGACCACGGCGACTAACTACCGATTACTGTCGGAACTTGACGTTGACTTTAACACTCATGCTATAAGATCGTAGGTAGGCTAGGACAATCACAACACAACCAGACCCGAAATCCAACGATTTGTATCTTTGTACAATTGTTGGTTCAGGCTGAAATTCGAAACCAAGACCAGGTGGTAGTCAGGTACTCTAACCACTGCGCCAGACGGTCGATAAAGATATATAACAGATTCAAAAGGCTATGTTAAACCAAACCGTTAACTTGTGCTTTTTCATTGTTTACATAAATACTCTATAGTATTTTGATAATACTGTCATAGACTTTGATATACCCATTACCACATTAGTACCTAGCTACTGAGTCGCGGATCCTGGGTTCGATTCCCAGCCGGGCAAATATTAGTGTGTCAACACAATTCACGACAAAACTATACTGTTTCAATTCTCATTAAAAACTCAGTCTCCAAGGAGTATATTAAATACTAATCAGTAAGTATTTTTATCAAGGAAATCCTTTTTGATCCGTCGAATTAAGTAATTTACCTTGTTACCTAAACCGACAGGCGATAGGTGTCCGTCAGTGTTGAATAGCACCTCTTTTGTACCGACGTGTCGTAAGATTTTTTTCTTCGTCGTCAAAACTATAATTCACATCGTCATATTCAAAGCTATATTTCGGATCTAGATTTTTTGGCTAGGCGTTACGTTGGATTAGGAACGGCGAGACCATGTGATTGACTCTGTGATTGTACGATTACTTGCGGCACTTTAATATTTTTTGCGCAGTTGACATCGTATGATAACTACTAAAAAATGTCGCCGTTGTGAAATTCACCAGGATAATTCGAGTATTAACATAGACTATTTATTAAGTAGACGTATTTTAACCATGATCGAATTGTGTTATGACAACTCCTGTAACAATAACTATCGATTAATTAAGAAAGATAGCCCAAGTTTGTTTGTTTGTAATACATAACTTGGGAAAGCCAAGTTTCAATGACAACGTTATCGGATGGCATGATGAATACAAAAACTTTATAAAACTCCAAAACGGAACCGGCCGGCACCGTTATCAGATTGGTACTGGGCAGCGGAATATCGACATCTTTAAGCGATTTTATATGAAGATCGTTATCTCTCTAAAATAATTTCGGACTTCTTTGTAGCGGTATATTGCTTTTTATATCAGTATCAGTAAGTTTTTGATGGCTTTTTTTAGTAATATAATGCTTTTGTCGATAAGATACGGTCTCTGAAATATCGTTTATGTATTTATTATTGAATTTTATGCGAATAAAAGCTGCCGCATGTCAATCGAAAATGTTTTAAGTTAACATTTTCTATGTATTGGAGATACTGAATTTTTGTTACATTTGACTCGAAATTTATTTAGATAGGAGTCGTGTTCACGGTGGTATTTCAGGGACTGGGCGCTCATATTTTAATACGATGCCCCAGATTTTTTTTTATTTTTTTTAAGTATCGTTTAACATTTGTGGTAAATACATATAGGCATTGAAAAAAATATTGTAAAAAAAATTAAAAATCAATAAAATCGACGAGCGGACTTTTTCAGCTCTAAAACTTTTTATAAAATTAAAAAGGACGTTTCCGCTGTAAAGTACTTTACAATTTTGAGACACGGAAATTATTACGGTAACGAGCGTAGTGCAATGCCACACAGAAATGTTCCGAGTGAACGATTTGCTTGACTTGTAAATAGTTTTTGCATAAAAAAGTAAAGTGAAGTAACACTGTTCTGACAGTCTTAATTAAATAGTTCTAGCAATCTTAATACTTCAAATAACTGGAGATTGTAGTTAGTGCATTAGATGCTTCGCAGGAAGTCGGGTATAATCCCCCGTCCATCCGGATTTACACCGAGCGCATATCCGGCTTTCCGACCCAGACGTCGCTTGATTAATCACATATCAGTTAACAGGGTTTGGAATAGAGCATATAGCGATTAAAGTGTTAGTTCGACGATATGAATACTTGAAATAAAGCACCAATAATATATGATACAAAATATTGCTAAAATTTCAATAGGAGTGATTTTCTAAGTAAACATTTCCCCTGTTTTTATGGTCAGAGTAACTTAGCAAGCAAAACATATATATATATATATATATATATATATATATATATATATATATATATATAGTGCTCGTTCCATCACTTAATATTATAATATATATATATACATATATATATATATATTATAACATTAAGTGATGGAACGAGCAAAATGTTCATGTGATGGTGAGTGCAACGTCTGCGCATAACAAATTCTGTGTCACCCAGAACATTTCTGCGTGACACCACATTGTGCCCATCACCCTGAGACATCAGTTCTTAAGTCTCGACGGATTCCTGCCACCAGTGAAGAGAAAACTTTGTACCCCTTTTTAAGCATATTGCGCGCACGATAGGTAAAGTTTGTATTGATAATAAGCAAGGAAGCTAAAATTTTTAAACGATATGTGTTACAAGTACGTTAAATTTAAAATATTTATTATATACGTTCTTACAGACAATGTCAATCATATAATAGACTATTGTTTGTTTACGTTCATATTGCCAATGTCAAACATACAATAGTTTTTGGTCGCACATAGTAGAGATTGTCGCCATCGAACTTTAAAATGTTGCCAATAAATAATTACTCCAACCTCAATAAATTTTGATACTTAAATAAAATGATTTACGGTCGAATTTTGACTACTGAATAAAAAAAATATTTTTTTTATACATAAGTATATTACATAAATTGCAAGGATTGAGACTCCCCTTTTAAGTTTAAAAACCTATGTTAGGACTATGTTGACATTAATTTATATATTTAGAAATTGAGGTTGATATATACCGTATTTTTCGGACTATAAGACGTGCCTCTTAATAAAGAAAAATGGACTCAAATTTTTGGGTACGTCTAATGGTCGGACCATTATAGAATACGGTATATACCAACCTCAATTTTTAAATATGTAAATGAATGTCAACTCATAATCTAATTAGCTATCTCTAAATTCGAGGTACTCCTTTTAGTCCGGAAAATATGGTACGCCACGGAAGGTAAGTATGACGCAAGTTATCTCAAGACAAGCGGAGAATCACCGTTTTGTCTACACTCTTTGTCTATGAGTTATGTTAACAATATATAAAAATTTGATTCGAAAGTAATATAAAAATATATTTTTCCAAAAATGATCTTGCATATTTGAAGTGCGTCTTATCGTCTGGTGCGTCTTACATAGTCCGAAAAATACGGTATATGAGAATAATACATTTCAACATCGTTTTACCGATCACCACCAAAGTAGGCACAAATGTACGTTACATCCTGGAGACTTGCATAGAATACTTTTTATCCCAGAAAATAAATGAGTTCCCACAGGATTACCTAAATCTAAGGCCAGCTTTAAGTCCGGTATATTAAATGATTTCTTATATTTACGCAAACAATACACATTTAAATGAAACTAATTTTACGGATTTTATCGCGTTTAATTTTTACTATTTATAACCCGACGTTTCGAGTGCTTTACAGCACCCATGATCACGGGAGCACTGAGGTGACAGATGTCCTGATGTCCTAATTAACCCGGAGTACCTTCAGCTTTTATTTATGATTTTTGGTCCGATCTACGCAGAAAGAGCTAACTGTATCTTGAAGTCACCTTGTATTATATATTATATATTTATTTCCCACCGGCTTGGGATCCGATAAATCAAAAACCAAGCATACCTGCGTAGATCGGACCAAAAATAATAATTAAAGCTGAAGGTACCCCGGGTTAACTATGACATCAGGACATCTGTCACCTCAGTCCTCCCGTGACCGTGGGTGCTGTAAAGCACTCGAAACGTCGGGTTATAAATAGTAAAAATTAAACACGATAAAATCCGTAAAATTAGTCCATTTAAATGTCCAGTAGATTTTTTATAAATTTCTAGAAACATAACAAATCCAAATCGCAGAAACTTTTAACCTTTTTTTTTTTATTAAAATTACCATTTACGGCTAAATATTTGAGTATGAGGATAATGTCTAAAAAGTCAATGAAAAGAACATAAACTCAAGTTAAATAACTAGAAATCTTGAACTTACATTTATGAATAAAGGCATTAATCTCCACCATCTAGTGTATTGGCACTCGTGTAAGTGCAATCAGGAACCAAATTACTGAGGCGCAACTTAACGAGAACGGCTGTGAATTCCGGCTGCATTCACGTGTAATTGCATTTCTTTCAAACCATTGCGTTCCTTTCAGCCCATTCGCATTCTGTGTAGCGCTATGTGTTGCTCGTCAAACCGCTCTACTCGTATCGGTACAGTAACTAGATTAACTGTGAAAAGTTCTTCCTGGTGTATTTATTTAATTCAATTCATTAAATTCGTTTTGTTAGAATAAAACAATAACTAACACACATGCTCGTTATTTGTTAAAGTTAGTGTAATAGAACAGTTAACATTTAAGCAAGACTTACTCCTACAAGTGTTGGGTATGAAATAATTAAATGACTGATAAGTCATGCATGAGTTATGGCTATTTCACAGTAATTTATCCTAATACTATTAACTAATATTTAAAGCTTTCTTAATGAATAGCATGCGATTTAAAATGCACTTTTAAAAAAATCATTTAACATGCAGTAGAATGAAATGTTTCTGTATAATTCCATTACTGCAAAAATGCACAGTAATACAATAAAAAAGTCTTATAGTATTACTTAGTAATGCGGCAATTCTTTCATTGCGATTAAACTCCTATTTAATACTAGCTGTGCCCCCCGGTTTTACCCACACCTCAGCCGATCCTTCATAGTTTGGCCCTACTCGATAACGATCGGTACTAAGCGTGCGGCACCTGAAAACTGTAGCATGAAATTTTGTAGCTTACAGTTATTTTATAAACGGGCTATTCAATGCTGAGATATATTTTTAAATCGGATTAGTATTTCCTTGCGGGTTCAAGCAATCAAACTCTCCAGTTTTATTATAGAAATAAGGTAAGAAGTGAAGACGTAAAAAAAGAAGTTTATATAACCACTTGGTAAGATATTAAGAGAAATATTGAAACAGCCACGCGTAACGCGTCTATCCACATTGAACCTAATTTCTACAATTTTTTAAATTTTACGTTGGAAATATTTATTTATTTACGTTGGATTTATTCCCCTAAATTTTTCCGAAATAAAAAGTTTAAGCTTTGGTTACTCTCTGTAAAATCTTTTACGTAACAATAAGTCCCGACAAAATCGATTTCGCAAGAAAATATTTCGACGAGATGTGAAGTCCACCAACCCGCCTTGGAGCAGCATAGCGACCCTTCCCGGCTCCAAAACCCTTCCAGAAATGAGAGGTAGTCTATGCTCAGCAATATACTGTCATGTCAAAAACACATCATCAACTTATTGTATATTTTACAATAAATATACAATATGTTTAACATTTGAATAGTTCAACAAAGGATCCACTTACTGTATTAAGGAACTTTCTGAACATTTCTTTAATTTAATGTATCTCGTTGTCTCGGTTCTAACCTGTAACAAAGGTAAAATTTCAAGTTAGTAAATTTTATGTTATTTCCACACATAACGTAAGATGGAGAAAAACTTTTGACGAACACATATAAATGTTAGAATTAAGCTAAACTTTTTCGACCACTTTACAAACACAATACAGGCAAAACTTACAATAGACTAACTTTAATCGAATAGCACGAATAGAATAATATCGATGACGGTCTGGTATATGTTAATAAATAATTTATTTCATTCAGCATTTCCAAAATGTTATATTTTCTACGCTTACAACGCTCAGTAGAGACATTTAGAAATACATTTCTGTAGGTATTCAGTTATATAAAGATATTCTTCACATGAAGTCACGCGAAACGAAACACTGATATTGTTCGACATCTATTGGCAGGTGTCGCGCCGAGGACAGTTTTTTGTACCTTGAAACGTTGATGGTTTCGACAGATTTATTACGAAACTTGACAAAAATGTTATTAGCATTAATCAATACGTCGTGAGGAAACTTGCATGAGAAATAAAAAAAATATTTCGAAGACATGTGCAGTCCGCCAACCCGCATTGGAGCACCGTAGCGGATTCTTCCTAGCTCCAAAACCCTCTCAGATATGAGAGGAGGGCTGTGCTCAGCAGTGGGACATTTATAGGCTGAAACTTTACTTTTTGATATGAAAAATGGTATTTACACAATAACAGAAATGTTCTTGTTTTAACCCTAAAACATTAATTTTTAACACGACAGAAAGTTGATAGCACCCTTCGATGAATCATAATCGATTCGCTTGGGCGGCACGCAAACTTGAATCGGTTGAAGCTCTTGCTAACTAACAGCTATATTACTTCGTATTCATTTCATTGTAAAAGTGCTTTAAATTTTGAAATGTTTTTTTCACGTATCCTAATCGTTTCATCATCATCATTTCATCATATCACTAGTCCACTGCTGAACAAAGGCCTCCCCCATAGATTGCCACTTAAGTTTGTAGCTCTCATTTTAGGGGGATTTTCGCCATAGTTGCCACGCTTGGCAGGCGGCTTGGCAACCGCAGATTATTTATTCAGATGTTTCAGGAAAATGGTGCTGTCCATATACTGGTTTTAATTTTCCATCTGTCAACTTATACGACACCCACGTAATGATATAACATAATGATAGGGTAGTAGATTCTCTTAGGCCGCCACTACACGGCGCCATCCTAAACGTCTAATGAGATTTTTTAATTGTGTGGTTTTTTCACAAAAAACTATGAAAATTGTCATAAGACGCCAAATAAAATAAAAATATGAAAAGAACATATTTAAAATATAATTAATTTGAAGGTACGTTAATATCAACAATATTACTATCACATCTTTCAGGTTGAGCAAGGCCTTTCATTTCATTCTTCAAATAAGGTACGTCCCACGCAACAATTTGACACAACATGGGCGGCCAAGGAAACCTTGTAAATGTCGTGATTTCAAATTTTACTGATTTATTTTTGCTGTTTACTTTTAAATATGGTGCCCCACGTGTCGTGGTTTGATTCCGCACGGGACAATCTTTGTATGCCTCCAGATAATTGTCTAGATAGTCTCTTTTTTTAAGATTTTGGTTATATGTAATTGAAAACAGAGAATATACAAAATGTCCAAAAAAGGACAATATCTTTTCCAATTTTCGAACATCATAAAGCGTACATTTAATCCAGGCACGAGTAAAAAAGAAACCCGATAAAGACATTGATACTGTGGGGATTATATTAAGCTCACTGCGAGCATAACTTCATTACATATTCCTTTCAAAATATTGTTCATGCGCGCTTTGGGCGGGTTCATTGCAGCTTGAGCTTTAAGTGTAGGACCTATGGTTTAAAATTTCAGAATGATTTTAATTACGCTAATTTGGTAAGAATTTACGTAAATGTAAAGGATCGTGAATTGACTTCGCCCGCGTTTATTTGAACGAGCGAACACCAAGTCCATTAAAAATTTTGAAGCTTTGTACATGTATTATTTTTATATTAATTTCAATTAGCTTAAACAGGGCAACACGTGAACAAACATTTGCTATAATACGAGATTTGTTATTAGGCCGACTACGATAAGAAATTACCATACCTGGTTATGTCTTGCCCTTTTTTATGGTTATAAAAAAGCTGTCAATTGCGAGTCGAATAATGTATGGTATGAGGGTATACATATTTCCATAATAATACAGACAAGATTTTCATAAGCGGTTTACATTCTGGCTCACTGATCAGGGCGATTATAAGTTAAGACTAGAAATTTACTTAACAAATTAAGGGGAAGGAGTATTGGCGGACTAAATATAATAAACAAGTGCACAAAGACTTCCAATCAAAAAGTTCAAACTATTTGTTTAACAAAGACTTTTTAAGAAAGGTATAATATAAAGGAATACATGGATGATGATAACCCCTGGGTATGAGGTGATCGCTGCCAAGCTATTTCTACATCTTTATACATACATACATAAGATCACGACTGTATCCCATAAGGGGTAGTCAGAGACTGGGCACTCACTTCAAAAACAGATGACTGCCACAATCCACGTTTCACCAAAACAATATAATGCACTTGGTGTGATAGGTGGTGAGCCCGATAGGTTGGTGAGTGCAGTTTAATTCCTTACATCTTTATAATCTGCTTGTAATTGTATATAACTTTTAAAAAAACTGGAAAATAAAACTTTTCTTACTGGTTCTTCCCAGGACAGAGGCATTTCTTTGCGAACCAGTGTAGCTTAAAAAATGACGCTCAATGAGTATTATGTAAATAATCTATATTGAATAAAAAATATTCTATTCTATTCTAAAAAACGTAATTCCTCTTTACAATATTTTTTATACTGTTCCAGGGTGTGCCACATTATATGTGTAGTCATCTTAAACTCGCCAAGCTTAAATCATACAGACCGGTGACGGATAGCAGTGCCTTGGGCGTCTGTTACTGCGTTTGCCAATCCGTCTGCTAAGCTTCGCGATTACTGTATGTGTGTATTTCTGTATTATGTATGTTAGTTTATATGTATGTGCATATTTGTGTATCACTGTATATTTATCATAGTTATATATAGCTATGTATTTATTTAATATGTATTTTGAGTACTTTTTGTTTTTAACAGTTTTTAAGGTTCATCTAATTAGTTTCTTAGGATTTTACAACTGCCACAATTTTTCAATACGCCCTGGGTTGACTGGCAGAAAATGGCAACTGGCATTAAGTCCGCCCATTGTATCCTTTTAGGGTTAACAATAAAGTATAACAAAATAAATAAAATAAAAATAAGTTATTAAAGATAAAATGGCATCAAAATCAAAGGTTGCGAAGATCAGTTTAATGTAAATGTGCATGTATATATTCGTAGGATTTTTAAACCTCCCGTGTAATAATAAAATTTTGACGTATATAAAGATTTAAACAACATACGTGTAAAAACATTTTTTTTTAATTTTGGAATATACACTACTTCTTTTTTTTTTGGTTTGTTAATATGGACCCCCTATACGGTACTCCAAAGCAGTTGAAAATTGTATCAAAATAATAGAGCAAGGTTACGATTGAAGGTGGCATTTAGTTAGGCAGCCAAAGTATTTGAAAACAAGCCAATTTTAAGTCCACTAACTATGTATAGGTAAATAAATATTATTTAAGTCAGGCTGTAGTTGGTTTGTTGCTGAATAAGAGATTTAATTACGGATTTGGCTCTAGAAGCATTCTGTAAGAATTACGTTTTAATCTGTTAGAACATCGTCTGGTTAAGGGTTTACAATCGGCGATTTAACAACCTATAAAGTTTTAACATTATACAATAACTTTATTATACAAGAAGAGGTTTTTTAGCAGATTTTGCCAAGGACCTTATAAAACTAGTGCTTTAATAGTCTTAAATTATACCAATAAAAAGACTGTATTCTTTGTCAACTTTATCATGAAACTCAGAGCTTTATGCAGGTATTCTAGTGATTCTCTTTTAAATCTCATGCCTTATTTAATTACACAATAGAAGCTAGAAGTGGGGGTGGAATGTTAAAAGCTGTAATAATGTACAGCTTTTGTCGGTATAAGTGATTTCTATATAACTACATTAAAGCTGATAGCGACATAAGAACTTTATAGAGGGTTTTTTACAGCTAAAGACGTTAATAAGCTTAGTAAATTCTAAAATTCTGCTAATAGATGTCGGGGAAACTCTCATAACACCGCTATTGAACCTTAAGATGTAATTTAGTATAGGTTTCCGCGTATATAACGCTTGTGTGCTGCATGGGAATAAGACGCACAAACACAGCGGCACTCACCCTGTTCTACCCCACCCGTTCCCGATATAAGGATGGGCTAGGATGCAGTGTTAAACAGATGGAAATGACGACCGAACGGCCGCTGCCTTAAATAAACAGGTACTTCAAGACGTAGGAATCATTCTGACAGATGGCGGCTAAATCAAGGAATCTGAAAGGTACGTTCCAACTGTGCTTTAAAGGACGCCGCCGCGTCCATAAAGGCAGCTTGTAGACGCACTACATCGACGGTCTACCAACGAAGAAACGTCAAAATTGCAGGCAGAAATCGTGCGTCTGTAGCGTGAGATGGAAGATTCTCGTAAAGAATTGGGAGAGATTCGGAGGGAGGTAGCAGAGGCATCTAAAATTTCCGTCTCTCCATCCTGTAGCGAACAACCACCCAGGCGCGCTGAGAAGCTGGTGACTTGCCAGATCCAATGCTAGAAGAGCTTGCTAGCTTTATAATGCGTCGAGTCGGCGGCATGATAAATGCACGGTTCAAGGTACTGGAGGATAGGCCCCTGAGAAGCGCATCCGCCCGCCGCTGCCTGCAGATCAAAAAAGTGCAACTGCAGAAGCGGCAGCCGCACCAAGGCTAAACCCGCAAAAAGCCTGACCTTCGAAAGAGGCCTCCAGAGCCCAAAAACCAGAAGAGGAAAGGAAAAAGGGCAAGAGTGGGGATAACACAAATGTGTCTCCCAGAGTAGCGCAATCCCGGGCTTTGCCACCCGCACTTGAGTCTATGGACGAGAGTTGGTCGCTGTTGGTGAAGCGAGGCCGAAAGAAGAGAAAAGCGGTCGCTAAAGTAGCAGTAGGGAGTGCGAGTGCGGCCCAGACTGCAAACAAGCAGTCTCTAGCAAAGCTGCGTCCTCCCAGGTCGGCGGCTGTGGTTATTACACTGCAATCCGCTGCCGCAGACAGAGGAATCACATACGCCAAAGTATTGGCAGAGGCTAGAGAGAAAAAAGACATCGATAGCCTCGGCATTAAATCGTTGCGGTACAGACTGGCGGCTACTGGAGCAATCATTCTGGAAGTTCCCAGGTGTTACAGGTGGCAAAAAGGCGGACTCTTTGGCTAATGAAGCTAAAAGATATTCTGCCAGAAGAGGTAGTGAAGGTCTCCAGGCCACCAAACGCGCAGATCTTCGAATCTCGGGACTGGATGACTCAGTCAGCGTGGAGGAGGTGATTGCTGCGATTACAAGGCAAGGTGGTTGCTCCGCGGATTCCGTTAAGGTGGGGGAGATCCACCGAAATCCCACAGGCACCGGTGCGGTTTGGGTGAGGTTGCCCCAGTGGCCGCACCAAAAAAGGTGGGAGAGGGAGGACGCTTTTTGGTCGGTTGGGTGTCAGCAAGGGTCCAACTGCTGCCACCCAGACCTTTGCGGTGCAAGTGCCTGCATAGCGGGCACGTGTGAGCCATTTGCTGCCATTTGCCATGGCAGCGAACAGGCCAGCTGACCACATTCTGGGAAACAATAAATGCTCTCCGCCAAAGCCAAAGAAAAGTGCTAAAGCGGCTGCGCAGTCTCCGGTCCAACCTACAGGAGAACTAAATGGCTTATCATCGTCTCCTTCAAGCCAATATCAACCACTGTACCAGCGCACAGGACCTACTCCTGCAGATTATTGCACAGTGGTCCATTGAAGTGGCAGTGGTAGCCGAGCCATACTTTGTCCCGATCAGGGATAACTTGGTAGACGACGTCGATAGCTTGGTTGCTATTGTTTTGTCCCGGAGCTGCTACCTCAGCTCTCTCTGTAACTGAGATGAGGCAGGGGGTATCTGGCGATCCAGTAGGAGGAGATAGTAGTCATTGGGGTGTACTTCTCACCCAAAAGATGCCTCGCCGATTTTGAAACTTTTCTGGGTGAGGTAAAGGCTGTTATCGGGCGAGGTCTGCCTCACCCAGCATTCGTAATGGGGGGCCTTAATGCAAAATCGGTGGCTTGGGGTTCACCTGAGACGGATGCGCGCGGCGAGGTACTGTCCGATTGGGTGACGATGACCGGCCTGATGGTTCTCAACCAAGGGTCGGTGAATACGTGCGTACGAAGGCAGGGTGGATCCATTGTGTACGTCTCGTTTGCATCTCCTGCCGTAGCAAGTTGCGTACGGGGCTGGAAAGTTCTGGAGGATGTGGAGACGTTGTTGGGCTATCTTTACATCAGGTTTGACGTCTCCACGTCTCCAGAGTATCCTAGCGCCAGTCGTCTTCGAAGAAGGTACACCCCGCCGACAACCACGAGATGGGCATTGAGAGGTCTTAACAGGGACGCGTTGATGGAAGCCTCTATTGTACATGCGTGGTTGGCCCCTCCGACTGGGCCTTTGGAGGTAGAGAAAGAGGAAAACTGGTTCCGGGATGCTATGGAAAATATCTGCGACGCTAGTATGCCCCGAACCAAAACTCTACCTCGCAGGCGTCATGGTACTGGTGGTCTCAGGATATTTCAGTCCTACGAGCTAACTGCGTGGTGGCGAGACTTCAGTACACTATACATCGCAGAAGGCAGCTCCGCGACGACGCAGTGAAAGGGCAGCTGTATGAGGTATACAGGGAGCGCCTGAAAGCTCTACAGCTGTCCATTCGGGAGGCCAAGATCCTCTCGAGAGAGGAGCTTCTGGGGACTCTCAGCCGAGATCTATGGGGGCGTCGGTATAAAATGGTACGGGATAAACTTCGTCCATGGACGCCACCACTGACAGAGACTCTTCAACCACGGTTTCTAGAGGACGTGGTAACCGCTTTATTTCCAAGCCGGGAGGAGTCGCTACCGCCAGCTATGGCAGTTCTACAAGAGCAAGCAGAGCATACTGAGCTGCCAAGAGTATCACAGGCGGAGCTCGGTGCTCCCATTCGGAGGTTCCGAGCTAATAACAAAGCTCCGGGGCCAGATGGCATTCCTGGCCGCGCCTGGGTCTTGGCCCTTGAGTTATTAGGGGACCGACTCCGCAGGCTGTTTGACGCCTGTCGCGTGTCGGGTTGGTTTCCATCACAATGGAAGTCGGGCAGGCTAGTCCTTCCTAAGAAGGACGGTTGCCCCGCGAATTCACCCTCAGCCTACCGCCGAATAGTGTTGCTCGATGAGGTAGACAAGCTCTTTCAGCGAGTCATTAGTAACCGCCTCATCGGGCATCTCGGAGAGGTAGGTCCCGATTTGTCGGATCAACAGTTTGGCTTTCGAGTGGGTCGTTCGACAATTGATGCTATCTTACGCGTCAAGGCCCTCTCGGAAGAGACGGTGGCACAGGGCGGACTGCTTTTGGCGGTGTCGTTAGACATCACCAACGCTTTTAACACCCTGCCCTGGACGTGCATAGGGAGGCACTGAACTTTCACAAGGTCCCGCCCTACCTCAGTCGAATTATCGGGGACTACCTCTCCGAGAGGAACATTTCGTATCCGGTGCGGGGAGGCAGAATAATAAGGAGGAAAATGGCTTGCGGTGCGGTGGGGAGCGGTCCCAGAACCGACCCCTGTGGAACATTGGTTACGACTGGGTGCTGCGGGTTGATCTTCCCCCGGGCGCAAGTTTGATCTGCTATGCAGACAACACACTGGTCATTACCCGGGGGAACACATATGAGAAGGCTGTTCGTCTAGTCATAGTGTCTGTGGCACAAGTTGTCAGCAGAATAGGGTTATTGAGACTCAACGAGGCGCTCAACAAGTCCGAGGCTATTTCATTCCACAAGCCTCGGAGAGCGCCGCCGCAGGGGTCTCACATCATCGTTGGTGACGTCCGAATCGAGGTAAGGTCCAGTATGAGGTACCTTGGACTCGTCCTCGATAGCCGCTGGAACTTCCGCGAGCATTTTACGCGCCTGACTCTCAGGTTAATGGGAACTGCAGCTGCTTTAAAGCGGTTGCTGCCCAACTTCGGGGGTCCTGACGCAAGTAGCCGCCGACTGTATTTGTGGGTGGTGCGGTCGATGGCCCTCTATGGAGCTCCGGTTTGGGCAGAAGCCCTGTCGAAAAAAAACCTCTATGTATAAGTGACGCTCGGAGCTCCGAGTCCAAGGGTGTTATCCCCCGCCAAGAGTGTGGGAAATGCGGAGGTTCCACCTTAAAAAGGTCATGTCGCAGAAGGAGGCTGCGGAGAGGGAGAGAGGGCGGAACGCTGCTGTCCCGTGCCGGGCGCCGTAGAAGGGCCTATCAAGCCCTCCTTCACCCCATAACAGAGGCCTTGGCGGCGGACACGGGGGTCGTCCACCGCTAATGTTAAAGGCCTCGAGGAGGCGCGCGCGGTGTTCTCGCGTGCCCCTACCTACCTAGAGAATGGGTGGAGAACTCCAGCTCCAACCCCACAAAAAGCAGGGGCCCTAACCGTCAAGACTGCGGTAGTGTGCGAAAGCGTTCCCGTGGTCCCGACTACTGGTGACGAGAGGAATAACGTGGGATTTTAGCCGGTAGGAGTCTGGCATAACCCCTTTGTTGCCCCCGCAACAGAGGGGTATCCATGTAGGATTTCCCCACGAAAAAAAAAGGATGCAGTGTCAGATACATGGAGACAATGCCATTACAATTACAACCAAACCCGAAAAATAACAATGTACGTTTCTGCATAAATGTTGGCTTCGACTGAGTTTCGCATTCAGAACTTGCAGCGTTGAAGTCAGAAGGCCGCGCGGTTGTCATATGTGTAATTGACAAATATCATATAAAAGTGAATATTATTACTGTTATTAGCAAATTATTTTTACCTCTCTCATTCATTGATTCGTTCAAATTGTATGTCTATGTTCCCTAATTCTAATTTACTAGACAATCTCTTGTATACTAGACTATTAGATTACAAGATAATCTTGTGTACTAGACCGATAGACATCTTAACAATGTATATTATGAAAAAAACAGCACTTTCCTTGTTGAAAACAAGAAGACGGCGGCTGTAAAAGGAAAAATGTCGTCGACTCTGTAGTTTATTTTGCCTTTGAAATTTGCTATTGAAACTGCAGACGTCTTAAAGTGAAGCAAAGATTGCAACACGGTCTTGTTTTATTTGTACCTATTTAGGAATCTGTGTTGAATTTTTAATTTGTACGCCTTTAATTTCACTTGCCAAAGTAAAATCAATTTGTACACATTCAATATTTGTTTTTATAAACCAATAAATATATATATTCATTGCCCCTAAAATTATCTTAGTGATTAATGTCTAAATCGATTATGTAGAAAATTTCATAAACCGTCAGTCGCTGGTCGCAGGTGCTTGCGAGCAATCTCGTTTCTCAAACAGGTCTAATGACACAATTCGTCATTTGTCAATGTCACTTTATATGTTTCTGCGAGTATGAAGGTGACATAAGTTTTGAATACACGCAATTTGAAAATAGAATATACTCGTATTAGCGAAAAAACCTGACCATCTAATCTAAATTTAAAAAAAATCTGTTCTTGATTTTATGACAGTATAGAAGACTTTTGGCGCTTACTCGAAAAGTTGCGGTGGTGTTTTATTGAATTTTGTAATTTCTGTGTTTATTTTGAGTTTTGATGTATAATACTGATAGTTTTTATGCAGCAAGCTCATGAAGGTGTACAGTAATTGGAAAGTTCATTTAAGACCAAAATTGTACGTTTTGTCTTCATTAGCCCAGCATATTTTCATCTGGTAGGATTCCTATGCAGGAATCCGTCTAGGTAGGTACCACCCCAGGGCCACTTATTCTGCCGTGAAGCAGTAGTGTGCAAACATTACTGTGTTTCGGTTTGAAGGGCACTGTGAGCTAGCGTAATCACTGGGCATATGAGACTTAAACCCTATTGTCTCAGGGTGATGTGCACAGTGTGATGTCATACAGAAATTTTCTGGGTGACACAGCATTTGTTATGGGCAGACGTTGCACTTACCATCAGGTGAACGTAAGAACGTAAGCTTTTCCGTTTATCTGACAAAAGTTTGAGACAGATGAATATAGTTTTGTTACACAGGCTTAAAAACATTCTCGATCTGGCATCCACTGGAATGACATTCTCAAAAAATTATGTTATCTATTGAAATATTACGAGTTTGAATGTTTCACAACTTCAGTTTTATTGAAAAACTAGCGAACCGGCCGGCTTCGCACGGGTTTAATTTACGAATGATGAAAATGAGAAGTACACAGAAGAACAACAAGAAATATTAACTATGAAGATTTTAATACAAAAATACCGACTCGATTTTCCATAAATGTTCTTTCATACAATTACGAACACAACAAAAAAACAGCCAAATTGGTCGAGCCGTTCTCAAGTGATGATCTTCCATACATGCGGCAATTGATTTTTATTTAAATAGATAGAAAATTGTTTAAATAGTGTGTGCATATTTTACTAAGAAATATATTTCCATGATGATAGAAATAGGACTTGTGTAATAGTAAACGTAAACACTTCAAAACAAAATAACGACTTTTGCCGTAAAAGGGTGCAAGCTTTAAGATAAGCCTTACGTACTTACAGCATGCAATAGTGACCCTTCTTACATACCTCAGGACCAGGGAACTGACTTGAATACAAATTTGATAGCGAACTTCGTTTATCTTTTGCCGAGTTTTACGATTGTAACCTTCCCTTTGCCTATCGTAAACTGAAACGGTATTTGTTCCCGGGAAATTGACCACAGAACGGTAATGAGTTTTCTGGCCTTTCCCTTCCGCCTTTGCGTGGCCCAGTGTACTGAGCTCTTAAATGTTACAACTCCATTCTAATTATTAATTAATAATTATAATTCTAACATTTAAGAGCTTAGGACAAATGACGATTTTTTTAATATGATTATTAAACAAATAAGAAGACGTGACCATGGGTGCTGTAAAGCGTTCGAAACGTCGGGTTATGAATAGTTAAAATTAAACTTGATATAATCCGTAAAATTAATTTTATTTCAAATAAGAAAATTTTATATTTCCAGGAAGGAGAAACCCTGACGATTTCTACTTTATCATGGATTCTTTCGCACATTGAAATATGTTGCACGTGCAAAATACCCAGGACACGGAATAACTGCCTGTTGATTATACACAAATGTGTTCCGTGCGGAAATCGATCCCGCGAAGTTAAATTTAATAGTTAGTTATTTTTAGGTATAAGTTAAATTTAATAGTTAGTTATTTATAGTTATATTTAATACAATCTTACGAAAATTAGAATACAACATTAAAAAAATAGGAAATTCGGCAGTCTGAATCAAAGAAATGATGGCAAATATATAATTTATTTGTTCCTGAGAAGCAGATGGTGAAACTGAATCAGTTTCACTTGAATATAAAGTTTTAACATTTTGGTATTCGCGCGTAAAATCTGTGTCACAGGGAGCCATTAAAATACTTGGAGCTAAATTTATGACTTGTTCTCGTATGTTAGGTTTAGTTTGCTTAACTTGGAATCCCTACAGGATTTACGTACTTCAGAACGAGTTGTTAGAATAGTTTTCTGTTCTCTAGCTATTTCTACACCCGAACAATGTATGGTTCTTTTTACTTTATCTATTTTAAGTCTTACATAATTAATGAACGCAAACAATAGCTGAATATCTTTAACATTTGTGGTGTTAATTAAAAACAACGAATAAGTTACTGATAACTAAGCTTGATTTAAAGCAATATTATTCCCTAATGATAATGATATCACAAAATGAAATATTAAACACAAAAATAAGAAAATTAGCTGTATTCTTATAAGAAAATTATTTGAGATATTATTTCATCTGTAATATGTTCATATGTATGATTCTTATGTAAGAATTCGCCTAGGTCGGTACCACCGCAGTGCAACATATTACTTTTTGAAGCAGTCTACAGAAATGGCTATGCTCGGTATTTCTCTGCGACATAGAATCACCGATCTCCGAAAAACTAGAGTCACCGACACAGCCCTTCAGTCCCTGATCGACGAGCGAGCGATAACCATGCGGTAAATATTACTGCGGTTTTCGCGGTTCGTCTTTCCTGATACACAAGCGAACCGAACAGTCGTTCTTTAGACCCCTGATCAACGAGCGAGCTTTACCGCGGTCTTGGTGGTTTGTTGGTAAAGCTTGCTGGTGGATCATGACAAGATCGCAGTATTGCGAGCTCACGATTCAGGCTCGCGGCACGACAGCAATTTTTGAAATTTGGCGCGGCGCGCCATATAACACCCGCGCGTCAATCATCGACGACGAGCCGAGCCGCCACTTTTGGTGGCAAATTGCAACGTACGGATGACAAATTGGATTAACGTACCGTATCTACGTATATGGTACTCTTAGTTTATGTTTTAATGTCAGGTTGCAAACTACGCAAACGTGTTACTTCTGACGAAAACGCGATAATTCTGTGTTTGCGCGTATACTTGTGACACTAATATCGCTTGCACACTTGATAGCTTCCGTCAGTATTCAGAAGCAGCAGAGCAGCAGCATTAAGAGCATCAAGGTCGTAGTTTTTTTTTTTTTTAAAAAAACGATGCCTCACAGTAGGATTTCTCCTGTGTCGTGGGTACGTTTTACAGACATAAATTCCACATGCACAAACCACCCAGACCCGGAACAACTATCTGTAGGCCATACAAATATTTGTCCCGTGCGGGAATCGAACCCGCGTCCCGCGGCGCATAAGCCAAGGGCTTAGCCACTGCGCCAACCGAGCCGACATGCATACTCGGACTCCAAGTCTGTGAATGCTACTGTCCCACAAGACTGTGTGCTATTGCCAACCCTGTTTCTTCTGCATATCAATGATATGTTACAAATTAGTAACATTCATTGCTATGCAGATGACAGTACTGGTGATGCCTTATTTACCGGGCGTGCCAATATTTCTTGGGAACACGTCAACGAGTACCGGAACAAACTTGTGCCTGAAGTCGAGATTTTGTTAGACAAAATCTCGGACTGGGGCCGACTAAATTTAGTTCAGTTAAACCCTAACAAGACACAAGTTTGCGCGTTTACCGCAAAAAAGAAACCCTTCGTCGTATCACCTCATTTCGAGAACACTCCCCTCGTTGCCTCAGCCAGTATCGAAATCCTTGGCGTCGACATATCGAGCAGCGTTCAATTTCGCGGTCACTTGGAAGGGAAGGCAAAATTGGCTTCTAAAAAGCTTAGCGTGCTCAGTAGTGCGCGACAGTACTTCATGCCGGTCCACCGCTTGCAACTTTATAAGGCGCAAGTTCGGCCGCACATCTCTTTGCATTTTTGACAGGATTTACCACGGGGAGTGTTCCGAGGAATTGTTCGGATTAATTTTAGCCGCTGAATTTCACCGTCGCACCTTACGGCACAACTTAAAATTCCATCGTCACCACCTTGATAGTTGGCATTCCATCACACTGCGTTTTTCGAGGAATTTTCTGCCACGCACTTGCACTTTATGGAATGTGCTGCCGTCAGCGGTTTTTCCGGACCGATACGACTTAGGGACCTTCAAGAAAAGAACCTATTCCTTTCTCAAAGGCCGGCAACACATCTGCTATTCCTCTGGTATTGTAGGTGTTCATGGGCGGGGGTGATCACTGACCATCACGAGAGCCACCTACTCGTTTGCTTCCTATTCTAAAAAAAAAGTGGTCGCCGTGATCGAAAATGGACATCAAACATTTATCTCATAGTTTTGGAGGAGGTTAAAATGCAGTGTCAGGGACATCAATATTTTGTGTTGTATTTTACTGGTGGTAGGATTCCTATGCAGGAATCCGTCTAGGTAGGTACCACCCCAGGGCCAGTTATTCTGCCGTGAAGCAGTAGTACATACATACATACATAAGATCACGACTGTATCCCATAAGGGGTAGTCAGAGACTGGGCACTCACTGCAAAAACAGATGACTGCCACAATCCACGTTTCACCAAAACAATATAATGCACTTGGTGTGATAGGTGGTTAGCCCATCGCCACCATGCGCTGTTGGGTGCACAGTGTAGTTTAACTCCTTACTCGCCTTTTACGAGATCCATTGGATGAGATGGAGTGGTAGTATTCTTTTAACGAGCCGCCACCACACGGATACAGTACGGCGGCAGTAGTGTGCAAACATTACTGTGTTTCGGTTTGAAGAGCACTGTGAGCTAGCGGGAGCACTGTAATACAATAAAAAAAATACACATGCCTGTAAAACGAACCCAGAAATCACGACTTAACAGGAAGCTACACAGCAACGTAAACGTGATGCATTATCCATTAAAAGAACACGCAGTTAAAAATAACGCTTTTTCACTATTACGTTGTACTCAGCGGTGAAGGAAAACATCGTGAGGAAACCTGCATGTCTGAGGAACAAATACTTTTCGATGACATGAAGTTAGCCAACCCGCTGGCCAACTGGCCGGCCTACATTCTACAGCACTTAAATTATAAAATAATGTTTTAGGTTATTTTATGGCGTGTATGATTTATGGTTTCGTTATTCTATATATATGGTAGGTATTTCTTTTATAGTTTTAATATAAGTTATCGTCAAAATCTGAAGCATTATTCCTGATAATGTATAAGTAACATATTAAACACAACAAATAATTTATGTCACTTTTATATAATACTATACTAGCAACCTGCCAGGGTTTCGCACGGCTTCAATTTACAAATGAAAAAAGTTAAAAGTGCGTTTAGCAAATAAATATTAAGTGTTTATTTTATATACTTTTTTTTGAGATTTTAATACAAAATACCATCCAAATTTCCGACTTATTCGGTGGATTTTCCAAAAAATTTCTTTCACTCAAACCTTGTCCTGATAATTGCGAACACAACAAAGAAATCTCAACCAAATCGGTCTCGCCGTTCTCAAGTGATCTTTCATACATAGCAATTGATTTTTTATATAGATTGAGAATAGACATGTTCATTTATTGCAGTAGGTTCTTTTCATTAGCTATAGTTCAATATTTCCAAATTGAATTGGTGCCTATACGAATTCGATTTTGAGCTGCTTTGTCTTTCTGTTATTGCGATTGTTTCCTTAAAAATACTAAACGACAGCGGCACAAAAAAAAACTGCCTGCAGGGAAGCATCAAACTCTTCGAGCGTATTTGATAAAAATTTAGCAGTAGCTTCAACGCATTTTTTGATTTGTTTTCCTATCCACATGTCAGGCGCGGCGATAACGGATTAACGAATATTGCTGACAGGCCGATAACGATGAGGGTATCTCATATAGCAAAAGTATATAATATGCGAAAACCTTTTCTGTATTGACGAAACAAATGATACTTTTTTTAACCTTTGTATATTTTACGCACACATGGACTAATGTTATTGTATGTGAGTTTCCGTCTCATTAGGTTCATGACGAAGACGTAGGAAGAAAAGGGTTCATGTCATCAATCAAGCGGCATGAGGATTTAAACGTCACTATGTGAGACAGCTCTACATTTATAACCGAAAAGACAACGATCACTTTGCATGAATTGATTGGTTGATCGTTTTCACTTTTAAAAAATTAAAATACACTAGCGTGCGAATATTTCTCACAGTATCGTGGCCATGAACAGATGGCGCCATCTACCTTCTTTAAAGAATGTAAACAACTTCAACAGACAGCTGTTACTGACGCATGTTAGTTGAACAGATTTTCAACAGATGGTTCTTTTTATAATTAAATGAATTAATTCAATGTTTTTATTCAACTTTTTCAACGAAACATTAATTTTAAGACATTTACTTATTTTTCGTCACTAGAGGGACAAAACAATATACAAATTGGCGTATCGATCACCAATTTTGATACAGTATTAAGGGAGATATTTCATATCAACAAGAAAACACATTTGAGAAATAATATACATAGATAGATTAATACAAAGGTAAAGAGTTAGGATTACGCACAGAATGACGATCGCATGGCCTAGGCTCGGAGGATGTTTCTATTGCGCTGCGGGTTCTGGAAAAATGGTTTAGGAAAAATCCCATGTGTGATGCTTCTTTTTTTTAATTGTATTGAATTATGTATTCGTCCGCAAATTTAGTTAACCATAATTTTTCTGTTTTATAATATTGTAATATTGTTGATTTTGCCCAATATTATTAAAACAAACGATTTTGTAACTACTAGCAACAACCAAAAAGTAATTGTGCCGTGTGCTGGCGGCTTAAGAGAATCTGTCACACAATCTCATCCCGTGGGTATCGTAAAAGTCGACAGAGGGAAAATTAAAACCAGAAAGATGGGCAGCAGCATCTGCAAAAAAAGAACTGTGGTTGCCAACCCGCCTGCCAAGCCTGGCTATGAACATATGAACATATCCCCCAACATGAGAGCTACAAACTTTTGCGCCAATCTATGGGAGAGGCCAATGTTCAGCAGTTGTAGACTGAAATCACGACGATCAAAAGTAATTAGACATCGTAGAAAATTTAAAGTAAATGACCAACATGATAAGGAAAAAAATGGAGACTTTATTGTAAGGAGTGACGATTAACTACACTTAACAAGCGTTCAGTATAGAGCCCCTTCTTGAAAATTAATAAATAGCTAAAGTTAGGAGCAATTGAATTTTAAATTACTAAAAATAACTACGTGTGATGCTTAAAACATTATCGTGATAATGTCTGGTCTCTGAATAATCGGCATTTGAAAAATCGCTCCTTTCATTTTTTAATTGTGGTCTCTGTGGATTTGTCAGCCGAAATTGATAACAATAAAATGTTGAACGACCATGTAGCCTAGTGGTCAGACTACCTGAGTTTTGAGTCACGGGTCCTGGGTTTGAATCCCAGCCGAAGTCATCGTGCTAAAACATAAATAGTTGGCTTTCGGTTATGGTTATGTTGTAATTGTCCCAATGTTTTGTCACTGCATGCTAGCCTACCGCAGATCTTATCGCATGATCATTACATCTGGCGTGGGTAGGTCGAGACGAGTGAGTCGCTCTGTGTTTGCGCGTACAATTGTGCCACTTTAATATCTCATGCGCAAGTGACAGCTTCCGATAGTATTCGGAAAGCACAAATGTTGGCTCTCACTGGGATTAGAAACCAGGACGCAGCGTACACACATTCGAGATTTTATAAACATTTCCCTTACTTAATATTACGACTCCAGATTATGATGGATTTATTCACGCCCCCAACAAGTAGCAAATTTTCAAAAAATATCTCGAAATAATTGCATACTAAATTTTTTAAGTACAACAGGAAGCGTTATTAAAGACATATATTTACATTGTCATACATACCGACAAATATGAACAAAAGTATAATATAACTAAATTTACTGATTTTATCGCGTTTAATTTTAACTAATTTATTGCCCGGTAGTTCGAGCGCGTTGCTGCACTCACGATCAATTAGGACTAAATTTTGTTTTATTAAATGTATAAAATTCGCGTAAATATAAGAACTCGTTAACTACAACGGTCGTGTTCTGTAACTAATATCCAAAAGCTATGGCGGGATAATATAATAAAAAGTATGCAGAGGAACTTGACGGACGGACGAAGCTGGAAGTTGACGGACGGCATAGTTGATTGGTACATACCGGTCAAGCTAATAAAGGCGTGTTAAAAGTAAATGGGACTATCAACGCTACGAATATGTATTTATATAAATACCGCAGTGTGCCGTGTGGTGGCGGCTTAATAGAATATACCACCCCATTACATCCCGTGGGTGTTGTAAAAGTCGACAGAAGGTACAATAAAAACCAGGCAATGGGCAGCAGCATCTGAATAAATAAACTGCGTTGCCAACCCGAAAGTCATGCGCGGCGACTATGGTAAAATCCCCCCAAAATGGCAATCTATGACATATTCAGCGGTGAACTAGTGATAGGCTGAAATGATGATGTGTTTTTATTTGAACTATTTTAAACCTAGAAAGTTCACAGGTTCCGATAGTTAATATTTAGAATTTTTGCCCGTCCCTATATTGTGTTCAATGTATGCTTTAGTGTGCTTCAAGTTTGAAATCATTACACTGAAGTATTTAATCAGTCGAGTATGAAAGCTTTAAGTTTTTAGGGTCCATTTACATAATGCAAGGGTTAAGTACTCCCATACCGTTCGTCGTAGTCGTTTAGATTCACAAACACTTCAAATCAAGTGAAACCATAGCATAAATTAATCATATAAAAAGTGTAGAGGGCAGACAACATCAAAGAAGATCCAGTGGAGTAAAATAATGTTTGGATTAGGGTAAGGGTCTTGTATAAATTTCTAAGCTGTTTATGTGACTGAAGACCTGGCCAGCTTTTTCCTACAGTGGACGTTACGTTAGTAGTATTAACTAGTGAAACTGTTATTAATATGTAATTTTTTTTTAATCATGTGGTTGACACATACTTTTCGGTTTCATTACGGCTCAATAAAGAATCGCGACACAGGTTCATTAGGTTTCTTTCAGTGAGATCGTGTGGCACCCAAATATCGAGCTTTTTGTGTACACAGTTTTTTTATACATACAGTCACGCCTCTTTCCCATTGGGGTAGGCAGAGACAACACCACCATTTTTTTTCAAATGGGTCCAAACTGTTTTGTGGTCAATTCCCAGTTCTTCAGCTATGTCGTAACAACTGATTTGCCCGATCGTGCTCCATCATGATGCTGAAATCAACATTCTCGGATTGAAAACATCGAATTTCTTCATTAGATTCACTCATTTAGGCAGAAAGAAAAGCAAATGAAAAATAGCTGAAAACAAAATTTTACTGAATTGTTTTTTTTTTTTAGTGTAACCTTTATTAATGTTATGAAAGCCAGCCAGAAACAAATAGTACAGCCAAAGAGATTTTATTACCAGTTATATACATACTATATGCTAAAACACTTTTTCCCGACCTAATACTAATAATAAAGCGGAAGAGTTTGTTTTTTTTATTTGAATGCGCTATTCTCAAAAACTACCAGTCGTATTTGAAAAAATCCTTTTTCATTTGATAGCCCAATTCTTGAGCAAGAATTTAGGCTACTCCGCACGCTACGACCTTTTGAGCTATTTGGCGGCGTGTGAAACCGCGGGGCACAGCTAGTATACGTATATACATGTTGAAGAAACTACAGTTGTTAGAAAATATATGCCTATCTAAACATTTATAATAGACTTGATTGTAACTATTTTATAAAGTACTAGCTGAAGCGACATACATCCACGTAGGATTTAAGTTTTTTTTTTAAATACCGGGCGGGAACTCTTTGATTTCCCGAAACAAAATGTATCCTATGTCCGTCTCCAGGACGCAAGCTATCTCTGTGCCGAACTTTTCAGTTCATCAGTTGAACTGTGAAAAGTTAACAAACAGAAAGAGGGACAGACAGAGTTACTTTCACATTTATAATATTAGTATGGATATCCGTCTTTAGAATATAATTCTTTATTTTATAAACCACCCACCAGGATCTCTCGAAGTATCGCATGTGCGTTTTACAGACATAAATTTCACATATACAACACAACCAGATACGACAACCAACAATTTGTGTTTCGCCGACTGGGATTCAAACGTAGGACCTGGTGGTAGGATTCCTATGCAGGAATCCGTCTAGGTAGGTACCACCACAGGGCCAGTTATTCTGCCGTGAAGCAGTGTGCAAGCATTACTGTGTTTCGGTTTGAAGGGCACTGTGAGCTAGCGTAATCTCTGGGCATTTGAGACTTAAGAACTGATGTCTCACGGTGACGGGCGCAGTGTGGTGTCACTCAGATTCTGGGTGACATAGCATTTGTTGTGGGCGGACGTTGCACTTACAATCAGGTGAACGTTTTGCTCGTTTCGTCACTTTATACAATTAAAAAAAAAAAGTTTAACGTAATCTGACCATTAGGCAACGCGTCATGTTCTTGTAAAACATTTTTAATACGAGTAATATATGTTTGTAATCGACAGCTATAAATACACACCCATAAAAAATTCGGATAAAAATAAAAATGTATGTAGCCCCCATATATCTTAACTAGCTAGTAGGCTTAGCTCTGCAGCTTATGCTGTAAAAAAAATAGGAATTTGACTAATGTCGAAACTGCTAGATTAGTTTATTTTAGTTATTTTCATAGCATAATGTCTTATGGTATTTTGCTATGGGGAAATGCGACTAATGTACTCGTAGAAGCGATTTTTGTTTTGCAATAGAGGGCCGTAAGAGCTATTTATAATCTTGGCTCTGAAATGTCTCTTAGAGATAAATTTAAAGAAATTGATATCTTTACCTTGGCCTCTCAATAAATATTTTAAAACGTTTTGTATGTACACAAGAACATAAATCAGTTTTCCAAAAACATGATGTTCATAATAAACACCAGGAACAAGCATAAATTAATAATGCCAGTTACTCGACGACTTCACGGGGTCAGTTACTCTTTTATGGGACAATGTATACGTTTCTATTTATTTATTTTTATTTATTGATCTTTATTGTTCCCTTACAAAGAAAGGATACAAAGGGCGGACTTAATGCCGTTAGGCATTCTCTCCCAGTCAACCCATGGAGTGGTGAGATTTTGATTAAGGTGTAACAATAAAAGACAAAAACTATAAGATTAAACAATATTATAATAATTATATATATAAATATCTTATAACATTTACATATAAGTAAATAGAAACATACATATACATACCTATATATATATTTATATACAAACATATACACAAACAGATATATACGTAAACATATAAACACATACACTACGAGTATACATAAAACAATGCAAAATCAAATCGGGGACAGACAACTAACAATTTAACATACAATGACTCTTCAATAAATAATCACGAACCAATTTTTTGAACGAGTATTTATTAGAAGCTTTCCTGATGTCATCGGGCAAGGAGTTCCAGAGAAGCGCAGCCTGAACAGTGAAGGAGTTCCTATAGAACCCGGTGAAATGTGTAGGAATACAAATCTTATTATTGGAGGAAGAACGAAGAACCCTATCATGTGATGAGAAGAGATACTGAAATTTATCTTTGAGATAAGACGGCGAAAATGGATCATTTAAGATGGAAAAAAGAACAAGCAAACTTCTGGATTTGCGCCTTTGTCGAACAGTAAGCCAATTAAGCTGAGATCGATATTGAGATACATGGTCATACTCATGGTTCTACAACAAAATCCCAGAAAGTGCACAAAGTCTTTCAATCAAAAAGTTCAAATTTTATATTAAACAAAGACTTCATAAAAAGGGTTATTATAATATTAAAGAATACATAGATGATGATAACTACTAAACTTAAACATGATACGTAACTACTATTTCTACATCTTTATAATACTGATGTTATTGTACATTATTTAAAAAAAAAACCCGCTGGGTTTCTTCCCAGGACAGGGCATTTCTGCGAACCAGTGTAGTTAAAAAAAAGAAAAAAAAAATGACTTTCAATAAGTATTATGTAAATGATCTATATTGAATAAAAAAAAATCTATTCTATTCTATTCCTTCTGTCGACTTTTAAGATACCCACGGGATGAGATGGGATGGTAGATTTTCTTAGGCCGCCTCCGTGCGACAAAAGAAGACGCCACCTGTAACGCAGAAGCCAATCGCGTAGCCACTGTGCCGAGCTGATTAATAATACAATGGCAATTAAAATGAACGGCCCAATTTCGTTTGAGCTATTAGCTAACATGCGTTGTAAATTACGTTATTAGCGTATCCCTGGTTTTGATTCACATTATGTAATACTCGCTAAAGCCCGCTAAGTTTTTAAAAATACCTTGGGAATTCTATGATTTTCTGGAATAAAAAGTATTGTATGTCTGTCTTCACATACATAGGACGCCTATTTCCTATTGCGGTAGGCAGAGACCACATCTTTTCACTTGCTACGATCTTGATACACATCTTTCGCTTCTTCTACTTTCATTAGTGTTTTCATACAAGCTCGTCGGTTACGGGTACTTCTGACGTGGCCTTTCCTTAAAACGACTTCTATCTGATCGTGATACGTTCGCCTACGTCGATCCTTTATGGCTTGCCTATTCACACTCACCTCATAAATCTGTTTCGTCATTTCCGCCTTCACGATGTAAGCTATCTCTGTGACAAGATATTTCGTCAAGATCGGTTCAACGGATTAGCCGTGAAAAGGTAACCAAACAGATAGAGAGACAGAGATAGTTAATTTCGCATTTATAATGTTACTATCTGAAGCCCGCGACCACGTACCACGGATTTAAGTTTTAAAAAAATACCGTAGGAATTCTTTGATATTTCAGAATAAATGGTACTCGTATGTCCGTCCCCTGGATGCAAGGTATATCCGTGCCGAATTTCGTCAAGAGCCGTTCAACGGTTTAATAATGAAAAGGTAACAGACAGACAGAGGGACAGAGAGAGTTACTTTCGCATTTTATTATACAAGTATAAATATGGATATAAATATCGTGACAACTCAGGTTTTTTTTAGAAGAGGGCTCACCTAATGATTAGTAACCGCCGGATCTTTTTTATGGAACAAAATTACGATATGGGCAAATCGTCCACGTGATGATAAGTGCGACGTCTGCCCATAACAAATGCTGTGTCTCTCAGAAATATTCTGCGCCCGTCAACCTGAGACATCAGTTCTTAAGTCTCAAATGCCCAGTGATTACGCTAGCTCACAGTGCCCTTTAAACCGAAACACAGTAATGCTTGCACACTACTGCTTCACGGCAGAATAACTGGCCCTGGGGTGGTACCTACCTAGACGGATTCATGCATAGGAATCCTACCACCAGTAGTGTTGGCTTCATGTATCTTTTATTGCTAATCTCCAAGATGTAACCGTACCACCCCAGGGTCAGTTATTCTGCCGTGAAGCAGCAGTGTGTAAACATTACGGTGTTTCGTTTTGTAGGACACTGAGAGCTAGCGGAATAACTGGCATATGAAATCATGTCTCAGGGAGACGGGCGCATTGTGGTGACACACAGAAATGTTCTGGGTGACACAGCATTTGTTATGGGCAGATGTTGCACTTACCATCAGGTGAACCTTTTGTTCGTTTCGTCACTTTATCCAAAAAAAAAAACTTTTAAATATGTGTAATAAAAATATGTTTACCTACATGGAAATTATCAAAATTAAAAACTCTTTAAGACAAGGAAGTTGTTAAGAGTTTACATTTATGCTATAGCAATGAGATGGCAAAGCATAAGGTTTTATAATAAAGATTTTATATGAAGATAGATGATATGATTTTATATGGGTTATAACAATTTTATGTCAAATTGAATAAATAGCTAATCTTCGTTAACGCGTCTAATATTTTTTATGTTTTCTATAAGGTAGTACACACACACACACGCACACACACACACACACACACACACACACACACATATATACACATACTTCGCGTGTACGTCGAATTTGTGTATCTTTTGTTTTATATATATATATATATATATATATATATATATATATATATATATATATATATATATACCGTAATTTTTAAGCCGTTCTGGAAGAAGAAAATACCGAGACAGAATCAATAGTAGAATCGATTACTGAAGTTTAATCTTACTGAAAATGAATATAACTGTGTTTAATTACATGGATAAAAAATAAAAGTTGACCTACAGTTTTTCGAATATAAGCCTAGTACTGTCGCAGTGTTCTAGTGGGACCGCACACGCACCGGCCGAGTTCAATAGCCCGTGCGAATCAGCTGATACCTACACTAACACAACGCTCGGGTCGGACACGATATACCTTTCTGCGTACGTTTTATCATAAATATTTATTGAGAACTAAATTGGTAAGTATTTAATAATTAAATACATTTAGATTTGTTTGATTATTAAAAGATGCGCCAGACTAGGAATATTTCTAAGTCGTGAGTGCGTTTACAGAAAATTTCCAGAACCGAAAATTAAAAATTTATGTCTTTACAAAAACGTTGGCTCCGGCTGAGATTTAAACCCAGGGTCCGCGTCATAGTATTCGCAGTAGAACGTGTTCCACTAGACTACGCAATCGTCACGTAACTGAGTATTTACTCCAATTTTCTCTTCTTTCTTACACAAATTCAGGATCGTCGGAAATACTTTATTTTGTGTTTTCTGAGATAGCTACTTTCGTGACAAAAGAACATAGGATAAACTGACAGTGTCAAGTGCACTTTTTAGTATTCTGTTTTTTTTCTTAAAAAAACTATGATCTACTCTAGGATTTCTCTTATATCAGGCACAAACACCCATACCCATTACAATTATCTGTAAGCAATACAAATATTTGTCTCGTGCGGGAATCGAACCCGCAACCCATAAGCCAATCACTTATCCTCGGCGTCCACATAACCGCCCAAAAAAATGGAACTGTTTGGAAAACCTTATGTTATATAGTTTGGAAATTATACTAAAATTACTATATTGTTTGGAAAATAATTTACACTACCCTGTATCGGAGCAATTGCTTCAATTATGTCAACCTTACTCGATACACAAAAGTGTTTATTACATTATCTTTTACATTTTGTGTAAGTTTTTACTTTCATGTTACATGTAACAGCATAAATTTGTAACATTAGTTCTCCTACTTTAATTCACTTACTACAGACTTATTTTCTTTACGAAGGCGGACTTAATGCTACAAGGCATTCTCAGCCAATCTACCTTCGGATTAAGCAGATTAGAAGCAGCTGGACAATTCAAAATATGAAAGAAAAAATTTTAAATACAAATTTATCAAAAAAAAAACATTTAAAAAGGAAACTAATCTATGATAATGAACATAAAAACAATATTATTAATAATTATACAATATATAAACATATATAGACATACATATACACAAATAAATCATGTACATACATTACATATATACATGGATACATAGATAGCAAACGAGCAAATGGCTCACCTGATGGTAAGTGATCACCGCTTATGAACATCCGCAATACCAGAGGAATCGCGGGTGCGTTGCCGGCCTTTGAGGAAGAAAAGGCTAGGGCCTGAGTCGTATCGGTCCGGAAAAACCTCCGGCGGCAAAAAATTCAATAAATGGCATATATAATATGGCCAGTTTCCGATTTCAAAGAAAATAGGTAGACTATCTTCTGTGTAATTCTTTATCTGTACAACTCTGTTAATTTTTTAAAGTATTACTTAGTCAGATGTGTGATAAATAAAATATTTAGCATACAAGAACTGCTTTTTTCCTAAGATAGGTAAAAGTTGTATTAAAATGACGGTTACTAAACTAGCATAACCTCACTCACAAAAGATCAAGGACATAAATAACAACGGTAAAGTTAAATTTATTTAGCAGCAAGTCTCAAAACTGGTATCGCTGTCTGCATATATAATAGGTTCTAGCACCGGGCTTAATAGCTATATACTGACAGAGTTTATTACCTCAAAGCTTGGAAGCAAATTTAGCACATTCCACTCTAATTTACCGATTTTACACTTAAAGGCCTCGTAATATTTGATTGCATGGGTTTAGTAATCCTTATGTTGTATAAATTTGTAAATAAAATAACTTCAGACCGAAATACAGTAATATTTGCACACTGCTGATTTACGTGTGTGGCTCCGTGTGGTGGTTATGATTTTAAGGGCTTAAGAGAATCTACCACCCCATCTCATCCCGTGGGTGTCGTAAGAGTCGACAGAGGGAAATTCAGAACCAGGAGATGGGCAGCAGCATGTTCCTGGAACATCTGGATAAATAAACTGGGGTCGCCAACCCGCCTGCCAAGCGAGGCAACTATGGCAAAATCCCCCAAAATTGAGAGCTACAAACTTTTGTGGCTATCCATGGGGAGGCTGACCATAAAATAACTGGCCTGGCTGGTACCTACCTAGACGGATTCCTGCATAGGAATCCTACCACCGTCGGACGGCACCGTAACATCGTAGGGCAGCAGTAATTACAAATTAAACTTAAACATGATACGTCAATAACAACTATCCATGTACTACAAATAAAATATAATGACATATATATATATATATATATATATACCGTAATTTTTACATCGTTCCGGAAACGAAGAAAATTAGTACAGTTTCAGTTACAGAAACGATTGGTAGTATCAGTTTTTAGATTTTAATATTTCCTTTTTTTTGGTAAATTAAAATTAATCACGGGTTTTTAAAAGAACCGACAACTTGCGGTAGCTCCCGTCTATAGGTAATTACGATCACAGTCGATAGGGCAATGTCCTTACGAACGCATAAGCGACGAAGTAAAGGCTATCGGAGAAAAAAAGCGTTTAAGATCGTGAATTTTCTGACATTTGTCGACATGGTTAATCCGCCATCTGGCCGGACGTCCAAGATTTTTCAATATTTCCCTTGGATGACACTTACCATACCTACCAAATGAGACTGGGTGGCAGATTTTCATACGCCGTTTCGTACTTTATAAAATTATTACAATAAAGGCCCCATGGGTTTTATGCTGGCACATAAAACTGAAGAAGTTTGCGAACCACTTCAATCTAAAAAAATACGTTTAATAAGTACTACGTCAATAATCTACACTGAATAAAAATACTCTATTCGTACCTGGGATAGCCTCTGCCGGACGATACTCATGGCATAACATTATTTACGAAGTTACAAAATAATCTGCGAAATACAGTCCATTTTGCACGACACACACGTACACGGCTTATAAAACTGGCTTCTGGATTTTTTTCAGTTTTAAACACATTCACGATCATAATGCGTAACACCTTACGAATTTATTGTTCATGAGAATAAACCTACAGTCAAATGGTTCTTGTCAGCAACATCGTATACCTGTACCATTGTTAGATATTGTGACGTTAGATAGAATACACTTTACGACTTCTTTTCTTCGCGATAATTCAACAACAGAAGCGCGACCAAATGACCTTAGACTTATAGGTGACGACCGACCACATAGACCAACCAACTAAAGCACTGTCACTGTCGCCAACACATGATTTTTTTTACCCTTAAAGACATTAAAAACTCCCTAAACTAAACATTTGAAAAACATAAACTAAGTGTATATCGGCAGTGTACTAAATAGTAGACAAACGTCTGTCTACTATTTAGTTTTTGTATGCCAGTTTTTAAATGAAACAAAAAAGTTGTCGATAGAGCATAACAGTAAAAGTAGTATCAAAACATTCATCAATGGTTATGATTACAATACAATTACTTAGTATTGAATAATAAATAATTCCATTAGTATAAATCCTAGAAAACAATAATTAAAAAAAATGTAATAAGAATAATAATCATATCACTGATTGTCATTAAAAAATAAATGTACATTGTGTGTGTGTAAATAATATTTCTTCCATTACAATAGAATCCTTCTCAGCCTCGCTGAATTTTTTTAAATCATACATTTTATAAACATTTCACATTACATTTATAAAACCATATTTTCTTCCCCATCTGGAAGGAAAACCCCTAAGTTGGCAACACTGAGCACTGCGACGTATAGCGCTGTTGTATATCCCCTCCCGGCCGACAAGCCCTAGGGCTGTGTCGTTTCGAAATTTAATTAAACATGACACAACATTAAACAAAAACGGTTTTGTGCATCTACGTTAGCTCGAGCGAAAAAGATTTTTTTCGGACGAGCTAACGTAAGCGTAGATGCAGTGCAATAATTGTAACTGCACATTGGGTGGCTCGCTTTACCTAAATATTTCACGAACGTTATCGTATCCGCGTTTTTCAATTATCGTAACGGAAATATGAGTCGAAAGTAAATGTATTCCAACGTAAGGAGCAACTAGCAATTGTATATGATAATGCGGGCCATGCGGTTGTACGTTTATTCTTATGAATATAAAAGTAGTCAGAAGTTAAACAATGTGATAATGGACGTTTTCAAAATTAAAAAAAAATGTCATCATCATCATCATATCAGCCTATCACTAGTCCACTGCTGAACATAGGCCTCCCCCTCAGATTGCCACAAGTTTGTAGCTCTCATTTTGGAAGGATTTTGCCATAGTTGCCACGCTTGGTAGGTGGGTTGGCAACCGCAGTTTATTTATTCAGATGATTCGAAAAAAATATATGGTAAGTTAAAGAGATCAAAATAAACTATGAATTTTTTATGTTCGGTCACAGCTTTTACTTTAATATACCCGATCCAATGAATCTTTTGGCAATATTAAAAATAAATTCAGATTAATAAAAGCAGCAGTGATAAAAATTATTATAATAATTAAAAATCTTTTTTGAAACAGCCCTGTTTAAAACATTTTCGTTTCACGCGTTGTCCACGATGCTATTGGAGGCGAAGTCACTCCCCGCCACCTTTAACGTAAAACAGCAAAATGCAAAAAATAGGTAAATAAGTGACTTAGTCACGTGTGAGCTCTGAACTTTATAATGTAACTGTGCTTATGTTAATTATTTCTTTTTATTAATCGTATTTGTTCTTCGATGCACTTTTATTTGTGATAATACTTAAATAAAAATAAAAATACTTGTGTATACGGAAGAAGCGCGGAATTTAGTCAATTAAACGGCATATTGTGGATGCTAAAAGTGATAAAAGGTGATGTGATACTGTGAGTGTGAATAAATCATTTGAAAGAAACCTTGCGAAACGTGCTCGTTTATGTTTACAACCAAACAGAAAACAGTTTGCAGTTATTACAATTCAGGTATGCACTTAACTAAATATTTATTTTGTTAATTTCAATTCCAATCAGTTGTAAATAGTGTAAATGGTTTATTACAATTTTTAATTACGCATAAAATAATTAACCGATATTATTACTAAAATTCTACCTAACGTTTTTACCAAAAACCACTGTTTCGATAGCTAGAATAATTTTATTTGATAAAAATAAAATAATGAAATAATATTTTATTATTAAAAATTATCTGAATATTTGTTTTATTTTTGGAGTTTACTCCATAGGAATCGATTTCATTTAAAGTGAAATGAATACGCTTATAACGAAAAATTAATTAACTTAAGCGCCATCTTAGCAAACTATTTCAAAACTTTTCGTAACATAATAATATACGTATCTGAGAAGATTCAAAGTAGAATGAATATACATGTAGACGAGCCAATATTTTTTGTATGGGCATTGAGCTCACTGTAAACTTAAACAGAAGTATGTTGTCTAGACCTAACTAGTGGCATAAATAGTTATATTTAGTCCAACCAGAATGTTGCAATATACTGCAACAGTGCCATCTACAAGCGGCTCCGTGAACAGTCAAATAACTATAATATTTATAAATATTGTAAATTTGCAATTTTATAACTTAATAGTTTGTTAAAATATTGTTCTTTTGTTAATGATATCATGAATGTTTTATTATTAATAAACAAAGGAATATCTGTTTTACTTTTCATGGATAATTAAACAAAAATAGCGTTTTAATAATTCGCCATTTTATTTTATTTAGTGCAGTTTTGAAAGTAAGTTTTCTGATTATTTAGAACGAGTAAATGCTTATATGACATTATTGGTACAGACAGTGAAAACTTTATTGTAAAAATAATAATTTAATTTGTATTACGATCAATTAATAGGACTAATTGCTCTCAACACACTCTTAAACACTCGCGGGGCTTGTCATCAGACTAGGCCGGTATAAACCGGTTTGTTTCTTCTCATGTAAAATCGCAATTTAAAATTATTAACAAAGAATAGTTGAAATGTTCTTCTTTAATTTAGAAACTAATTTCAATATTGAAGATGGACGAGCGTATACACTACTGATCTTGCAAAAAGCTATTTTTTTATTATGACTTCTCTGTTTTAAGATACGATTCTTTTTGAAATAAAAACAGATCTAATTTTTTTTAAACATTTAAAGTTTATAGTTTATCTTCGCTTTCAGAACAATAAAGAAAGCACGGGATTTATTTTCGCGTGGCCTAGTGGTTAGCGTACCTGACTTCTACGTCGCGGGTCCTGGGTTCGAATCCCAGCGGGTTGCAACATTTGTGCAAAACACAAATTGTTGGTTTTCGGACATGGTTCAAATTTCGAAAGTTTGTTAAATGAAATTATTTGTACCAGATAAATATTTATAGTACGTAGATATTTTATTTATTTTTTAATTTAAAAAAAGTGTTTCTCCAAGGTACCTATAGTTTAAATTTTGTTACACCTTTTATAAAAAAAAAACTACGGTAGATTTGAAATGCCATAGATCTAATAATTTTTACAAAGTGTTGAATAACGTAGCACAGTAAGTCGCATATCAAGATTCCAGAGGCACTTTACCATCAGTGTTTTACAGACGAGGCCAATACGGATTGTAAAATATGCTTACCTTTTTTGAGAATACATAATATTATTCTTAAAATTTGATTTAACTTTTTTATTTCACATTGATTATTTAATATTTTCGTATGTTTCTTGCCCGCTGGTCTCGTGACGTTCGGACTTGTTACATAGTTCTTTCTTTTTCTCTTTCTGTCTAAGTACCTATTTTGCGTACTTTTCGCGTCATATTAAACGTCTCGCCGAACTCGTTTCTCACATTCAAAACGGTGCACTGAATTTGACCTTGGATGTTCAGCGTGTTGTCGCTCTTGTGTTACGGAATTTTCGTAAAGAAAATAAGTCTGTAGTAAGTGAATTAAAGTAGGAGAACTAATGTTACAAATTTATGCTGTTACATGTAACATGAAAGTAAAAACTTACACAAAATGTAAAAGATAATGTAATAAACACTTTTGTGTATCGAGTAAGGTTGACATAATTGAAGCAATTGCTCCGATACAGGGTAGTGTAAATTATTTTCCAAACAATATAGTAATTTTAGTATAATTTCCAAACTATATAACATAAGGTTTTCCAAACAGTTCCATTTTTTTGGGCGGTTATGTGGACGCCGAGGATAAGTGATTGGCTTATGGGTTGCGGGTTCGATTCCCGCACGAGACAAATATTTGTATTGCTTACAGATAATTGTAATGGGTATGGGTGTTTGTGCCTGATATAAGAGAAATCCTAGAGTAGATCATAGTTTTTTTAAGAAAAAAAACAGAATACTAAAAAGTGCACTTGACACTGTCAGTTTATCCTATGTTCTTTTGTCACGAAAGTAGCTATCTCAGAAAACACAAAATAAAGTATTTCCGACGATCCTGAATTTGTGTAAGAAAGAAGAGAAAATTGGAGTAAATACTCAGTTACGTGACGATTGCGTAGTCTAGTGGAACACGTTCTACTGCGAATACTATGACGCGGACCCTGGGTTTAAATCTCAGCCGGAGCCAACGTTTTTGTAAAGACATAAATTTTTAATTTTCGGTTCTGGAAATTTTCTGTAAACGCACTCACGACTTAGAAATATTCCTAGTCTGGCGCATCTTTTAATAATCAAACAAATCTAAATGTATTTAATTATTAAATACTTACCAATTTAGTTCTCAATAAATATTTATGATAAAACGTACGCAGAAAGGTATATCGTGTCCGACCCGAGCGTTGTGTTAGTGTAGGTATCAGCTGATTCGCACGGGCTATTGAACTCGGCCGGTGCGTGTGCGGTCCCACTAGAACACTGCGACAGTACTAGGCTTATATTCGAAAAACTGTAGGTCAACTTTTATTTTTTATCCATGTAATTAAACACAGTTATATTCATTTTCAGTAAGATTAAACTTCAGTAATCGTAATTTTTAAGCCGTTCTGGAAGAAGAAAATACCGATGAAGTAAATACCGAAAGTTGACCTACAGTTTTTCGAATATAAGCCTAGTACTGTCGCAGTGTTCTAGTGGGACCGCACACGCACCGGCCGAGTTCAATAGCCCGTGCGAATCAGCTGATACCTACACTAACACAACGCTCGGGTCGGACACGATATACCTTTCTGCGTACGTTTTATCATAAATATTTATTGAGAACTAAATTGGTAAGTATTTAATAATTAAATACATTTAGATTTGTTTGATTATTAAAAGATGCGCCAGACTAGGAATATTTCTAAGTCGTGAGTGCGTTTACAGAAAATTTCCAGAACCGAAAATTAAAAATTTATGTCTTTACAAAAACGTTGGCTCCGGCTGAGATTTAAACCCAGGGTCCGCGTCATAGTATTCGCAGTAGAACGTGTTCCACTAGACTACGCAATCGTCACGTAACTGAGTATTTACTCCAATTTTCTCTTCTTTCTTACACAAATTCAGGATCGTCGGAAATACTTTATTTTGTGTTTTCTGAGATAGCTACTTTCGTGACAAAAGAACATAGGATAAACTGACAGTGTCAAGTGCACTTTTTAGTATTCTGTTTTTTTTCTTAAAAAAACTATGATCTACTCTAGGATTTCTCTTATATCAGGCACAAACACCCATACCCATTACAATTATCTGTAAGCAATACAAATATTTGTCTCGTGCGGGAATCGAACCCGCAACCCATAAGCCAATCACTTATCCTCGGCGTCCACATAACCGCCCAAAAAAATGGAACTGTTTGGAAAACCTTATGTTATATAGTTTGGAAATTATACTAAAATTACTATATTGTTTGGAAAATAATTTACACTACCCTGTATCGGAGCAATTGCTTCAATTATGTCAACCTTACTCGATACACAAAAGTGTTTATTACATTATCTTTTACATTTTGTGTAAGTTTTTACTTTCATGTTACATGTAACAGCATAAATTTGTAACATTAGTTCTCCTACTTTAATTCACTTACTACAGACTTATTTTCTTTACGAAGGCGGACTTAATGCTACAAGGCATTCTCAGCCAATCTACCTTCGGATTAAGCAGATTAGAAGCAGCTGGACAATTCAAAATATGAAAGAAAAAATTTTAAATACAAATTTATCAAAAAAAAAACATTTAAAAAGGAAACTAATCTATGATAATGAACATAAAAACAATATTATTAATAATTATACAATATATAAACATATATAGACATACATATACACAAATAAATCATGTACATACATTACATATATACATGGATACATAGATAGCAAACGAGCAAATGGCTCACCTGATGGTAAGTGATCACCGCTTATGAACATCCGCAATACCAGAGGAATCGCGGGTGCGTTGCCGGCCTTTGAGGAAGAAAAGGCTAGGGCCTGAGTCGTATCGGTCCGGAAAAACCTCCGGCGGCAAAAAATTCAATAAATGGCATATATAATATGGCCAGTTTCCGATTTCAAAGAAAATAGGTAGACTATCTTCTGTGTAATTCTTTATCTGTACAACTCTGTTAATTTTTTAAAGTATTACTTAGTCAGATGTGTGATAAATAAAATATTTAGCATACAAGAACTGCTTTTTTCCTAAGATAGGTAAAAGTTGTATTAAAATGACGGTTACTAAACTAGCATAACCTCACTCACAAAAGATCAAGGACATAAATAACAACGGTAAAGTTAAATTTATTTAGCAGCAAGTCTCAAAACTGGTATCGCTGTCTGCATATATAATAGGTTCTAGCACCGGGCTTAATAGCTATATACTGACAGAGTTTATTACCTCAAAGCTTGGAAGCAAATTTAGCACATTCCACTCTAATTTACCGATTTTACACTTAAAGGCCTCGTAATATTTGATTGCATGGGTTTAGTAATCCTTATGTTGTATAAATTTGTAAATAAAATAACTTCAGACCGAAATACAGTAATATTTGCACACTGCTGATTTACGTGTGTGGCTCCGTGTGGTGGTTATGATTTTAAGGGCTTAAGAGAATCTACCACCCCATCTCATCCCGTGGGTGTCGTAAGAGTCGACAGAGGGAAATTCAGAACCAGGAGATGGGCAGCAGCATGTTCCTGGAACATCTGGATAAATAAACTGGGGTCGCCAACCCGCCTGCCAAGCGAGGCAACTATGGCAAAATCCCCCAAAATTGAGAGCTACAAACTTTTGTGGCTATCCATGGGGAGGCTGACCATAAAATAACTGGCCTGGCTGGTACCTACCTAGACGGATTCCTGCATAGGAATCCTACCACCGTCGGACGGCACCGTAACATCGTAGGGCAGCAGTAATTACAAATTAAACTTAAACATGATACGTCAATAACAACTATCCATGTACTACAAATAAAATATAATGACATATATATATATATATATATATATACCGTAATTTTTACATCGTTCCGGAAACGAAGAAAATTAGTACAGTTTCAGTTACAGAAACGATTGGTAGTATCAGTTTTTAGATTTTAATATTTCCTTTTTTTTGGTAAATTAAAATTAATCACGGGTTTTTAAAAGAACCGACAACTTGCGGTAGCTCCCGTCTATAGGTAATTACGATCACAGTCGATAGGGCAATGTCCTTACGAACGCATAAGCGACGAAGTAAAGGCTATCGGAGAAAAAAAGCGTTTAAGATCGTGAATTTTCTGACATTTGTCGACATGGTTAATCCGCCATCTGGCCGGACGTCCAAGATTTTTCAATATTTCCCTTGGATGACACTTACCATACCTACCAAATGAGACTGGGTGGCAGATTTTCATACGCCGTTTCGTACTTTATAAAATTATTACAATAAAGGCCCCATGGGTTTTATGCTGGCACATAAAACTGAAGAAGTTTGCGAACCACTTCAATCTAAAAAAATACGTTTAATAAGTACTACGTCAATAATCTACACTGAATAAAAATACTCTATTCGTACCTGGGATAGCCTCTGCCGGACGATACTCATGGCATAACATTATTTACGAAGTTACAAAATAATCTGCGAAATACAGTCCATTTTGCACGACACACACGTACACGGCTTATAAAACTGGCTTCTGGATTTTTTTTCAGTTTTAAACACATTCACGATCATAATGCGTAACACCTTACGAATTTATTGTTCATGAGAATAAACCTACAGTCAAATGGTTCTTGTCAGCAACATCGTATACCTGTACCATTGTTAGATATTGTGACGTTAGATAGAATACACTTTACGACTTCTTTTCTTCGCGATAATTCAACAACAGAAGCGCGACCAAATGACCTTAGACTTATAGGTGACGACCGACCACATAGACCAACCAACTAAAGCACTGTCACTGTCGCCAACACATGATTTTTTTTACCCTTAAAGACATTAAAACTCCCTAAACTAAACATTTGAAAAACATAAACTAAGTGTATATCGGCAGTGTACTAAATAGTAGACAAACGTCTGTCTACTATTTAGTTTTTGTATGCCAGTTTTTAAATGAAACAAAAAAGTTGTCGATAGAGCATAACAGTAAAAGTAGTATCAAAACATTCATCAATGGTTATGATTACAATACAATTACTTAGTATTGAATAATAAATAATTCCATTAGTATAAATCCTAGAAAACAATAATTAAAAAAAATGTAATAAGAATAATAATCATATCACTGATTGTCATTAAAAAATAAATGTACATTGTGTGTGTGTAAATAATATTTCTTCCATTACAATAGAATCCTTCTCAGCCTCGCTGAATTTTTTTAAATCATACATTTTATAAACATTTCACATTACATTTATAAAACCATATTTTCTTCCCCATCTGGAAGGAAAACCCCTAAGTTGGCAACACTGAGCACTGCGACGTATAGCGCTGTTGTATATCCCCTCCCGGCCGACAAGCCCTAGGGCTGTGTCGTTTCGAAATTTAATTAAACATGACACAACATTAAACAAAAACGGTTTTGTGCATCTACGTTAGCTCGAGCGAAAAAGATTTTTTTCGGACGAGCTAACGTAAGCGTAGATGCAGTGCAATAATTGTAACTGCACATTGGGTGGCTCGCTTTACCTAAATATTTCACGAACGTTATCGTATCCGCGTTTTTCAATTATCGTAACGGAAATATGAGTCGAAAGTAAATGTATTCCAACGTAAGGAGCAACTAGCAATTGTATATGATAATGCGGGCCATGCGGTTGTACGTTTATTCTTATGAATATAAAAGTAGTCAGAAGTTAAACAATGTGATAATGGACGTTTTCAAAATTAAAAAAAAATGTCATCATCATCATCATATCAGCCTATCACTAGTCCACTGCTGAACATAGGCCTCCCCCTCAGATTGCCACAAGTTTGTAGCTCTCATTTTGGAAGGATTTTGCCATAGTTGCCACGCTTGGTAGGTGGGTTGGCAACCGCAGTTTATTTATTCAGATGATTCGAAAAAAATATATGGTAAGTTAAAGAGATCAAAATAAACTATGAATTTTTTATGTTCGGTCACAGCTTTTACTTTAATATACCCGATCCAATGAATCTTTTGGCAATATTAAAAATAAATTCAGATTAATAAAAGCAGCAGTGATAAAAATTATTATAATAATTAAAAATCTTTTTTGAAACAGCCCTGTTTAAAACATTTTCGTTTCACGCGTTGTCCACGATGCTATTGGAGGCGAAGTCACTCCCCGCCACCTTTAACGTAAAACAGCAAAATGCAAAAAATAGGTAAATAAGTGACTTAGTCACGTGTGAGCTCTGAACTTTATAATGTAACTGTGCTTATGTTAATTATTTCTTTTTATTAATCGTATTTGTTCTTCGATGCACTTTTATTTGTGATAATACTTAAATAAAAATAAAAATACTTGTGTATACGGAAGAAGCGCGGAATTTAGTCAATTAAACGGCATATTGTGGATGCTAAAAGTGATAAAAGGTGATGTGATACTGTGAGTGTGAATAAATCATTTGAAAGAAACCTTGCGAAACGTGCTCGTTTATGTTTACAACCAAACAGAAAACAGTTTGCAGTTATTACAATTCAGGTATGCACTTAACTAAATATTTATTTTGTTAATTTCAATTCCAATCAGTTGTAAATAGTGTAAATGGTTTATTACAATTTTTAATTACGCATAAAATAATTAACCGATATTATTACTAAAATTCTACCTAACGTTTTTACCAAAAACCACTGTTTCGATAGCTAGAATAATTTTATTTGATAAAAATAAAATAATGAAATAATATTTTATTATTAAAAATTATCTGAATATTTGTTTTATTTTTGGAGTTTACTCCATAGGAATCGATTTCATTTAAAGTGAAATGAATACGCTTATAACGAAAAATTAATTAACTTAAGCGCCATCTTAGCAAACTATTTCAAAACTTTTCGTAACATAATAATATACGTATCTGAGAAGATTCAAAGTAGAATGAATATACATGTAGACGAGCCAATATTTTTTGTATGGGCATTGAGCTCACTGTAAACTTAAACAGAAGTATGTTGTCTAGACCTAACTAGTGGCATAAATAGTTATATTTAGTCCAACCAGAATGTTGCAATATACTGCAACAGTGCCATCTACAAGCGGCTCCGTGAACAGTCAAATAACTATAATATTTATAAATATTGTAAATTTGCAATTTTATAACTTAATAGTTTGTTAAAATATTGTTCTTTTGTTAATGATATCATGAATGTTTTATTATTAATAAACAAAGGAATATCTGTTTTACTTTTCATGGATAATTAAACAAAAATAGCGTTTTAATAATTCGCCATTTTATTTTATTTAGTGCAGTTTTGAAAGTAAGTTTTCTGATTATTTAGAACGAGTAAATGCTTATATGACATTATTGGTACAGACAGTGAAAACTTTATTGTAAAAATAATAATTTAATTTGTATTACGATCAATTAATAGGACTTATTGCTCTCAACACACTCTTAAACACTCGCGGGGCTTGTCATCAGACTAGGCCGGTATAAACCGGTTTGTTTCTTCTCATGTAAAATCGCAATTTAAAATTATTAACAAAGAATAGTTGAAATGTTCTTCTTTAATTTAGAAACTAATTTCAATATTGAAGATGGACGAGCGTATACACTACTGATCTTGCAAAAGCTATTTTTTTATTATGACTTCTCTGTTTTAAGATACGATTCTTTTTGAAATAAAAACAGATCTAATTTTTTTTAAACATTTAAAGTTTATAGTTTATCTTCGCTTTCAGAACAATAAAGAAAGCACGGGATTTATTTTCGCGTGGCCTAGTGGTTAGCGTACCTGACTTCTACGTCGCGGGTCCTGGGTTCGAATCCCAGCGGGTTGCAACATTTGTGCAAAACACAAATTGTTGGTTTTCGGACATGGTTCAAATTTCGAAAGTTTGTTAAATGAAATTATTTGTACCAGATAAATATTTATAGTACGTAGATATTTTATTTATTTTTTTATTTAAAAAAGTGTTTCTCCAAGGTACCTATAGTTTAAATTTTGTTACACCTTTTATAAAAAAAAAACTACGGTAGATTTGAAATGCCATAGATCTAATTATTTTTACAAAGTGTTGAATAACGTAGCACAGTAAGTCGCATATCAAGATTCCAGAGGCACTTTACCATCAGTGTTTTACAGACGAGGCCAATACGGATTGTAAAATATGCTTACCTTTTTTGAGAATACATAATATTATTCTTAAAATTTGATTTAACTTTTTTATTTCACATTGATTATTTAATATTTTCGTATGTTTCTTGCCCGCTGGTCTCGTGACGTTCGGACTTGTTACATAGTTCTTTCTTTTTCTCTTTCTGTCTAAGTACCTATTTTGCGTACTTTTCGCGTCATATTAAACGTCTCGCCGAACTCGTTTCTCACATTCAAAACGGTGCACTGAATTTGACCTTGGATGTTCAGCGTGTTGTCGCTCTTGTGTTACGGAATTTTCGTAAAGAAAATAAGTCTGTAGTAAGTGAATTAAAGTAGGAGAACTAATGTTACAAATTTATGCTGTTACATGTAACATGAAAGTAAAAACTTACACAAAATGTAAAAGATAATGTAATAAACACTTTTGTGTATCGAGTAAGGTTGACATAATTGAAGCAATTGCTCCGATACAGGGTAGTGTAAATTATTTTCCAAACAATATAGTAATTTTAGTATAATTTCCAAACTATATAACATAAGGTTTTCCAAACAGTTCCATTTTTTTGGGCGGTTATGTGGACGCCGAGGATAAGTGATTGGCTTATGGGTTGCGGGTTCGATTCCCGCACGAGACAAATATTTGTATTGCTTACAGATAATTGTAATGGGTATGGGTGTTTGTGCCTGATATAAGAGAAATCCTAGAGTAGATCATAGTTTTTTTAAGAAAAAAAACAGAATACTAAAAAGTGCACTTGACACTGTCAGTTTATCCTATGTTCTTTTGTCACGAAAGTAGCTATCTCAGAAAACACAAAATAAAGTATTTCCGACGATCCTGAATTTGTGTAAGAAAGAAGAGAAAATTGGAGTAAATACTCAGTTACGTGACGATTGCGTAGTCTAGTGGAACACGTTCTACTGCGAATACTATGACGCGGACCCTGGGTTTAAATCTCAGCCGGAGCCAACGTTTTTGTAAAGACATAAATTTTTAATTTTCGGTTCTGGAAATTTTCTGTAAACGCACTCACGACTTAGAAATATTCCTAGTCTGGCGCATCTTTTAATAATCAAACAAATCTAAATGTATTTAATTATTAAATACTTACCAATTTAGTTCTCAATAAATATTTATGATAAAACGTACGCAGAAAGGTATATCGTGTCCGACCCGAGCGTTGTGTTAGTGTAGGTATCAGCTGATTCGCACGGGCTATTGAACTCGGCCGGTGCGTGTGCGGTCCCACTAGAACACTGCGACAGTACTAGGCTTATATTCGAAAAACTGTAGGTCAACTTTTATTTTTTATCCATGTAATTAAACACAGTTATATTCATTTTCAGTAAGATTAAACTTCAGTAATCGTAATTTTTAAGCCGTTCTGGAAGAAGAAAATACCGATGAAGTAAATACCGAAAGTTGACCTACAGTTTTTCGAATATAAGCCTAGTACTGTCGCAGTGTTCTAGTGGGACCGCACACGCACCGGCCGAGTTCAATAGCCCGTGCGAATCAGCTGATACCTACACTAACACAACGCTCGGGTCGGACACGATATACCTTTCTGCGTACGTTTTATCATAAATATTTATTGAGAACTAAATTGGTAAGTATTTAATAATTAAATACATTTAGATTTGTTTGATTATTAAAAGATGCGCCAGACTAGGAATATTTCTAAGTCGTGAGTGCGTTTACAGAAAATTTCCAGAACCGAAAATTAAAAATTTATGTCTTTACAAAAACGTTGGCTCCGGCTGAGATTTAAACCCAGGGTCCGCGTCATAGTATTCGCAGTAGAACGTGTTCCACTAGACTACGCAATCGTCACGTAACTGAGTATTTACTCCAATTTTCTCTTCTTTCTTACACAAATTCAGGATCGTCGGAAATACTTTATTTTGTGTTTTCTGAGATAGCTACTTTCGTGACAAAGAACATAGGATAAACTGACAGTGTCAAGTGCACTTTTTAGTATTCTGTTTTTTTTCTTAAAAAAACTATGATCTACTCTAGGATTTCTCTTATATCAGGCACAAACACCCATACCCATTACAATTATCTGTAAGCAATACAAATATTTGTCTCGTGCGGGAATCGAACCCGCAACCCATAAGCCAATCACTTATCCTCGGCGTCCACATAACCGCCCAAAAAAATGGAACTGTTTGGAAAACCTTATGTTATATAGTTTGGAAATTATACTAAAATTACTATATTGTTTGGAAAATAATTTACACTACCCTGTATCGGAGCAATTGCTTCAATTATGTCAACCTTACTCGATACACAAAAGTGTTTATTACATTATCTTTTACATTTTGTGTAAGTTTTTACTTTCATGTTACATGTAACAGCATAAATTTGTAACATTAGTTCTCCTACTTTAATTCACTTACTACAGACTTATTTTCTTTACGAAGGCGGACTTAATGCTACAAGGCATTCTCAGCCAATCTACCTTCGGATTAAGCAGATTAGAAGCAGCTGGACAATTCAAAATATGAAAGAAAAAATTTTAAATACAAATTTATCAAAAAAAAAACATTTAAAAAGGAAACTAATCTATGATAATGAACATAAAAACAATATTATTAATAATTATACAATATATAAACATATATAGACATACATATACACAAATAAATCATGTACATACATTACATATATACATGGATACATAGATAGCAAACGAGCAAATGGCTCACCTGATGGTAAGTGATCACCGCTTATGAACATCCGCAATACCAGAGGAATCGCGGGTGCGTTGCCGGCCTTTGAGGAAGAAAAGGCTAGGGCCTGAGTCGTATCGGTCCGGAAAAACCTCCGGCGGCAAAAAATTCAATAAATGGCATATATAATATGGCCAGTTTCCGATTTCAAAGAAAATAGGTAGACTATCTTCTGTGTAATTCTTTATCTGTACAACTCTGTTAATTTTTTAAAGTATTACTTAGTCAGATGTGTGATAAATAAAATATTTAGCATACAAGAACTGCTTTTTTCCTAAGATAGGTAAAAGTTGTATTAAAATGACGGTTACTAAACTAGCATAACCTCACTCACAAAAGATCAAGGACATAAATAACAACGGTAAAGTTAAATTTATTTAGCAGCAAGTCTCAAAACTGGTATCGCTGTCTGCATATATAATAGGTTCTAGCACCGGGCTTAATAGCTATATACTGACAGAGTTTATTACCTCAAAGCTTGGAAGCAAATTTAGCACATTCCACTCTAATTTACCGATTTTACACTTAAAGGCCTCGTAATATTTGATTGCATGGGTTTAGTAATCCTTATGTTGTATAAATTTGTAAATAAAATAACTTCAGACCGAAATACAGTAATATTTGCACACTGCTGATTTACGTGTGTGGCTCCGTGTGGTGGTTATGATTTTAAGGGCTTAAGAGAATCTACCACCCCATCTCATCCCGTGGGTGTCGTAAGAGTCGACAGAGGGAAATTCAGAACCAGGAGATGGGCAGCAGCATGTTCCTGGAACATCTGGATAAATAAACTGGGGTCGCCAACCCGCCTGCCAAGCGAGGCAACTATGGCAAAATCCCCCAAAATTGAGAGCTACAAACTTTTGTGGCTATCCATGGGGAGGCTGACCATAAAATAACTGGCCTGGCTGGTACCTACCTAGACGGATTCCTGCATAGGAATCCTACCACCGTCGGACGGCACCGTAACATCGTAGGGCAGCAGTAATTACAAATTAAACTTAAACATGATACGTCAATAACAACTATCCATGTACTACAAATAAAATATAATGACATATATATATATATATATATATATACACCGTAATTTTTACATCGTTCCGGAAACGAAGAAAATTAGTACAGTTTCAGTTACAGAAACGATTGGTAGTATCAGTTTTTAGATTTTAATATTTCCTTTTTTTTGGTAAATTAAAATTAATCACGGGTTTTTAAAAGAACCGACAACTTGCGGTAGCTCCCGTCTATAGGTAATTACGATCACAGTCGATAGGGCAATGTCCTTACGAACGCATAAGCGACGAAGTAAAGGCTATCGGAGAAAAAAAGCGTTTAAGATCGTGAATTTTCTGACATTTGTCGACATGGTTAATCCGCCATCTGGCCGGACGTCCAAGATTTTTCAATATTTCCCTTGGATGACACTTACCATACCTACCAAATGAGACTGGGTGGCAGATTTTCATACGCCGTTTCGTACTTTATAAAATTATTACAATAAAGGCCCCATGGGTTTTATGCTGGCACATAAAACTGAAGAAGTTTGCGAACCACTTCAATCTAAAAAAATACGTTTAATAAGTACTACGTCAATAATCTACACTGAATAAAAATACTCTATTCGTACCTGGGATAGCCTCTGCCGGACGATACTCATGGCATAACATTATTTACGAAGTTACAAAATAATCTGCGAAATACAGTCCATTTTGCACGACACACACGTACACGGCTTATAAAACTGGCTTCTGGATTTTTTTCAGTTTTAAACACATTCACGATCATAATGCGTAACACCTTACGAATTTATTGTTCATGAGAATAAACCTACAGTCAAATGGTTCTTGTCAGCAACATCGTATACCTGTACCATTGTTAGATATTGTGACGTTAGATAGAATACACTTTACGACTTCTTTTCTTCGCGATAATTCAACAACAGAAGCGCGACCAAATGACCTTAGACTTATAGGTGACGACCGACCACATAGACCAACCAACTAAAGCACTGTCACTGTCGCCAACACATGATTTTTTTTACCCTTAAAGACATTAAAAACTCCCTAAACTAAACATTTGAAAAACATAAACTAAGTGTATATCGGCAGTGTACTAAATAGTAGACAAACGTCTGTCTACTATTTAGTTTTTGTATGCCAGTTTTTAAATGAAACAAAAAAGTTGTCGATAGAGCATAACAGTAAAAGTAGTATCAAAACATTCATCAATGGTTATGATTACAATACAATTACTTAGTATTGAATAATAAATAATTCCATTAGTATAAATCCTAGAAAACAATAATTAAAAAAAATGTAATAAGAATAATAATCATATCACTGATTGTCATTAAAAAATAAATGTACATTGTGTGTGTGTAAATAATATTTCTTCCATTACAATAGAATCCTTCTCAGCCTCGCTGAATTTTTTTAAATCATACATTTTATAAACATTTCACATTACATTTATAAAACCATATTTTCTTCCCCATCTGGAAGGAAAACCCCTAAGTTGGCAACACTGAGCACTGCGACGTATAGCGCTGTTGTATATCCCCTCCCGGCCGACAAGCCCTAGGGCTGTGTCGTTTCGAAATTTAATTAAACATGACACAACATTAAACAAAAACGGTTTTGTGCATCTACGTTAGCTCGAGCGAAAAAGATTTTTTTCGGACGAGCTAACGTAAGCGTAGATGCAGTGCAATAATTGTAACTGCACATTGGGTGGCTCGCTTTACCTAAATATTTCACGAACGTTATCGTATCCGCGTTTTTCAATTATCGTAACGGAAATATGAGTCGAAAGTAAATGTATTCCAACGTAAGGAGCAACTAGCAATTGTATATGATAATGCGGGCCATGCGGTTGTACGTTTATTCTTATGAATATAAAAGTAGTCAGAAGTTAAACAATGTGATAATGGACGTTTTCAAAATTAAAAAAAAATGTCATCATCATCATCATATCAGCCTATCACTAGTCCACTGCTGAACATAGGCCTCCCCCTCAGATTGCCACAAGTTTGTAGCTCTCATTTTGGAAGGATTTTGCCATAGTTGCCACGCTTGGTAGGTGGGTTGGCAACCGCAGTTTATTTATTCAGATGATTCGAAAAAAAATATATGGTAAGTTAAAGAGATCAAAATAAACTATGAATTTTTTATGTTCGGTCACAGCTTTTACTTTAATATACCCGATCCAATGAATCTTTTGGCAATATTAAAAATAAATTCAGATTAATAAAAGCAGCAGTGATAAAAATTATTATAATAATTAAAAATCTTTTTTGAAACAGCCCTGTTTAAAACATTTTCGTTTCACGCGTTGTCCACGATGCTATTGGAGGCGAAGTCACTCCCCGCCACCTTTAACGTAAAACAGCAAAATGCAAAAAATAGGTAAATAAGTGACTTAGTCACGTGTGAGCTCTGAACTTTATAATGTAACTGTGCTTATGTTAATTATTTCTTTTTATTAATCGTATTTGTTCTTCGATGCACTTTTATTTGTGATAATACTTAAATAAAAATAAAAATACTTGTGTATACGGAAGAAGCGCGGAATTTAGTCAATTAAACGGCATATTGTGGATGCTAAAAGTGATAAAAGGTGATGTGATACTGTGAGTGTGAATAAATCATTTGAAAGAAACCTTGCGAAACGTGCTCGTTTATGTTTACAACCAAACAGAAAACAGTTTGCAGTTATTACAATTCAGGTATGCACTTAACTAAATATTTATTTTGTTAATTTCAATTCCAATCAGTTGTAAATAGTGTAAATGGTTTATTACAATTTTTAATTACGCATAAAATAATTAACCGATATTATTACTAAAATTCTACCTAACGTTTTTACCAAAAACCACTGTTTCGATAGCTAGAATAATTTTATTTGATAAAAATAAAATAATGAAATAATATTTTATTATTAAAAATTATCTGAATATTTGTTTTATTTTTGGAGTTTACTCCATAGGAATCGATTTCATTTAAAGTGAAATGAATACGCTTATAACGAAAAATTAATTAACTTAAGCGCCATCTTAGCAAACTATTTCAAAACTTTTCGTAACATAATAATATACGTATCTGAGAAGATTCAAAGTAGAATGAATATACATGTAGACGAGCCAATATTTTTTGTATGGGCATTGAGCTCACTGTAAACTTAAACAGAAGTATGTTGTCTAGACCTAACTAGTGGCATAAATAGTTATATTTAGTCCAACCAGAATGTTGCAATATACTGCAACAGTGCCATCTACAAGCGGCTCCGTGAACAGTCAAATAACTATAATATTTATAAATATTGTAAATTTGCAATTTTATAACTTAATAGTTTGTTAAAATATTGTTCTTTTGTTAATGATATCATGAATGTTTTATTATTAATAAACAAAGGAATATCTGTTTTACTTTTCATGGATAATTAAACAAAAATAGCGTTTTAATAATTCGCCATTTTATTTTATTTAGTGCAGTTTTGAAAGTAAGTTTTTCTGATTATTTAGAACGAGTAAATGCTTATATGACATTATTGGTACAGACAGTGAAAACTTTATTGTAAAAATAATAATTTAATTTGTATTACGATCAATTAATAGGACTAATTGCTCTCAACACACTCTTAAACACTCGCGGGGCTTGTCATCAGACTAGGCCGGTATAAACCGGTTTGTTTCTTCTCATGTAAAATCGCAATTTAAAATTATTAACAAAGAATAGTTGAAATGTTCTTCTTTAATTTAGAAACTAATTTCAATATTGAAGATGGACGAGCGTATACACTACTGATCTTGCAAAAAGCTATTTTTTTATTATGACTTCTCTGTTTTAAGATACGATTCTTTTTGAAATAAAAACAGATCTAATTTTTTTTAAACATTTAAAGTTTATAGTTTATCTTCGCTTTCAGAACAATAAAGAAAGCACGGGATTTATTTTCGCGTGGCCTAGTGGTTAGCGTACCTGACTTCTACGTCGCGGGTCCTGGGTTCGAATCCCAGCGGGTTGCAACATTTGTGCAAAACACAAATTGTTGGTTTTCGGACATGGTTCAAATTTCGAAAGTTTGTTAAATGAAATTATTTGTACCAGATAAATATTTATAGTACGTAGATATTTTATTTATTTTTTAATTTAAAAAAAGTGTTTCTCCAAGGTACCTATAGTTTAAATTTTGTTACACCTTTTATAAAAAAAAAACTACGGTAGATTTGAAATGCCATAGATCTAATAATTTTACAAAGTGTTGAATAACGTAGCACAGTAAGTCGCATATCAAGATTCCAGAGGCACTTTACCATCAGTGTTTTACAGACGAGGCCAATACGGATTGTAAAATATGCTTACCTTTTTTGAGAATACATAATATTATTCTTAAAATTTGATTTAACTTTTTTATTTCACATTGATTATTTAATATTTTCGTATGTTTCTTGCCCGCTGGTCTCGTGACGTTCGGACTTGTTACATAGTTCTTTCTTTTTCTCTTTCTGTCTAAGTACCTATTTTGCGTACTTTTCGCGTCATATTAAACGTCTCGCCGAACTCGTTTCTCACATTCAAAACGGTGCACTGAATTTGACCTTGGATGTTCAGCGTGTTGTCGCTCTTGTGTTACGGAATTTTCGTAAAGAAAATAAGTCTGTAGTAAGTGAATTAAAGTAGGAGAACTAATGTTACAAATTTATGCTGTTACATGTAACATGAAAGTAAAAACTTACACAAAATGTAAAAGATAATGTAATAAACACTTTTGTGTATCGAGTAAGGTTGACATAATTGAAGCAATTGCTCCGATACAGGGTAGTGTAAATTATTTCCAAACAATATAGTAATTTTAGTATAATTTCCAAACTATATAACATAAGGTTTTCCAAACAGTTCCATTTTTTTGGGCGGTTATGTGGACGCCGAGGATAAGTGATTGGCTTATGGGTTGCGGGTTCGATTCCCGCACGAGACAAATATTTGTATTGCTTACAGATAATTGTAATGGGTATGGGTGTTTGTGCCTGATATAAGAGAAATCCTAGAGTAGATCATAGTTTTTTTAAGAAAAAAAACAGAATACTAAAAAGTGCACTTGACACTGTCAGTTTATCCTATGTTCTTTTGTCACGAAAGTAGCTATCTCAGAAAACACAAAATAAAGTATTTCCGACGATCCTGAATTTGTGTAAGAAAGAAGAGAAAATTGGAGTAAATACTCAGTTACGTGACGATTGCGTAGTCTAGTGGAACACGTTCTACTGCGAATACTATGACGCGGACCCTGGGTTTAAATCTCAGCCGGAGCCAACGTTTTTGTAAAGACATAAATTTTTAATTTTCGGTTCTGGAAATTTTCTGTAAACGCACTCACGACTTAGAAATATTCCTAGTCTGGCGCATCTTTTAATAATCAAACAAATCTAAATGTATTTAATTATTAAATACTTACCAATTTAGTTCTCAATAAATATTTATGATAAAACGTACGCAGAAAGGTATATCGTGTCCGACCCGAGCGTTGTGTTAGTGTAGGTATCAGCTGATTCGCACGGGCTATTGAACTCGGCCGGTGCGTGTGCGGTCCCACTAGAACACTGCGACAGTACTAGGCTTATATTCGAAAAACTGTAGGTCAACTTTTATTTTTTATCCATGTAATTAAACACAGTTATATTCATTTTCAGTAAGATTAAACTTCAGTAATCGTAATTTTTAAGCCGTTCTGGAAGAAGAAAATACCGATGAAGTAAATACCGAAAGTTGACCTACAGTTTTTCGAATATAAGCCTAGTACTGTCGCAGTGTTCTAGTGGGACCGCACACGCACCGGCCGAGTTCAATAGCCCGTGCGAATCAGCTGATACCTACACTAACACAACGCTCGGGTCGGACACGATATACCTTTCTGCGTACGTTTTATCATAAATATTTATTGAGAACTAATTGGTAAGTATTTAATAATTAAATACATTTAGATTTGTTTGATTATTAAAAGATGCGCCAGACTAGGAATATTTCTAAGTCGTGAGTGCGTTTACAGAAAATTTCCAGAACCGAAAATTAAAAATTTATGTCTTTACAAAAACGTTGGCTCCGGCTGAGATTTAAACCCAGGGTCCGCGTCATAGTATTCGCAGTAGAACGTGTTCCACTAGACTACGCAATCGTCACGTAACTGAGTATTTACTCCAATTTTCTCTTCTTTCTTACACAATTCAGGATCGTCGGAAATACTTTATTTTGTGTTTTCTGAGATAGCTACTTTCGTGACAAAAGAACATAGGATAAACTGACAGTGTCAAGTGCACTTTTTAGTATTCTGTTTTTTTTCTTAAAAAAACTATGATTCTACTCTAGGATTTCTCTTATATCAGGCACAAACACCCATACCCATTACAATTATCTGTAAGCAATACAAATATTTGTCTCGTGCGGGAATCGAACCCGCAACCCATAAGCCAATCACTTATCCCTCGGCGTCCACATAACGCCCAAAAAAATGGAACTGTTTGGAAAACCTTATGTTATATAGTTTGGAAATTATACTAAAATTACTATATTGTTTGGAAAATAATTTACACTACCCTGTATCGGAGCAATTGCTTCAATTATGTCAACCTTACTCGATACACAAAAGTGTTTATTACATTATCTTTTACTTTTGTGTAAGTTTTTACTTTCATGTTACATGTAACAGCATAAATTTGTAACATTAGTTCTCCTACTTTAATTCACTTACTACAGACTTATTTTTTCTTTACGAAGGCGGACTTAATGCTACAAGGCATTCTCAGCCAATCTACCTTCGGATTAAGCAGATTAGAAGCAGCTGGACAATTCAAATATGAAAGAAAAAATTTTTTAAATACAAATTATCAAAAAAAAAACATTTAAAAAGGAAACTAATCTATGATAATGAACATAAAACAATATTATTAATAATTATACAATATATAAACATATATAGACATACATATACACAAATAAATCATGTACATACATTACATATATACATGGATACATAGATAGCAAACGAGCAAATGGCTCACCTGATGGTAAGTGATCACCGCTTATGAACATCCGCAATACCAGAGGAATCGCGGGTGGCGTTGCGGCCTTTGAGGAAGAAAAGGCTAGGGCCTGAGTCGTATCGGTCCGGAAAAACCTCCGGGCGGCAAAAAATTCAATAAATGGCATATATAATATGGCCAGTTTCCGATTTCAAAGAAAATAGGTAGACTATCTTCTGTGTAATTCTTTATCTGTACAAACTCTGTTAATTTTTTTAAAGTATTACTTAGTCAGATGTGTGATAAATAAAATATTTAGCATACAAGAACTGCTTTTTTCCTAAGATAGGTAAAAGTTGTATTAAAATGACGGTTACTAAACTAGCATAACCTCACTCACAAAAGATCAAGGACATAAATAACAACGGTAAAGTTAAATTTATTTAGCAGCAAGTCTCAAAACTGGTATCGCTGTCTGCATATATAATAGGTTCTAGCACCCGGGCTTAATAGCTATATACTGACAGAGTTTATTACCTCAAGCTTGGAAGCAAATTTAGCACATTCCACTCTAATTTAACCGATTTACACTTAAAGGCCTCGTAATATTTGATTGCATGGGTTTAGTAATCCTTATGTTGTATAAATTTGTAAATAAAATAACTTCAGACCCGAAATACAGTAATATTTGCACACTGCTGATTTACGTGTGTGGCTCCGTGTGGTGGTTATGATTTTAAGGGCTTAAGAGAATCTACCACCCCCATCTCATCCCGTGGGTGTCGTAAGAGTCGACAGAGGGAAATTCAGAACCAGGAGATGGGCAGCAGCATGTTCCTGGAACATCTGGATAAATAAACTGGGGTCGCCAACCCGCCTGCCAAGCGAGGCAACTATGGCAAAATCCCCCAAATTGAGAGCTACAAACTTTTGTGGCTATCCATGGGGAGGCTGACCATAAAATAACTGGCCTGGCTGGTACCTACCTAGACGGATTCCTGCATAGGAATCCTACCACCGTCGGACGGCACCGTAACATCGTAGGGCAGCAGTAATTACAAATTAAAACTTAAACATGATACGTCAATAACAACTATCCATGTACTACAAATAAAATATAATGACATATATATATATATATATATATATACCGTAATTTTTACATCGTTCCGGAAACGAAGAAAATTAGTACAGTTTCAGTTACAGAAACGATTGGGTAGTATCAGTTTTTTAGATTTTAATATTTCCTTTTTTTTGGTAAATTAAAATTAATCACGGGTTTTTAAAGAACCGACAACTTGCGGGTAGCTCCCGTCTATAGGTAATTACGATCACAGTCGATAGGGCAATGTCCTTACGAACGCATAAGCGACGAAGTAAAAAGGCTATCGGAGAAAAAAAAGCGTTTAAGATCGTGAATTTTTCTGACATTTGTCGACATGGTTAATCCGCCATCTGGCCGGACGTCCAAGATTTTTCAATATTTCCCTTGGATGACACTTACCATACCTACCAAATGAGACTGGGTGGCAGATTTTCATACGCCGTTTCGTACTTTATAAAATTATTACAATAAAGGCCCCATGGGTTTTATGCTGGCACATAAAACTGAAGGAAGTTTGCGAACCACTTCAATCTAAAAAATACGTTTAATAAGTACTACGTCAATAATCTACACTGAATAAAATACTCTATTCGTACCTGGGATAGCCTCTGCCGGACGATACTCATGGCATAACATTATTTACGAAGTTACAAAATAATCTGCGAATACAGTCCATTTTGCACGACACACACGTACACGGCTTATAAAACTGGCTTCTGGATTTTTTTCAGTTTTAAACACATTCACGATCATAATGCGTAACACCTTACGAATTTATTGTTCATGAGAATAAACCTACAGTCAAATGGTTTCTTGTCAGCAACATCGTATACCTGTACCATTGTTAGATATTGTGACGTTAGATAGAATACACTTTACGACTTCTTTTCTTCGCGATAATTCAACAACAGAAGCGCGACCAAATGACCTTAGACTTATAGGTGACGACCGACCACATAGACCAACCAACTAAAGCACTGTCACTGTCGCCAACACATGATTTTTTTACCCTTAAAGACATTAAAAACTCCCTAAACTAAACATTTGAAAAACATAAACTAAGTGTATATCGGCAGTGTACTAAATAGTAGACAAACGTCTGTCTACTATTTAGTTTTTGTATGCCAGTTTTTAAATGAAACAAAAAAGTTGTCGATAGAGCATAACAGTAAAAGTAGTATCAAAACATTCATCAATGGTTATGATTACAATACAATTACTTAGTATTGAATAATAAATAATTCCATTAGTATAAATCCTAGAAAACAATAATTAAAAAAAATGTAATAAGAATAATAATCATATCACTGATTGTCATTAAAAAATAAATGTACATTGTGTGTGTGTAAATAATATTTCTTCCATTACAATAGAATCCTTCTCAGCCTCGCTGAATTTTTTTAAATCATACATTTTATAAACATTTCACATTACATTTATAAAACCATATTTTCTTCCCCATCTGGAAGGAAAACCCCTAAGTTGGCAACACTGAGCACTGCGACGTATAGCGCTGTTGTATATCCCCTCCCGGCCGACAAGCCCTAGGGCTGTGTCGTTTCGAAATTTAATTAAACATGACACAACATTAAACAAAAACGGTTTTGTGCATCTACGTTAGCTCGAGCGAAAAAGATTTTTTTCGGACGAGCTAACGTAAGCGTAGATGCAGTGCAATAATTGTAACTGCACATTGGGTGGCTCGCTTTACCTAAATATTTCACGAACGTTATCGTATCCGCGTTTTTCAATTATCGTAACGGAAATATGAGTCGAAAGTAAATGTATTCCAACGTAAGGAGCAACTAGCAATTGTATATGATAATGCGGGCCATGCGGTTGTACGTTTATTCTTATGAATATAAAAGTAGTCAGAAGTTAAACAATGTGATAATGGACGTTTTCAAAATTAAAAAAAAATGTCATCATCATCATCATATCAGCCTATCACTAGTCCACTGCTGAACATAGGCCTCCCCCTCAGATTGCCACAAGTTTGTAGCTCTCATTTTGGAAGGATTTTGCCATAGTTGCCACGCTTGGTAGGTGGGTTGGCAACCGCAGTTTATTTATTCAGATGATTCGAAAAAAATATATGGTAAGTTAAAGAGATCAAAATAAACTATGAATTTTTTATGTTCGGTCACAGCTTTTACTTTAATATACCCGATCCAATGAATCTTTTGGCAATATTAAAAATAAATTCAGATTAATAAAAGCAGCAGTGATAAAAATTATTATAATAATTAAAAATCTTTTTTGAAACAGCCCTGTTTAAAACATTTTCGTTTCACGCGTTGTCCACGATGCTATTGGAGGCGAAGTCACTCCCCGCCACCTTTAACGTAAAACAGCAAAATGCAAAAAATAGGTAAATAAGTGACTTAGTCACGTGTGAGCTCTGAACTTTATAATGTAACTGTGCTTATGTTAATTATTTCTTTTTATTAATCGTATTTGTTCTTCGATGCACTTTTATTTGTGATAATACTTAAATAAAAATAAAAATACTTGTGTATACGGAAGAAGCGCGGAATTTAGTCAATTAAACGGCATATTGTGGATGCTAAAAGTGATAAAAGGTGATGTGATACTGTGAGTGTGAATAAATCATTTGAAAGAAACCTTGCGAAACGTGCTCGTTTATGTTTACAACCAAACAGAAAACAGTTTGCAGTTATTACAATTCAGGTATGCACTTAACTAAATATTTATTTTGTTAATTTCAATTCCAATCAGTTGTAAATAGTGTAAATGGTTTATTACAATTTTTAATTACGCATAAAATAATTAACCGATATTATTACTAAAATTCTACCTAACGTTTTTACCAAAAACCACTGTTTCGATAGCTAGAATAATTTTATTTGATAAAAATAAAATAATGAAATAATATTTTATTATTAAAAATTATCTGAATATTTGTTTTATTTTTGGAGTTTACTCCATAGGAATCGATTTCATTTAAAGTGAAATGAATACGCTTATAACGAAAAATTAATTAACTTAAGCGCCATCTTAGCAAACTATTTCAAAACTTTTCGTAACATAATAATATACGTATCTGAGAAGATTCAAAGTAGAATGAATATACATGTAGACGAGCCAATATTTTTTGTATGGGCATTGAGCTCACTGTAAACTTAAACAGAAGTATGTTGTCTAGACCTAACTAGTGGCATAAATAGTTATATTTAGTCCAACCAGAATGTTGCAATATACTGCAACAGTGCCATCTACAAGCGGCTCCGTGAACAGTCAAATAACTATAATATTTATAAATATTGTAAATTTGCAATTTTATAACTTAATAGTTTGTTAAAATATTGTTCTTTTGTTAATGATATCATGAATGTTTTATTATTAATAAACAAAGGAATATCTGTTTTACTTTTCATGGATAATTAAACAAAAATAGCGTTTTAATAATTCGCCATTTTATTTTATTTAGTGCAGTTTTGAAAGTAAGTTTTCTGATTATTTAGAACGAGTAAATGCTTATATGACATTATTGGTACAGACAGTGAAAACTTTATTGTAAAAATAATAATTTAATTTGTATTACGATCAATTAATAGGACTTATTGCTCTCAACACACTCTTAAACACTCGCGGGGCTTGTCATCAGACTAGGCCGGTATAAACCGGTTTGTTTCTTCTCATGTAAAATCGCAATTTAAAATTATTAACAAAGAATAGTTGAAATGTTCTTCTTTAATTTAGAAACTAATTTCAATATTGAAGATGGACGAGCGTATACACTACTGATCTTGCAAAAAGCTATTTTTTTATTATGACTTCTCTGTTTTAAGATACGATTCTTTTTGAAATAAAAACAGATCTAATTTTTTTTAAACATTTAAAGTTTATAGTTTATCTTCGCTTTCAGAACAATAAAGAAAGCACGGGATTTATTTTCGCGTGGCCTAGTGGTTAGCGTACCTGACTTCTACGTCGCGGGTCCTGGGTTCGAATCCCAGCGGGTTGCAACATTTGTGCAAAACACAAATTGTTGGTTTTCGGACATGGTTCAAATTTCGAAAGTTTGTTAAATGAAATTATTTGTACCAGATAAATATTTATAGTACGTAGATATTTTATTTATTTTTTAATTTAAAAAAAGTGTTTCTCCAAGGTACCTATAGTTTAAATTTTGTTACACCTTTTATAAAAAAAAAACTACGGTAGATTTGAAATGCCATAGATCTAATAATTTTTACAAAGTGTTGAATAACGTAGCACAGTAAGTCGCATATCAAGATTCCAGAGGCACTTTACCATCAGTGTTTTACAGACGAGGCCAATACGGATTGTAAAATATGCTTACCTTTTTTGAGAATACATAATATTATTCTTAAAATTTGATTTAACTTTTTTATTTCACATTGATTATTTAATATTTTCGTATGTTTCTTGCCCGCTGGTCTCGTGACGTTCGGACTTGTTACATAGTTCTTTCTTTTTCTCTTTCTGTCTAAGTACCTATTTTGCGTACTTTTCGCGTCATATTAAACGTCTCGCCGAACTCGTTTCTCACATTCAAAACGGTGCACTGAATTTGACCTTGGATGTTCAGCGTGTTGTCGCTCTTGTGTTACGGAATTTTCGTAAAGAAAATAAGTCTGTAGTAAGTGAATTAAAGTAGGAGAACTAATGTTACAAATTTATGCTGTTACATGTAACATGAAAGTAAAAACTTACACAAAATGTAAAAGATAATGTAATAAACACTTTTGTGTATCGAGTAAGGTTGACATAATTGAAGCAATTGCTCCGATACAGGGTAGTGTAAATTATTTTCCAAACAATATAGTAATTTTAGTATAATTTCCAAACTATATAACATAAGGTTTTCCAAACAGTTCCATTTTTTTGGGCGGTTATGTGGACGCCGAGGATAAGTGATTGGCTTATGGGTTGCGGGTTCGATTCCCGCACGAGACAAATATTTGTATTGCTTACAGATAATTGTAATGGGTATGGGTGTTTGTGCCTGATATAAGAGAAATCCTAGAGTAGATCATAGTTTTTTTTAAGAAAAAAAACAGAATACTAAAAAGTGCACTTGACACTGTCAGTTTATCCTATGTTCTTTTGTCACGAAAGTAGCTATCTCAGAAAACACAAAATAAAGTATTTCCGACGATCCTGAATTTGTGTAAGAAAGAAGAGAAAATTGGAGTAAATACTCAGTTACGTGACGATTGCGTAGTCTAGTGGAACACGTTCTACTGCGAATACTATGACGCGGACCCTGGGTTTAAATCTCAGCCGGAGCCAACGTTTTTGTAAAGACATAAATTTTTAATTTTCGGTTCTGGAAATTTTCTGTAAACGCACTCACGACTTAGAAATATTCCTAGTCTGGCGCATCTTTTAATAATCAAACAAATCTAAATGTATTTAATTATTAAATACTTACCAATTTAGTTCTCAATAAATATTTATGATAAAACGTACGCAGAAAGGTATATCGTGTCCGACCCGAGCGTTGTGTTAGTGTAGGTATCAGCTGATTCGCACGGGCTATTGAACTCGGCCGGTGCGTGTGCGGTCCCACTAGAACACTGCGACAGTACTAGGCTTATATTCGAAAAACTGTAGGTCAACTTTTATTTTTTATCCATGTAATTAAACACAGTTATATTCATTTTCAGTAAGATTAAACTTCAGTAATCGTAATTTTTAAGCCGTTCTGGAAGAAGAAAATACCGATGAAGTAAATACCGAAAGTTGACCTACAGTTTTTCGAATATAAGCCTAGTACTGTCGCAGTGTTCTAGTGGGACCGCACACGCACCGGCCGAGTTCAATAGCCCGTGCGAATCAGCTGATACCTACACTAACACAACGCTCGGGTCGGACACGATATACCTTTCTGCGTACGTTTTATCATAAATATTTATTGAGAACTAAATTGGTAAGTATTTAATAATTAAATACATTTAGATTTGTTTGATTATTAAAAGATGCGCCAGACTAGGAATATTTCTAAGTCGTGAGTGCGTTTACAGAAAATTTCCAGAACCGAAAATTAAAAATTTATGTCTTTACAAAAACGTTGGCTCCGGCTGAGATTTAAACCCAGGGTCCGCGTCATAGTATTCGCAGTAGAACGTGTTCCACTAGACTACGCAATCGTCACGTAACTGAGTATTTACTCCAATTTTCTCTTCTTTCTTACACAAATTCAGGATCGTCGGAAATACTTTATTTTGTGTTTTCTGAGATAGCTACTTTCGTGACAAAAGAACATAGGATAAACTGACAGTGTCAAGTGCACTTTTTAGTATTCTGTTTTTTTTCTTAAAAAAACTATGATCTACTCTAGGATTTCTCTTATATCAGGCACAAACACCCATACCCATTACAATTATCTGTAAGCAATACAAATATTTGTCTCGTGCGGGAATCGAACCCGCAACCCATAAGCCAATCACTTATCCTCGGCGTCCACATAACCGCCCAAAAAAATGGAACTGTTTGGAAAACCTTATGTTATATAGTTTGGAAATTATACTAAAATTACTATATTGTTTGGAAAATAATTTACACTACCCTGTATCGGAGCAATTGCTTCAATTATGTCAACCTTACTCGATACACAAAAGTGTTTATTACATTATCTTTTACATTTTGTGTAAGTTTTTACTTTCATGTTACATGTAACAGCATAAATTTGTAACATTAGTTCTCCTACTTTAATTCACTTACTACAGACTTATTTTCTTTACGAAGGCGGACTTAATGCTACAAGGCATTCTCAGCCAATCTACCTTCGGATTAAGCAGATTAGAAGCAGCTGGACAATTCAAAATATGAAAGAAAAAATTTTAAATACAAATTTATCAAAAAAAAAACATTTAAAAAGGAAACTAATCTATGATAATGAACATAAAAACAATATTATTAATAATTATACAATATATAAACATATATAGACATACATATACACAAATAAATCATGTACATACATTACATATATACATGGATACATAGATAGCAAACGAGCAAATGGCTCACCTGATGGTAAGTGATCACCGCTTATGAACATCCGCAATACCAGAGGAATCGCGGGTGCGTTGCCGGCCTTTGAGGAAGAAAAGGCTAGGGCCTGAGTCGTATCGGTCCGGAAAAACCTCCGGCGGCAAAAAATTCAATAAATGGCATATATAATATGGCCAGTTTCCGATTTCAAAGAAAATAGGTAGACTATCTTCTGTGTAATTCTTTATCTGTACAACTCTGTTAATTTTTTAAAGTATTACTTAGTCAGATGTGTGATAAATAAAATATTTAGCATACAAGAACTGCTTTTTTCCTAAGATAGGTAAAAGTTGTATTAAAATGACGGTTACTAAACTAGCATAACCTCACTCACAAAAGATCAAGGACATAAATAACAACGGTAAAGTTAAATTTATTTAGCAGCAAGTCTCAAAACTGGTATCGCTGTCTGCATATATAATAGGTTCTAGCACCGGGCTTAATAGCTATATACTGACAGAGTTTATTACCTCAAAGCTTGGAAGCAAATTTAGCACATTCCACTCTAATTTACCGATTTTACACTTAAAGGCCTCGTAATATTTGATTGCATGGGTTTAGTAATCCTTATGTTGTATAAATTTGTAAATAAAATAACTTCAGACCGAAATACAGTAATATTTGCACACTGCTGATTTACGTGTGTGGCTCCGTGTGGTGGTTATGATTTTAAGGGCTTAAGAGAATCTACCACCCCATCTCATCCCGTGGGTGTCGTAAGAGTCGACAGAGGGAAATTCAGAACCAGGAGATGGGCAGCAGCATGTTCCTGGAACATCTGGATAAATAAACTGGGGTCGCCAACCCGCCTGCCAAGCGAGGCAACTATGGCAAAATCCCCCAAAATTGAGAGCTACAAACTTTTGTGGCTATCCATGGGGAGGCTGACCATAAAATAACTGGCCTGGCTGGTACCTACCTAGACGGATTCCTGCATAGGAATCCTACCACCGTCGGACGGCACCGTAACATCGTAGGGCAGCAGTAATTACAAATTAAACTTAAACATGATACGTCAATAACAACTATCCATGTACTACAAATAAAATATAATGACATATATATATATATATATATATACCGTAATTTTTACATCGTTCCGGAAACGAAGAAAATTAGTACAGTTTCAGTTACAGAAACGATTGGTAGTATCAGTTTTTAGATTTTAATATTTCCTTTTTTTTGGTAAATTAAAATTAATCACGGGTTTTTAAAAGAACCGACAACTTGCGGTAGCTCCCGTCTATAGGTAATTACGATCACAGTCGATAGGGCAATGTCCTTACGAACGCATAAGCGACGAAGTAAAGGCTATCGGAGAAAAAAAGCGTTTAAGATCGTGAATTTTCTGACATTTGTCGACATGGTTAATCCGCCATCTGGCCGGACGTCCAAGATTTTTCAATATTTCCCTTGGATGACACTTACCATACCTACCAAATGAGACTGGGTGGCAGATTTTCATACGCCGTTTCGTACTTTATAAAATTATTACAATAAAGGCCCCATGGGTTTTATGCTGGCACATAAAACTGAAGAAGTTTGCGAACCACTTCAATCTAAAAAAATACGTTTAATAAGTACTACGTCAATAATCTACACTGAATAAAAATACTCTATTCGTACCTGGGATAGCCTCTGCCGGACGATACTCATGGCATAACATTATTTACGAAGTTACAAAATAATCTGCGAAATACAGTCCATTTTGCACGACACACACGTACACGGCTTATAAAACTGGCTTCTGGATTTTTTTCAGTTTTAAACACATTCACGATCATAATGCGTAACACCTTACGAATTTATTGTTCATGAGAATAAACCTACAGTCAAATGGTTCTTGTCAGCAACATCGTATACCTGTACCATTGTTAGATATTGTGACGTTAGATAGAATACACTTTACGACTTCTTTTCTTCGCGATAATTCAACAACAGAAGCGCGACCAAATGACCTTAGACTTATAGGTGACGACCGACCACATAGACCAACCAACTAAAGCACTGTCACTGTCGCCAACACATGATTTTTTTTACCCTTAAAGACATTAAAAACTCCCTAAACTAAACATTTGAAAAACATAAACTAAGTGTATATCGGCAGTGTACTAAATAGTAGACAAACGTCTGTCTACTATTTAGTTTTTGTATGCCAGTTTTTAAATGAAACAAAAAAGTTGTCGATAGAGCATAACAGTAAAAGTAGTATCAAAACATTCATCAATGGTTATGATTACAATACAATTACTTAGTATTGAATAATAAATAATTCCATTAGTATAAATCCTAGAAAACAATAATTAAAAAAAATGTAATAAGAATAATAATCATATCACTGATTGTCATTAAAAAATAAATGTACATTGTGTGTGTGTAAATAATATTTCTTCCATTACAATAGAATCCTTCTCAGCCTCGCTGAATTTTTTTAAATCATACATTTTATAAACATTTCACATTACATTTATAAAACCATATTTTCTTCCCCATCTGGAAGGAAAACCCCTAAGTTGGCAACACTGAGCACTGCGACGTATAGCGCTGTTGTATATCCCCTCCCGGCCGACAAGCCCTAGGGCTGTGTCGTTTCGAAATTTAATTAAACATGACACAACATTAAACAAAAACGGTTTTGTGCATCTACGTTAGCTCGAGCGAAAAAGATTTTTTTCGGACGAGCTAACGTAAGCGTAGATGCAGTGCAATAATTGTAACTGCACATTGGGTGGCTCGCTTTACCTAAATATTTCACGAACGTTATCGTATCCGCGTTTTTCAATTATCGTAACGGAAATATGAGTCGAAAGTAAATGTATTCCAACGTAAGGAGCAACTAGCAATTGTATATGATAATGCGGGCCATGCGGTTGTACGTTTATTCTTATGAATATAAAAGTAGTCAGAAGTTAAACAATGTGATAATGGACGTTTTCAAAATTAAAAAAAAATGTCATCATCATCATCATATCAGCCTATCACTAGTCCACTGCTGAACATAGGCCTCCCCCTCAGATTGCCACAAGTTTGTAGCTCTCATTTTGGAAGGATTTTGCCATAGTTGCCACGCTTGGTAGGTGGGTTGGCAACCGCAGTTTATTTATTCAGATGATTCGAAAAAAATATATGGTAAGTTAAAGAGATCAAAATAAACTATGAATTTTTTATGTTCGGTCACAGCTTTTACTTTAATATACCCGATCCAATGAATCTTTTGGCAATATTAAAAATAAATTCAGATTAATAAAAGCAGCAGTGATAAAAATTATTATAATAATTAAAAATCTTTTTTGAAACAGCCCTGTTTAAAACATTTTCGTTTCACGCGTTGTCCACGATGCTATTGGAGGCGAAGTCACTCCCCGCCACCTTTAACGTAAAACAGCAAAATGCAAAAAATAGGTAAATAAGTGACTTAGTCACGTGTGAGCTCTGAACTTTATAATGTAACTGTGCTTATGTTAATTATTTCTTTTTATTAATCGTATTTGTTCTTCGATGCACTTTTATTTGTGATAATACTTAAATAAAAATAAAAATACTTGTGTATACGGAAGAAGCGCGGAATTTAGTCAATTAAACGGCATATTGTGGATGCTAAAAGTGATAAAAGGTGATGTGATACTGTGAGTGTGAATAAATCATTTGAAAGAAACCTTGCGAAACGTGCTCGTTTATGTTTACAACCAAACAGAAAACAGTTTGCAGTTATTACAATTCAGGTATGCACTTAACTAAATATTTATTTTGTTAATTTCAATTCCAATCAGTTGTAAATAGTGTAAATGGTTTATTACAATTTTTAATTACGCATAAAATAATTAACCGATATTATTACTAAAATTCTACCTAACGTTTTTACCAAAAACCACTGTTTCGATAGCTAGAATAATTTTATTTGATAAAAATAAAATAATGAAATAATATTTTATTATTAAAAATTATCTGAATATTTGTTTTATTTTTGGAGTTTACTCCATAGGAATCGATTTCATTTAAAGTGAAATGAATACGCTTATAACGAAAAATTAATTAACTTAAGCGCCATCTTAGCAAACTATTTCAAAACTTTTCGTAACATAATAATATACGTATCTGAGAAGATTCAAAGTAGAATGAATATACATGTAGACGAGCCAATATTTTTTGTATGGGCATTGAGCTCACTGTAAACTTAAACAGAAGTATGTTGTCTAGACCTAACTAGTGGCATAAATAGTTATATTTAGTCCAACCAGAATGTTGCAATATACTGCAACAGTGCCATCTACAAGCGGCTCCGTGAACAGTCAAATAACTATAATATTTATAAATATTGTAAATTTGCAATTTTATAACTTAATAGTTTGTTAAAATATTGTTCTTTTGTTAATGATATCATGAATGTTTTATTATTAATAAACAAAGGAATATCTGTTTTACTTTTCATGGATAATTAAACAAAAATAGCGTTTTAATAATTCGCCATTTTATTTTATTTAGTGCAGTTTTGAAAGTAAGTTTTTTGATTATTTAGAACGAGTAAATGCTTATATGACATTATTGGTACAGACAGTGAAAACTTTATTGTAAAAATAATAATTTAATTTGTATTACGATCAATTAATAGGACTAATTGCTCTCAACACACTCTTAAACACTCGCGGGGCTTGTCATCAGACTAGGCCGGTATAAACCGGTTTGTTTCTTCTCATGTAAAATCGCAATTTAAAATTATTAACAAAGAATAGTTGAAATGTTCTTCTTTAATTTAGAAACTAATTTCAATATTGAAGATGGACGAGCGTATACACTACTGATCTTGCAAAAAGCTATTTTTTTATTATGACTTCTCTGTTTTAAGATACGATTCTTTTTGAAATAAAAACAGATCTAATTTTTTTTAAACATTTAAAGTTTATAGTTTATCTTCGCTTTCAGAACAATAAAGAAAGCACGGGATTTATTTTCGCGTGGCCTAGTGGTTAGCGTACCTGACTTCTACGTCGCGGGTCCTGGGTTCGAATCCCAGCGGGTTGCAACATTTGTGCAAAACACAAATTGTTGGTTTTCGGACATGGTTCAAATTTCGAAAGTTTGTTAAATGAAATTATTTGTACCAGATAAATATTTATAGTACGTAGATATTTTATTTATTTTTTAATTTAAAAAAAGTGTTTCTCCAAGGTACCTATAGTTTAAATTTTGTTACACCTTTTATAAAAAAAAAACTACGGTAGATTTGAAATGCCATAGATCTAATAATTTTTACAAAGTGTTGAATAACGTAGCACAGTAAGTCGCATATCAAGATTCCAGAGGCACTTTACCATCAGTGTTTTACAGACGAGGCCAATACGGATTGTAAAATATGCTTACCTTTTTTGAGAATACATAATATTATTCTTAAAATTTGATTTAACTTTTTTATTTCACATTGATTATTTAATATTTTCGTATGTTTCTTGCCCGCTGGTCTCGTGACGTTCGGACTTGTTACATAGTTCTTTCTTTTTCTCTTTCTGTCTAAGTACCTATTTTGCGTACTTTTCGCGTCATATTAAACGTCTCGCCGAACTCGTTTCTCACATTCAAAACGGTGCACTGAATTTGACCTTGGATGTTCAGCGTGTTGTCGCTCTTGTGTTACGGAATTTTCGTAAAGAAAATAAGTCTGTAGTAAGTGAATTAAAGTAGGAGAACTAATGTTACAAATTTATGCTGTTACATGTAACATGAAAGTAAAAACTTACACAAAATGTAAAAGATAATGTAATAAACACTTTTGTGTATCGAGTAAGGTTGACATAATTGAAGCAATTGCTCCGATACAGGGTAGTGTAAATTATTTTCCAAACAATATAGTAATTTTAGTATAATTTCCAAACTATATAACATAAGGTTTTCCAAACAGTTCCATTTTTTTGGGCGGTTATGTGGACGCCGAGGATAAGTGATTGGCTTATGGGTTGCGGGTTCGATTCCCGCACGAGACAAATATTTGTATTGCTTACAGATAATTGTAATGGGTATGGGTGTTTGTGCCTGATATAAGAGAAATCCTAGAGTAGATCATAGTTTTTTTAAGAAAAAAAACAGAATACTAAAAAGTGCACTTGACACTGTCAGTTTATCCTATGTTCTTTTGTCACGAAAGTAGCTATCTCAGAAAACACAAAATAAAGTATTTCCGACGATCCTGAATTTGTGTAAGAAAGAAGAGAAAATTGGAGTAAATACTCAGTTACGTGACGATTGCGTAGTCTAGTGGAACACGTTCTACTGCGAATACTATGACGCGGACCCTGGGTTTAAATCTCAGCCGGAGCCAACGTTTTTGTAAAGACATAAATTTTTAATTTTCGGTTCTGGAAATTTTCTGTAAACGCACTCACGACTTAGAAATATTCCTAGTCTGGCGCATCTTTTAATAATCAAACAAATCTAAATGTATTTAATTATTAAATACTTACCAATTTAGTTCTCAATAAATATTTATGATAAAACGTACGCAGAAAGGTATATCGTGTCCGACCCGAGCGTTGTGTTAGTGTAGGTATCAGCTGATTCGCACGGGCTATTGAACTCGGCCGGTGCGTGTGCGGTCCCACTAGAACACTGCGACAGTACTAGGCTTATATTCGAAAAACTGTAGGTCAACTTTTATTTTTTATCCATGTAATTAAACACAGTTATATTCATTTTCAGTAAGATTAAACTTCAGTAATCGTAATTTTTAAGCCGTTCTGGAAGAAGAAAATACCGATGAAGTAAATACCGAAAGTTGACCTACAGTTTTTCGAATATAAGCCTAGTACTGTCGCAGTGTTCTAGTGGGACCGCACACGCACCGGCCGAGTTCAATAGCCCGTGCGAATCAGCTGATACCTACACTAACACAACGCTCGGGTCGGACACGATATACCTTTCTGCGTACGTTTTATCATAAATATTTATTGAGAACTAAATTGGTAAGTATTTAATAATTAAATACATTTAGATTTGTTTGATTATTAAAAGATGCGCCAGACTAGGAATATTTCTAAGTCGTGAGTGCGTTTACAGAAAATTTCCAGAACCGAAAATTAAAAATTTATGTCTTTACAAAAACGTTGGCTCCGGCTGAGATTTAAACCCAGGGTCCGCGTCATAGTATTCGCAGTAGAACGTGTTCCACTAGACTACGCAATCGTCACGTAACTGAGTATTTACTCCAATTTTCTCTTCTTTCTTACACAAATTCAGGATCGTCGGAAATACTTTATTTTGTGTTTTCTGAGATAGCTACTTTCGTGACAAAAGAACATAGGATAAACTGACAGTGTCAAGTGCACTTTTTAGTATTCTGTTTTTTTTCTTAAAAAAACTATGATCTACTCTAGGATTTCTCTTATATCAGGCACAAACACCCATACCCATTACAATTATCTGTAAGCAATACAAATATTTGTCTCGTGCGGGAATCGAACCCGCAACCCATAAGCCAATCACTTATCCTCGGCGTCCACATAACCGCCCAAAAAAATGGAACTGTTTGGAAAACCTTATGTTATATAGTTTGGAAATTATACTAAAATTACTATATTGTTTGGAAAATAATTTACACTACCCTGTATCGGAGCAATTGCTTCAATTATGTCAACCTTACTCGATACACAAAAGTGTTTATTACATTATCTTTTACATTTTGTGTAAGTTTTTACTTTCATGTTACATGTAACAGCATAAATTTGTAACATTAGTTCTCCTACTTTAATTCACTTACTACAGACTTATTTTCTTTACGAAAATTCCGTAACACAAGAGCGACAACACGCTGAACATCCAAGGTCAAATTCAGTGCACCGTTTTGAATGTGAGAAACGAGTTCGGCGAGACGTTTAATATGACGCGAAAAGTACGCAAAATAGGTACTTAGACAGAAAGAGAAAAAGAAAGAACTATGTAACAAGTCCGAACGTCACGAGACCAGCGGGCAAGAAACATACGAAAATATTAAATAATCAATGTGAAATAAAAAAGTTAAATCAAATTTTAAGAATAATATTATGTATTCTCAAAAAAGGTAAGCATATTTTACAATCCGTATTGGCCTCGTCTGTAAAACACTGATGGTAAAGTGCCTCTGGAATCTTGATATGCGACTTACTGTGCTACGTTATTCAACACTTTGTAAAAATTATTAGATCTATGGCATTTCAAATCTACCGTAGTTTTTTTTTTATAAAAGGTGTAACAAAATTTAAACTATAGGTACCTTGGAGAAACACTTTTTTTAAATTAAAAAATAAATAAAATATCTACGTACTATAAATATTTATCTGGTACAAATAATTTCATTTAACAAACTTTCGAAATTTGAACCATGTCCGAAAACCAACAATTTGTGTTTTGCACAAATGTTGCAACCCGCTGGGATTCGAACCCAGGACCCGCGACGTAGAAGTCAGGTACGCTAACCACTAGGCCACGCGAAAATAAATCCCGTGCTTTCTTTATTGTTCTGAAAGCGAAGATAAACTATAAACTTTAAATGTTTAAAAAAAATTAGATCTGTTTTTATTTCAAAAAGAATCGTATCTTAAAACAGAGAAGTCATAATAAAAAAATAGCTTTTTGCAAGATCAGTAGTGTATACGCTCGTCCATCTTCAATATTGAAATTAGTTTCTAAATTAAAGAAGAACATTTCAACTATTCTTTGTTAATAATTTTAAATTGCGATTTTACATGAGAAGAAACAAACCGGTTTATACCGGCCTAGTCTGATGACAAGCCCCGCGAGTGTTTAAGAGTGTGTTGAGAGCAATTAGTCCTATTAATTGATCGTAATACAAATTAAATTATTATTTTTACAATAAAGTTTTCACTGTCTGTACCAATAATGTCATATAAGCATTTACTCGTTCTAAATAATCAGAAAACTTACTTTCAAAACTGCACTAAATAAAATAAAATGGCGAATTATTAAAACGCTATTTTTGTTTAATTATCCATGAAAAGTAAAACAGATATTCCTTTGTTTATTAATAATAAAACATTCATGATATCATTAACAAAAGAACAATATTTTAACAAACTATTAAGTTATAAAATTGCAAATTTACAATATTTATAAATATTATAGTTATTTGACTGTTCACGGAGCCGCTTGTAGATGGCACTGTTGCAGTATATTGCAACATTCTGGTTGGACTAAATATAACTATTTATGCCACTAGTTAGGTCTAGACAACATACTTCTGTTTAAGTTTACAGTGAGCTCAATGCCCATACAAAAAATATTGGCTCGTCTACATGTATATTCATTCTACTTTGAATCTTCTCAGATACGTATATTATTATGTTACGAAAAGTTTTGAAATAGTTTGCTAAGATGGCGCTTAAGTTAATTAATTTTTCGTTATAAGCGTATTCATTTCACTTTAAATGAAATCGATTCCTATGGAGTAAACTCCAAAAATAAAACAAATATTCAGATAATTTTTAATAATAAAATATTATTTCATTATTTTATTTTTATCAAATAAAATTATTCTAGCTATCGAAACAGTGGTTTTTGGTAAAAACGTTAGGTAGAATTTTAGTAATAATATCGGTTAATTATTTTATGCGTAATTAAAAATTGTAATAAACCATTTACACTATTTACAACTGATTGGAATTGAAATTAACAAAATAAATATTTAGTTAAGTGCATACCTGAATTGTAATAACTGCAAACTGTTTTCTGTTTGGTTGTAAACATAAACGAGCACGTTTCGCAAGGTTTCTTTCAAATGATTTATTCACACTCACAGTATCACATCACCTTTTATCACTTTTAGCATCCACAATATGCCGTTTAATTGACTAAATTCCGCGCTTCTTCCGTATACACAAGTATTTTTATTTTTATTTAAGTATTATCACAAATAAAAGTGCATCGAAGAACAAATACGATTAATAAAAAGAAATAATTAACATAAGCACAGTTACATTATAAAGTTCAGAGCTCACACGTGACTAAGTCACTTATTTACCTATTTTTTGCATTTTGCTGTTTTACGTTAAAGGTGGCGGGGAGTGACTTCGCCTCCAATAGCATCGTGGACAACGCGTGAAACGAAAATGTTTTAAACAGGGCTGTTTCAAAAAAGATTTTTAATTATTATAATAATTTTTATCACTGCTGCTTTTATTAATCTGAATTTATTTTTAATATTGCCAAAAGATTCATTGGATCGGGTATATTAAAGTAAAAGCTGTGACCGAACATAAAAAATTCATAGTTTATTTTGATCTCTTTAACTTACCATATATTTTTTTCGAATCATCTGAATAAATAAACTGCGGTTGCCAACCCACCTACCAAGCGTGGCAACTATGGCAAAATCCTTCCAAAATGAGAGCTACAAACTTGTGGCAATCTGAGGGGGAGGCCTATGTTCAGCAGTGGACTAGTGATAGGCTGATATGATGATGATGATGACATTTTTTTTTAATTTTGAAAACGTCCATTATCACATTGTTTAACTTCTGACTACTTTTATATTCATAAGAATAAACGTACAACCGCATGGCCCGCATTATCATATACAATTGCTAGTTGCTCCTTACGTTGGAATACATTTACTTTCGACTCATATTTCCGTTACGATAATTGAAAAACGCGGATACGATAACGTTCGTGAAATATTTAGGTAAAGCGAGCCACCCAATGTGCAGTTACAATTATTGCACTGCATCTACGCTTACGTTAGCTCGTCCGAAAAAAATCTTTTTCGCTCGAGCTAACGTAGATGCACAAAACCGTTTTTGTTTAATGTTGTGTCATGTTTAATTAAATTTCGAAACGACACAGCCCTAGGGCTTGTCGGCCGGGAGGGGATATACAACAGCGCTATACGTCGCAGTGCTCAGTGTTGCCAACTTAGGGGTTTTCCTTCCAGATGGGGAAGAAAATATGGTTTTATAAATGTAATGTGAAATGTTTATAAAATGTATGATTTAAAAAAATTCAGCGAGGCTGAGAAGGATTCTATTGTAATGGAAGAAATATTATTTACACACACACAATGTACATTTATTTTTTAATGACAATCAGTGATATGATTATTATTCTTATTACATTTTTTTTAATTATTGTTTTCTAGGATTTATACTAATGGAATTATTTATTATTCAATACTAAGTAATTGTATTGTAATCATAACCATTGATGAATGTTTTGATACTACTTTTACTGTTATGCTCTATCGACAACTTTTTTGTTTCATTTAAAAACTGGCATACAAAAACTAAATAGTAGACAGACGTTTGTCTACTATTTAGTACACTGCCGATATACACTTAGTTTATGTTTTTCAAATGTTTAGTTTAGGGAGTTTTTAATGTCTTTAAGAGTAAAAAAAATCATGTGTTGGCGACAGTGACAGTGCTTTAGTTGGTTGGTCTATGTGGTCGGTCGTCACCTATAAGTCTAAGGTCATTTGGTCGCGCTTCTGTTGTTGAATTATCGCGAAGAAAAGAAGTCGTAAAGTGTATTCTATCTAACGTCACAATATCTAACAATGGTACAGGTATACGATGTTGCTGACAAGAACCATTTGACTGTAGGTTTATTCTCATGAACAATAAATTCGTAAGGTGTTACGCATTATGATCGTGAATGTGTTTAAAACTGAAAAAAATCCAGAAGCCAGTTTTATAAGCCGTGTACGTGTGTGTCGTGCAAAATGGACTGTATTTCGCAGATTATTTTGTAACTTCGTAAATAATGTTATGCCATGAGTATCGTCCGGCAGAGGCTATCCCAGGTACGAATAGAGTATTTTTATTCAGTGTAGATTATTGACGTAGTACTTATTAAACGTATTTTTTTAGATTGAAGTGGTTCGCAAACTTCTTCAGTTTTATGTGCCAGCATAAAACCCATGGGGCCTTTATTGTAATAATTTTATAAAGTACGAAACGGCGTATGAAAATCTGCCACCCAGTCTCATTTGGTAGGTATGGTAAGTGTCATCCAAGGGAAATATTGAAAAATCTTGGACGTCCGGCCAGATGGCGGATTAACCATGTCGACAAATGTCAGAAAATTCACGATCTTAAACGCTTTTTTTCTCCGATAGCCTTTACTTCGTCGCTTATGCGTTCGTAAGGACATTGCCCTATCGACTGTGATCGTAATTACCTATAGACGGGAGCTACCGCAAGTTGTCGGTTCTTTAAAAACCCGTGATTAATTTTAATTTACCAAAAAAAAGGAAATATTAAAATCTAAAAACTGATACTACCAATCGTTTCTGTAACTGAAACTGTACTAATTTTCTTCGTTTCCGGAACGATGTAAAAATTACGGTGTATATATATATATATATATATATGTCATTATATTTTATTTGTAGTACATGGATAGTTGTTATTGACGTATCATGTTTAAGTTTAATTTGTAATTACTGCTGCCCTACGATGTTACGGTGCCGTCCGACGGTGGTAGGATTCCTATGCAGGAATCCGTCTAGGTAGGTACCAGCCAGGCCAGTTATTTTTGGTCAGCCTCCCCATGGATAGCCACAAAAGTTTGTAGCTCTCAATTTTGGGGGATTTTGCCATAGTTGCCTCGCTTGGCAGGCGGGTTGGCGACCCCAGTTTAATTATCCAGATGTTCCAGGAACATGCTGCTGCCCATCTCCTGGTTCTGAATTTCCCTCTGTCGACTCTTACGACACCCACGGGATGAGATGGGGTGGTAGATTCTCTTAAGCCCTTAAAATCATAACCACCACACGGAGCCACACACGTAAATCAGCAGTGTGCAAATATTACTGTATTTCGGTCTGAAGGGCGCTGTGAGCTAGTGTATAAGGCATATGTATATAAGTAGTGTACAAGGCATATAAAACTTAATGAACTGATGTATCTGGGTGATGGGCGCAGTATAGTGCCACACGGAAATGTCCTGGGTAACACAGCATTTATTATGGGCAGACGTTGCACTTACCAACAGGTGAACGTTTTGCTCGGTACGTCATAAAGTGACAAAACGTTCTATTAAAAAAAAAAACTCAATCCATGTGGTGGTATGTTTTATTATGTTCATTGGGGTTTCTTCTGCATTGTAGGTGCGCTAAGAAAATTAAATTGCACATTCAGATAAAATGATCATATTCGTATAAAATGAAACGTTCTGGCCACTTACCTAACACAGCCGTTTCTCATATCTGATAGAATAACTTACCTGAAATGACCGGGAACGTTTTCGATACCGCGTCAGAGCTATGCAGGCGAAACATTATACATGCAGTTCGCTGAGGATTTTGTAGTCTAGTACGTATTGGACTACTGCCGTTCTCTATTTTAGTAAAAAATGCATTTAAGGGTGTCTACTAGATGGAGCAACGACCTGCACGGAGTCGATGGATGCAGGCCACTCACGGTCGGTTTTGTGGTAATTTATGGGGGGAGACCAATCTTCAGTAGTGGTCTTGTGGCGGGCTTAAATGATGTTGATGAGTCCGTAAGCTGATTTAATGCAGGTGTGCGGGGAGAGTTATTTTAACTGTTTTCCTTTTCACCCTCGTACCGGAAATGAATCAGTGCTAAATGCAACTGTGTGAAATTTCAGGCGTGCGACTTGCTCTTGAGGATACCTTGGCTCTTGCTTATACAGCTTTTTATTAATTCACATTTCTCCCATAAAAGGAGTATGCAGAGACCACATCCGTTATCTGCTTTTTATTAAGCATTCTTAAAAATAATTATTTTATTTACAAATTTATACAACATAAGGATTACTAAACCCATGCAATCAAATATTACGAGGCCTTTAAGTGTAAAATCGGTAAATTAGAGTGGAATGTGCTAAATTTGCTTCCAAGCTTTGAGGTAATAAACTCTGTCAGTATATAGCTATTAAGCCCGGTGCTAGAACCTATTATATATGCAGACAGCGATACCAGTTTTGAGACTTGCTGCTAAATAAATTTAACTTTACCGTTGTTATTTATGTCCTTGATCTTTTGTGAGTGAGGTTATGCTAGTTTAGTAACCGTCATTTTAATACAACTTTTACCTATCTTAGGAAAAAAGCAGTTCTTGTATGCTAAATATTTTATTTATCACACATCTGACTAAGTAATACTTTAAAAAATTAACAGAGTTGTACAGATAAAGAATTACACAGAAGATAGTCTACCTATTTTCTTTGAAATCGGAAACTGGCCATATTATATATGCCATTTATTGAATTTTTTGCCGCCGGAGGTTTTTCCGGACCGATACGACTCAGGCCTTAGCCTTTTCTTCCTCAAAGGCCGGCAACGCACCCGCGATTCCTCTGGTATTGCGGATGTTCATAAGCGGTGATCACTTACCATCAGGTGAGCCATTTGCTCGTTTGCTATCTATGTATCCATGTATATATGTAATGTATGTACATGATTTATTTGTGTATATGTATGTCTATATATGTTTATATATTGTATAATTATTAATAATATTGTTTTTATGTTCATTATCATAGATTAGTTTCCTTTTTAAATGTTTTTTTTTTGATAAATTTGTATTTAAAATTTTTTCTTTCATATTTTGAATTGTCCAGCTGCTTCTAATCTGCTTAATCCGAAGGTAGATTGGCTGAGAATGCCTTGTAGCATTAAGTCCGCCTTTTGTACATTTTTTTGTGTGTGCAAATAAAGATTAAATAAATAAATAAATAATGCGCAACAAATGAACACATTGCAGTGAGTGAGGGGTGCTACCTATTCGTAACTGTTTTATATTGTACGATCGAAGTATCGATGGTATACATGCATACTTCCCTATGTCAATCGGATTTTTAGGGGATCTAATTTTTTTGCACGGATCTCTAATTATTTTTCTAAAATAAAAGTAGCCTAAGTTACCGCTACAGTATCAGCTATCCCGTCGAAATCGGTCTAGCCGTTTCGGAGATTAACCGGAACAGACAGACAGTCCAAAAATTGTAAAAAATGTTTTTTTCTTATAAGTGACGACCGCGTGGCCTAGTGGTCAGAGTACCTGACTTCTTAGCCGCGGGTCCTGGGTTCGAATCCAAGCAGGAGCCAACATTTGTGTTGATACATAAATTGTTGGTTATCGGGTCTGGTTGTGTTGTGATTGTTCGCGTGTTTCTGACACTGCATCCTAGCCTACCTCCGATCTTATCGCATCAGCGTTACATCGGGCGCGGGTAGGTTGGGACGAGTGAGTGCCTCTGTGTTTGCGCGTACACTTGTGGCACTATAATATCTCCTGCGCAGTTGATGGCTCTCGACAGTAGTCGGCAGGTGTCGCCGTGGTCGAAATCGACTAGGAGAACATCATCATCATATATACTTTCATAAGCATTGCGTAAAAAGCTGTAATTTTTTATAACAAACAGACACTTAAATTTCATTTATTTGCATAGATGCGATAATTTTACCACACCTTTGATGATTTTCGAACGTCTAATGTTAAATCCAATATTGAAATTATAGTCAATTCATGTCTAATTCTATCAGAGCTCTTTTTTACTTATTTCCACATAGTAGGGTCCTAAACTACTTGCATTCATACGACACTTGGACAGGTCATCGCTCCATCTAGTTAGAAGGAGATAGTAGTACCAGGTCACCGTACGAAGGACTTTTTTTCTCCAACAGTTATGAATGACATACATGAGTTGTATGGCTGACCTATCAGCTCTTTCAATAACTGGTGCTTAAGGCGATTTCAGTTACCCTAGTTCTACAGCGAACTGGTAACCAATAAGCTCAATGCGGATTATATCTAGCGAAAGCGGAATTTCACCGATAGGTGCCCGGCAGAGTAAAATTGCACCTATGGCTTTCCTACCGAGGTGTCGTAAGAGGCGATATATAATCCTAGTACAGTTATTACAAATATAGATTTCATTTTAAGAAAGGTAAAACTTTTTTTTATTTTACATATTAATTCAATAAGTACCTTTTCGACAAAGCATTGCCATAGTCAACAGATACACATCATGGTTTGTCCAAGCTACTGTGGGAGGGCGAGCGGTGCTCTTCAAAAGTAGGTAATATAATACACCATTTTATATTTTGCATGCGGATTTTAGCTAATTAACTTTCTTTCCTTCATTATAATGGATTTGCGCAAAGTACGCCAGATTCTATTAACTATCATACGATACCCACGATGACGAATAGTACTGATTAGTTTTTCCATTAAAGCCTTTTTTTTATTGGATAAAGTGACGAAATGAGCAAAGCGTACACCTAATGGTAAGTGCAACGTCTGCCTATAACAAATGCTGTGTCACCCACAATATTTCTGTGTGACACCACACTGCGCCCGTCACACCCTGAGACATTTATTTATCATTATCATTATTTGCACACTACTGCGTCACGGCAGAATAAACCTTGGTTGGTACCTACCTAGTCGGATTCCTGGATAGAAATCCTACCACGAAGATGAGTATGGGTTACATATTCATAGACCGATTTGTGTGACATATACTTTGACGGATAACTGGAATATAACCATATTTAAAATTACTCAGGAAATTATTATTTTTTTGTAATAAAGCACTTTAAAGCCAATGATTATTCAGAAAATAAATACTAATTACCTTTTATAAATATCATTAAACTGTTGAATTGTTTGGTTAAAGGCTACAGAAAAGGAAGACGATTAAAGGCGAAGAAAAGAACCAAGTAATCTTCATTTTTTTCGAACCCCAATAGTATTGTTACATCCCTTTGGCTATTGTCCGACCCAAAAGGATTCTTTATATGCGCGTAAGACATCCTATTCATAGTCTTATATGTTTTATTAAGCGATTAAAAAGCATTTTGTTTGATATAGATAAAATTTAGCACAGTATATTTTTAGTTTAACGTGCAAACTGATATATGTATGTTGACTGATAAAAAATGATAGATGTAACAAACATCTACACACACTCATCATTATTTAATAATTATGTAAAACTCTTTATCAATTTTGCATATAAAAGATTTAATTGAAGACACAAAAGGCCATCTATCTGAAATCACAAATGGCAATAAAAAAATTACTGGGGGTCAGATGCCTATGCAGGAATCCGTCTACGTAGCTACCACCACATTGTAAGTTATTCTGAAGTATCCGTGAAGCAGTAGTGTGCAAACATTACTGTTTCAGTTTAAAGGGCACTGATAGCTAGTGTAATGGCATATGTCACTAAAGAACTGATGTCTCAGGGTGGAGATCACAGTGTGGTGCTGCACAGAAATGCATTCGGTGACACAGCATTTGTAATGGGTAGACGTCGCAGTCACCATCAGGTGAATGTTCTCGCCTCGTCGCTTCTTTCTTCCATAAAAAAGTGTCAGTTGCTAGTCAGATACAACCGATGTAACTTCCTCAACCACCTAACTTTCAAGTAATAATAGGCTGGTCTAAATTTTGGTTGCGGTTCGGAGCCTGAGAACGAGTGCTGTTGAAAATTACAAATTCGACGCCTGGACTTACATTAACTTTTACACTAATTAGGGAACTGAAGAAAAAGCAATCTCAACTTTTGCAATATCCACGTTCGTTTGTTCGTTTTTATAATGTATATTCACTAAAAATGTTACATTCTGAGCGAAATAAAACAGCGCTTTAGTATGTTATGTTTAAAACTAAGGTATTGAAAATGATGTAAAGCTGATATTCGATTTCACACACGTGTGTATACTTACTCGTAGTAACAGTAGTAATTGTTTCACAAATTAGTGAGAAGAGTTAGTGAAAATATGTATCTGCTTATTTTGCCGTATTGACAAATTAGAAAAAATCTATTTCGCCTTTTTTTTACACCGCCGAATACAAAGGTAATCAGAACTTAAAATTGCAGATTAACAATTTCAGTGACATCGTTCCCGAGAAAGTGACGAGACGAGCAAAACGTTCACGGTCTGGTAAGTGCAACATATGCCCATAACAAATGCTGTGTCACTAAGAACATGTCGGTGGGGCACCACACTGCGCCCGTGCCTTCTGAGACATCAGTTCTTAAGACTCATAGCACAGTGATTACACTAGCTCTCAGTGCCCTTCAGACCGAAACACAGTAATGTTTTTCGGAAAATTCCTTCGAACTTGTTGTATGTACAGCAGTTGACTTACAAAATATAACAAACATGAATATTCATCATTTTTCAAAGTATGTATAAGGTCGCAAAAGGCTATTAAGGTATAGACAGCCTTCATTCGTGTAGAATAACACCATAATATGCAATGCTATCACTATACTGCCCGTGGGAAAGCAATGGTGAGTAAGAATTTTTTGACTCGTGACGTGGTTCGCCACCCATTACGTGTCGTTTCCCGCGTGGGCGTATAGTGGGGCTACGAGCGTGGTATCTGCCTACTAAAAAAACCCATATAAGGGTATGGGATTTTTTTCAATTGAAATCCAAAAATATACTTTTTGTGTTCCGTTTTCATTTAGCAATACAAAAATGTAATTTCATTGCACGCACCTAATGTGGAGCCAAAGAATAAATTTAATCAACGTTTTATGACACCCCGCTCGTCTCCCATGAAATACGAATATCTATTGTACAGAATGTACAAAAATAGTTGCTGCCGTAGTAAAAAAAAATAACTTATATCTAGTCTATTTTATATCTAATCTTTCTATTTAATTATTCTACTAAGTTTTGCATTTGCAATAAATGCATTTAAGTATAAGTAAGTAGGTGTAAATAAAAAATAATGTTTTTATTGTTTTTGTGGTAAAGTGTCCCTCTGGACAATTTTTCATGGCGGCGACTAGTTCCGAATCCTGTCGGTCTCTCAATTAATATGTAAATGAAGACATCTCGAAGAAATCTAACGAGGTGTTTCGAAGACAAGAGTTAATTCAATGTAGAAATAAATCTCCTTAAGATTGTTTGATAAATCATAAAGACAGAGTTTCAAGAATGTTCATAAAAGTGCTAAAAGTTAAAAAAGAAATTATGTTACAGTACCTAAATTAAAAGTAATAAAATTACATTGTGTAATATATCGAAAAAAAAATGTTTCAGTTTTTATTGTGAATTAATGAATATAACACAATCAATTCTTAATTGATATCTAAAAATGGGGAAAGACTTTCAATCGGGAGTCGCTTTCATGATGGATAAAAGCATTATGCTTTTATTTTTTATATGAATGACGTTTGTTGAATGCCAGGATATAATGCGTAATGTGAGCTACAGAAAAGTTTCAACTTAATAAGCAACGGGAAAAACGATGAAAAATGCCTGCGTAAATATTCAAAAGCAAAATTGAATACAAAAGCGGACAAAAGGCTATAATGAGCAACAGCAACGAAGATGAATAGTCGTTTAACATTTATATTCATTATATTGGTAAAACCGAAGATGATAAATGTAAATATAATATTTTTTTTGAAAACTTTGCCTCATACTAAGATGTTTACTGAATCGTGGGCGCTTTTTACAGATATACATTGCAACCGATACCCATCGATATCGGACACCTGTCCAGCAGAGAATAGAATCTACCTATTTCCTACCACGGTGTCGTAAGAGGCGACTATGGTAATGTATGGACAGACTATATTCGTGCAGAATAACACAACAATATGCAGTTCTGTCACAATACTGCTCATGGGAACGCAATGGGGAGTAAGATTTTTTTTGACTCGTACCAAAATGGCGGCGACGTAGTTCGCCTCTCCTCACGTCTCGTTTCCCACGGGCGCGAAAGTGGGCTATGTGTGGACTCTGTCTACCCTTTATTTGAAGAAAAAAGCGTGAGTGTATGTATGTAAAGAATGCATATGCAGAAACAAAAAGTTATACAAATATTTGTTCCGTTGTTTGTTTCAGCCTATCACAAGTCCACTGCTGAACATAGGCCTCCCCCATTGATTGCCACAAAAGTTTGAAGCTCTCACTTTGGGTGATTTTGCCATAGTTGCCACGCTTGGCAGGCGGGTTGGCAACCGCAGTTTGTTATTTGGATGTTCCAGGAAAATGCTGCTGCCCATCTCCTGGTTTTCATATCCCTCTGTCGACTTTTACGACACCCACGGGACGAGATGGGGTGGTAGATTATGCCGCTACCACACGGCAATTGTGCCGTACGAGAATATAAACTTATTGCTATTTAAAATTTAATAAAATAAAATCGAATTAATCGCATACACGGAGAAGTGAGATGTTGTAGTTTAGGGGCCGTGCACTTGCCTTAAATTTCATAGCGAGTGGCCTGCGTTTAATCTCTAGCCTCTAAAATTGGTCTGCAATTTTAAGTGTTGGCACGTGCTTAACCGTGAAGGAAAACATCATGATAAAACCTGCATGTTTGAGAAATAAACATTTCGACGACATGTGAAGTCTGCAAACTCGCACTGGAGCAACGTAGCGGACACTTAATTATTAAAATAAGTTATAAAAAAGAATCAAAAAAACATTAATTATTTAGGTGTATAATAAATTAACGGCTTAAGAACTGATGCCTGAAGTGATGAGCGCAGTGTGGTGCCACACATAAATTTACAATTAATAGTTCTGGGTAAGCCTGCAACCGGCCTAGGCAGACTTTAGACCAGGGCTTCTTAAAGTGGTTGGTAGACAACAATGTCAACCTATAATATAATCAAGATAAGATAATCGGTTTCCCAGGGGTCGACATAAATGAAAACTGATTCCGGGGGTCGACGAGGTCTAAAAATCGACCCCTCTTAGTTAACACAAGTTGTTTTTTGAAATTTGTTTACTCACTTAACATACTGCAAAGTTTTTAAATTTTTAAGTATTATTTATCAATAGGAAAAAAGTAGAGATAGGAGTGTTAAAGTAATTTGGCTATGGGGGCCTGAGGTATCGGTTCATTTTGTAAAAAGAGACCCTTCGTTCATCATTCCAAACTATTGTTTGGAAATGCCTACTATAGACAGAGTTGTTTGAAAAAACACTGAAAAGTAATGAAGTAGTTTTATCGATTATAGATTAAAATCAAATTATTATATTATTCTTACTACCGCTAAACAGAAAGATTATGTAATCCAATAATCCGTACATCCGTAACTAATAATAAACCTAATGTACGAAAGAGATAAATTGCTTCGGTGGTAGGGTAGGAAACTTCGTCACGCCCGCTCTTCCCGCGGGTGTCGTTAGAGTGAACGTCGTCGTCAGATGCTTTTTCTTTGTGGACGGTAAGCAAACTGTCGCCATTTTGTCGCACGACTGTATAATTGCCCCCTCGTATGTTTTATGCTAAAAATGTTGTTACAACCCCTTATAAGAACTTCTACGTACTTTGTAAGAATGCAAACCTAGGTATGATTAGAAGGTTGTAACCGTTACCTTTAATAACTATAGCAAATGTAATTACTAACTGATGTCTCAGGGAGACGGACGCAGTGTGGTGGGACGCAGAAATGTTCTGTGTGACAAATCATTTTTTATGGGCAGACGTTGCATTAACCATGAGGTGCACGGTATTGCTTGTATCGTCACTTTCTCATAAAAAAAGACCTCTGCCTCATACCTGATTTAAGCTTCAGTACCCTTCAAACAGAAACACATTATTTGCACACCACATTTGTTGGACAGCAGAATGGTGTGTCAGTGCGCTGCGATGATCCATACCTAGGCAGATTCCTTACACCAGTTCTGCGTGTAAATCAAATCGAGACAATCTAGATTTAGATATTTGATCGGAACTGAGAACTACTATAATGGAATGCCACATTGTCAGCAGTTGGTCTTGCAACTGACCAGAATTATACTCATAAATATATGACTGGTACAATTTATGGAATTACTTATTAACAAATTAAAAAAAAATATATTGTCCTGCCAAAACTATTAAAGTATTTTTTTCTTTCATCAACCTCCCGGTACCACAGTCAAAGTAAAATGAACAAATTAAAAAATGATGGAGCTGGTACTCGTTTTTTTGAGAGGACTCGTAATTAAATTATATATATTTGTGACATACAATTTAAGGAGAATTTTCAGTATTATTTTCTACGACTACAGTCGGAAAAATAAGTAGACTTTTTATTTAAACTAGATATTAGTGTAAACAAAATTGAAATGAATATAAAATTTTACTTTGAGTAAAAAGTAATCGGAATTTCGTGTGTAGATTAAAGCCGTATAGCAATATTTTAATTTACGTCAATCTTTTGTTAGAATAATTTTAACTCAAAGAAAAAGACCAACCAATTTTCTGCTTCCCATTTGATAAGCGATTATGAATACGAAGTCATCCCAGGGGCAATAATCTTCAGATGAGCAAGATTTTCTTGGAAGCCTGTTAAAGAATTTGTGTCGAATAATATTTATAAATAAAAATAGATCTCTTACGAAAACGAGACTGATTCTATTGAATTTGCACCTCAAAAACGTCTCAACTAATAATAATAAAACCAGTTATATTAAAAAAGTCAAATATTATTAATTAACATTTAATATCCCTAAGGATAGCATTTAATATATAGAAGGAAGGCTGAAGTTGATGATGATAAAATAAATGTTAAAAAGAAATTATAAGTCCTATATAGATATGAATTTAATTTTTTATCATTATGATAAAAATAGTAGTCATGATTGCAATAACTCTCTATCGTTAGCTGCCTGTTAGATGCAACTGATGTAACTTACTTAACAACTTAACTTTTCAAGTTAAGAAACAATAGGCGGTGTAACTTCTGGTTGCGGTACGGAGCCTGAGAACGCTATTGAAAATTCGGCGCATGTACGCTTACAGTAACTTTTACACTAATTAAGGAAATGCAGAAAAAGCAACTAACTTTTGCATTATCCATCGTTTTAACGATATATTTTAACACTAGCTGATGCCCGCGACCTGGTCCGCGTGAATAATTTTTTTTTATATATCTCGTAGAAAATGTTTGAATTTCTGGGATAAAAAGTATCCTGCCTATGCCAAATTTCGTCAAGAGCGGTGCAGTGGTTGAACCGTGAAAAGATAACAAACAGACAGATGGACAGAGATAATTAATTATAATAATTATTAATAACCCTACAATTAATTAAATCAACAAACAAATTTAATATTTTAACGGTAAATTCTCAAAGTTTGTGACAATTGCTATGAGTTCCATATAACATTCATCAAGATCATTCGATCAACAACATACAGAGTTTTAAGATACGATATATCACGTAGCACTCAGCATCCACAAACTTAACGACAAATATTACATATGAGTTAGGTGATGTTTTTGCTGTTAGCCTAGCAGCTTCATCGCATTCGGATAACTCAGCTTGCGGGCCCAGCCAGGTTTGATTTAACCGAAACTTAATTAGATAAATAGCTCCCTAACTTTGCCATCTAAATTCATGTCGACAAATATTTGATACAAATATTGATAAACAAATATTTGATGCCGTGTGGTGGCGGCTTACGAGAATATACCACCCGATCTCATTTCTATTCGTAAAAGTGGACACAGGGAAATTAAAAACCAAGAGATGGGCAGCAGCATCTTCTTGGAACATCTAAATAATTAAACTGCGGTTGCCAACCCGCCTACCTAGCGTGGCAACTATGGCCAAATCCCCCTAAAATAATTGCTACAAACTTTTGTGGCAATTAATCGGGGGAGGCCTATGTTCAGCAGTGGACTAGTGATAGGCTGAAATGATGATGATGAAGAATATTTGTAACGTAACTTCGACAATGTTTTTGCTGTTTGCCTTTTTGGGATTTTACTTTGCTTCATCAGATAGCTGGCCATGTGGTGTGTGGGCCATGTGCTAATATTTTTTTTTATTGCCTAAAGTGATGAAACGAGCAAAACGCTCACCTGATGGTAAGTGCAATGTCTGCCCATAACAAATGCTGTGTGACCCTAAAAATGTTAGTGAAACTGAAAGTGTTAATCATACAACGGCGGATAATTGCATCGTTAAGCTCAATTCAAAAAAGGACGCCATCTGCACAACCCCATCTATTCATAACGCTAAATAACTGTTGCTGTACTTTGACGGCAGAAAATGCGTAAAGAACTACCACGACGAGACGTTCAAGAAATAATTTAACTTACAAAGAATGAATAACTTTAATAGGAAACTAGCTACTAATTAGCTATTATTAATTGGACCAACCAATATAATACGACGAAATTTGCACTAAGTTTACATTTCAATCAATAAATTTAGAACTCGATCGTTCAATTCAGAATTCAAAAACAAAACCCCAAGTAGGTACCCAACCCCAACTGATGCCAATATTTTAAGCTAAAATCTCAACGCCATTCAACGACGGCAAACATAATTCAGAAAATTACATCATTCGCACAACGCCATCTTTTGGTGATAGTCAGACAGACAATTCTAAAAATGATACAAATATATTTAGTTATTTATTTTTAGCCCCTTTTCAATCATTTATTTTGCAAATTTTTAAAATGTACAGACACGTACAGTTTATAATTTTAGTATATGTATAGATGTGCAATTAAAATTCTACATTTAGAACGAAATAAAACAGCGCTTTAGTTGTTTTTGCTTATAAGCAAAAGTATTGAAAATTCTTTAATAACCAAGTACTGAGTTAATGATGATATTTAAAAATGTTTAACTTCTTAAGTCAAAGAATATTTCATATTTCATGTTCTCATGTCATTTGTTGTCAATCACAGGATACGAGCTAAATAAATATCTGCGGTTAGCCGGCATTCACAAGTGTTTAAAAAAGTATAAATAATGAAATATTTTTACTAAAGTATACAATCGCCGAATAACTATAATTGGTCTAATTTAGCTAATAACGTTCTAAGGAATGAAATGAAAATTATTTATTCTTCAAGGTCAGAAATATAAATTTCGTTTGTCGAATGTCATTTTTTTTACTATCTACCACCGTTTCGTAATGAGGTTCCTCTGACGGAGAAGAAACAGGCGAAAGAAACTCCGTAGGTATCCTCTTTTTTGTTATTTTTTTATCTTAGTCAAAAGTACATTATTAATAAATTTACAATAAACAATCTTACAGAAAACCAAAGCATGACAAAATGTTAGACAAGACTCAAATGAATAAATGCAATGCTAACTCGAGCAGACCAGTCTCCACCGAACAGCTCCAGTTCACAAGTATGACGCATGTGGCCACCATCGCCCTCCTCGAACATATTCAAGGAAAGTGGACGACCCGCCACAAGACGCCGCCGCAAGAAGAAGCATTTAACATGATCGAGCATGACAACATGATAAGCGAATTACTTTGTACGCGTCAACTTTACAATTCACTTATTTCTATTTGAAATATTGGAGATATAATAATGGAACGACGACTATAATGATCCCAGAGTTACCCATAATTTATACAAATTTCATATAAGTAGCTTAAGTAATTTTGAGTTCTTCTTCTTTTAATTGTGGTCTAAGTAAAGAAAAAAAATATCTTAATAGAATTCTGCCAATGTCAAGTCAGTCATGGGAGTGAGAAATTTTTAAGTTATTTGTGAATATCATTTTGGACAGACAATTTTATTAAGTCATATAATTGTTGTCAAAAGAGCGAATATACAACAGGAAAACGTATTTAAATTTAAGAAATTTAAACCATAGACAGACACTACTTTATTCATGTGTATGATGATGTACGAGTATTATTCCCATTAAAAACTGTTCACGAGCCGGTTTTCGTCGCGTACCTGGACGAGGTTTGGTTCTAATATATTTTTTTTATTTTTGTTCGACTTAAATGCTTTTTGGAAAGGTTCCGAATTATTGAACGCGTTCCGTTTATAATAAGCAGTTGTCAAAAGAGTATGGAGTTCGAACCTGCATCCGATGTTAGTTAATAGTAGGGTTCAGATTAATGGATGTTGCATAGTGTAATACATATAAGGCATTTTTGAAGTGAAACTTCTTTGGGAGCGATGAATATTCAATTTCAAGGTCGAATTTTATTGTAACGTTTCATTATATGATGTTTCAAAATGAAATATTTCTGACCCAAAAGGGACAGAAAATAAGTACTTGACCAGAGAGAGAGAGAGAGAGAGAGAGAGAAAGAAATAATTATAATATACATATTGCAGGGCTCCTTTTTATTTTCGTGTCAATATATGTTTATAAACTGAGCAGTTCTTTTACAGTGAGTAATATTTTTATTAACTATCACTATGTTCTGAGTTGTACGTGGTTTTTAACAGTATTTTATTTTATATAACATGTTAACAAATAAAGATTTATTTCTTTTCTATTATCTTTTACATCTTCATCATAAGATCTAAATAGGTAGTATCTATTAAAATGTCTACTATAGCTTGATTGCAATGTAACGTGGCATTTGATACAGCGCGTTTTAGAATTGTGCCCATGCGAATGCTTTTTGATTTGATTTATTTTTGCAACGCGTGTTTAAATATTGAAGCAATAAATCATTGAAATTTTTTTTCTTACTTTTTACTAAACTGGCATTTTAATGAAAGATATGAGTATGTGAACGTTTAATTGGCATACATACATAACAAAGACTTTTTTAAAATCTATCAAAATATTGGTGTACCTTACAATTTAAATTATATACAAGAAAACTGTGCATTACATCTGATCACATCAATACAACTAATTATAAAGATAATTGTTTGCCGCTTGACACTTATTTCCTAGCGCGCGTTTAATATGTTCCAAATTTCATAGTACGCGGGCAACCTGGGGGCCATCGCCAGTGCCAGCACCACTAAAAAGTTTTTTTTTTATTGGATTACGTGACTAAACGAGCAAAACGTTCATCTGTGTCACTCAGAACATTTCTGTTTGACACCACACTGCGCCCGTCACCCCGAGACATCAGTACTTCTCATAGGCCCAGAGATTACACTACCTCACTACTTCTTCACGGAAGAATAACTGACCCTAGGAAATACTGAATTTTAATTGTCTTAAATTTTAAAGAAAAACATCGTTAGGAAATTAGCAGATTTAAGAAACCACTTTTTAAGACGTAAACATATATTAAACATAAATTTAAAACTCTAGTACAAATACTCATACATGGACATATTATAGTAAGACTGATCAGATTGTGAACTTATTATATTCTTTTCATTCCGCTGACCATATATAGTCTCCTCCATAGATTGCACAGAGCACGGACCTTATCCACCGGTATCTATCAAATTCCTGCAAAATAGTACAAGTCCTCACCCTAAATTGCGTTTGCCATTACGAGGTTGAGGTTAAGTTCGATCTTTCGTCACGTACGGATATCGGTTCTACGAGCCACATGGTCGACCCAATGTCACTTTAGCTTGCTGATCCTCAGAATCTAACTAGCTTTTCCCATGGTTATTACAAATTTATTGTTCATTCTATTAAAACTTGTTAAATAATCAAGTTATCCAAATTTTTTTGCGATATGAAAATAAAATAATAATAAATATTACGATAGTACTCACTGGGGAAAGAAAAGTTACTTATTTTTTCCAAAAAATTCGTTACTCGACATTTACAACACCACACTTGACATGAAATGGGATGACATATGGCGCCATCTAACAGAGAAACATGACAAGAAATCTTTAAATTTAATTATAACAATGCTACGTTAAGAAATTTTAGAAACTTGCAATTTCATACAGACATTTATTGTAATACAAATCAAAAATTTTATGTTCGATATGCGTGACTGTTTGGGCTGACTGCTTCAATAATATAGTTTTACAACGATATTTGATGGGATAATTGCATGTTAACCGTTTTTATGCGTGCCCTACGTGAATTTAAGCTTAGTTTACGAGCACTTCTAGTGGAGGGCTTACAAAGATAGATATTACAGATGCATATATAAGGCTCCGAAATATCTTTCATAAAAGTAACAATTAAAAAAAAAAAATCTGACACCTTTTTGATTTCTTATATTTACGCGAACATTTAAATGAAACTAATTATACGGATTTTATCGCGTTTAATTTTTTACTATTTATAACCCGACGTTTTTGTCTGCCACGGGTAGCTGGCGGATGTGAAATATCGAAATAGATGGTAGTTGAAAGAATTTATAATTAAAGAAAACCAATAAATCAATATAGTGCAAAATAAATAAAAACAGAGTCTCGCTGATAAAATGTTTTTATTTTATTTATACTTTATTGTGTAACACCAAACATTAATTGTGACAATCAAAAAAAGTTTAGTTACAACCACACTGCTGAACACAGGTCTTCTCTCATTTATGAGAGGGTTTTGGAGCCGGAAAAAGTCCACCACGCTGCCCCAATGCTTCACATGTCTTGGGATTTTTTTTTATTCCTGAGACATGCAGGTTTCCTCACGATGTTTTTCTTCACCGTTGAGCACGTGGTAAATCTCCTCTGGTCACTCACGTACTATGAAATTGAATGCGAGCTCCCGGCTCCTGAGCTCGCCAATATGATGTTTCACATAAAAAAGTTAAACTACATTTATAATGAAACGTGTAGGCAAGGAGAGAAACTGTCAATAACACTTATGTTGAGACTCCCAGAATCAGAGATGGTACTAATGGAGCAATTAAGTGATTACTGCAATGACTAATTCACTGTTAAAGAAATAAGGATCACGTCAGACCAGGGGTCGGCAACCTTTTTTGGCCGCGGGTCAAAATCAACCAAAATGTAAGTATTAAAGAGATGTCTGGGTCAGAAATATTTTCGTAATAAAATTGTTTTATAATTTATTTTTATATATAATACTTTATTTTCGGAACTAAAGTGGTAACTGGGTGGGATTATCAAATGGGTTACTCGTTGACCGCGGATCATAGGTTATCGACCCCTTATATTTACGATATGAGTATTTCAGGTTATATATATTTATTTTTCATTATATATGTTATATGCAGGAGTCCATCTAGGTAGGTATCACCGGAGTGCCAGTTATTCTGCGGTCAAGCAGTAGTGTGTAAGTAAACATTGCTCTTTCAGTCTGAAGGGCATTGACGGCTAGTTTAATATCTAGGCATATGGAACTTAAGAACTGATGTCTCGGGTAGACGAGCGCAGTGTGTTGCCACACGGAAATGTTCTAGGTGCCACAGTAATTGTTATGGGCAAACAGTTGTACTTACCATCAGGACTACCTCATCACATCTCGTCACATTCTTCAAAAAAAAAATATGTCTTGGAATGTTTTTTTTGCTGCAATCGTCACCAATGACACGTCGGTAAAAAGGAAGATTTAAACACTGTAGTTTCTGTTACGTATGTAATGTTTCTGTCTTGAGAGAAAGTAAAAACCACATGACACTGAAATTACTCACACAATCGATCTGACGGCGACGCCTAAACAAACGCCTCACGTTAGTGCTTTTACAAAGTTATGATTACCGTGTGGTTGATAATATAAGATAATTTTGCCTGTCATTGTTTTAAAAATAAACATAAACTGTAGATTCTTAGTTTAAACAATTATTTATCTTTTGTTGGGATACCCAATAGAGCAAAGTTCTTCAGTTTTAAATAACATTCTTAAAAGTTATTCTATAAAACACTTCCAGCATATATTGCAGTTACAACTATTATAAAAAGCATACCATCAAAATAGGATTTTTATCTCTCCCGTACTGCGTTAGATTTTTGTTGACTAATTAAAATTTTATGTTATTAAGATAATTAAAAAAATATTAACGCCATCTATGTTCTATGAAAAACCTAAGAAACCTTAGAAAGGTTCTAAAACCTGATAAATAATAATTTAGACCAAATACCTGACAGCTCGCCTAACAATAATATAAGCCCTTTTTTAATATAAGCCGCAATAATAATGTTATTATAACGTCCTACACGAAACCAACATGGTAATATAAAAGTTTAACGCACCAGCACGGCTATAATTTTCACAGAAGTCGTAAAGAGTCTCGTTCGCCACTCCGCCATTTTGAAAACATGGCGCGAGGCAGTGGAAAACCTGTGGCTCTGAATATACTGTACTAGAAAGTAAATATCGAAAATATAATATCGTTCTAATATAATGTGAAGTTCTGTAATGGGGAAAATTAGTACTCATAATAAATGAGTTACAAATTTTCCATTTATCGAACATTTAAATCGAATATAAAAAAAATTCAATGTTGGTTCGCGTGTTGTGTTCTTAGTAGTGTAGAAAGTAACAAGTGTGTCATTTTTAAAGAAAATTTCATCGTTCTACTTTTTACTTTTCAAAAATAATACAAATAAATGTATTGTTTTTAATTTGGATATCGAAACTAATATGATAAATGCAAAAGTAACTCTCTCTGTCCTCTGTCTGGGTGTTACCTTTTCACGGCTCAGCCGTAGTATCGATATGGACGAAATTCGGCACAAAGATACCTTGCATCCTGGAAACAGATATAGAATACTTTTATTCCGGAAAATTAAACAGTTCCTACGGTGATTTTAAAAAACTTAAATCCACGCGGACGTAGTCGCAGTGGGTCAGCTAGTCATTTATAATATGATACATAACGCGACTTCCAAATGGATTCTTTTCAAAATGTAAATAACTTCAATTAATATTCTGTCAGTCTTCGGGTCCATTTTACCCTCAATAGCAAGTAATATGCAAAGAGATCTCTCGCCTGACTGGCTATGTAGAGTCATGTGGACATATAACACATCAGTTCCCAGCTTATGTTACGTTATTTTAACGCATTTGAATAATTTCAAAGCGCAACATGGACGTAGAATAAATCGCAGACATTGACAATTAACTAATAAAATTTATATAAATTTTATTTTTCTACTTTAATTAATTAGCTTAGTTATTTTTAATACCTATGGAATTTAGACAACTAAATTTAAACCTATATCGATCCTCCTCTTTTATCTATGGAAGTAAAGGAGACAAGCAATGACAGCCTAAGCACGTTATTGGCGACTACAACGAGACCGCTATAAAGAAGAAAAAGAAGATCACTACACTCTACACTACACTGCGCTCGTCACTCTGACACATCAGTTCTTAATTCGCATATACCCATTAATTACACTAACAGTGCCCTTCACACCGAAACACAGTAATGTTTACTGTGTTGCACAGTACTGTTCCTGGTCTAAAGGGCTACTTGACGGCACTACTCGACGACAGTAATAACTGCAGCTACGGTTGTACCTACGTAGACGAATTCTTAATTAGGAATCCTACCACCAGTAAAGTGATCACTGTACTCTATAGTATGGTCCACTAAGTCTTAAATAAAAGAAAGTAATAATAAACGGCGTATGTAAATTCCGCATACCTTTTATTGCAGTATTCTTTGAAAATTCACCGCCTCTCCGTCCTGTAACAAAAGAATAATCCATCAATTAGTCTTATCCGTGTTACATCGTGCACTCGAATCAAATAATGGGTTAAATTGGTGTGCTTTTAGGCGCTATGTTAAAGCATATGGCCTTTCCTCACGCAACAGAAAATGTAACCTTGTCGAACCCGTGGTATTGCGTTTTGACATGCAACATCATAACAACATTCAAAAATTAAAATATTAAGTAATTCACAACCTATTTAGTTAAAAAAATATATTGAAATTTGCACAGGCTATAAATTTTGGATAATAATTAAAACGTGACCTCTTGGCAGATGTTCGACTTCAGCGACAATTTACTAACTATACGCGCAAACAAAGAGGCTAACGCTGGTCATAACCTAGCAGAACCCTTTGTAACGCTCATACGGTAAGATCGGTTGTAGACTAGCAATGACAGACACGTGGACAATCACAACGCAACCAGACCTGAAAATTAACAATTTATGTCTTTGCACAAACGTTGACTGTGGCTGGGATTCGAACCCAAGATTCATTGTAGTCGGTTACTCTGACCATTAGGCCACGCGGTCGTCAAAACATACTATAATAGAATATGTTTTGACAACCATTATATGCATATAAGAAAAGTGCGTAAGAGTTCGTAGAGTGCGTAAGATAAACATGTTTTAATTCATCCTATCTTCTTACACTACACAGCAAGGGGAGATTACATTGTTTTATTTTTAAAATACCTTTGATTTAACAAGTTGCGACGTTCTTTTTAATGCACATACCTACAATTGATTATAGATATTTTTTTACTAGCTTCAGTTACATCTGAAACCGATATTACCTTGTTTGTTTTTGAAAGAAACGATGCCCCCCACTAGGATTTCTGCTGTATCGTGGGTGCGTTTTGCATACATAAATTAGAAGTAAAAACACAACCGGACCCGAAAACCAACAATGTATTTTTTATGTTGACTCCGGCTGGGATCGAACCCAGGGACCCGCGACGTAGAAAACAGGTACTCTGACCACTAGGCGACGCGGTCGTCAACATGGGCCGTTCAGGGCAAGCGTTCCTATATGTCTTTAGGGATGATCTGATAAAGCTACCATTTGAAGCCGAGTGGTGATTACTGCCGCCCGGCAATAGGTCTGGTTTGGATTTTAGACCTGGCATTTACTACTATGATTATATTTCGCCAATTGACGGAAGCCATCACTATTTATTTTTATAGGAATGTGGAGAAAAAGTATTTTTAAAGGGCAAAGCCGATAGGTGGCCCGACAGAGAAGAACAGCACGTACCTCTTTCCTACCCAGGTGTCGTGCCGAGATGTGCGTGTACGGAGAACCTTTATTCGTGCGGAATAACACCATAATATGCCGTGGTAGCTCAGGGGCTAGGCGCTCGCTTTAAATTTCATAGTACGCGAGAGACCTGGGTTCGATTCCCGGTGCCGGCACCACTAACATTGTTAATTGCAATTTTAAGTGCTGATTTACCACGTGCTCGGCGGTGAAGGAAAACATCGTGAGGAAACCTGCATGTCTGAGGAATAAAAAAAAAATATTTTCGAAGTCATGTGAAGTCCGCCAACCCGCATTGGAGCAGCGTGGCGGATTCTTCCTAGCTCCAAACCCCTCTCAGAAATGAGAGGAGGCCTGTGCTCAGTAGTGGGACATTTATAGGCTGAAACTTTACTTTTTTTACTTTTATGCCATGCTGTCGCTATACTGTTCGTGGGAACGCAAATGGAGTAAGAATTATTTGAATCCTACAAAACTGTGGCAACGTAGTTAGCTTACGACACGTTTCCCGCGAGGGTGAAAAGTGGGCTACGATCACATCGATCTCTGCCTATCCCTCATGTGGGAAAAAGGCGTGACTGTATGTATGCATGTGGGAGAATGTGACAAGTACGATTGATTGATCATTAATTTATGAGAACAAGGGTACAAAAATATGTTCAATATTAGCATATAGTAAACAAACTTATTCTATAATACGGCGGGAATTTTTTTTTATTTGTATTAAATACATACCCGGCGGCTGACTGTCGTAGAGTCAATATCACTTGATAATACCTCGTTTTGAGGTGAAACACGTGTCTTGTTCTCGACTTCAGTGGTGTATTGCCTAGTGGTGGTGTTGTAGTGGTGGAGGGTATCTGGTGGCGGCTCCCGGTGGCGGTATTGGTTTGCTTGTGCATGCTGTTGAGAATTAGGAATCCTGTCGCCAGTAATTCCATGTATTTGACTTTCTCGACTCTTATAAGAACCACCGGATGGGATGGATAGGCAGATCATTTTCGGTCTCCTTCACGGCGAACACGAAAAATAAATAAAATTTATATTTCAGCAGGAAAGGTTGTGATTACATGCACGAGACACATTTAAAATGATAACACACAGATACCGGATTTCATAACAGGTCTCGGGAGTGGCATAATACGAAATGCAAAGCAATTTAGGCTCCACCACTCGGATTAAGCGAGGAGCTGTCTTATATTTCGCCGAATTGTACGAAAGTTACTTCATGACAAAGTTTTCAGAAAGAAGCAGTTTTGCAGAACTGACATAAACGTAAGGTTACTTTGAATTGCTCTCTTTGAAACTTTTGAATTAGTCAAAATTCTGCCGAAATGTTTATTATTGACTTCTATCTTCAGTTGCATACTTATGTTCGTTTTGATGAACACTCAATATTTTTATACAGGCTTATATTTCACAGGAAACAAAAATAGATTTTGTTTGCTTTAAAATAATGATGAAATAACATTCAGATCCGGAACAACTGTCAGTAGGCTACGCAGATATTAGCACCGCTCGGTCACCGAAAAAAAAAATGTATGAATTATAAACATACATACAAATATTTGGTCAGGAAATCATTTTCAGTCAACAGATAGACATGTTTTTAATCCAAGTAATATAACTAAAGTAAAATTAGCATGAAAATGAAATTTATCAAATATTGCTTATCCTATCTTCATAAATGTAAGTGAGTCGCGAACCTTGTATTATCATTACGGACCATCATCACGAACAGGATTATTCTTGCGAATAAGCCTGATATCGTACCGATGGAGCGAGCACCGTCGAGAATATTTTTTATCGACATTACCATTCCATATGACCATAGGACTTCGTGAAAGCCGAAATAGATGAGTAGACCAAGTATGTAGACCTGGCTCATGAGCTGGCCGACAACAGAACCGCCGAAATTATTTCGGTAGTCGTTTCTGAGGTTAGTCTCGGTCAGTCCCATCGGGACATCTGAGATAACTGGGACTCTGTTACGGGCCGCTCCGCATCATACACCGGTTTCTTTCACTTTCTCCGTAACCCTAGGTCGTTTGGTCTCCCCTGCCGAGAACTTCCGTCTGATTGTGTTTAATTAATATATTTATTTAATTAATATATTATTATAATTTCTACTTCTCTTTCTCGTCTTACAGTATCTTATTTATTTTCTCGTATTTTATCTTTATTCATATGTACCAGTATATACGAACAAAAGTATACGCAATATCAATAAAACAATATACCAAAAGCAGAAAACAGAAGTATGGTATATACTGAACCAACCAGACGAAACTATTATAGAAATACCTCAATAGTAATAAAATCTTTATTGAACACAGAATTATTTAACGACTGGATGTAGTGCTGGCACATGAACTAGGAAACATTGAATGTCAGAAGACAGTAACCTCCTATTCTAGTGGCTTATTTTTTGTATATAATATAGGTGATAAAAAGAAAAAAGAATAAAACAGTATCACCTTTGATTCTGCTGCCTGTCATCGGTGTAGATATTTTGGATTTATTCCTTCCCTTTCCTCCCTTCCCTTCCCTTAATAACTGAAAAGTTGTCGACGTGATGTAAATCGCTCATAACGATACCGATTGGTAAAAAACAAAATGAAAAATAAACTAAAAAGAACGGAGTTGTAGACATACTGTGCAATCAGTAATTTGTCCAAAAAAAAAAAACTTTCATCTGTAACATGAGACGCATACAGATGGCGTTGTATTATTCACGAACCTTCCCCCAAACGTTGCTAATGCCGATTTCACTCGATACTGAGCAGGTTCCCTACGTTTAGAGCTTATCCCATATAAGTATCCCCTAACTTGTTTAAGATATGCGCACAGTTAAAGTACTAATATGAACAAATCGCTATGTATCTTTATGAACTGTGCTCATTAAAGGAGTTAACGCTTTAGTCTTTATCAACGCTTAAAATGTTATAGAAAATAATAAATTGTATGCTTATTATTTGTTATAACATTAAGTCTTACTGAAAAACTAGCTGTGCCCCGCGGTTTCACCCGCCGTTTCGGAGATTAGCCACAACAAACAGACAGACAGGCTCAAATTTTTTTTTTTCGTACAAGTATAGTATATACTTTCAGAAGCATTCAGTATGAAGCTGTTATTTTCTTATTACAAACAGACACCTCAATTTTATTGAGATTAAAATAACAACAAAGGGCAACTTCCTTCAAGTGTTTGAATGAAGGAAACTTTAGTGAAATATAATTTATAGGCTCACACAGATAATATGGTACACCAATATAAATTTTAAGACAATATGAATTAAATTTCGTAAATGTGCTGCCCAATCTGCATACTCATTCCTTCACATTCACATATTGTTGGCACATCTGGGTACTTACTAGGATCTGTTTTGAATGAAAAGCGAGTGAAAGTTAGTACAATATTAGAGGGTCAAAAACCCCGGATCAATATCTACGCAGAGTGCATGCCGTTCCGAGTGCTTAGGGCACCGCAATACCTACGTGCAAGGGTCCTGCTTCATGACTCATGAAGGGTGGCAGCCACCCTCTCGCTTTGCGTTTGGTCGATACCGCTCTTTTGTTTTCGCACTCCGCACTCAATGTTGTGTATTCGATTTTGGAAAACTACTACGAGTATTTAAAACGTTGGCGGTTTGTTTTCTATCGTCTGTATTCGAAGCACTAAGTTCTTCGCTGAGATGCTCACTTTTATTATTTTAACGGGAACAAACGAACTATCGACAGAAAATGTCTTTTATACTTAGAAGGTGGCTTATGTGAACAATTATTTTAATATTTATAAACTTTCTTCGTACATTACTACTCAAACTGATACTACAGTACTAGGTTGAATTTTTGGGGGAATATCAAGAATTTCCGAGTGTCTGACAATTATTTTAAAAATACTTGGTGGTAGGATTCCTATGCAGGAATCAGTCTAGGTACCACCCCAGGGCCAGTTATTCTGCCGTGAAGCAGTAGTGTTCAAACATTACTGTGTTGCGGTTTGAAGGGCACTGTGAGCTAGCGTAATCACTGGGACATTTGAGACTTAAGAACTGATGTCTCTGGGTGACGGGCGCAGTGGGGTGTCACACAGAAACATTCTGGGTGACGCAGCATTTGTTGAGGGCGGACGTTGCACTTACCATCAGCTGAACGTTTTGTTCGTTTCGTCACTTTATACATAAAAAAACATTTTACGTATGCTCGTATGTCGACGACCATGTTCTTTCTGATCGGCTTGATCCAGTACTGACCTTGCGAAGAGATATTGCATTATTTACAGGAGCCCCAGGAAGTGTTCCGTGTAATTGTTCGGATTTATTCCAGTCGGTGAATTTCATCATAGCAAATTGCGGCACTTAACTTACAATTCCAACGTCACCACCTTGATGGTTGGCGACACATACAACCACTGTTTGGAATCTGCTGCCGCCAGCGGTTTCGCTGTTCCTCTGGTATTATAGATGTTCATGGGCGGTGGTGATCACTCACGGGTGAGCCACTTGTTTGTTTGTCACCTCATCTATAAAAAATGTTACTAAGCATTGGTGCTTACCTCCGTAACAGAAAAAAAACATTATTGGTAATTTAATAAAACAACTTTTACGGATTTTATCGCGTTAAAATTTAAAACTATTTTACAGAAAAACCCGCGTAAAAGAACACACAGCTGACATGTAGCATCGACGCTCTAGGAATTATGTGACTATGTTCTAGATCACCCCAAACCATTGCATCAGATTTGATAGACCACAAATCCCTGCAAAAGAACACCGATTCCTACCAAGGATGATTCGCGTGGCTATTGAAATTAAAAAACATCCTAATTTCAATAAAGAAGATGGTTGGGTTACCACCGGATTGTGATCCTTTAATTAACAAAATTAAATCGAAAACCAAGCATACCACGGCAAGACTTCAAGATACTGTAAGCTCATTTTGCGTAGATCGGACGAAAAATAATAAAAAAAAAGGTGAAGTTACCCCGGATTACCTATGACATGGGGACATCTGTCACCTCAGTCCCCACGTGACCATGGGTTCTGTAAAGTACTCGAAACGTCGGGTTATAAATAGATTAAAAATTAAAAACGCGATAAAATCCGTAAAAGTAGTTTTATTAAATGTGTAATATTCGCGTAAATATAAGAAATCATTATTGGTAATGTTTTTTTCTGTTACGGGTGCCGCCAGCTGGTCTGTAAGATGTAAAGTTTCAAGTCCAAGATTCAAAGATGTACCTACGTCTAAGTTCAAAATTATTTGATCAGAAGTAGAAGTTGATAACAGATGTTGAAGAAATTGTCGAACAAAATAGCAAAATTCTAACAAAAATCATGAATTTTTACTATTTTTCCTGTATTCAAATTATATCAAAAGTTTGTCGAATGATGTCCATCGTTATTCAGTACCGCTATACTCAAAAAAAAAGCGCTAAAAATATTGAATGTTCTTCCTCTTTTCTTCGTTCTTGAATCGTATCTTTACAACAACTCCTACTCTGATCAATTCTCGTTCAGTCTTTCCTGAGTGTTCTGCGTTTCCACGCATCTGGCTATCTGTCCAACCCCCCCCCCCCTCTCTTTGTTGTTGTTTACCGATTCTACCTTCACTCCTAATTACACATATAGCCTGCTCATCCTCAGTATAGAGACTCGTACAATAAGTAATTAGGTCAATCTTTCGGTCTGTTATAAAAACAAAACAGAACGCATAAAAAGGAATTTCAAGTGTTAAAATCAGCGTTTAACGCTGTAGATTGTAATTACTCATTAGATGTCAGAAACCGTTCCACACAGCAAAATATTTTTGGTGCATTTAAAATGAAATTGTTCCAAATTATATACTTTTATTTAATTTTTTTTTAATAATTTTATGTACACGGTAACAATGATTACTAAGAAAAAGTATGAATAAATTTAGTACAAATCACAGCTTATTTCCTTCAGAAATTTCTTTTAATTAAAACATAATTTTTTTTTGTGCACGATGAGAGTAAAATTCCAGATCGACTTTGAGTGCTACGTTTTCACGCAAAGTTCCTGTTATTTTTATTAATATTTATGTCATTAATTTAAATTTTTATTTATAATTCGAGCAGGTTTTTTACGTCATATAATTACGAACGATTTGTAGCTCCACAATCATGTTACATTAAGTAATTAGATATGTCAAAAGTCAAATGGGTAAAGCAAACTGAATTAGGAATAGAGTTATAAAATCACTAAGTATATATCATTTATATTCAATAGTAACAAATTAAAATACAAATGAAGCTGCTCAAATAATTAAGAAAGTTTAATAAATTGCTCGAGAATTGTTTAAATGAAACGTAGAGTAAATAAATTGCATTTATGTGAGAGAATGCAAACGAAAAAAGACAAATGAATACATTTATAATAATTACACCGGCGAGGCATTGACTCCTGTCATTTTTTGACACTTAGTCACAGCTACACAGTTCCATCCTTCTAAGAAAACATTTTAAATTCCTTTTAAATAGCCACATTATTGATTTAATACCCTTTTATTGACTTCACATGAAAGAAGTTCCATGAGATTTAGGTCTAGCTGGCCAGTCTAAGGCAGAAAGTAATCGTGAAACGAGGAATTCTGTCACCATGCGTGCAGGTATGCTTTGGGTCGTGCTGGAGTGTCCAAATAACCAGAAGCACGCAGAATGCAATAGGGTAAAATCATTTGTTTCAGTATAATTATGTACTCATATAGTAAATGATCCATTTTTCCTTCTATCAGCGTAAAAGGTTCAACTCCATAACATAGGAAAGCATCCCCTAATTATAAGGTTTTGCCCGCTGTACTTTAATGTCACTTACGTACTTGGAGTCGAATGCTTTATTCGGAGGATGTCTGTCAGTTTTTAAGCTTTCTACTTCCGTGCAATTTTTCTTTCACCAAACGCCTTCGAATAGTGAGTGCCGAGATTGCGGAAGGTTTGCTTTCTCCAAAATATTCATTTTCTTATCTCGTTGCACCCTTTGGTCGAGATGTTTTTCTCTGTTTAGGAACGGGCGTAATATTTAAAGTCGTTTGATACGTTACGTTAAATTATACGAAAAGTGACCTAGCCACAGAGTAGAGAGAGAATAACATGGGAATAACAATATCACATGCAATTAATTAATGATTTCTTACATTTACGCGAATATTACACAATTAAGGCTAGGCGCTCGCTTTAAATTTCATAGTACACGAGTGACCTGGGTTCGATTCCCGGTGCCAGCACCACTGAAATTGTTAATTGCAATTTTAAGTGCTGATTTACCACGTGCTCTGCGGTAAAGGAAAACATCGTGAGGAAACCTGCATGTCTGAGAAATAAAAAAATATTTCGAAGACATGTGTAGTCCGCCAACCCGCATTGGAGCAGCGTGGCGGATTCTTTCTAGCTCCAAAACCCTCTCAGAAATGAGAGGAGGCCTGTGCTCAGCAGTGCGACATTTATAGGCTGAAACTTTACTTTTACTTTTTTACTTTTACGGATTTTATCGCGTTTAATTTTTAAACTATTTATAACCCGACGTTTCGAGTACTTTACAGCACCCTTGGTCACGGGGAGACTGAGGTGACAGATGTCCCGATGTCATAGGTAATGCGGGGTACCTTGAGCTTTTAATTATTATTTTTGGTCCGATCTACGCAAAATGAGCTTACAGTATCTTGAAGTCTTGCAGTGGTATGCTTGGTTTTCTATTTAATTTTGTTAATTATAGGATCCCAAGCAATTAATTATACTAGTTTGTTTGAACACCAAAAAAAAACTTGTCTTTAAATAAGTGTTCCTAATGGTACCACCACTATTGTAATTATTATTTATTGATCTGGAATAATTATTTCATGTGCTTAATTTTATTGAAACGTTAAACTTTTTATTTGTTTCAGTTAAAATAAGAAATGTTTATACGTAGTTCTTTTCTTTTCTAAAATTATTTAAAATTTAGTGGTGCACTTTTAGCGAAAGAACAAAATTGGGCGCTCCCAATGGCGATTATGCCTAAGACTATAATATTCGCATTCGCATTCGCGAATGTCTATGACAATTATTCGCATTCGCATTCGCGAATACTTAAAAATGTACATTTACATCACTAGTATAAACTACAACTATTGCCAAAAATTAATTATGATACGTATTATTTGTATACTTGCTTCAAAGAAATAAAACCTTTATTTGAATTAGTGACGCCCACGAAATCGAAAATAATAGGTTTTGACGAAAACAAATTAACATCGGTTTCGACGTCAACGATTTGTACCTTTTCTAGGAATAGAAAAAAAAAAATTAGGCTTCGTCGATAACTTATTGTAACAGATTGTAATCATAATGTTTTTGTACTTAGCTTAGCTAGTCAATGTGTTTTTGTGTCTATCGATATTTTAGTTATTTTTACTGATATTTTCATTCTTATGAAAATATCGTCTGTACGTATATAAATATACCACGTTGTTAATCGCGCACATTAAGCAAATATTCATTTATATGCTAATTATGTTTGTACCATATGTGGCATTATCGCTGAATAGCGATCTCTTCCAGGCAAATCATCGGGAAAAGTGATTAATTTAATTACACAAAAAAAGAATAGAAGTCATATAAATGTTCAGTAATTCGGAAGTAAAATACATGTAGGAATTTAGCGACTGGAATATCCGAATAAGTCGGATCAATCCCTGTGGTAGTTCCTGTACTGTGGCGAAGAGATGCAACATTTCTTCGCAAGACCAATATATAGAGCCGATCGGAAAAAACATGGTCGTCGAATGCGGTGAAATAGAAGGGGCTAGCACTAGGGTGCTTCCGCCCAGAGATGAGAACGGGACTCCATGTGAGTCCGAACCTGAGCCTTGTTAAGTTGCGTTAAGCGATGCGCCGGCACGAAGTCCTGTCCCTGCTCTACTGAGCACGTCAAGCTTTTTAAAGGCCAACTTGGCCTTCCTTTCCAGGTGACCGTGAAGCTGAACGTCACTCGATTTGTCAACGCCAAAGATAGTACATTAGAAGTATCGAATACTGGCTGGGGCAATGAGGGGAGTGCACCCAAAATGCGATTATACGGCGAAGTGTTCCTTTTTTGCGGAAAATATGCCAATCTGTCTTATTAGGGTTGAAGCCAATCCGAGATTTTGTCTAACAAGATCTCGACTTCCGGCACAAGTTTGTTCCGGTACTCGTCGACAGTGTTCCCGAGAAAGATTGCCACGGCCTGTGTATAAGGCACCACCAGTGCTGTCGTCCGCATAGCAATGAAGGTTACTAATTTGTAACATTTCATGGAAATGAACATTAAATTAAAGCAGTAAAATTTATGTTAAACAGCCAATAAATGTCCTACTACTGAGTACAGGCCTATTTTTATTCTTGAAAGGGTTTTGGAGTTGGGATAAGTACACAACATTGCTTCAGTATCGATTAACCAACTTACATACATAGTCACGCCTTTTTTCGATATAAGTGGTAGGCAAAGACCACAAACGTAGCCCACTTATCGCCCCTGCGGGAAACGAGACGTGACGAGTGACGTCCACGGTCATTTTGCTACGAGCCGAAAAATTCTTACTCGCCATGGCGTTTCCACGAGCAGTATTGTGACAAATTGTGTATTATGATGTTATTCTGCACGAATAAATGCTGTCCGTACTATATCTTAGTCGCCTCTTACGACACCTCGGTAGGGAAGAGGTAGGTGCTATTATACTTTGCCGGACACTTATCGGCTACTTAAGATATCACTATAATATTTTTCCTAAGTTTTCTTTCACTGCATCCCGTGAAGCAACGCTCAAATTGCAAATTTAAATTTTTTTTGGTGGTACTGGCACCGGGAAGTGAATCCAGATAACACGCGCTTGGCTGCTGAGCTAGTTCGGCATCATGGCATACTATAGTAATGATGATATGAATTTGTTACGAATCCTATATTATAGTTCCAATTTTATTGTAATGTTTTAGAATTGTTTATTATTTTCAGAAATAACATTAGAAAACTTAGGAAATCAGAGAGGAAATAACGTTACTTTGTGACCTTGAAAGGTCAGCACACGAAACACAATGGTGAGAACGCAGAATGCAGTGAGTGATTGTTATCAAGAATTACTAACGTTACAAATGCTTAATTTACCCAGTCTATAATTTATTTACGCGCTTTTTTTTTTTGATTGATGGTCACTGTTAGCTCGAAGGCTTTCACAGCTTCGCCGGATTGAAAGATGGTAAAGCACTGAAGGCGCTTAGTCGAAACCTTTATTTACGGATGACTGGCGCAAGGGTCCCCGAGAGGGGACTTCGGCTTGGACTGTCGTCCTGTGCGCGAGAGTAACTGACTCGAGGGTGCGCAAGGGGGCCGGCCTCGGCTCGGTCTGTTACTTCTATCGAGAGGGCAGTTATATTATTACTATTATCATTATGGTAAACGCAATGTTTTAATGTTGGCAGCAATGATGAAATTATCTTTTATTAATTGTAGGACGAATTGTTAAGAGTTGTAAGTTAAGAAAGGCCACTGATATAAACACTATGAGCAAATATTTAGCTGTTGAATTACTTAACATAGCATAACGTACTATGAACTTATTTTTAAAATGTTCAGTAGACAGAGTAGATTTCATCCATTTCCTTTAACTTCAGATATAAGTGTCATTTAAGTACAAACTAGATTTTTTTTAAAGTATATATTTTTCCTGGTTGTCTCATCAAATAGATGATATGTCCTACCTGGCTGATTTTTCTCTAAGGCGACAACTTCTGAATAGTATTCGAAGCTATCAAACATAATAGTGCCACAAGAGTACTCGCAAGCACATGGGCAACTTTTGTGTTGCTTGTTCTAGTCTACCCACGCTCAATGTAACGCTTATGCGATAAAATTGGAGAATTGGTAAGATGAAGAGATACGGGGACTATAATAATATAACCATACCGACCGATGAAAAACCGACAATTTCTAATTTTGCACAAATATTGGCTCCAGCTTGGATAAGCTGGGACCCAGGACCCGCATAGTTGTAAGGTACTCTGACCACTAAGCCACGCGATTGTCAAATAAATGAATTATAACGCCACTTCTGTTATTTGTTAACGCCAAAATGTAGTAATATATATCTATTGTGATAAACTACCGCTTCTGTATATAAGACCGCAGATGTTAAAGATTGCACCTGATCCCACCTGCCCTTACCCTCCCTCCTCAAAGCAACTGTCGTATATAATTCAAGGCCGGGTTTGGTCAAATAGGATTATGGTCTTCTTGGCACTATACAACGTTGTTATATAATAGATGAGAAATAGAATGAGAAAGAGAGATGAGAATATAGATGTAAGCTGAATTCGAAAATATAATATATGAATTTGATCTCTGTAACCATTTTTAAGCCTGTTTTAATTTATAACCAAGTTTTAGATATCGAAAAAAAAGGTAAAAAGGGTCGATATTATTCCTTGTTTGTTGTGTTGTTGAATGTTTTATATCACTTCTTAGAATTTAAAAAATAATCAAAAATATTTTTTTTACTCCATTTCACGCTGAAACAAAAGACAGCAACGCTATATACTAACAAAGTGTTTAGCAATTCTAATACATATAGTATATTATACGTTAATTGAGCTGTTTTAGAAAGTTTGGAAACTAGATTAAGAAAAAGTAAGTTAACCAGTTTCATATATATACATATATATATATATAAAGCTATTATATAGCGTTAGTTCCGATCTTTCGAGGTTCCTATTCGCAAACGCAAAGTTCCAAAGACAAAGGTCTTTAGTAACTTAATTTTTTAAATTTTGCATGCGTATCTTAACAAATTTACATTCTTTCTGCAAAATAACGCCTGATTCTATTAAATATATGTTAACTTAAATTTTAACACATTTTAATTATTCACATTTGGGAATGATTAATCGAATTTAAATTCGAATATTGCACAGAATATGAAATAAAAATTTAAATGTACATAAAATTGTATGAAGTAGTGGTAAGGCTCTCGATCTAGTGAATCTACAACATTTAAAGAGCAAATAATACTAAGAGACTACGAGAAAGCTACTCTACCGTGTAAACAAAAGATTAACACTAAAATTATACAATAATACTCACATTTCTTAAGCGAAATATTAATTAATAATCTTAGATTAGTAATAAATATCTCCAGACAATGAAGGATGTATTATCGCCAGCATAATCTTGTTTAAATTCAAACCACATTCGTCAACACATCCATACTGTAGTCACAAGAAAAGACACTAAAGACACAATCACAACACGTAATACACAATTTAATTATTGATGAGACACATATAACACACTTCTACAAGCACAATTGAAATCTAAGACTTTTTAAACTTAGAATCAAACAAAAAGTCAACTTGGCGATATCATAAACGAGTCGCGAAACTAGCCACAACTTGTTAAAAACAAGCGTACATGTTACTCCGACAACGAATAGGAGGCGACTAAAGGGGACGGAACGGGGGCGAGGGGACCGGACGGGGCTACCGGTCCAGCGTCAGCTACAATCCGAAAGGTTGTAAGTAATTTCTTGAATTTTGAATATTTTGTGCATTAAGTGCAAGTATATTCCTATACATATAAATATACCCTACCTATCGTTACTCTGTGTCCCTACGGTCTCACGTTGGTAATATTATATAGTCTAACTAGAAACTTCAAACCAATAAAATAATACATTTTTGGTACACTTTTCAGCAAATGGATTCAGCTGGATGGAGACAGCAACACTTGAAACAAATATTTAATAAGTTGGAGTCGTATTGTGAATTAGGGTGCTAAGTACATAAATAATGTAAACATATGTACATATATTCCGTACTTATTAATGTTTTGGGTGCTTTTGAATAAGAACAGTGTTTCGTCATGTTTACTTTGATGATAGTTTTCTTAATTAATTTAATGCTATCTGGTCTGCATTTTATTATTTTAAGTCTTCATTAGCAGGACGTCGTTCCGGATATAGTAATACCGTCTATAATTTGTCACTATTGGTATGACGATAAAAAGATAAATGAGTAAATGAATGAAAAATTATATTATAAGTTGATTTTATTTTTTAAGCGGTTTATAGCTGCTACAAAACATAAAATATCTGTTCAAAAATTTGTCATAATCATAATCAGAGTACACGACAATCTTTCGCTCATAATTTGTCAAAGAATTATAATTAACTGTAGTATTTTTACCTCGCCGTGTGGTGGCGGCTTTCATCTGATCGTAAAAGTAGACAGAGGGAAATTTAAAACCAGAATATGGGCAGCAGCATATTCCTGGAACATCTGAATAAATAGACTGAGGTTGCCAACCGGCCAGCCAAGGATGGCACTATGACAAAGTCCCACCAAAATGAGAGCTACAAAGTTTTTTGGCAATTTATAGGAGCGGCCTATGTTCAGCAGTGGACTAGTGATAGGCTAAAATGATGATGATGATGAATGCACTGCTGAACGTTAGCGCTACTAGAAAAGCACCAAACAAACTGTGCGTAACTTGGAAGATTTGCCTTCACTCACAACGCTGAACAAGTGGTTTGGTAGTCGTAATGCCGGTTGACTCATTTTATGGTCATCATCATGATCGACTGTGTAACGTCTGTGGCATTCAGATTATTTGGATAGACTTTCCACCATCTGTCGGTCGCCAGAGCGACGTCTAACCAACATGATGTTACGTGTGCAGGTGACTGTGAAAAAAAGCGCTACACTTTTAATATACTTACAATTTATAACAACGGCCAGGGAGTACTTAACCTAGTTTTGCCTTGTCCGGCAAATACGGTGGTATCCGGGTAAGCGACTCCGGCCTCCCGAGCTACTGCTGTCTCCCCCTGTTTCTTCCGAGATAGTAGTATCCTACACCTTATCGTTCCTTTTCAAACTCCCGCATTCCCTACCCCAAGTCCATTTCCTACCTAATCCTTTTCCCTTCCACTCCGCCAAGCCAATGGTTGCCGTGCCGAGGGCTGCGTGGCTAGGGGCGAGCCTAGTCGTTAGCGTGCCGACCTGCCCTGGGACCGGGCGACCCCAGAATAAGGCTAGCCTTACTCAAGCATGCGGGGCTCTGTTTGGGTGGACAGCATTTTCCCTAGCTGCTCGTGGGAACGCAATGGGTAGTAGGAATTTTGACTCGTACCAGAATGGCGGCGATGTGGTTCGCCACCAGTCACGTCTCGTTTCCCGTGGGGGCGAAAAGTGGGCTGCGGATAGCCTCTTTGCTACGCTGAATGTTCGAGGAGGTATGAATGATAAAATTGAAGAAGTATACGAGATGATGAGCGAAAGACGAATTGATGTTCTTTGTGTGAATGAGACCAAGCGGAAAGGATGCGACACCACCACGCATAGACCCTACACAGCCTATTGGTCGGGAGTTCCGGAAACCAGTAGAGGCTGTCAGGGAGTTGGTGTACTGCTTTCTGCTAGAATGAATGAATGTGTGACTGACTATAAATGTGTTAGCTCAAGACTCCTCTGGGTGAGGTTGAAGGTTGGCCTTACTCGCATCTTTATATTGGGAGTTTATGCTCCACAAGATGCGAGTTGGAACCGCTCTTCAAAAGCCCAAATGGAGAGACAGGAGTTTTGGGATAGTGTGAAAGATCTTTTGAACAAATGCAACAAAAATGAAAGGATCATAATGCTAGGCGATTTTAATGGGTGGGTGGGAGTGAAGCGTGATGGATATGAGAGTGTGGTAGGAAGGTTCGGCGATGATAGAGTGAATAAAAGTGGGGAAAGTCTGCTTGAAGTGTGTTTGGAGTGGAATCTTGTGGTAACAAATACAATGTTTGACCATAAAAAGATCCACTTGTATACTAGAGAAGAAGGGAACCTGAGAAGTATGATTGATTTTGTGATTGTGGATGAAAGACTGAGAAAGAAAGTGCTAGACACTCGGGCATGCCGCGGTGTCGGCATCAACACAGACCACTTTCTGGTGTTAAGCCGACTAAGAGGGCTCTTTAGGCGATGGCGGCATCGTGTGCATGAACATATTAGCGTACTAGAGCGCATAAAAGTTGAGAATTTGCAAGAGAAAGAGGTGAGAGAAAATTTTGTTAGTAAGCTGACTAAGCAGTTTGATACTTTAAATGAGGAATGTGAGGTTGAAAAAGTATGGAAGCCGTTTAAGCAAGGAATTGTGGAAGTTGCTATTGAAGTGTGTGGTGTAAGTAAAAGAAGAGTGTGTGTAGAGTTTCAAAAGGCAGTGTCCGTGAAGAAGAAAGCTTGGCTGGACTGGTTGGCTACAAGAGCCAATCAAAGAATGCAAAAAGCAACGAATGAGGACGTAAGCGTGGCAAGGAGTGAGTATAACAGGTTAAAAGGTGTGGCAAAAGAGGTTGTGAGAAGAAAGAAAGAGAATGATAGAGATGAATTTGATACGAGGTTATCTGACGACTTTCAGAACAACATTAAGTTTTTCTGGAAGTCCATAAGAACAGCCAGAGGTCAAAATACGACCTCGCAACTGGACAAAATCAGAAACCAGGATGGAAGTATTGTGAGAGGTGAGGAAAGCATTCTAAAGACATGGAAGGAATATTTCGAAAGCTTATTTGAGAAAGAATATATACGAGCACAGTCCCCATCTGGGGACTTGAATGAAGGTTGCGATGAAAGAGATATTAGTATGAAAGAGATTGTGGAAGCGATGAATAGTATGAAATTGGGAAAAGCTGCAGGGTATGATAGAATTACGATTGAGATGCTGAAAGCTGGACAGGGCGTGGTAGCTAGTCAGCTGTACCGCCTTTTTAACCTTTGCTGGAGGAGCGGCAACGTACTAGTAGACTGGTGTAAGGCCGTTATCGTACCGCTTTACAAAGGAAAAGGGTCGCAGCAAGACTGCAAAAACTACCGAGGCATTAGCTTGCTCAGTATCGTCGGCAAACTGTATGCAAAGGTTTTGATTAAGAGAGTGATGAATGAAACTGAAGATAAGATATGGGATGTACAAGCGGGATTCAGGAGAGGAATGGGATGCATGGATCAGGTCTTTTCCTTACGAAGCATAGCCGAAAAATTCTTGACTCAAAGTCAAAAGGTCTATTGCGCATTCGTGGACTTGGAAAAGGCCTATGATAGGGTAGTGAGGACTGAATTGTGGTCGACAGTTGCATATGTATGGGGTGAACGGCAGCTTGATACGAATCACTCTATAAGGATTCCAGTGCTTGTGTCAGGGTAAACGGGGCTTACACAGACTGGTTTAACATTGAAAAAGGTGTTAGACAGGGATGTGTGGCTTCGCCGTGGCTGTTTAACCTATTCATAGACAATTGCTTAAAAGATTTGAAAGAGAGTGTGTTTGGATTAAAAATGAATGATTTGACCGTCAAATGCCTCCTATACGCCGATGATCAGGTTATATTAGCATCATCAGGAGGAGGAGTTGCAGGCGATGGTTAATATTATGCATGGCGCTCTACAGAGCAAAGGAATGAAAATTAATGTAGATAAGACGAAAGTAATGGTTTTTGAAAGAGAAGAAAGTATGTCGGATTGCAAAGTTCTGATTGAAGGAGAAAGAGTGGAACAAGTGAAAGAGTTTGTGTACTTGGGTTCTAAATTTACGAGAGACGGAAAGTATGACTGTGATATTGAGAGAAGAGTATTAGCAGGAAATCAAGTGAATGGGGCTCTGCATAACTTTATGTGTAGCCAGAACGTATCTAAAAAGGCACGTCTGGCTGTACATAGGGGAGTTCTGGTCCCCACACTTATGTATGGTAGTGAATGCTGGGCTCTGGCAGAAGAAGCATGAAAGTAGGATTAACGCTGTGGAAATGAGAAGTTTGAGAAGTATAGCTGGAGTAACTCTGATTGACAAAGTGAGAAACAGCGTGATAAGGGAACGTTGCGGTGTGGTTGAAGATGTAGTGAAAAAGATAGAGAAAGGCATGCTTAGATGGTTTGGACACGTAGAAAGGATGAATGAAAGGAGATTGACGAAACAGATTTATGAGGCAAGTGTGAATGGAAAAGCCGGTAAGGGTCGACCTAGGCGTACGTATCACAATCAGATCGGTGAACTTTTGAGGAAAGGTCACGTTAAAAGTACCCGGAACCGACGAGCGTGTGTGACGGACGCTAATGAAAGTGGAAGAAGCTAAAGACGTGTGTCAGGATCGTAGCAAGTGGAAAGATGTGGTCTCTGCCTACCCCTATGGGAAAGAGGGCGTGACTGTATGTATGTATGTTTATAACACCAATAAATAAAGACACGAAGCACCTTTCGAATAAATTATTGTTAGAAGATGCGTAAATTAGTTTTGAGAGATATTTAACGATTTTTTTTAATTAACAGTCGCACCAAAAGAGTTCCACTATAGGTCATTGGTTCTGCAACTATGTAGATAGTCAATCACAGTCGTCGCAACGTCGACCTGCGAGTCATCGCAAGTAGCGTCGCAGTATTCCTTACTCGCGGGCTTACTCCTCGCGAGTCTCGCCGACGAAGCTGTAAAAGGCGCCGGGTTAACAGTGTACTGCCCATTCAAAAAAGAAACTGTATATTCTTTTATATTATCAGTGCACATACATAATGCTTATTCATCGAGACTCGTAAGTATGCACCCTAAAGTAGGCAGCGGGACTTTGAAATGTATTTAATGTGCTTTATATTACGGATCCTCCCCCAAAAATTCTACGGTTATTGAACTTTAGGGCTGAATGCATTTGTCTACGCTAAACATTGCAAGAAAAAAATTAAAACATTATGAATTTGTCTTATATTTTTTTATTAAACTTAATCTGCAATACTTTAAAGGAAACTCGATGAAAAGATAAATGAGGTTTAGCAAACTTTTTTTTTTAAAAAACGCTCAGTTAAGAAACGTAAGTTCTAAAATACATTAAAAGTTACTTGTAGATATGGAATTTCATATTTCTTGTTTAAATATCATAACTGAGGGGTATTCTAGCTAATTCACCACTGTCCAAATGTACTTAATGAGTCTTTGACAAAACTATATATAATATCGCATCATCTCGATTAATCATATTATATATAATTCTTCATGGCCGTCCAATGTTCTGCTTCATTATGGCTATAATATTTACAGTTGACGTTCAATGTTCCCTATCCGCGTTAATGGTGCAAATTATCGCTTACTAAATATTTAAAAGTAGAAAATATGTATATTGTATAATAGCTAATGAGAGGTCTTCTTTCAAATCCTTCACTATCTTCTCTTAAAAATCTTTTTGGTAGTACTAAACATTCTTCTAGCATACTTGTTGTTTACTTAGTATATTCCAGTTAAAGTTCAGATAATTTTCAAATATATTTAAAAACGTTACTTTGTAACGGGGACACAATCAAATCTATGTTTTTTTTCTATTGAAGAAAGTGATGTGACGAGCATATTGTTCACCTTGACGGTAAGTGCACCGTCTACGCAAAATAAATGGTGTGACACCCAGAACAGTAATTACACTAGCTCTAAGTGACCTTCGGGCCACAACATAGTAATATTGGCACAATACTGCTTGACGACGAAATAACTGGTACTGCTGTGGACGGATTTCTGCGTTCGGGAATGCTACCACTAGTAAAAAATAATATAATTGGACAATAAAAAGTGTTTTCGAAAAAATGCATCGCATTAATCTTCTAAAGAATAACATGGTAAACTATACTAACAAATGAAAATAATGTCATAAACTATATTTCTAAATTATTCTTCTAGTCTATATAGATAGATATTTCACTCTTTTGTACACTTTGTTAAAATTTAGTACGTGTGTAGGTCGGCTTATTTACCTAAATATTTTCGCTTCAATAATGAATTTTTAATAAAAAAAATATGCTAACATACGACTAGACATCGATTTAAGAATACGACGAGTACTAATAACAATTCAAGAAAATTTTAAAATTGGATAAGCGACTCGTTTCTAGACATCGTAATTATAAACACTCTTAAACACTCCTATTAAGAACTTCACAAAAGGACACTCAGAGAAGAGACGTATCGTTGAGAGAATACTCAAGTCAATAAGTTATAAGTACGTAAGGTTTTTTTTATATTCATATTTAAATAATTTCGGTCTCTTGGTCTAACATTATAACAAACTAGCTGTGCCCCGCGGTTTTACCCACCGTTTAATTTAAAGGAAATCGCACTAGGGGTCGTAGCGTGATGTTATATAGCCTATAGCCTTCCTTGATAAATGGGCTATCCAACACTAAAAGGATGTTTCAGTTCGGACCAGTAGTTCCTGAGATTAGCGCGTTTAACCAAACAAACTTTGTATCTGATGGAACAACATACTCGTAATTCGGAGGAAGTTTAGAAAGAGACCAGGCAGAAACACGAGGCAGGCTTTCGATTCGGACTTCCAATCTCAATAGTCTAGCTAGCACACTTAAAGCTTGATTACATTTCATTTATATCTAAATTAAATTTACAACATTAGTGGTTTAACCCAAAAAATAGAAGCTTTATTAATTGTTTACAAAATCAAATTGTTATTAAACAGTGTCGTATTTGCTTTCAGATTCTTTCCCCCGTTACTAAATTTAATAGTCGGAAACGGATGCGTATTATCACGGTCCCCGATCTTGTCGCGTGCACGTAAATTACGTTAATTCTCTATTCTGAGAGTATGTCTGAAAGTTAAATATGAGACTGGAAGTTCAGTTCACGCTAATCGAAATTTCAGTCTGCGATAAGCAGGAAATTCCGCTGAACAATTTTTTAATTTTATTTTACATATTGACGAGTTTCTATGGTACTCTTCATGAAATTCTGTAAAAAATAAACACTCCATCATATTTTCACGTAAAAGTATTAGGTGCTTGCTGCAGAGTGGGTACTGACTGAAGAGCGATTGCAGAATCGACGAATTGCTCTCATAAAATATCAGCGTAAAGTAGTACGAGGGAACTATTTCGTTTAGTATAATAAGTTAAGAGAGTATTAGGAGCCATTCTAGATTAGCGGTGACGAGAGCGGTATTGTAGGATGAGCACGCCCTCATACAATATCAGCTTAAAATAGCAGCACGAAACTATTGCGTTTAGTACACTAAGTGAAGAGAGCATAAAGAGGCATATTAGATTAGCGGTGTCGAGAGTGTAATTAAGGGATTGCCCACGCTCTCATAAAATACCAGCGTAAAGTATCGGCACGAAACTATTGCGTTTAGTATTGTAAGTGAAGAGAGCATAAAGAGGCATTCTAGATTAGATGTCGAGAGCGTAATTGAGGGATGACCACGCTCTCATAAAATACCACCTAAATTTGCCAACATGACACTGTTACATTTAACGAATTTAAATTAAGCGAAGTGAGCAGCACTTGAGGTTATTTTTATTGTATTAAGTGACGTGACGAGCAAAACGTTCACCGGATGTTAAGTGCAACGTCAGCCCTTAAAAATGCTGTGCCACCCAAAACATTTCTGTGTGGCACCACACTGTGCCCGCACCCAGACATATCTTCTTATTTCCTTCATATCTTACTATTTTCATAATTAATTATAGACATCGCTCGAATGAAGTCATTATATACTAATGTAGTCAAATATTATCTTCTAAAATGTTACGCAGTTTTGAAATTAATTATTAGAGATTTCTAATGATTTTTATCATTATAATTATAATCAGTCTCTATCTATCTACTGTAGGACGTATATCTCTTTTACGTGTTTCAAGAATTCACGAGAGGATTTGCTTACCAGACAATGCACCTTGAAGCGACTGTCCGCCACCATTTTGGATAATTTTTGAAATTTGATTAATTTTTAAGAAAATTTACCACCCCATCTCATCCATGGGGTGGTAAATTTTCTTAATAAAAAACGATGCCCCACGCTAGGGATTTTTCCTATAAAGTGAATCCGTGACAGACATACATTTCATATGCAAAATACATTTAGCACAAACTTTGGCTCCGGCTGGATTTTCGACCCCGGACCCGCAGCGTAGAAGTCAAGTACTCTGACAACTAGGCCACGCGGTCGTCAAAGATTGATAAGATTCTAATACGATATCGTCACAGGGCTTATTAAATTATACTATGCAAAATATTAAATAAACAGTTCATTTGATAACAAGCGACAAAAGCGTTCTCAACAGACAAGGCTGATTTTATATGCACGTCGCAAGCAATTATCGATATTCAGCAACACTGGGCTTTGTTTGGAAACGTTCGTGAAAAGGAATCGGTTACGGCCATGAGATTAATGGCGCCAATTAATGGGAGCGTCGCCCGCTCGCTGAAGTCCGTTTTTCCCAATTCTGTTTAAGCAAGCCAGTTGATATTACAACTGATGAAAGTAATGTGTAAGCATGTTGTTTGGATCTACAGTCTTAGATTATTTTGTACAGTAAAATAAAATATATATATATATACATTTCAATTCACATTTTACTTCCGTAGCCTGGACTGCAGAGATGGGTAATAAGTATAAACATGCATACATAAGATCTCGACTGTATCCCATAAGGGGTAGTCAGAGACTGGGCACTCACTGCAAAAACAGATGACTGCCTCAATCCACGTTTCACCAAAACAATATAATGCACTTGGTGTGATAGGTGGTGAACCCATCGCCACCATGCGCTGTTGAGTGCACAGTGCAGTTTAATTCCTTACTCGCCTTTTACGAGATCCATTGGATGAGATGGAGTGGTAGTATTCTTTTAACGAGCCGCCACCACATGGCACAATAAGTAAGTATATATAAAAGGGAAAATAGGGTAAGCAACAAAGCTGAAGTGACAATGGGCTTGTGAAAGAGCTTGTAAAATTGATAATCGTTGAGTAAGATATGTCTGTATCTAATAATGCAATTAACATTCTTAAAAAAAAACAATTTAACGTTAAATTTAAGTAACCGTTATTTTTTTAGTTTGGTTTTTGAGTTGTTATTTTCATCTTATTTTTAATATTTACAATAACAATCTGCCTACAAATTTATTTCTTTTATTACATTTAAAAATAATAAACTTATGGTTATAATTTAATGGTAGTATGCTGATTTTAAAATAGGCAAATTTATTTTGCGACCTAAATCTAAGAAAATCACAATAAAAAATAAAAAGAGACTAGCTGATTTTAAAACTCACTAATGAGTTGAAATTCCCATTATTTTCAAAAACGCCAATAAAGTTCGGTTAATGAGTGCTCTGATTAAATTTTTGCGGTTGACTTGTTCGATAAAAAAAACCAAGAGTGGATAGTAACAACTAGAAGAAGCATACTCTTAATTAAGAAAATCTTAGCTTTACAATTATGAAAATGCACTAATATCATATAATCTAGTACTGGCAGCGGGCGAGTGGGCAAAATCCCAGAGTACAGTAGACATTTTTTTTAGGACTGATGGTCACTGGTAGCCCGGAGGCTTTTACAGCTTCGCCGGATTTAAAGGTGGCAGAGTACTGAGAGCGCTTAGCCGACTCCTGGGTGCCCAAAGGGGCTGGACTCAGCTCGATTAGTTACTTCAATCGGGAGGGCTATATTACTTATACTATTAATATTATCGGAATTATAGTAAGGTAGTGCATATATATATATATATATATATATATATATATATATATATATATATATATATATATATATATATATATATTTAAGAGATAAGGAAACAAAGTATTTTAGAATAGCTTTGAATAAAATATTATATCGTAGTCATTTATTCATATTAGCCTTAAGTGATATTATGATTAGTTTTTTTTACTTAGTCTTTAGATTAGTCTTTTTTTATTATGATTGATTAGTTTAGTTTACTGGTGGTTGGATTCCTGTGCAGGAATCCGTCTAGGTAGGTACCACCCCAGGCCCAGTTATTCTGCCGTGAAGCAGTAGTGTGCAAGCATTACTGTGTTTCGGTTTGAAGAGCACTGAGGGCTAGCGTAATCACTGGGCATATGAGACTTGAGAAATGATGTCTCAGGGTGGCGGGCGCAGTGGGGTGTCAAACAGAAATGTTCTGGGTGACACAGCATTTGTTATGGGCAGACGTTGCACTTACCATCAGGTGAACGTTTTGCTCGTTCCGTCACTTTCATCAAAAATAAAATAAAAATAGTTACCCGTAGAATACCCCAAAAACTTAACTGGTGGTAGGATTCCTATGCAGAAATCCGACTTGGGGGGTATCACCGCAGTGCCAGTTTACTTTGCCGTCAAGCAGAAGTGTGCAAATATTACTCTGTTTCGGTCTGAATTCTGAAAGGTACTGTTACCTAGTATAATACAGGGCATAAGAGACTGGTGATAACACCCATAAATATTGTGCGTAACACAGTATTTGTTATACAGACAGCAGACATAGCACTTACCATCGATCATACAAGGTGTGGCAGCTCAGCGGCCGGGCGCTCGCCATAAATATCGGAGTACGCAGATGACCTGAGTTCTATCCGCGGTGCCGGCACCACTAAAATTGTTTTGCAATTTTTAGTGCTGATTTACCACGTGCTCAGTGGTGAAGGAAAACATCATGAGGAAACCTTCATGTCTGAGAAAATATTTCGACATGTGAAGCCCGCCAACCCGCATTGGAGCAGCGTGACACTTCTCGGCTACAAAACCCTCTCAGAAATATACGCTTATATAAACTCTGAAATAAATAATCGTAACGTACGCAAATCTTAGTACTTTAACATTTGTATGCTTGAAAATGCTAATCTCAAAAACACAAATTTTATTAGATATCCCTTTTATTATGAAAAGTTTTAAGTTATTTTTACTGGTAGGATTCTTATGCGTGAATTCGTTTAGGTAGGTACAACCCCAGAGCCAGTTATTGTGCTGTGAAACAGTAGTGTGCAAATATAATTGTGTTTTGGTCTGAAGGGCACTGAGACCTATGTAGTATATATAATTACAGGCTATATCATCATCATCATCATTTCAGCTTATTACTAGTCCACTACTGAACATAGGCCTCCCCCATAAAAGTTGTCACAAAAGTTTGTAGCTCACATTTAGGGCGGATTTTGCCATAGTGTTCACAAATGTGACCACGCTAGGCAGGCGTGTTGGCAAGAGCAGTTTCTTTTATCAGATGTTCCAGGAAGTTGCTGCTGCACATCACCTAATTTTCTTCACTATCGATTTATACGACACACATATAAGAACTGCTGTCTCAGGGTGACGAGCGCATTGTGGTGCCATATTGAAATGTCCTGGGTTACACAGCATTTGTTATGGGCAGATGTTGCATTTACCTTTAGGTGAACGTTTTGCTCGTCTCGTCACATTCTGCGATATTTTTTTGTAAAACTTTATGTTGTGGTCTTAAAGAGCTGCACGCTAAAAAGACCAGATAAAGACCGCACTTTGAATGCTACCATGCCGTATGGTGCAATCATGTGGTCGTCTTATTCTACGCAGGTGTAATCGCGGGGCACAGCTAGTTAGAAATAGTTCCCGATACTTTGAAGAATTGCTACGGAGTTGCTAAGGAGTTACCAACTAAATCTGAGTAAGTTGACAAGCAGTAAAACTCCAACAAACTTCAAGCTAAGTAGATTTAGATAGCTGACATAGATGTTGCTACACTGGTATTCTGTAAGAGCCTTGTATTTCTCCGGTGAAAATGATCCATTCATGGGTATGGGTATAGACAGTGTTTCTAGATATTTTCTGTCTGTAATGTTTTCTTTTATTTACGCGAATACTACATATTTCAATGAAACTACTTTTTACGGATTTTATCGCGTTTAATTTACAACTAATTAAAGCTGAAGGTACTCCGGGTTAACTATGACATCAGGACAACTGTCACCTCAGTCCCCCCGTGACCATGGGTAATGCTGTAAAGCGCCCGAAACGTCTATAACGGGTTATAAATAGTTGTAAATTAAAAGCGATAAAATCCGTAAAAAGTAGTTTCATTTAAATTTTCTGTCTGTGTTTTTTTTGTCTCCTTTTCATGTGCCAATTTCTTTTGGTAGCTTATATATTTACATCAAAAGTTATTATTTAGGGCGTATTTGTTGCAGTTACATTTTATTCTTCCTCGTAAAATATCTTTAGATCAAATACTACAAAACATATTTCCCAGACTGAATTTTTAATGAAATTCAAAGAATGCACCTCCCCATTCCTCGTATATCGAAAAATTGTAAGGAATATTGCCACGGTGATCTCACATACAAGAGGGACGTGACTTATAAGCTTATAACGAAGGTTGTGTCGGAAGTAAGGGTCCACTCGAATGAAGCAGAAGCACGTATCAAGTCTACAGTGCAGCTCTTGAAGGACGTCATTGTCCTTGTTATGTTAGCCGGATACTTCACTTTTACGACTCGTGTGAAATGGAAGATTTCAGAAGCATTTATATTTATTTACGCATATAAATATATTACCCCATGGCCTAGTAATCAGTGTGCCTGACTTCTACGCCGCGGATCTTGGGTTCGAATTCCAGCCGAAGCCAACATATGCGCTAAAACATAAATTGTTGGTTTTTAAGGAGTTAAATCAGACCCGGCTTGTGTTATAACTGTCCCTGTATTTCTGGCACTGTATCCTAGCATACCTCCGATCTTATCGCATAAGCGTTACATCGAGCACGGGTAGGTTGGGACGAGTGAATGTCTCTGTGCTTACGCGTTCACTTGTGGTTCACTTGTGCACTATAGTATGTCCTGCGCAGTTGATAGCTTCCGATGTTATCACTGAATTAAAAGGGATAGAATGTTAAAATCAAATCTATTTAATAATAAAAATATTTTGAATATATATTTAATTATCATTTATAATCCGCGTGGCGGCTTAAGAGAATCTACCACCCCATCTCATCCCGTGGGTGTCGTAAAAGTCGACAAAATGAAAACCAGTAGATGGGCAGCAGCGTCTTCCTGAAACATCACAATAAATGAACTGCGGTTGTCAACCCGCCTGCCAAGCGTGGCAACTATGGCAAATTCCCTCCAAAATGAAGCTACAAATTTTTGTGGCAATCTATGGGGGAGGTCTATGTTCAGCACTAGTCCACAGTGATAGGCTGAAATAATGATGATTAAATTTATATTCGAAATAAAACCATATTTCTTGATTTCGTGATCAGTGTTAAATTTAAAAAAAATCATCATCCTCATCATCAATTCAGTCTATCACTAGTCCACTACTGAATACAGCCCTACCCAAAAGTGTGTAGCTCTAATTTGGGGGGATTATGCCATAGTTGCCACGCTTGGCAGGCGGGTTGGCAGCCACAGTTTATTTATTCAGATGTTCCAGGAAAATGCTGCTGCCCATATTCTGGTTTTTATTTTCCCTCTGTCGACTTTTACGGCACCCACGGGATGAGATGGGGTGGTAGATTCTCTTCACCCGCCACCACACGGCAAAAATCATGATGAGCGTCAAATCTCAACTCAAGATAGTTGGGTTTCTTAATGACCCACACGAAGGATATTTTCCTAACAATTTTTATTACTTGCTTGATAATGACCATTCGAGTATTATATAATTAAAAAATATCATCACGTTAGCATATTTATTTCTAAACTGACAAGGTTATGTATGCTTGGGTTTCTTTTTTAAACTTCAAACGGTACAATAATTTTATACCCACCTAATGCTAGGGATGAAAACGTTACATTTAATGTCGAGACTGAAGAAATGTCACGACCGAAAGATAATAAAGTTATACGAAACTTCGTCACGTCTTTGTACCGAAGAACAAACTTAGCACGTGTCTATGAAAGTTAACATGTACCTTGGCCCTTAATACTGTTTTTATTATAAAGAAGGTGGTAATAATGTCGATATTAAATATGTTTTACTGCGATGGTGAGAAAAATTCGAAAGTAAAAAAAATATTTTGCCAACTAGCAAAATAATTAATATTTTTTTATATTAATCTAACATTGAGATAAAAGAATGCGATGCTACATTGCTGCAAGTTAATTTTAAAGTGTCGTTTATTTTAAATTGGTTAAAAGGTAAACAATTACTTGTTATACCTGGTATATTTGAGATTGTTATTTTTATTATTTGAAGGCCACGAAAATTTTCGGAATTTTACTTTGTCGACTTTTACGACAGCCTAGGTTAGGAAGGCAGTTAATTAAATACTAGTCGCCCTGTGGTCGACATTCAACCGTAAGTCATGAAAAATTCAGTTTGATTTTTTTTGTTATTAAGGTTTGCGTAATTATTTGTTGGCAACATTTTAAAATTCTAGTCTAGTCGTTACTCCGTGCCACTGTTTGACCACAGACGTGTATGTGTTTGCCATAGGCAGTATGAATGTAAACAAACGACAGACACTTCTCTGATTGACATTGTCAGTATGAACGTAAGTAATTCATTTTCAATTTTTATCATCTTAATAAAATGAAATGAAATCATTTATTATTCTTCGTAAGAAATATAAATTTCGTTTACAATCTACCACTGTTTTGTAATTATGTTCCACTGACGGAAAAGAAAAATGCGAAAGAAACTTCGTAGACATCCTCCTTTTTGTTTTAACATCACTCTAGGAGCGATTTCCTTTCAATTAAACAGCGGGTGAAACCGCTCGGCACTGCTAATATTATATATAAATTTTAGCTTTCTCGCTTCTTCTCCATACAAACTATAACTATGTCAAATCGCCTCGGGCCCGGGAATGGTTAAAAAGGGAAAAAAGTTTTCTTTTCACGAGTAAGTTATAGATTACTAGCTTTTTTTTGAATAGATGAAAGCAACGTTCACCGATGTACGTGCAAGTCGTCCATAAAAATGCGTGTCACCAGAAATTTTGCCTATGTGCCATCACCTTGTCCTAAGCTCTGCCCTGATCGCTCCTCACAGATGCCCTTCCCGAACACAGTATGTTGCACCTGCTTCACGCAGATAATGGCCCCTAGGTGTACTTACCTGACGGATTCCTGCATAGGAGTCCTACCACCAGCCACCACCAGCTGGTCCCCGAGTCTACGGCCCGCGCGAGAAAGTAACTATGTCCTTTAGGAACCATCAATTTCCTATGTTGTTCTTGGACTTCTAAACTGCATACTAGGTCGATCGGTCACTCCGTTGAATCGTGAAAGACGGACAAACAAACCAACAAACACACTTTCTGATCTATAATATGTATAGGATGTAGGATACCTTTATTCTTTACTTAATTTAATATAATAATTTGTATAAAATGTGGGAAAAAAGGTCTAATAATAACCATCATTTCACTAAACCCTGCGGTATCATGACGAATACATTAACGAGATTAAACTTTTAATATCCTTCATAATTAAGTCATCTATAAAACAGTGGTGATTATAGCTGACGGCGCAGATAGCTGCCAAGGCACACGACGAACTTAATATTTTCACCCGAGCGGGCTTGACGTATGGGGGATTCTACGAATGCGACATGCATGAAGGCAACCAATTCGTCTTCCACGCTGATTTGATTGACTTAGATCCATTTGTTTTAAATTTTGCCAATGTTACTAAGGAAAATATTAATCTTTTCAAAAAATGCTACGGATATAGAATTCGATTGAATTGGACTAAAATAAATAATAAAATAATTTTTGCTTTATTAGTTCAACAATAAATATAATGAAACCAAATGTGTCGTATTTTTAATGTTTACAAATTTTAATAGTTTTTCGCAAAACTGATAGAATCTTCTTTGTAAGTCGAAAATAAAACTTTGACTTTGCAATAACACGTAGATGGTTGAGCTACACTTATATAAGATATCGTGGGGTGTAGAATATCGCCTACCTCTTTCTTACCGAGTAGTCGTAAGAGGCTGCTAACTGCTGGAACGCAATGGGGAGTAAGAATTTTTTGATTCATACAAAAGTAGCGGTGACGTGGTTCGCCACCTGACACGTCTCGTTTTCCACGGCGAAATGTGTGACACGGGTGTGGTCTCTGCCTATCTCTTATATGGGGAAAAGGCGTGACTGTATGTATGTATGTGTAGTGGCGATATTAGAAATCTACTATGCCATCTCATACCGTAGGTGTTACTGGTGGTAGGATTCCTATGCTGGAATCCGTCTAGGTAGGTTAGGTAGGTCCCCAGGCCAGTTATATTGCCGAGAATCAGTAGTGTGCAAACATTATTATGTTTCGGTCTGAACGGCTTTGAGAGCCAGCGTAATCACTGGGCATATGAGACTTAAGAACTGACGTCTCTGGGTGACGGGCGCAGGAGTGTAGTGCCACACAGGAATGTTCTGGGTGAGACAGCATTTGTTGGATTGGATCACAGTGATCAAAGATAGAAAGAAGGAAAAATATTTATTGGCACAGAACGAAGAGAACACACTTAAAATTAGAAACATAATAATAAAAAAAATACAAACTATAAATGCGGCCTAAACTGTTTGCAAAAATAAAACACAAAAAACTGAATTGTAAGTAACTTATGGCTCGACCAGTGCTGCTACTTCAAGCTGATTTGGACTCTATCAGCTAAAAGTGAGTTCCTAGAGACTGCCGCTGATTTTCACATGGAACCTTTGTGCACAGATGTCAAGCTACAACGAAGTACATTAATGTTGTATATAAAACAAAATGAAAATTAAATTCTAGTGTTTGAATAAATAAATATGAAACAAGCATGATTACTCATGTTGCAAAAAAATGTTGCTGAAATGAGTTACAATTGAAATATTTTGATCATAATTATTCAAATGACTGTCAACATTCCATACGCTTTTGAAATCAGTCAAAATAAAGCTATACTAAAAGTTGAACCAGAAACCAAAGATTTTTCTGACTAATCTTAAATATCAGTAACCACTATAATATATTTTCTGCTTACCAGCAAACGAGAATTCTTCCAATTCGTCGATGTTATTTTGATACTTATCACGTACCGCTGAGTTGAGGATTTGTGATTTTGTGGATTTTTTCGCAGCAATCTCGGAAGTAAGTTGCAATCACTAAATATAAAATGATATTAAACAGCTTTTAAGGTATTTGTAACAATTTAGTAAAACAAAACCCATTTATGGTTTCAAAATTAAATACTAGTAATATGTTTCATACACACTCCTTAGTATAAGTAGATTCCGTTATTTTAATAATTTTCCGGGATTTTAGTATAGGGTAAAGTGACGAGACAAGCCAACCGTTCACCTTAGTGCAACTTCTGCCTATAACAAATAATGAGTCACCAGAATATTTTTGCGTGGCACCACATTGCACCCGTCACCCAGAGATATCTGTTCTAAGTCTCATATATGTGTTTTGTGTGTAGTGTAGTGTAGTGATTACAGCTCTCAGTGACTATAACTCTCAGTACCTAGTAGTAATAACTTCAGAACGAAACACAGTAATTTTTGCACAGTATTGCTTTACGGCATAATAACTGGACTGGAGTGGTACATACCTAAACCGATTCCTGCCCAGGAATCCTATAGGAATGTTCCGGGTAATACAGCATTTGTTATGGGCAGACGTTGCACTTATCTAAGGTGAACGTTTTGCTCGTCTCGTCACATAAGCTTAAAAGCTTGTTCTAGGATGTGGTTCACGACATGACTGTAAAGTCGGCAGACAACTGGCAATTAAAAATTTCATCATAAAGTATATAGTTTCGAAGTCCGTGCTCTTAACTATTAGGCTATTGGGTATTAATACGAGATATTGAGTACATAATGCTTGTGCGGTCGGACGATTGTCTCAATGCAGTGTCATGCGTGACATACAGGGACGTAATATATCCAGACATGAAAAATAATGTAGTTTTCGTATTGCATGAATATTGGCTTGGACTGGGAATGCGAGCTAACGACAGGCAACACAGTCACGAGTTTCTTATATTTATTTAAAAAAAAACTGGTTAATGAAGATACATTAACCAGTTTTGTGACGTACATATCTATCAAATAGGCAACATTCCAATTTTAAAAAATGTTTCAATTATAGTGGCAGGGCATATTTAAACGCTGTAGTCCGATAAAACAAACTAATAATTGATTAAAAAAACGGCACTATCGAGTGGCATGGGGTCGCTGGCCTATGATTGCAGGCTTCTATGCCATGCAGAAGTCATAGGGAATTTTAAATGCAGACAGAGTATTAAACTACTGCAATGGACGTTAAAAATTAAATGTTTGATATTCCTGTCTTCGTTATAATGAATATAGGGCAGTACAAAAGCTGGAATAAGCTTTCCGCTTGAACCATTTCTAACTGCCAGAGAATATCACGTAAATTAGAAACAAAAATAAAAAATGTTTAGAAATAAATATTCAAAAGAAACGTATTCCTTTAGTTTCGGTAAAAGCCAAAAGTATTATTTCCAAAGTATTTTATTTTATAATTATTTAATATTGTATTTAGATATACGTGTTAACATGTACAACTGTAACAAACTGTAGTATTTATAATCAATCAGGAAAGTTTTTTTTACTTGTCAATCAATTGGGTTCATCATCATCATCATTTCAGCCTATCATTAGTCTACCACGCTTGGCGGGCGGGTTGGCAACCGCAGTTTCTTTATTGAGATGTTCCAGAAAGATGCTGCTGCCCATCTTCTGGTTTAAATTTTCTCTCTGTCGACTTTTACGACACCCACGGGATAAGATGATTGATGGAGCTAGATTCTCTTAAGCCGCCACCACCTTGCACACCAATTGGGTTACCGTTGATGATTAATTAGGCGGAACTAAATAGATATTTTTGTAAGCAACAAAGTTTAGAAGTAATTATTATATCATACAAGCCAATTTTTCTTCCACGGTGACTAGTTTCGAATACTATCGTATAAGATTTCAAATGCGCTCAGACTGGGATTCGATACCAGGACCCGCGGCGTAGTAGTCAGGTTCTCCGTATAAAGTAATATAAGCGTCCCTGCGGCTATTGGTCCTTTTTTATGTAAAATAGGATAACAAACGAGCATTATTTGTGTAAGAATCTGTGTAACTAATTATTTGCGTTTGTCGCCCCAGTTGATCTGTGTAATCTGTAAAAGTGTAAAAGCCATTTACGTGGTAGACTCAGACTCTATCATAGAAATGTTTATGATCACACTTGAAAAAACAATTGAATGACCTCATACATATCATAATTTAATTAGAATTTGGAATACGTGAAGTACTTAAAGCAACCAATAAAAGTTTCCAAAGCAGCTTGTCTAGTTCCTAAGTTTTTTTTATGTTTGTGTCGAATTGTAAAACTACTGTATTATTCTGAAAAGCATACCTCGTAAATACTTTACTAGAAGGGTTGGTTGTCAATGAATAACTATAATTATAACAATAATCAAGATTATTGTACACATACGATTAACATTGTAAACCCGACAAACAAAAGTTTATATATCCAACCATGTGTTAATCTTTAATAAGCTCGTTCCAATCCTTAGACACGGTTAGCATTCAAACAATAATAACTAAAGTTAGTAAAATCGATCAAAGTTGCTTGACGTGTCAATGCGACGCCGTGAATGGTAGGTTGGTGGGGCGCTTGGAATCTCACTCCGCCGCTTGAGTCATTGACCGCGTCGCGTACCTGCCTTTCAACGAACCGCCGATGCCTTTAATAGATCGAACATGATGATTCTCAGTATGATGTCTAAGATATACCAGTTCGCTTAATAAATACCTTCCGAATATAATAGCAGTTATTGGATTAAGAGTTGGTATAATCTCTTTGATAGACAGTCCAAGACCTAACTCTTAATACTTGGTTCTGCAACTTTCTGTGGTTATGTCATTATAATTGACGACTACTTAGCTCAGAAATCAGTACTTGCTATGTCGTGTGATCTGGCTTTTGGGTTCGAATACCCGCCAAGCAACACAAATTATTGATGTTTTCTCCATAGCTTTAATCTTTGATCTTAAAAGATGAAATGAGCAGCTTAGTTCGTTTAAACTTAAGGCACTGTAGTATATCCTGCTAGAATGACTGCTTTTAGTTATATTAATTTGCATTAATTTTTAGTTCATATTGGTGATAGGAATCCTATGCAGGAATCCGTCTAGGTAGGTACCACAGCATGGCAAGTTAGCCTGTCGTGAAGCAGTAGTGTGCAAACATTTCTGTGTTTCGCCACTCAGAGCTAGTGTAATGACTGCGCAATGTGGTGCCACTTAGTTATAGTTATATTCTGGGTGACACTGCAAATAAATAAATAAAGCACGGTAAAGTTTTGCCCGTCTTGTCACTTTATCCAATAAAAAAATGTACCATCTATTCCAAAAGGATATTCTACCACAGACTTTATATGCTCTAAGCTTACAAAGACAATAAGATATAATGTAAACTTTAAACCTAATCCGATGTTTTTAAAAAACAATTTTACTTAAAAAGTAATTGACGAGACGAGAAAACCGTTCACCTGATCGTAAGTCACAGACTCTAAAAGTTAAATCTCTGTACGTTATCCGTCACTATGCACCTTCGATACTATCAGCTCTGGAGTCGATATCTGGCCTCATACACCACCTCATCCATATCTCCTAGTTTAATGCCCCGGATGTGGCAAGCACCATACAGTAGCCATCTCTGCTTATGGGATACAGTCGTGATCTTATGTATGTATGTAAATGTTAATGAAGAAAAGTAAGTTAATTTGCTAAGATCCGAATGCAAAATATAAAAATGGTGTATATTACCTAGTTTTTTGAAGAGAACCGCCCGCCCTTCCTCAGTAGCGTGCACAAGTACACTAACACCGTCACCAGGACCCGCCATCAGGTACCCTCCACTAACCGCTACAATACTACCACTAGATAATATACACCACTGAAGTCGAGAACACGACACGTGTTTCGCCCCTAAAACGAGTCATTATCAAGTGTCATAGACTCTACGCCACTCGGCGGCCGTCTGTTGTAAAGATTTCCGATTTCCGCAAAGTAACGCCTGATTCTATTGACTATTCATAAATGTTTTTAACCTATTTATCTTCATTCATTTTTGCTATTTCATCTGCCCCGTTCCCCTTTTGCTCTCCGTTTTTTTATAATTTTATATCACAAACCCTACAAATAGATCCTAACAATTTTGAGGTTATGTTAGCACTCGTTGCTCCCTCATCTACTATTAACAGCACTGACTCACTTCATCTTTTCATGAGTGAAGAACAGCTTATTTCATATAAAAGCATTACTTTCAATGGCAGAAAATGTCGAGACGAGCAAATAGATCGTGTTTAATTGCTAAGCTCGTCACCCTGAGACACCAGTTCTTTTCCCCACATCTGTTCCATCTCATGTTTCCTGTAATTACACTACACCACACTGGCTTACTGTGCCCTTCAGACAGAAACATAGCAATGTATGCACACTACTGCTTCACGGCAGAATAACTTGCACTTCTGTGGTACGAGACCATCTATTACCTTTTCTCATGAATGATCTATGCTTATGATAATAATCTTAAGCGTCTTTATTCCAGATGCGGCTATTATTAAATCATTTGAGAACAATAACCGAAACAAATTAATTTGCAAACCTGTAGGCTAGCGCAGTTTTCCGATCAGCATTTGGACCTCAGCCAAAAACATCGATAGGGAATATTACCGGCTTATAAAATATAGTTTTAAATGTGTAGTAACAACATTTTAAATTAAATTAAAATCTTTGATTACTATAATAAGAGTATGATGTAATTAAATTAATGTTTTTCTTAATATTTTTAATGTCTGTATTCATTTCGGTAAATTACTTAACTTTCCCGCGTCGTAATCTAATTCTACAGAATGCAATTTCCATACTTGATTAATAGAAACTAGAAAATAATTATAATGAAAACGATAAGCATCATTTAACTCGATACTTCTTTTAAATAACATTTACATAAAGATAAACATATTTAAAAAAAGCTTCTGAGAAAAAATGCGAAGTCAAGTTGTCTCATGCAACAGCTGTTGTTTTTGAAAAAATGTGACTAGTTTAATAAAGAAACTACTCAGTTCATTAATTTATTTAGTAAGGTAAAGAATTCAATATAGGTTATTGTAATTAGTCAGTTCATTCATTTGTTTAGTAAGTTAAACGATTCAATACCACCCCTCTGGTTTGTAACCTATCCGTAAATTTTCGCTAGTAAAAAAATAACAGCGTATAAATGGCATACTGCTGAACACAGACCTCATCTTTTTTTATTGGTATGAGTGACGTAACGAGCAAAACGTTCACCTGATGGTAAGTGCAACGGTTGCCCATAACAAATGCTGTATCACTGAGAACATTTCTGTGACTGCGCCCGTCATCCTGAGACATCAGTCTCATATGCCCAGTGATTACGGTAGCTCCCAGTGCTGTTCAAACCGAAACACAGTAATGTTTTCACAATAGTGTTTCATCTTATTTTTGAGTCGGTTTTATAGCCGGGAAGAGTCCGCAACGCTGCTTCGGTAGACTTCACATGTCGTCGAAATATTTTTATACCTCAGACATGCAGGTATCCTCACGATGTTTTCCTTCATCGCTGAGCATGTGATAAAACAGCAGTTAAAATTGCAGTGTTGCCATCTTTGCACTCGCGTATTATAGGCGTCGCCAACGGTGACCAGGGAGAGGCAGCTATTATCCCCCGGTCCTTCCCTAGAGACTCGATTTAACTAATACAAGTCATTTATTGCCCGACTAGCTGTAACTCGCAGTTTCACCCGCGTTTTCACAACAGTATTCAATACCCCCCCCCCCCTGGCCCATTGGCTGGCGACACTCTTGACTCGTACCATGAAATCTTAAGACGAGCGCCCGGCCAGTGAGCTACCACGGCCCGAATTTACTGTAAATAGGCGAATTAACGATAACGATGATGCAGATGATCTTCGTGGGTAATTTTAACACCCTGTAAACTTTTTGGTAATGGAAGGCCTTTCAGTGTCAGTTGTAGCTGTAATTTATGGTGAAGGGATCAAATGCGGTGTAAAAATGTAAAAATTCCAAGCCCACAGCTCAACAATCATATACGTTAACCACTAAACCAAGCGGTGGGTGATTACTAATTACGTGATTAGTAAAACCATATGCGTTGCAATTTAGGCATGCGCCCGTCACACGTCTCGGTATTTGAGGTCTGCTGTATTATAGATTGATATTCCGAATATATCGCAGACTACAAATATTTTCTGGCTATACGTTAAGTCGATATTTACGACTGCTATGGATATAATAAAGCGATAGATTTTCTTACGCCGCTACCACACGATACATCAATATATACCAATAAAGTTTCTTAATGCCGTGTGGTGGCGGCCTATGATAATCTACCACCACATCTCGTCCCGCGGCTGTCGTAAAATTCGAAAGAGGGAAATAAAAAATCTGAATAAATAAATTGCGGTTGCCAATCCGCCCGCCAAGCGTGGCAACTATGGCAAAATGAGAGCCTTTTGTGGCTATCTAGGGGGGAGGCCTATGTTCAGCAGTGGACTAATGATAGGCTGAAATGAATAATGAAATGTTTCTTTTTTATATTTATGACCATTATAATTAAAAACAACTAAAGCTTATGACATGACATTTGCATAGGTTGTAGATAGAATCTGTAGGAATTTCGGTTAGTCTTAATGTCCTTTAAAGGATGAGAACCTTGATGATGTTATTTCTAAAGTCGTCGCTAACAAAGTCGCGAATACTATTTGGTAACCATAAAATTTCTCCTTTGATCTTTGCCGCATACAGAAACGTTTGATAGAAACAAACAATGTTGTTTGATGTTTGACTCGAAGAATCGATTTCGCGGCACGTCCGCATACTTCGTAGAAAACTTAACAATAGAATAGAATTGAACAAAGACGTAAATATATACTTTATTTGATAGTAAGCTTTTCAGGTAACATTTTGCTTTCTTCTAAAATTCTATTATTTTTGAAGTATATATTCGATCTACCGTTACATTCTCAACAAGTCAAATGTTGTATGTGTTGCAACCCAAAACATGTATGTGTGCCACCACACTGCTAGATGTCAGTCCTCTTTAAACCGAAATACAGTAATGTATGAACACTAGTGCTTGATAGCAGAATAACTGGCACTACAGTAGTACCTTCCACCTAGACGGAATCCTGCATAGAATTCGCGATTGCGATTGTTAGTTTTGCTAGTGATAAGATAAAAAAAAACTTAATAAAACAAGTAATAATTTTCACACACACATTTTAAATTAGTTTTTACTTAAAATAAAGTAACTGTTCATCATTGTCCCACTGCTTAACAAAAGCTTCTTTTAATTTATGAGAAAGATTTGGAGCCCAGTGTTGTTCTTCCAGACATGCAGATTTTCTCACAAAGTTTTCCTTCATCGTCAAGGACTACGTTCTTACGTAAATCAGCACTTCAAATTGCTATTACCAATTTAAGTAGTGCCAATACCAGGCATTAGAATCAGGTCACTTGAGTACTGTGAAAAAGCAAGCATCCGACCCAATGGGTTACCCAGCTAACAATAAAATATGAGTCTATTATGTCTCAACGTTGTCCACATGCCTCTTCACATTATTGAGAGTTGGACCCGGCTCAAAAATAGGACATTTCAGTTTTACTTATCTAAGGCTGCAATTCCTATACAGGGTAGACAGTCTTTCTTTTCTCTCATTCTTTACACCTTCTATTTTATGTACACTTCTTAAGAATTAAAATACCACTAATTTAAAAATATACACTTATTTGTACCCAGGATCGCGCGTTTCATACCTACCAAACCTTCCAGTTGCAACTCGATAATCCAGTCACATTAAATGTATTACTAGAAGTACAACGAATAACGGGAAAAAAAACAGCATAACTGGGCTTCTATTTGGTGTCCACAAAGAACTTTAGTACTAATGTTATTGAATTAAGATTTACATTATAAATGTTTTTTTGTTATATGCAATGAAAATAATAGCATTGTAGACTTCAGATGATCATTGATTTCATTGTTCATTTGTTTCGTTAGTATTGTATAATTATCAAAAACAAACCTTACGAAACTTAGTAATTTTGATGAATCTTAATGAAGCAAAAGAGGAACGGAATGAAAATAATCTATATAATCTACGATAACTATCGTGCTGTGTGGTAGCGTCTTATAGAATCTGCCACCCATTTCGTCCCGTGGGTGTGGTTAAAGTCGACTAAGGGAAATGGCAGGAAAATCGCATGACCTTTGTGTAATTGCGGAATAACCTCTATTATCATCGTCAATCATAAAGGAATTAGTTGATTACGTGAGTGGCCTCTGCCTACCCCTTATATGGGAAAAGGGCGTGACTGTATTATTCAATTTTTTTTAAACAATGTCCTCCTCTAATATTTCTTCTTCGGTAACACACACGATGGCTGCGATTTACAGATATAAACTACATATGCAAAAAAACCCAGGCTATAGAAAAATATCTGAAGGCTATACAAAGAAAGCCGTGGTAGGTAAGGGGCCCGGCGGCCGCCTTCAATTTCATAATACGTGATTAACCTGAGTTCAATCTCCGGTTCGTGCGCCACTAAAATTGTTCCGCAATTTTCAGTGCCGATTTACGATGTACTCACCGGTGAATAAAAACATCGTGCAAAGAACATCCGTCAAAGTGAGGAATAAAAATATTTGGACGGCATGTGAAGTTCACCAAACCATATTTGGTTCAGCGTTGCAGACTCTTCCTGGCTTCAAAACTGTCTCTCTTCACTTTACTTTTCATACAAATACTTCTTCCGTGCTGTCATTGATATATAATTTCGGTGATGTAATTGCTGTTAGCCTTTTTTGGCTTTTAAAGCTTAATCGGATACTGTGCTCACGGGCCAGGGGCCCGCGTGCCAGGGGCCCGCGTGCCAGGTTTGGTTTGACCCAAACATAAATACATAAATAAACTCCTACAATAACCTCAAAATTTGGACTGTCGCGCTTGCTGCGTGCTTGCACGATTTAGAAAAGGTTTTTAAGTCGTCTAATGACCGTCCGAGGGAGGCTGCGGGCCTCCATTCGGCCTGTCGACTGTCGACTTGTGTGTCGGTAACTCTGGGTGGTGAGAACCGCCCTGGAACACGGGTGTATCGTGTGTACGCGGTGTGATTGTCGACTGCTGCGCGCCGCTCTCTACGGCGGTCGCGCGTCGTGGTGCGTGTTATATTAAAGCTATTGACTGTGTGTACAGTGTGGCCTGGATCGTGACTGACAGTATCGTGGTCAGGAAGAGCTGAGACGTCCGTGTCGTCTAGCACGTTTCGCGGGCGACGTTTGCGTTCGGTCGCGTTTCTATTTGGTCGGTAATTTGCTGCTTTAATCACCAGCGGGTTTGGATGAACTGCGGCTTTTTCGAAAAACCGCCGTGATAATGCTCTGAAGTGTTCAGAGATTAAGGGCATTTCACAGTCGCTGTGAAATGCCCTTAATCTACGGCTCTCAGACAAGATTTACAAGATCTACGGCTGTCATTGAACACGCGTCCCATAGCTCGTGTTGTCAGGTCCAGAGTTTAAAATTTCGGGAGGGAAGTTAAACATTCCCACATTAACGAGAGAGCTATTGTAGCTGCAAAAAATAAAAAAAAACAGAAAACTCGTGTAGAGAGGCTTCGCTACATTGTATACCCACCACATTTTTATAAATCTAATAGAAATTTATTATGTTATTTTAAAACTATAGACTTCTTATAGGTTTTCATGTAATCTACAAGTAAAAAACGACTTTTTGTATTTTTTTTATTGTTAGGCGCAGTAGTTTCAAAAATAAGAGGGCCCCTCCCTCAGTTGCCCAATTTTCTTAAATAACTTTATTCTTTGAACATTTTCTTATTTTATAAATAATTTTCCAAAAGTGACCCAATATTTAAAATTCATTTATCGACGTACGTGTTTGGGTCACAGACATACATACATATACCAAATTTCAACTTCATCAGTTGAGTAGGTTCAGAGCAAATCGGCTGTGACACACGGACAGATAGACACACGAGTGATACAAAAAAATCCAAACGTAAAAAAGAGCTCCGTTTTTACATTCGGAGATCATCATTTATTTTTATCGGACGTTCCGTTTATTTTATGGTTACCACGGGTTAGTACAAGACACAAAACAAATAGAACTTTAAAAAACTAGATACATTTAGAGGTTAGTGAAAACTCGAGACATTTAGCGTCCAGATTAAGGTCCAGATTAAGGAATTGGGACGTGTCACCAGGTCCCTGAAAATCTGGACGTCCCGCGCAAATCGGGACGAACACTATCCATAGCGCACAAGCCAATCGGTAAACCACTTCACTTACCGAACAAACATTACCAGAATCTCTGACGCCACATCCGAACTATCTTTAGATCATGTCACTCCGCATTACCTTAGGTAATTGAAAAGTGAGACTTAGACTCGATTTCACCGATCGCTTTGGAAACCAAGTTTAATAAAACCACGTTTTACTTAACTGAGTTCAAATGTATCATTTGATCTCGGTTTCTGTCTAATCGATTTCACCCGCTCCATTTTGATCGCGTTTAGAAAAACGAAGTTTTCATGAAATATCGTCACAAAACAAAACAAAAACTCGATGTACTTCATATTTTGCGACATCAAACAGCCTGTTTTTATGCGAATACGAATTAAAAATATTTTTTTGTTTACATAATTGTGCAATTGACAATGACAGCTCTCTAAACTTGTTTAAAGAGTTGAACGTCGAAAGTTGGGCGTTCTGAATATTTTTTTTTTATTTTTTTTTTAATTTTATAAAAGTGATGGAACGAGCAAAACGTCATCTGATGGTAAGTGTAACGTCTGCCCGTAACAAATGCAGTGTCACCCAGAAAATTACTGTGTTGCACCTCACTGCGCCCGTCACCCTAAGATATCAGTTCTTAAGTCTCATATGCCCAGTGATTACGCTAGCTTTCAGTGCCCTTCAAACCGAAACACAGTAATGTTTGCACACTACTGCTTCCCGGCAGAATAACTGGCCCTGGGGTGGTACCTACCTAGACGGATTCCTGCATAAGAATCCTACCACCAGTAAATATTAATCGCGTTTAGCTTTAACTGTGTTCATTTGATGTTGATGAAATGCAAACTGTAGCATTGAACTCAGCTAAACGCTTAAACTTCGTTTAGCTTGAACTGATTGCGTTTATTTTCAACGGTGAAATCCGCCCTTAGATAATGCGAAATTGACTCTTGCTCAAATACCAAATTCCGACAGTAATTGGTTTGGAGATGATCGCGAACAAATCTGGTCAAGAGGTCAAAATAAGATGTTCATTATTTTATTTGTTATCGTATGTTTAAGCGGCTTAATTCTATGCTGAACATTTTGCTACAAACGCGATCAATAATATATATGAATTTAACTAGAATATTTTGTTAATTCATTTAAAGTACTCAAAAATGTGGTAGCTCAGGGGCTAGGCACTCGCTTTAAATTTTATAGTACGCGAGTTTCATAGTTCCGTGTGGTGGCGGTCTAAGAGAATCTACCGCCCTTCTTTTCTTTCTTTCTTTCACCCTATCACATCCCGTGAGAGTCGTAAAAGTCGACAAAGGGAAAATTAAAACCAGGAGGTGGGAAGCAGCATCTTCCTGGAATATCTCAATTAATAAACTGCGGTTGCCAATCCGCCTGTCAAGCGTGGCAAATTTGGCAAAATCCCACCAAAATGAGAGCTACGAACTTTCGTGTCTATCTATGGGGGAGGCCTATGTTCAGCAGTGGACTTGTGATAGGCTGAAACGACGACGAACGAAGACGAGTGAGCTGGGTTCGGTTCCCGGTGCCGGCACAACTAAAATTGTTAATTGCAATTTTAAGTGCTGATTTACCACGTGCTCGGCGGTGCAAAAAACCTTCATGTCTGGGAAATAAAAAATAAGTCATGTGCAGTCCGCCAACCTGCATTGGAGCAGCGTGTCGGATTCTTCCTAGCTCCGAAACCCTCTCAGAAATGAGAGGAGGCCTGTACACAGCAGTAGGACATTTATAGGCTGAAACTTTACTTTTTTACTTTACACAGTTTTGGTGGCAAACATTTACTTGGAAATAGAGTGGCAGTTTTGTTAATTTAGTATTTGTGTTTTTCGCAAATTGTAATTGTTAAAAACAGCAACACTAGTCTGCACTAGTGTTGCTGTTTTTTTTATTTATAAGCAAAAATCTACAGCTCGACACTCACACGATTGTACATTTAGACGGAGCTATTACAGAGAGCAGTGTGAATCAGCAGCTGTATGTCATAGGCCATCTGCAATAACCATCTACGCCATATGAACCGTTGCACAAATAGATATTGTACACAATATCCACGAGTAACGCACGAACGTATTACAGAAATATAAGCGAACAATACCGTTTTATGTTCGCAAACCTTCGCAACGGTGCTATGAACTTTTTTCTAAACAATTTAATATAAGATGGCATGACCTGCAGTATGATGGCAGATTTAAATATCTCTATGTATGAGTATGCTTGATAGCGAGTGGTTAGAAAATTCTTAAATTTACGCCCCAAACACCATTAACATCACTTGTGATTGAGGTCAAACGTTGTTTTATATACTACTTTTTTATGGAAGAAAGTGACAAGACAAGGAAATCGTTCACCTGACGGTAAGTGCAACGTCTAACCATTACAATCGCAGTGTCAGTAAGAATTTCGATATTTCGATAGCAAAATTCTGTGTGTCACCGACTACGCAAGTAAGTCTTAAGTGTCAAATGCTCTGTAATTGCACAAGCTGACAGTGCCTTTCCAACTGCAACACAGTAATGTTGTACACTACTGCTTCACGGCAGACTAACCGCACTGGGTCTTCTAACACCTATAAAATTGTTTTCTGTAGACGCTCTGCTTGCCTAATAATGATTTTCCCAAAATGATTAACTTCGACGGGGTCTCCACTCTTGGGGATCCGTTTATTAACACCACTTTTTTAATTTACACCCTAATCAGTCTGTCATTATCAACAGCTGGAAATCGACGTATTCCAGAAAGGTTAAACTGTTATAACTACGCTTGGCAGGTGAATACATAATCGCAGTACTGTGCATTTTGAGAGATTCCGTAGACATTATGTTTTATATAATCAGCATCATCACTAGCCTATTAGAAGTGGACTGCTGAACACCTTTCTCAAGTTGGTAACCTTAGTAATAAACGCCAAGGTTGGAGGGATGATTGGCGATCGCAGTACAAGACATTTCGCAACTTAGACGCTGCACCCGTCAAACTTTAGTTATCCAGACCGGTAAGTCTGGATAACTAAAGTTTGACAAAATTCCCCCCTAATGGGTAATGGGCATTGTCGTGGAGGGGGACTTAGTAACGCACGTAAGTAGCACGGTGAAGCTAACAGGGGCCCACATCGTCGGTCTGTGGCATCGGGCTGGCCCGGGGATGGCCCTCCGAGTGGGCTTCGCAGGCCTACTTTGGATGCGAACAGGAGGGCTGATGTGAGCAGCAGCGCACCATGCCCTCCGCAGCCGAGGTGGATTCGCAGGGGAAGACGAGTATTGGTATTGCTATATATCCTATCCTCTACGGCCGAAGTGTGGTCGGAGGCGGAGCCAGGAGATTTTATTGGCATTTTCCTAAGTCGACTTTTAAGACACTTACGGATTTGGTGGTAGATTTTCTAACGCCGCTACAACACGGCTATGCGCTGTGCTTTTCATAAAAAAAAATCTAATTTAATTTAAAAGTAATTGAACATCTCGCTTTTACACAATGAATTCTCCGACTATATTGCGACTTCGTTCATTTCTTTTACTTTTGTCAATCGAGACGCCGTCTATCGGTCTTTTGAACTGGCTTAAACTCGTCTCGCTATCTTTGTCTGGATTTGTCGCGAATACGAACTATTTAGAACTAAAGTTGTCATTGAATATCAGTTTATTTCTCACCTAAATGTAAAATATAAATTACTAATTTAAAAATGTTTGTTCATTTCTTGAGTCGTGATTCATATAACTATTTAATCAAAAACCGAATTTAACGCAACAGCTCCAAACATGCTTAAGCAAATTTAAGAGTTTCATTATTTTCTTTCAATCAAAAAAGATTTTTTAGAAGTTACACATATAAAACTAAGCACAATTAATGATGAGTCGAATAGTTGTTTATCTGATGGCAAGTCATTAAGAAGCTCCTGCGAAACAGCTTATTTGTAACACCGCTCGTTATGAGACTTTACTTTCAAAGCCTTATATGCTCTACTATTACACTAGATTCAGTAGATCAGTCATACCTTTACACTACACTATATTACAATTACACTAAACTATATTACAATTACAATCATTAACCTATACGCCCACACACACACACACCCACACGCACACGCATTCTCCGATTAACCAGTGATACACTTTTGTTCAATTATCGAAAAAGAGGAAAAACAAATGCAGTATTTTAAAATACCCTTTTCAGACATCTTTGTTAACTCTATCTAAGTTAGCTTTCAACAATGTTAATTGAACTTTAAATAAAAAAAAATAAAAAAAATATTGGTTCCTCTTCGTTGCTATGTTTCGAATGGCGGTTGACGAGAACCACAGACTTAATAACCATGATGTAACAGTGATGATGATAATATCATCCTGGCAAAGTTCGACCACGGTGGCCATTTCCCAATATTATCGGAAGCTATCAACTGCGCAGGAGATATTACAGAGCCACAAGAGTATGCGCAAACACAGAAGCACTGACTCATATCAACCCACTTGCGACAAATGTAACGTTGATGCGAAGAGGAATCCCTCTAGGTAGATACCACTGCACTGCCAGTTATTCTAAAACAGTAGTGAAATGAAAATTATTTATTCTTCAACGTAAGAAAGTCAAATATAATTTTTTTATAATCTACTAACGTTTTGTAACGGCCTGAGAGTATCTGCCACCCCATCCCAACCCGTGGGTGTCGTAAAAGTCGACAGAGGGAAATTAAAACCAGGAGATGGGCAGCAGCATCTTCCTGGAACATCTGAATAAATAATCTGCGGTTGCCAACACGTGTTGCCAAAGCGTGGCAACTTTGGCAAAATCCCTTCAATATGAGAGCTACAAACGTATGGCTTTGTAGCTCTCATATTGACAAAAAAGAGGATATCTACGGAGTAAGGAACATTTTTTTTATAGGAGAGGGGGCAAACGAGCAAGCGGCTCACCTGATGGTAAGTGATCACCGCCGCCCATGAACATCCGCAATACCAGGGGAGCTCCGAATGCGTTGCCGGCCTTTGAGGAAAGAATAGGCTCTTTTCTTGAAGGTCCCTAAGTCGTATCGGTCCGGAAAAACCGCTAGCGGTAGCAGATTCCATAAGGTGCTTGTGCGGGGCAGAAAATTGCGCGAAAAACGCACTGTGCTGGAATGCCAACCATGAAGGTGGTGACGATGGAATTTCGCGCTGTGTCGCAATGTGCGATGGTGAAAATCAGCGGCTGGAATTAATCCGAACAATTCTTCGGAACTCTCCCCATGGTAGATCTTATAAAAATGCAAAGGGATGCAACATCTCTTCGCAAAGCCAGTGGATCAAGAGGATAGAACATGGTCGTCGACGATTCGAGCCGCTCTCCGTTGAATGCGGTCAAATGGAAGTAGCTGACACTGGGGCGCCCCCACCTAGAGATGAGAACAGTACTCCATGTGCGGCCGAACCTGCGCATTATAAAGTTGCAAGCGTTGGGCCGGCATGAAGTACTGTCGCGCTCTACTGAGGACGCCAAGCTTTTTGGAAGCCAATTTGGCCTTCCCTTTCAGGTGACCGCGAAACTGAACGTCACTCGATATGTCGACGCCAATAATACCGATACTGGCTGAGGCAACGAGGGGAGTGCTCTCAAAATGAGGTGATACGACGAAGGGTTTCTTTTTAGCGGTAAACGCGCAAACCTGTGTCTTCTTGGGGTTGAACTGGACTAGATTTAGTCGGCCCCAATTCGAGATTTTGTCTAACAAAAACTCGACTTTAGACACAAGTTTGTTCCGGTACTCGTCAACTCGTGTTCCCGAGAAATATTAGCACGGCCGGTGTATACGGCATCACCAGTGCTGTCATCTGCATAGCAATGAATGTTACTAATTTGCAACATATCATTGATATGCAGAAGAAACAGGGTGGATAGCACACAGCCTTGTGGGACACCAACATTCACAGACTTAGAGTCCGAGCATGCGCCGTCAACTACGACCTTGATGCTCCGGTTTGTGAGAAAACTGGTGACCCAAAAAATTGCCCGTAAGAAGGCAGCTTCGAAAGAAGCGCTTTGTGCCAGACCCGATCAAAGGCCTTCGCTATGTCCAAGCTAACTGCCAGGGCCTCCCCCTTACTCTCGACTGCCTCCGCCCATCGATGAGTGAGGTACACTAGAAGATCACCAGCCGAGCGACCCCGACGGAAACCGTACTGTCGGTCGCTAATCAGCTGGTGCTCCTCTAAGTACCTCAAGAGCTGGCAGTTCATAATGGACTCCATAATTTTGGAGAGCAAGGAGGTGATGGTAATCGGCCTGTAGTTGGACGGATCTGAGCGGTCGCCTTTTTTAGGGATCGGGTGCACCAAAGCTGTCTTCCATGACTTCGGGACGACGCCCAGAGAGTAGGAGAACCGGAAAAGCCGCGTTAAAACAGGTGCCAACTCTGGAGCACACATCCTCAGCACAATAGACGGGATGCCATCACGCCCACTCGACTTGTTGATATCTAGGGAGAGTAGTGCTTTGCGCACTGAGCTTTGTCAGAACCTGATGTCTGGCATAGAGCACTCCCCCTGTCGTCAAGAGTCGAGTTGGACGCAAAAAGAGAGCCCAGAAAATCGGCTTTCTCCTTTGCGTCATGGGCCAGTGAATCGTCCTCCCTGTGCAGAGATGGTAGTGATGGCTGACAGAAATTCCCTTGGACAGCCTTGGCGAGAGACCAGAACGCATGGGTTCCCGAAGGAAGGCGACCTAGTTTCTCGCCAATTCTGCCAATGTGCTCCGACTTTGCCGTAGCAATTACTCTTTTGAAGGACCTGGAAGCAGAGTTGTACTTCTTTTTAAAGTCGCTGGTTTTTAAATCCCGAGACGCCGATGCATAAGCCCAGGCCCGGTAACACTGCTGCTTTTGGCGAGATGCCATTCTGCAGGTGCCACCAAACCAAGGTTGGGACCTACCGCCGACGGGCACCACAGAGGATGGAGCGAAGAGTTCCATTCCCTGAAGCACCACATAGGCGACAGACCCGGCAACGACGTCGTGATCATCCAGCGAGAAGCAAACCCGCCCCCATGGGTAGGATGCAAAGAAAGACCGCATCCCATCCCATCCCAATCCGCCGACCTGTAGTGCCATACACGGCGTGAACCTGCAGATCGCGATCGCATTGGGCACATGATAGGCACTGTACTCCGGATCAGACAGTGGTCCGGGATCTTCGGAGGGGCATTGACGGAGACCACATAGCCGTCCGGATGAGAGGTCAGCAGAAGATCCAGCAGGGAAGGTGCATGATCCTTCACATCTGGTACCCGCGTCGGCGAAGTAACCAGTTGTGTCAGAACATATGCCAGGGCAAAGTCACAGACAGATCTCCCCGCATGATCGGTGGTTCGCGATCCAAGCCATTCGGCGTGGTGGGCGTAGAAGTTGCCGAGTATCACGATCTCTGCGGGTGGAATCTGCTGTAGCACAGAATCTGCAGCCATTTGGATGTGGTCCATGAGTCGGTCAGTTTCGGTATTACCGCTGTGGGACCTATAGAGGCACCCATAGACACGAGGTAGGTCGTCGCTGTCTATGCGTAGCCAAAGGGTGGACAGGTCCCTACCTTCAAGGCTGCCGAGGCGTTGAGAACATATATCCTCTCTGACGTACACACAAACTCCGGTTCGGGAATAGAGCGGAACTTTGCCCCCCCAACCCCCCCTCCAGAGTGCCCAGAGGGGGATTCTCCAGCACCGGTGGTGCTGGTACCCCCCTGGGGTAGATTTTTTGTTTCCGCTACCATGTTTACCTGCACTCACCAGACGAAACGCAGAAGTTTGTTAAACATCTACTTCACGTCGGTATTCTGTGAGGTCGTTGTACTTCCCCGGTCGAGCCGGCCCATTCATGCAACAACAAAAGCTGTTTTAAATTTACGTACATGCATAACGTTTTTATAAATATACTGCTATGTAAAAGTTAAAATATTTATTACTTTAAAAAGTTATCTTAGCGAATCACGAGAGCTTATATTATAAATTGCGCGAAGTGCTCGTTTCTGCAAAGTAAAAATTGTATTTACGTCAGCCGCATGTACCCTTAATAAAATACCATAAGACATTATGCTATGAAAATAACTAAAGTAAACTATTCTTGCAGTGGCTATTTCTGTAATTTGTCGGATCTATCTAACAGCAAACGAAGCTGAACTGAGTTTATTAAGTAAGGTATTTATATGTGGACCCCACTGAATCTTACAAAATAATATAATTCTCAAAAATACGGTACTATCTATCAACAGACTCTTATTTACCATTTTGTTAAACAATATAATTTTGTACCGTTTTTACATTTGGTACCGCAATAAAATTATGTGCAAACATTACTTTTTCACATTTCATGTGTAAACGACATAGCTCTAAGGATTAGCAATCCGAAGTGGCAATGGGCCGGCCATATAGCTCGTAGAACCGATAACCGTCGGGGAAGAAAAGTTCTCGAGTGGCAACCTCGTCACGACGACCTGCACGGTTTTGCGGGAAGTCGATGGATGCAGGTGGCTCAGAACCGTGATTTGTGGCAACCTATGGGAAGGCCTATGTTCAGCAGTGGACTATGGTAGCCTAAAATGATGATGATGATGATTACTTTGTTCGGTTTAAAGGGCTGCACTGTAAGCTTCGTAGCACTGTAAGCACTGTAAGCTTCATAGCTCATAATCTGTCATTTACAGAAGTGTAAAAGATTGACAGAACTCACCACAGATCTTTCTGGGTGACACACCGTAACTGTTATGGGCAGGCGCTACACTTACTTACAATCAGGTGAACATATTGCTCACGTCTTCGCTTTCTTATAATGCAAAAAAAGATGTTGGTTTACTGTACCTTAAGCAATAGTGCTCCACAGGCCATTAATAAGATTCCATCATAGGATGGAATCTTATTTGCAATTGGTCTGTAGGTAACTGTGGTCTGTTACCTACAGACCAATTGCAAATAAGTTAAATAAATAATTACTATTAGGTGATCTATCTGCTCGTTACTTTCGTTAGCTTCTTAAATTCTTAAATTCTTTCAAAAATCGCTTATTTAATTATCTTCGAATTTTGTAGTGAATGTTACTATATTAAGAAAACGTTGCCCGACACTGTGATTTTATCTATATTTTGGGTGCGTGTGTGAATATGGATTTAAAAAGCGAAGCCACCTAATGTAATATGATAATATGTATGTATATATGATATTTAATAAGTGATTCATTCAATATTGTGTCGGGATATATAGAGTCAGTACTAAACTTACCAATTTATATCGTCGTAAACAACGTTAGTGCGGGCTTGAATTTAACGGCGGCGCAAATGCGACGGTAATTTACTGAAGATAAGAACATATCGTAGTAAAGTCTCATTGCATAATAAGCTTATAAATAAGCAGACTTACATACTAACAGTCACGCCTTTTCCCATATAACCACGTCGCCGCCATTTTGGTACGAGTCAAAAAATTATTCATACTCCCCACTGCGTTCCAACGAACAGTACAGTGACAGCATTGCATAGTATCTTGTCATTGTGCACGAATAGGGGCTGTCCGTACAATAACTTACCCCTTAGGAGGTGATTTTTCAAAAATCCTTTCTAACTTTTCACATTCGTTATATAAAAAACTCTTGTGCAAAATTTCGTGCTTTTGAATCTACCAGTGTACGTTGCGCGTCGTCTGTCAGACAGTCAGTGTTCAAGTTATATTAAGTAGTATAGTAGCAATATTTTACAGTTAATCATAAGAAACGGTAAAATTTAATGGTATATTTAAACGGAAGCTAAAGCTATAAATTTACCACTCTATAATAATATTAATGAAGATATATATTTTATGATTAAAATAGATGTTTATGCCGTAGAGCCGCCAGCGCAGACTCTACCAAACATTGCTACGAGTATTTATGGCGCACTAAACTACGTTAGTACGAGAACGAATTTAGCAATCGCTTAATAAGCCTTCTGTTTACGAGTTTCTGAAGCTTCTTACGTCAATAAGAAAGACTTTACTTTCAAGTAATTCTGGTTATCAAGACATATGAAATTAAGAAACGAAGGACATCGTATATATTAATACATTATGAACTCAAATCCCTTTATACCAAATCTACGCAGTTTTGCTATCATTATGCAGCGTTTAATTGAAATAGGCCACTAATGATTAATATTCATATATATATATATATACATTGTTTAATCCGTCTTAATGTAGTACTATAGGTACTACATATAGTACTACATAGACGGCCCTGCGAGTAATTGCCCTAAAGCAGTAGTGTGCAAACATTACTGTGTTTCAGTCTGAAGGGTGCTGAGAGGTAGTGTAATTATTGAGAATATGCGATGAGAAACGACGGTTAAGATGTACCAACTAAAAAAAGTCAAAACAAAAAAAAAATTAAACGTTTTTAAAAACAACCTTTTGTTCAAGCCATATACTAAAACGAATATAATAAGTTTAGGTTATTATTAAGGTTATGCAAAGCCAAACGCTAAGTACATATTTACTTAAGTAGACATACCTACCGTACATACCATATAATTTCATATTAGTAGATCGTAATAAAAATAAACGTAAGTACGTTATCTTTATAGCTGAAAATGAATAAATAACTTATGTTGAATAATTTGTTATCAAAACGCTTGTTGCGCGAAATGTTATAAAAGTTGGAACCAATGTATGTCATTGAAGAGTCATTGATAATAAGAAATTACTTGAACCGAAGTATGAATTTTCTTTATAAAAGGTTTATTTATTTATTGGTAGCTTGGAGAAGATAAAATAGATGTAAAACTAGAGGGTTAAAAGCTGTGTAACAGTGATGTCCTTCAGTCGCACCGTATTTTTTTAACGACGCAATTACAAATGCATGAAGCTCTACAAGACACGGTAAATAGAAAATACGACACCCGTAACCCTTTAAATGAAAGTCACGATTGATTATGACCCCCTCCCCCTACATGAGAGAAACAACTAAGAAACGATCTACACACACAGAAAAAAAAAGTTTTATTTTCTGTTAATTTTGTATTTTATATTAAAGGCTAATTTTCTAGTTTTGAAAAATGAGTTTACTTGATATAAATTCTGCTAGCTCTTCATACCAGATACTAGTTAATTATTTTTGTTCAATCCTATAAAAGAAAAATATTTTTAAGCAGACTCCTCGTACGACAACGAAATTAAAATTGTATCAAATGTGTGTTATGAAAGAATTTATATTCAAAGAAGTTAGCTAACGTTGTACCAATTGTACACAAGAAATAAAACACCTACATGTCGTATGATGTAGAAATAATACTAACGAAAAGGAAACATTAGTTACTAATTAACTTCGCCGTTCTGCTCTACAAATTTTCCTTAGAAATGTGTGGCACTCGAACAACGTACGTAATAATTGTATGGAATCTGCTTCCGTTTATTAATTTTGAGAGGTTTTTAAATTTCAATAATGTAAAAAAAACTGTCTTATTGTTTGATACTATTTTAAAGACAGACAGGGCGAAACATTATATTTTTTTTAGTTTTATTTCACCTCCTGGAATGTGGAAAATCGACACGTATACTTGCAACTAGCCATTTTAGGTGGAAAGTAAGTGCGTGTAGTTTATAGTGTTGAAAATTAGAAAAGTACAATATTTGAGACTTCCGTACAAAATACTACTAGCTACTAGCGCGATCTAATTCAATAAAGAAATATGTCAATTATGATGTTTCAAGTTAACAGTACAGCAATCTAGTAAGAGCAAAGGGTAACATGGTTCATGATGAAGAAAGAGAGATAAAATCCAACTACAAAAGTAGTTAGAAAAAATATTGTCTATTGGAGTACCACCGCGTGTAGAACCAAGCATTTTGACGGCGTGTTAAATATAATATAACCATGCCAACATACAGCTTTCTAGTACTAAGAGTCTCTGAGCTAAGCCGCGGATGGACGGACAGACAGACATGGAGAAACAATAAAAGTTCCCATAGGGTTGTTGCTATGGAACCCAAAAAAAACTTGAAATCTTCATCAAGGGACGACGGTACTTTAAAATACGTACTCCTAATTCTTTATCAGTGACAAGACCTGTCATGCACAGACGCTGTCATTTCTTCTGTAGTGCTGCGAAATATCTGCATTGGGCTTACAGAAAAAAAGGCGGCAAAAGCCTTCATGCATAGAAACTTTATTCTTTGAATCCTCTATCCTCGTATTTCTATCAAACAACTGGACAGACGAATTCCAGGGGTACATAGTTGAAGTGTCCCAAATGCGAACAAAGCCATCTGCATAGACATAGACAGACTTTTTTCGACATACACAACACAAATATCACACAGAAAACGAAAATAAAATAAGGAAAAAATATAAATACAAAAAAAACAAAAATGTATGTGTAAAACACTGGATACAAAAGTGACGCTGTATTGTGAGAAGTCAAAATGGACTCCATTTAGCAAAGGACGCTGCGAATAGCCCGCAGCACTAGTCTTCAGGGGAGTCACTACTTCAATGCACGTACCTATGTGTCTGCGGGTAGCAAATACAAGCTTCATAGTATGTTATAGTTATGCACACAGCTAATGTATAGAGTTATTTACCAGCGTTTGTCTTTCCAAACGAAATATATAAAAAAAATATAAAGATGAGATCTTCAAGGCGAGTGTGAAAAGGCGTCTTCTAGGCTAATATGCTCATCGTAAATTATCGTAATGCTCCAACACGTGAGTATCTCACAAGAAGTGAGGATCTGCCGCAATTGCTAATTTTGGTTGGCGGAATAGCGACTGGATAATATACTGTATATTTTTTAAAATAAAACACTGCATACTTTTGGATTGGGACAAAGTATGCTTTATTTAAAATCAAAGCTTTGTGTGAACATTTTAAAATACTTAAATTAAAATCTTAAGAAGTGTTTTTTTATTACATGTGAAAGATACGATGTAGGAGGTAATCTCCGAAACTACTCATCCGAGTTCAAAAATTCTATCACCAATGTTTAGAATGGACCTTCATGGTGGAGGAAGACGTTATTTTATCCCGTTGAAATGAAAGAACTATTCGTGGATTTTACCAATTTTGCAACGTAAGTCGACCAAAAAACGGTCTAGCGAAAGGGTTTCTTAAGAACGCTGACTAAGTTGCTTAAGAAGGCTTGTAAAAAATCCGCGACATAACTATATGTTAATAAATTCACAAATTGATTTTTTTTTATTGTATAAAGTGACGAAACGAGCAAAACCTTCACCTGATGGTAAGTGCAACGTCCGCCCACAACAAATGCTGAGTCACCCAGAATATTTCTGTGTGATACCACACTGCGCCCGTCACCTTGAGACATCAGTTCTTAAGTCTTCAATGCCCAGTGATTACGCTAGCTCATAGTGCCCTTCAAACCGACATTGCTGACAATAGCGTGTCTCATATTCCAGTAAAATGTTTCAATTCTTAGCAAGTTTCTACAGTAAATCTTTTCATTATTATAAATAACTAGCTGGGCCCCGCGGTTTCGTCCGCGTAAAATAAGCCGACCATATGATTGAGCCGTACGTTCGGCCCTTCTCGGTAATGTTTGATTCTCAGAATGCGGCTCCTTAAGACCGTAGTAAGAACTTTTATAACCTTATATAACCTTCCTTAATAAAAGACTTTATTATAGCAGTTAGATTAAACACAAACATATATTAGAAGTATAGTATTGTGAGCACCTAAGCCTAATGTATGTAAAGTATCTAAGAAAACAGTATACTCTGGTGGTGGTTAGAATACCTGACCTCTATGCTGCGGGTTCTGTGATCGAATCCCCGTAAGCGTAATCCATTGTAAGCATAGTAGTTAGACGACCGCGTAGCCTAGTGGACGGAGCTCTTGACTACTACGCCCATCACGGGTCCCGGATTCGAATTAGTGCAAAAGTTCGTGCGACTTGTTGGTTTTTGGGTCTGGTTGTATTATGCTTGTCCAAGTGTATCTGAAACTGAACTGGTCAATGAAATGAAACCAGGATATGAGCAGCAGCATCTTCCTGGAACATCTTATAAAAAAACTGAGGTTGCCAACCCGCCTGCCAAGCGTGGCAACTGTGGCAACCCCCCCTCCCATCTATGGGGAGGCCTATGTTCAGCGGTAGACTTGTGACAGTCGGAAATGACGATACTTCCAGTGACGCGGATAATTATGTTGAATTGAGACGTTATAGTAAATAAAAAGTATGTAACAGTTTGTTAAAATTTACGTTACAATAGATGTTAGATTTAAACTATGTATAACTTAGGACCAGACATTAGTTCGGCAAACATAGCGAAATGGGTTTTTTTCATTGCCATGGTTGCCACGTTTGCTAAGTGAGTTGTGAACTGCAGAAGATATTCAGACTTAGCTAAGGATAAGGTTGTGTTTTTATTGTCTTATTTTGTTTTGATGGATTATTTTTCTTTTTTTTAACTTTCCCCATACTGATGTTTCCTGTATCATGGGTGTGTTTTACTGACATAAATTCCACATGCACAAATACCCAGATTCGGAACAACTATTTGTAGGTCATAAAAATACATGTAACAGACCGGGATCGGACCCGCAACCTGTGGCGCAGAAGCCAAACGCTCAGCCACTGCGCCGACCGAGCCGACATACTCGTACAACCATTATATAAATATTATTAATATTAATGTCATTTATATAAATTCCTAATATTTTGAAAAATAGAACAATACATCAGAAACTTCCTTTCGAATTACAATTCCGTATCCAAATTTCTAAAATAAAAAATTAAACCGACTTTAAAAAAAACACAAAAGTATAATTTCATTTCAATTTATCATAGTCCACTGTTGAACATAGGCGTCCCCCACAGATTGCCCCAAAAGTTTATAGATCTCTTTTTGGGGAGTTTCGCCATAATTGCTACGCTTGGCCGACGGGTTGGCAACCGCAGTTTGTATTTACAGATATTCCAGGAAAATGCTGCAGCCCATCTCGTGGTTTTTGTTTTCCCACTGTCGACTTTGATCTACTTGGGTGGCAGATTCTCTTAAGCCCCCACACGGCAAAAGTATCATTTGTTAAGTTAACACATACAAAAATTTAATTGTTACTGTGGTTGGGAGAAGCTGGCTACGTTGTACATATCACGTTGAGGTCGCCAGTTTGGCAGATGAAATTGCCAAGGAAAAGAGTAGTAGTAGTAGAGTGAGCTACCCGTCAGATGAGGTGGTCCGATCTGGGGAGGATGTCTCCTCCTACCAGTAATCTCTAGATGATGTATATATAGGTTCGCATCTCAGAAACTTTTATATCGTGATGTTGGACATATTTCTTGAGCTTCTCATGTGGCGAATTAGATGTCGCTTCAGTATCATCAAAAAATGCATGATTCTGTTTAGAATCTCGTGGTAGGTAAGTTACTGCAATTGGAACAGTTTCTTGTGTGGCTCGCGCTTGAAATGTGCCTAAAAGATTGTCATAATAGCCACAATAGCTACCACAATCAACGCATTCGTGCTGTTTGTCGTAAGGGATTTCGTTGAGTGCCTTCGTAATCCAAGTCCAGTCAAGTCCATCACGTACTTGACCATAGTTCTACTATCTTGTGATATGATTGTCATAAACCTTATACCTTAATCACTATACATTAGAGCTATACTGAACCCAACGTACAAAAGAATCAATAATAAAATCGGTTCATACACAAAGAAGTTATGCCCGAACATACTTAAAAAAATAAATGTAAACTATTTATATATATGTATTGAGATTTTTTTAGAAGTCGCCACGTCTGCTCGCGACAATTTTATCCCTAACTCATAATAGTTAAGGAGTGCTGTGGCTTACATCATCAGCTTAGCAGTATGGAATGAAACTTCCAGATGCAAACATCTGAACAAGTTATGAAAACATAACAAACACACTGTATGCGCCTATAATTTTTGAGGATTTCCCTCGATTTCCTTGAGATTCCATCATCAGATCCTGACTTGGTCCATACAAAAAACATACAAAAAAATACATACAAATGAACATAGAACCTCCTTTTTTTCTAGTCGGTTAAAAAAATCCTAAATTACCATTTGAATTTGGAATATCTCCGAATAAGAAAGAATTATGGCCCAAGTTTTCGGTACACAGCAAACGAGAAAAAGAAAAGTTAATTTTTGTTGGTGTCCTAAAGTTAGACGTATAATGAAACTTTTCACCCGTCACTTTTGGTATACTTGTATTTTCGGAAATACAAGTCGACTTATTTACCTATTTATATTGAATATTGAATATTAAAAAACGCAATCTCCTTTAAACCGACTTGAAAAAAGATTTTTATTAGAAAGGGTATATCTAAAAGGTTGTCCCATACAATTTTGGTCACGTTGTAATGATAAAATGGAACTCTGTTTGGAGCTACTGCGTTTTTTGATTAAATCATTATTAAACATATTTTTAGCTGCTAATGTAGATAATGTTACATAGGCTTTCATTTTAATAGACTAAGGATCTTCATTCCCTTAACTAGTGCCATGGACTTCTTTAGTTTCGCTTCAACAATCACAAGTTACACAGTTTGAATATATATATTTTTTTTTATATTATTTGCATTGTTGATTTTCTATAATTATTTAATCAAGAAATCGACTTCCACATACAGTAGACTCAAACGTGGTCACGCGAATTTAAGAGTTTAATAATTTTCTTATTGCACCGTAGGGGTGGACACATATGGGTTTCTAATAAAATACAGGCTTAACAACAAAGGAGTTATGCCCGTATATGATGATGATGATGATCTTTCCGACCGTTTTCGGCCATGGCGACCACTTCGACTCCTAATCGGTCGGGCGCTGGTGTACCCGAAGATGGCTTATGTAGCCAATCTTCGCAGCGAACTCTCGCGCACAATGAGGGCACGTGAGTACGCCGCTTACATAATTGAATTTTATGGCCGCGGGTGGACGGGCCTTTAGCTCATCGCGCTTAGCGTCGAGGTCAGCTATACGCTGCTCCTCGAACTCGCGAACTTGCCTCTTCACAATACCACGCCATACTGGGCGCTGTGCTGCCAAACCTTCCCATTGAGAGGGCTCAATGTTGCATCTTCTCATGTGTCTTTTCTGAACATCTTTGTACCGGAGGAGTTGTCCGCCATGTTTTCGCTTACCCTCCTCTAGTTCAGAATAGAAGATGCGCTTTGCCACTCTTTCCTCCGCCATACGTGATACGTGACCGCACCACCGAAGTTGCCGACGCATTAAGTAGGCTTCAATGCCACCGACATTGGCTCGTCGCAAAACTTCGGTATTTCGCACTCGGTCGGACCATCTGATCTTCATGATGGTACGAAGGCATTTAAGGTGGAAGCGATCCAAAGTGCGAATGTGGTGGCGATACACACACCACGTCTCGGAGGAGTACAAGAGGTTTGGCAGCACAGTCGCCATGTAAACAGAGATTTTAGTGGCCAGCTTTAGGTCGTGTGAGCAGAAAACCTTGGAACGCAGCTTTCCAAATGCTGCAGCTGCAGCACTGATCCTGCTGTTTACTTCAGCATCAAGGTCACACTTGGATGTTATAGTGCTCCCCAGATAACGGAAGTTATCGACCTGTTTCAGCAAATCCTCACCAAGCTTAATGACCAGTGTCTCACGACCATGTATGTCTAAAGACATCACCTCAGTCTTTTTGACACTAATCTTCAGGCCGAACTTGCAGCATGCTTGGTGTAAGCCAGACATCAGCTGTTGCAGGCCATCTGGGGAATCCGCTAAAAAGCACAAGTCATCAGCGTACATGATCTCTGTGATCAATGAGTACGAGACTTTAGTGCGCGCCTTAAGTCTGGCCAAGTTAAAAAGACTGCCCTCAGTGCGGAAGCGGATGCGGACTCCTTCTGAAACAGTTTGCAGGACTTCTTTGACTACTACCGCAAAATACAAGGCGAACAGTGTGGGCGCTAGGACACACCCTTGTTTAACCCCACAGGTAACGGGGAAAAAATGTGACTGTTCACCATCTACAGAGACGCAGCACTGCATGTCGTCATGCAGGAGTCTCAGAAGTCCTACAAACTTTTCAGTGCACCCTAGCTTTCCTAGCACCATCCAGAGAGCTTCACGAGGCACACTGTCGAATGCTTTCTCCAAGTCAACAAAGCAGAGATACAGCTGACGACCCTGTTCTCTACTCTTTTCTTGTAGTTGACGCACAGAGAAAATAGCTTCGCAGGTACCTCGGTCAGGTCGGAAGCCAAACTGGGTTTCGGGCAAGATCTTTTCGGATATATCCTTCAGGCGGTTTAAAAGAACTCTTGCGAAGGCCTTTCCAGGGGCTGTCAGAAGTGAAATACTACGGTAGGAGTTACAGTCGGAACGGTCACCCTTGTTCTTGTAGAGGGCACTTATGCGAGATACTTTAAAATCATGTGGGACTCGCTCCTCCTCCCACATGCGAACAAAGAGTTTCCACACCAACGTGTGCAGCTCCTCACCGCCGTACTTAAGCAGCTCTCCCGGTATAAGGTCAATGCCAACCGCCCGCTTATTTTGTTGCTGTCTGATGGCAGAGACAACCTCGTCACGCGACAGAGGCTCATCCAGCTCGGTGACTAGAGGGAGTTGAGGCATTAAACTGATATTATGTAGATCAGCTGATCGATCTACGTTGAGCAAGGTATTAAAATGTTCAGCCCAGCGTCTTAGTACATCGCCCTTGCTTGTCAACAAGTGCCTACCGTCTAAAGACCTCAGAGGCACTTTTGCTCGGTAGGACGTACTAATCAGCTTACGTACCTCGCAGTAAAACTCCCCAAGCTGGTTTGTGTCAGCAAGCCACTGAATGTGACAGGCCTTGTCTTGCCACCACCTGTCTTTAATTTGTCGAGACAGCTTGCGCAATTCAAGGTCACTCTTTTTGACCACTGCAACGCTTCCGCCGCGTCTAGTATGCTGTCGTAAGAGGACTCGATGTTTGTCGAAGGCTGCTTTGAGAGCTTCGTCATTCTCATCGAACCAGTCTTCATTACGCCGGTTTTTAGTACCTAAAGCAATTGAAGCAGCTTCTACGATATCAGAAGACAACGCTCCCCATGCAGCACCGACATCATCTATCTCTTTAACTAGCGACAGCTTCCCAGACAAGGCGTCAGCATATTTCTCCGTAACCTCGTGATTGTTCAGCCTATCCACGTTAAAAGACGCAGGCCTTTTAAAACGAGATCTACGTGGTCGACGGAGGCGGAGTTGCAGTTTGGTGACAATAAGTCGGTGGTCAGTCCAACAATGCGCACCTCGCATGACGCGGGTGATTTGGACTTGACTGATATCTCCTTGCCGTACGACAGCATAGTCGATCAGATGCCAGTGTTTGGATCTTGGGTGCATCCACGTTGTCTTGTGCTTGGCGGCAAGTCTGAACATAGTATTAGTTATCGCAAGATCGTATTAAGCACAAAGACTGAGTAGCAACTGACCATTACTGTTCATGTTGCCAACTCCGTGTTTACCCAGAACTCCAGGCCACGCCTCGTAGTCCCGACCAACTCTGGCATTGAAGTCGCCTAGCAATAAAACCTGCTCTCTGGCATTCATGCTGTCAAGGCATTGAGATAGTTTCTCATAAAATTTATCCTTGATGTCATCAGACTTGTCCAGCGTTGGAGCGTAGACACTGATGATATTAAGGAAATTATCAGTATCCAGGTGAAGGCGCAGTGTGGTCACGCGGTCCGAGATGTGTATAGGGTACTCCTCAAGTCGCTTTACTAAGTTGTTCTTGATGGCAAATCCTACACCTGAACGTCTATGTTCGGAGGAAGCGGTACCTTTCCAAAAGAAAGTGTAGCCGCCTCCATCTTCCACCAGCTCTCCTTCATCAGCAAGATGGGTTTCGCTGAGCGCAGCCACATCTACGTCATAGCGACGAAGTTCACGAGCTACTATGGCGGTTTTACGTTCAGGGCAGTCGTTGCCATCACGATCAATAAGCGTTCTCACGTTCCACGCGCCAAATGTCATGACAGGTGTTTTCATGATATTATTTTTAATGTTGCGTCGACCACGAATTAGGGTGATGCGATGGCAGCCGCGGTTACTACCACCTTTCAAGTAGGGACGAGCATTTTTTTGGGGCACCTTTTCTAGCCCCCTCCCTGGCTGAGCAGGGAAAGCAGTGCCTCCCTAAATAGGGCTGCTTTGTCATCCCAGGTGCTGCCGAATCCACACTGTCGCCCCAAATTTGCAGTGCGAAAGCGACCACGGTGTGTAGTCACACCCCCAGGACCGCCCATGTGCAGGAATCAGACAAAGCCTAGCTTGCACCAAGCCAGACCTCTCTACTTCATCCCATCGCCACAGGACTTTGCGTAATCGGAGTCCATCAAACGGAAGCAGTCAGATGCGCAGGATATATTAAGGTGCGCAAGCGTTCGCGCACACGCAGGCGCACACACTCGTCCTCCCTCTTCTCGATTCAGTGGAACGGAGAACCGTTACGACTGGAGGAGAGGTCAGATGATGTGTCTGGCCGACGTTAACTCTTGCCCTCTAACGCCGCCCTTGGCCATCCACATTGCCTTGCTGAATCGCCGAGTCCGCCAAGCCCTTTGCATATCTGCGGTGGGTTGCCATCCTCGCCGAATCAGACTTCATGCACTTTGCAGGAGGGATCCGCATAAAAAACTTGTCCACCAAAAGTGGCAAGCCCCTCGTCCAGGTTTAGTCCGTGAGCCGACACGGTTTACCGGGGTGTGGCCGCTGCGCGCATCACAGCTACTTGGAGCCACTGGAGAGAGTTTATGGGCTAATAACGAATTTAACACATCTCTGCCACTTCTGTAGAAGTCGGCTGGCAGAAATAGGCGCTATTACCCCACTACACCCCAACGCCCGTATATATGTAATATATGAGAAACATAAAAAAGTATACAGACGAATTGAGAACCTCCTCCTTTTTGAAGTTGGTTAAAATGCAATATAGTTAGTACGTCTATCCATAACCACCTGACACGTGAATTTACGAGTATGTATTAATATTTATTCAAACTTACTATAACTATGTGCGGTTTAAGGATAAAGAAAATGCAGAATATTTAATATAATGGAATAAAATTGGTGGTGGGGACTCCGTCTAGGTAGGTTACCACCCCAGGGCCAGTTATTCTGCCGTGAAGATGTAGTGTGCAAACATTACTGTGTTTCGGTTTGAAGAGCACTGTGAGCTAGTGTAATCACTGGGCATATGATGTGCAGTGTGGTGTCACACAGAAATATTCTGAGTGACACAGCATTTGCTAAAACTTGTGTAAGAACGTCCAAACAATAAATAGAGAAAATAATGTTATAATCTTTTAGTTCATATATTACAAAAAGTTATATATATTTGAAAATAATTGATATTTTATATTAAAAAGGATAGAACCACGAAGGGCGAATTTCATCGTTGAAAATAAACGATCAGTTCTCAAACGAAATTTAAGCGTTTAACTGAGCTTAATGTTATAATTTGTATTTCATCAATATCAAATGAACGCAGTTAAAGCTAAACGCGGTAATAAAATTTTCTGACCGCCCAATTTTCGACGTTTCAGAAAACTGTCATTGTCAATTGCACAACTACGTAAAGCTAAAATTTTTTTTGTTTATATACCTATGTAACCTATGCATAAAAACAGGCTGTTTGATGTCGCAAAATACGAAATACATCGAGTTTTTGTTTTAGTTTGTTACGATATTTCATGTAAACTTGGTTTTCCTAAACGTTTACTTATTGAGTAAGCGCGAGTTATTGAAATCGGTTAGACGAAAACCGAGATCAAATTATACATTTGAACTCAGTTAAGTAAAACGTGGTTTTATTAAACTTGGTTTTCAAAGAAATCGGTGAAATCTGGTCCAAGACGCCTGGAAATATGCGTTTTGATTGTGAGTAAAGACCGGCGATTGACATCTCAGTTTATTTAAAACCTTATATTTTCGTATCCGGATTACTTTGTTGTAAAACATCGTGTAATGTCTTCAACTTTGAATGTGTTTATATCCAATTGGCCGACGATCACTACGACTACGATGTTTTTGCAAACATACAAATTGTTAATATTTGGGTCTGGTTGTATTGTGATTGACCCCCTATCTCTAGCACAGCATCGCAGTTTACCTCCGGGTAGGTTAGACTCGCCTTAAGTGATCTACGTCTGCGTGTACACTTGTGATACTATAATTTCTCTTGAGTAGTTCATAGCTTTTTTTATAGAAGTCAGGGCAAACGACCAAGCGCGTTTACTGCTAAAAAACACCCTTGGTCGTATGTCCTCGCTTTGAGAATTCTCCCCTTGTTGCCTCGGCTTATTTCGGAATCATGGGCGTTGAAATATCGAGTGACGTTCAGTTCGGTGGTCAACTGGCCTTCCAGGATTTTCACAGGGAATATCAAATTGCGCTCCAAACAGCTCGACGTGCTTAGTAGAGCGGGACAGTATTTCACGCCGGCCTATCGCTTACAACTTTATAAGGCGCAAGTTGGGCCACACATGGAGTGCTGTTGTCATCTCTGGGCGTCACGAGACGTCGCGTCTTTTTGCATTTTTATCGTGTCTATCATGAGATGTGTTCCGTGGAGTTTAGAAGTTTGACAATTATTTATATATCTGCTAACTCCAAAATTTTTACTTCTCTACCCAAAGGATTCTCTTCGTGGCTTATTAGAAATGGAATATGGTCTGGATGTAATGTAATCTCCTTGTCTTTCAAAAGCAATAAACTCCCTCTAGCCTTATTGCTTAGACTTTCAAATGAATTACATTAAGGTGAAAAGAACGAACATTTTTGTTCGTTCGGAGGGATATTTACGGTGCTGTAATATATTTTGCGCAATCAACGACTTTGTCGGTAGATGGTGTTGTGAACGTGAAATTTAAAGAATATTTTTACTAATATGTTTACGACCTCATGGCCTAGTTGTCAGACTACCAGACTTCTACGTCCTGAGTTCAAATACCTGACGGCGCCAACATTTGTACAATAACAGAAATTGTTGGTTTTCGGGTTTGATTCTGTTGTAATTGTCTGCGTGTCTCTGATACGACATCTGGGGCTACCCCCGATCTTATCGCATCGGGATCTTTTACCAAAAAAGTGACTTGACGAGCAAATCGTTGACCTGTTGGTACGAGTAAGTGCAAGGTCTTTTCTGTCCATAACATATCTGTGTCACCCAAAACATTTCTATATGGCACCACACTGCGCTAATCACCTTGAGATATCAGTTCTTTAGTCTTAGTGTATGCCCAGTAATAACGCACCCTGTGCCCTTCAGATCAAAACACACGGTGTTTGCACACAACTGCTTGACGGCAGTATCACTAGCACTGCGGTGCTAGCTACCTAGACGGATTCCGGCATAGGAATCCTACCACCACTAAATAATCCCAAAAATATATAATAATAATTATAGTTTCAAATATATTTTTATTACAACTTATCTAATATTTCGTTAACCTCCAGAATAATTATTTTATCCTTATCTTCCAGTTATCAAAAATAGATATTGGCGCAAAATTGTCCTTTATTTCCTTTATTCAACGGAGCAAAAAAGGAGGAGAAAATGAGTCACTTGCAGCAGTATGACAGCAATCCATATAGGACAATTCTGTCTAGCGTTTGCCCCAGCCTTATAGTGCCAGGGTCCGTTTTCCAACATTTTTGTTCCAGTTCGCACGATCGTTTGCATTCATGGGTGTAAGTCCACTGTGTCTCACATCAGCCTTCACGATATCTAGACAACGCCGCTATTGTCGGCCACAAGGTTTAGTTCTTAATACTTTTAGGTCTTAACAGAAATCCCCAACGTAATCTGCTGATCTACGAGCAACATAGCTGCCACTGCTAGCGATTCTCCTGGAGCTTATCCTATTCGTTATGAATACGGTCCGTACGTGTAACGGAGCACATCCAGCGCAACATTTTTATCTCAGGTACGCACAGCACTCGGACATATCTTTGTAGTAAAGGCGGCCTCGTTACCGGAAAGAAGTAAAAGGTCGAATATGATTTTATACGTTTCGTTTCAATTATAATATTTATTTGGTTATCCCAAAAGTAACAGTCTATAAATGTCCCACAGCTGAGTACAGGCCTACTCTCATTTCTGAGAGGGTTTTGGAGCTGGGAAGAATCCGCCACGCTGCTCCAATGCGGGTTGTCGGAATTCACATGTTTTGAAATATTTTTTTATTTTGTCAGAATTACAGGTTTCTTCGCGATTTTCAATTTTTCAACATTCGAACAATCGGACAATCGAACCCAGTTCACTCGTGTACTATGTATGTACTATGTAAATTTAAAGCAAGCGCCTAGCCACTGAGTTGCCACGGCTCTGGTCTAGTTACCCTACGCAAATACAATTAATATTTACATCACGAGCTACATCAATTTTATTAAATTATATTTTGTATTGCTATTGTATTGCTTGCAAAAATTATAAAAAGAATAACATTCGAACTTAGAAGTCGCTGTAAAAAATTCAAATCGTTCCTTAAAAAGTTAAATACAATGAAGAAATTAATTTATATATTCAAAGATAACTGAAGCTTTTATATTTAAGAAACTTTTATCATCATCATCAACCAGTAAACAGTTCCTCTAGAATCAGGCATTACCCAAGTTGATAGGATTGGCCACGCTAAGTAAGCCAATTGGCGAACGCACTACCAGACCGGTGAAAGAAATCAGCGTAATATATGTTAGACGTACCTGAGATGGTTGTTTCACCAGCTATTAGAAGTCACGAGATTTGTCATGGCATATCCCTAATCCGACTTTTACAAGCACAGCAAACAGTTAAAAGCTATTACATTATTCAATAAAATATTTTACCTTCACTTCGTGATAAAGAATAATGATAATCGAAGGAGAGACTAGAATCGAATCATTTAAAGAATTTGTAATAAACAACCCTGCCTTTTAAATAAATATTTATTTAAACGTTCAAATATTGAATTACATTTGATGCTGAAGTAATTTCTCAGCAAACTTAATATAAATATTGGTGAGCCAAGGCTAAAATTAATTACCGAAAACAAACCGCTCAAGTTAAACTAAGAGATATTTCAAAGCTTATGTAAGCATATTGTATAATTATTACCCACAATACCTAACAATTAAGCTTTAACATCCAGAAATATTTTTTTATAACGGAAGTAAGTGATAAGATTAGCTAGGTTTCCTATACAGGAATCCGTCCAGGGCCAGTTATTCTGCCGTGAAGCAGTAGTGTGCAAACATTACTGTGTTTCGGTTTGAAGGGCACTGTGTGCTAGCGTAATCACTGGGCATATGAGACTGAAGATCTTATGTCTCAGATGCGCACGGTGTGGTGTCACACAGTAATTTTCTGGGTGCGTTTATTAGATAAAATGACGATACGATCAAAACGTTCACCTATAACTACGTGATTATAAAATAAACATGTGAGCAAAACGTTCAATTTAGTATTTTCGGTTAGATAGATTTAGGCCGGTCGTTCCAAGAATTATATATAGCAAATTATTATACATATATAAGTTTTCTAAATGTTTCCTAAACATAAAAAAAACTATTAAGAAAGATTAAAGTACCTGCCTCACTGTCTACGCAAGATAAGTAACACTTAAACGAGTTTGTAAGTTGTATTTCTAGAAGAAAATGCTTGACTTTACGGCTTTCGATGAGCTAAAGTTTTCTAATTTCGTATGTTTTTCAACTTTGTTGTTACATTGTTTGTTACTATAAATATGTTAGATGCACAGCTTACTGATTACTATAGTATAATGTTACGACAAACCCTATGCTACGATACGGTGTAACATTTAAGGGTAATTCTAGCGAAAATAAAAAACGTTATTTAAGGCGTACCGGTCCATGTTTCAGCTTAAAACTACAGAAAGAGCCGTATATTAAACAGTAAAGTAAGCCCTTGGATCCAGGAAGAGTCGGCCATTCTGCTCCAATGCGAGTTGCAGGACATCACATGTCTTAAGCACGTGGTAAATCAGCACTTTAAACTGTAGAATAATTTCTAAATAAAAATATTATTATTATTAGATGAATATTTTAGTAACGGCAACTTAGTTATTTTTATTAAGACAACTTCAATGATACAAAAAATAACTCGAAGTGACTTTAAAGACAGATATTAATTGAACGAATTAAAAAGTTCACTCCAGCGAAAACTTTAATCGTCTTTATTTGTCTGGTGGTAGGATTCCTATGCAGGAATCCGTCTAGGTAGGTACCACCCCAGAGTCAGTTATTCTGCCGTGAAGCAGTAGTGTGCAAGCATTACTGTGCTTCGGTTTGAAGAGCACTGTGAGCTAGCGTAATCACTGGACATTTGAGACTTAAGAACAGATGTCTCAGGGTGACGGGCGCAGTGTGTTGTCACACAGAAATATTATGGGTGACACAGCACTTGTTGTGGGCGGACGTTGCACTTAACATCAGGTGAACGTTTTGCTCGTTTCGTCACCTTTAACAATAAAAAAAAACCGGTTGTTCTTACTTTTATTTATCAAGTGTTTTTTAAATCTATATGAATTAATATTCTTTGTATTCTTTATATAAACAACCATATAACTAATTAAAAATTTACACATTGAAATATTTATTTATAGATATCTATAAACATCACTTAATTTAAGAAACATAATAAGTATGTCGAAATAGTGAAATTAAATTATTTATAACATTAAATTAATAGTTATATAAACAGTTATCAAAAAAAAATTAAGCGTGAATAACTTGCGTAGAATAACGACGGTTCGACGAATAATGTAGAGACAGATGATATTCAGAAAACTAGGTGAAGCGTTTGGCAAATTTTGCAGCGACTGCCGAACGCAAAGTGCAATACCACCAATGGAATATAAATTTGTAGAAAACTATATAATAAATACGGATATAAGTTATACTTTAGGTCTTTTTTAAGTAATGCTGACAGTCTGCGTAAGAAAATCTACTGCCCAGTCTCATCCCGAGGTATTCGTAAGTCGATTAAGAGATATGCTTAGAAAATGTCATTACTGTAGTGTAGCCAATGCGACACATTTATGTACTTGTATTTAATGACAGAGTATTGTTAAAGACATCAAACAAACAACATCATCTCTTCTCCATTACCGCCTCCATTACGTTACTTTCGACGGATGGCACATCAGATGGGCCATCAAGCATATTAGATTGATGAACTGACGTCTCAGGGTAGCGTGCGCAGTGTCAGCATTTGTTATGGACAAACGTTGCACTTCCCAACAGATGAAAGATTTCCTCGTCTCGTAACATTCTTCCATAAAAAAACAAAGGCCGATGCGTTCTGCAGCGTCTGAAGTGCAAGGGTTCTGATAACGCGATCGCTAAGCCTACACGGTGTAGTATTTACAGCAAATTCCAACAGTGACGTCCAACAGTGGACTATTAACAGTTACATTATACTAGCGACCCGCCCCGGCTTCGCACGGGTGCGATTTACTAATGAAGAAAATGAGAAGTGCGCTTAGCAAAAAATAATAATTATGTTTATTTTATAACATTTCTCTTTCACCAGAACTGTCAAATTTAACGACACTTTTAAATGAGATTTTAATACAGAAAAACATCCAAATGTCTGACATTTCTGGTGAATTTTCAAAAAACTTCAAACCTTCTCCTGACAATTAGAAAGAAAGAAAGAAAGAAAGAAAAACTTTATTCAATACTACAACACAACATACATTAAAAGTTCAAAAGTTAAATAAACAATTAGATATGACGTATTATAATTATAAACGTACGTTGGGCTGTAGCAACGAAAAGGCTGTCGACTCAGCATAATGCTATGGCAATGTTGCCACAGCGCTGTTATTCTGTCGGTGCCTCAGGTTTACCGGAGCAGTTACCGGACATATTATTAACGAAGAAGTATATTTTAAAAAAAGAAAAAAACATGCATACATGTATATACAAACACACATATTTGTATTATATAAATAAAATAAAATAGAATAAAAAAAATGCATGCGCAAAATTACAAAAAAAAGGTAATGCCGTTCTCTAGTGATGATCTTTCATACATGCGTCAATTGATTTTTATTTATGTATAAGACATAAGATATAAGAAGATAGAAGAAGAAGAAGATAGAAGATTAATAGAATTACTATAGCGAAGCAAGAAGCAACAAGCTAGAGAAGCTAAGTATTATGTACGTTTAAATTAAGGTTATTTCGTTTTTTTTTACTTAGGTAATAAACAAGAGAAACTCTATGATTTCTCGTGTATTGTGAAAGGTTTTACATGCACAAGTTCCACGTGAACAAACACCCAGACTCGAAAGAACTTTATCTCTAAGCCATACAAACATATGTCCCGTATGCGGATCGAAGCCGCGACCGCTGGTGCAGAAGTCCAGCGCTCAGCTACTGCGCTAATCGATCCAACAATATTTATTGCATTGTATTATATATTAGCTGATGCCCGAGACTTCGTCCGCGTGGATAAAGGTTTTTTTAACATCCCTTGGGGACTATTTGATTTTCCGGAGTAATCATAATCATAATCATAATAATTTATTTGCTTGAATAAGGTTACAAAACAGGTATTAAATATATAAAAAATTTGGTATGTCCGGCAAGCTATTTCCGTGCCAAATTTCGTCACGACAAACAAACAGACAGAGGGACAGAGACAGTTAATGTCGCATTTATAATATTATTATGGATGTACATTATATGACATTTAATATTTTAACGACATACTGTAATATTTATCCTATATTGCCAACATCTTTACAGCAATTACAGTGGAGTATATAACGCAACATCTTTGATTAATAACGAAGACAGTTTTATGATGGTCATCTTAAATTAGTTGTGTTCTACAACTACAAGATGCGGGCTTCTAAATTGCATTGATTACAGGATATGCTAATAAAGTTGAAAGACATCGACATACGTTATGAAATTGTGTTATTTTGAGGACATGAGAAGGTAACCAACCACCAGCGTAGTGACTTTCTCCGAAACGTTCCTAAAAATAAGAGAACTATATCGGTGTGATATTTATCGACTGTTGCTTTTTTTAAGGGAGAATTTAACGAGACAAGCAAATCGTTCCCCTGATGGCAAGCTGTGTGGTGGCGGCCTAAGAGAATCTACCAACTCATGTCATGGGTGTCGTAAACGTAGACAGAGGGAAAATGAAAACCAGTAGATGGGCAGCAGGATCTTCCTGGAACATCTGATAAATAAACTGAATGAATAACACTGCGGTTGTACCTACCCAGACGAACTCCTGAATAGAAATCTTACCACCACTAGAACTTTATTTAAATGTAGTGAACGGCCGAATTAGATTTACGTACTAGACTAAAAAATCCTGTAGTACTAGACTAAAAAGAGTCATGGCACTCGCCTTTAGTTTCTTAGTAAACGAGTAATCTGAGTTTAATCTCCGACACCTAAAATTGTTCCGCATTTTTAAGTGCTGACTTAACACGTGCTGAGCGGTAAATGAAAATCATCACAAGGAAACCTGCATGTCCGAGGAAAGAATATTTTTGTAGATAAGTACATACATACAGTCTCGCCTTTTTCCCATATAAGGGGTAGACAGAGACCACACATGTAGCCCACTTTTCGCTCCCGCGAGAAACGAGGTGTGACGGTGGCGGTACCACGTCGCCGCATTTTTGAAGAGAGTTAAAACATCTTAGTCCCCATTGCGTTCCCACGAGCAGTATAGTTGAAGTATATGACCGTAATATGCACGGTGTTATTCTTACCGAATAAAGGCTGTCCGTACTTTATCGTACCGTACCTTAGTCGCCCCATACGATGCCTCAGTAGGAAAGAGGTAGGTGCTATTCTACTCTGCCGGACACATATCGGCTATTTTAGAAGAATTGGCGCGCCAAGGCCGTTACAAAAATTAAAGGGGTTTGTGCTTAGTAATGGGAGATTTATTGGCTGTTGCTTTACTTTGTTTACCATACCAAAAAGTTCTAAGTAAATTGCATGAATATAACTTCATATGCGTGTCTGACAATGGATTGTAATCATTAGTAGTTATCAGATATTAAAAAGAAGCTGTGCTATGTTAGTAGAAAAAATGTTAAATTACGTATGTTCAAGAACGTGTACGGTTTAAATTTAGTTTTTTTTTATATGAGTAAGTGACGCGACTAGCAAAATGTTCACCTCGTGATAAGTGCAACGTTTACCCGTAACGAACACCGTGTCACTCAGAACATATATGTATTCCACACTGTGTTCGTCACCTTAAGACATCAATTCTTTAATCAAATATGCCCAGTAATTACTAGCCACCAACCTCCAAAACGAAACACGGTTATGTTTGCATGCTACTGTTTTACGGCAGAATGACTGACACTGTGGTGGGTGGTGCCTATCTAGACGGATTACTGCACAGGAATCCTACTACCAGTAATCAGTACCAGACACCTCGCATGTTAGAAGCTGATGGTCACCGGTCCGTGTATTTATCGGTCTGGCATTTTTAGAGTTGGTTATACAGCCACCGGTCGCCATAAAATTTTCTAGGCATTTTCCTCAGTCGATTCTTGTGATACCCACGTAACAATGTGAGGTAGCAACTGTTACAATGCCACTACACGGCGTTACTTGTTAGTTTCATGGTAAATTTTAATTTGTTTAAATTGTATCTCAAAAAAAATGATCCTTTGTGCTAGTAAATCACAAAAATTGTTTCGTTCTTTTCCATTCTTAAAGTGCTCCTTTTTGGGTCTTCTACAAATAACACACAAATGATATAAGATTTTTCCATCAAAGCGAAATCTTTTATTTAAGTATCCTTAAACATTCAAGTGGAGTTTGCACTCCTACGTTATAAAGCATCTCGATACCCTCTCGAGTGTTGGTGAAAATACTACGGTAAATGGTAAAAATGTCGGAGGATAAGTTGTATTATTATATATTTTTTATTATAAATGAGCCGAGGTAGCTCAGGATCTTAAAATGTATAGTACGTGTGTGACCTCTGTTCGATTCCCAGTGCCGGCACCTCTAAAATTGTTCTGCACTTTTGAATGTAGATTTACCAAACTGTAGAAAACAGAAGAAGTATTTCGAGAAGTGTTGACCACCTATCCGCTATGGGGCGGCAGTGTGCGGACTCTTTCCAGCATTGGGATATTTATAGGCTGTTACTTTAGTTTTATTTTTCGCTAATAATATTTTGGCGGGACAACCATTTCGTTCACCTAATGGTTAACGCCATGTCCATAATAGCTGTGGTGTAACCCAGAGGAAGCCGCTAAACACCTTCTGTGCAACACCGCACTGCGCTCTTTAAGCTGAGACAATTCTTAAATCCCATATGCCCAGTTATTAGACCAGCTAACAGGGATCTTTAAACCGGGTTTACTTACCACTGCTTAAGGGTACAATAACTGGCACTGCGGTGGTACCTACCCACCCACATTCCTGTCAAGGTAGAGCCTAACATAGTGTTGCCTCTGCCACAATGTCTTTAGGAATCCAACCTTCAGTAAAATAGGAATATCTTGTGATCAAATGATATTAAACTGGTTCAGTTCTCATTCGTCGCATTTGATTACTTTGTGTTCGTACACACCCAGTTTTATTGAAATTGAACTAAATCCTATATCAGTATAATATATGGTAATAAAAAGCAAATAACTTGAATGACACTCCCGTAAAATATAGAGGTAATTAGGTCACCCACCCGAAGGGTTCGCTAACGTTTTAATAAATGTAAAGACCTTTCTCACTTTCTCACACGCTTAATTTTATTTTCAATTGCTTGAAAAATGTATATTACGTATTGGTGCATATCTAAGAGCCATAGTGGGTGTTTTCTTCCAATTTCATAGATTTGAAATTCGAAATCAATCGAAAATTCAATCAAAGTACCTGACTTCTGCCGCGGGTACTGAGTTCAAATCCCAATCGAAGGAAACATTTTACTAAAAATTGTTGGTGTTTGTGTCGGATTTGGTTGTGATTGTTCTTGTGTCTCTGACACTGCACCCTAGCCTGCCTCCGATCCGACTGAGGCGATTTTACTACATGTACGTTTGTCTTTCTGTGGACTTTTTAGAAGCTGAGGGCAAAAGCGGACGCATTCGTTTTATTATTTTTGAAAGTAAAGAAATCGCATTCTGTTTTCCTTCGAAATCGTAGTCGTTCCGTAGTTAAACGGAACCTTTATAATTTCGCCCTGTCCGTCTGTATTTTTTTTATTGCATAAAGTGATAAAACGTTCACCTGATGGTAAGTGCAACGTCTGCCCATAACAAATGCTGTGTCATCCAGAAAATTTCTGTGTGTCACTACGCTGTGCCCATCACCCTGAGACATAGGTTCTTAAGTCTCATATGCCCAGTGATTATGCTAGCTCAGCAAAATATTAAATCTAAGGTCTGCGCCCCGCGCCTAAGCTACCATGGCTCGTTTTATATTAAAATAATTACCAAGTTACTCTCCCACTGCGTCATTATACCTCTTAGAAAATCTCACAATAAAGCCGTCGCCACATTTACCGAGTTAATTTACATTCGCGCCTTCGTATGGCTACTATAAAGCTCACTCTAACAAGTAAACATATAAGTCACGTTGTTGACTTTAATTTCGAATACAAATTTCATATGGTAGAGCAACGCAACACATAAAAGGGTTGGTTAAAGAGAAAATGGACGACGTAACGAATACAAACGTAAAGTAAACAAAGTAATACCGTTATGTTTTAATATAGTGGCTGATGGTAATCCAGTAGAGCTTTGCGGAAATCCATTATAATAAGGAATGAAAGTTAATTTGACGAAGATCCGCATGCAAAGTATAAAACAATATAAATATTACCTAGTTTTTAAAGAGCACCTCGCGCTCTCACAATAATAACATAACATTTTTACGTATCGTTCGTAACGAATGGATAAAAGTACGTGACGGCGGAAGAGGATCTGCCGACCCTCCTTACATCCTTCTCTTCGTGGGTTTCGTGAAAAAACAAGTAGGGGTGATGCTAGGAAAATCATCTGGCTCCCGACAGACAGCGAAATAATCAACTCAAATATGCTAGACTACGACTAAAGACTACGTATAAATACACTGATGATGGACAGTATCATCTAATGTGCAAGGAGCCTGGTACTGTGATCGCCAATCCGCGCCAAAGCATGTCGAGTCCTTACCACATGGGAGAGGCTTACGTCCAGCAGTGGATCGTTGAAGGCTAATTATGATGTAGTAAATGTCATGTTTATGAGTAAAAAAAAAAACCGGGAACAAAACAGAAAAAAGGGTAACGATAACGGTACGTATAACCTGAATATAATTTTGTATTGGTAGCAAAGTCGGAGGTTTTCATTAACGCGTGAGAACACACACATACGGTGAAATACGACTTTGTTTTGCTTCGAAACTTAATATAGGGGTTCTGCAATAAATCGACATGAAAATGAAGCTAATGGAGGATTAAATGGGAACGATTCACGACGGAAACAGCAGTAAAGATAGATTCGAAGATAATTTTGTGTTAGTAATATCATACAATATGTTACAATGTCAACGAGGGTCCTGCAAAAGCATTCTTATGGAAGGTCGAGGAAAAAATGTCATAGTTAAAAGTTACATAGTGTTTTGTGTTTTACTCAATAATTTTAAACAATTAGCTGCATAGAATTCTTTATTATATCAATATTTGCTACACAAAATAATGCGATTTATTATTTATAAGAATACAGCAAATAACTGATAATTCTTACTACTTTACTAGCTTTTGTAATAACAGACATAAAATGGAAAAGCTTAATTGTGATGGAGAATTTAGCTTATAGGATCCGTTAAATACAACTGACGGACATCGGACAGGGCGGCTTAAGAGAATCTACCACCCCACTTCATCCTGTGGGTGTCGTAAAAGTCGACAGAGGGAAAATTAAAACCAGAAGATGGGCAGCAGCATCTTCCTGAAACATCTTAATAAAAAAACTGCGGTTGCCAACTCGCCTGCCAGGCGTGGCAACTATAGCAAAATCTCCCAAAATGAGCGCTACAAACTTTTGTAGCAATCCATGGGCGAGGCCTATGATCAGCAGTGGACTAGTGATAGGCCGAAATTATGAAAAAATTAAATACCAATTAAAGTTTACCAGAAACTACAAGCTAATGTTTGTGTCGCTTACTTTAATACACACAGGCTTGCTAACGCCCGTTTCCTATTTTCACAAAAAAGACGTATTCCTTACGATCCGTTAAAAAAAATAAAGTAAAGTTACAGCTCTATAAAGATCCTACTACTGAGTACAGGCCCCCTATCGGTTCTGAGATGGTTTTGGAGCCGGGGAAAGTCCACCACACTGCTACAATACGGATTGGCGGACTTCACATGTCTTCGAAATAGCTATATTTCTCAGTCATGCAGGTCCCGATGTTTTCATCGCCGCTGAGTACGTGGTAAATCAGCACTTAAAATTGCAGAAGAATTTTAGAGGTGCCGAAACCGGGGATTGACCTTAGGTCACTCACGTATTATGTTTAAGGCGAGGGCCGGTCACTGAGCTACCTCGATCCGGTTATAATAATAATAACTATTTATTTAAAACATATATGTTATTATAAAAATTATACATAATGTTATTATAGAAATTATACAGGACTATCAATTGGTGTGAAGTCGCATCCAACGGCGCAGCATTGCACTGTCCCATCTGGCAGCGTAGAACTCAGAATACTGTTGAGGCTAACTCGAATTCGCGTTAAATAAGCTACGAATAGTAAATCAGTATCATTTCTGTAACTAACGGACGTTAGTAGCCCATAGATGACTGCCATAGAAGTGCTGCGTAACGCCTCGTTACTCGTAGCAAATAATCGAATAGTAACTATAACCAATTACTGTTCGTTGTATAGAAAACCGGCATAAGCGGGCTGCAATTTTGCTCTATACTTTTCAAGTCCAATTATTTGATTTACAACGTTGGCAGTGTAAGGTTTCTGTAAATATCTGAAGAAAACAACTTGTTAAAAAAATGGTTATGGGCATGTATCGGTGGTCACGCGATTTTTCTGTTATTTCTTTTAGTCAATTTTGTTTACACTCATGAAGCGAAGCGAGGGCCGAGACAAGGAAACGTTTCGCTTGATGGTAGTGCAACGTCTGAACATAACAAATACTGTGTCACACAGAACATTTCTGGGTTGGTTTTGAATCACACATATCACACGGACCACTGTAAGGAAGCAGCGTCTTAGGACGGATTCATATTTATACGTATCGTACTGACATCAGCCACATGCGAAACGTGGTGATAACGGAAAATTCTCTCTTGCGAGGGGTCCATTTCCAGCAGTGGGCTATTAACTGACCGACGAAGAAAAAGAAGACGAACTACTAAAACGTACAGATCTTAAAAACAACTATATGGTTGTTATAATTATTACTAAATTATGACATCAAAAAATGAGTCTCCCAAAAAGAAGAGGCCTGTGCTCAGCAGTGGAAAATTTATAGGCTGTTCCTTTCCTTTTTTTTAAATAAGTTAGCGAATGGTTTTTCAAACTTTAGTGTTCTGTTTTTGATAAAATAATGCTTAGTCCCTGAATGAGAAGGCTCTGACTTCGGAACTCTAAGCGTCTACTTAGAGTTCTTTCTGTTATAATACGAGTAAATTATTAAGGTTTGCTTTCTACGCGGAGAACATGAGTATGAAAGTTAAACTATATTTTGTTAGTTTCAATCCTACTGGATCCTATCTTCACCGGGAAAAAATTACGCACAAAGTTTGTTCTTCGCCTACTCAAATCTTCAGATTCATTCAATGCACTGTATTAACAAATGTCGTAAAAAAAATGTCAATTTTAACACTAAAATATCGATACTCCTCTATTTTTATTGTTCGCTTGAAAATTAAAGATTTTAAATTTACGTAGTAACAAAATTTTGATTAATTTTATTTATGTGGTGTTTTGGTGAAACGTGGATTGTGGCAGTCATCTGTTTTTGCAGTGAGTGCCCAATCTCTGACTACCCCTTATGGGATACAGTCGTGATCTTATGTATGTACGAGTATGTATGTATGTATGGGGTACATAGAGATTGATTTGAAAAATCCCGATAAAAAAATGCACACATATTAAAAAGAAAATACGTTAATGCGAAATTCAATATCAGTGAATTCGGGTATGGAATTCTTAATTTTTCGTATCTTCCGTTATGAATAAGTGGAATTTATTCTAAAAATAAGTATTTTCATATCAGCAATGTTGTTTAAGGAAAAGGAAACGAAACCTTTTCCTCTACGTAACAGAATAGCAAATAAAATATTATACTAGTAGTTCAATATACGAGTACTGGTAAGTAATATATATATATATTAATCACCTATTATTTCTACATTATATAATATTACTTTTCTCAAAATTAAGTTATTTAATACGTAACAAACCTAAATACGAATAGGTATTAGGTTAATTCCGTATTCAATAACTTAATTAACACATATAACGTAAATAACTGCCGCATTCAGAGACATTTAACGAATCATTAAACAATGATTTAGTAGAGAAGTAGAGTATTTTTACGTCTTTCAGTCTGAAGAACGAAAAGAGATTGAAAAGTTTTTGTTAAAAGTAAAAGTTATCCTGACCGATCATGGATGCCATTCTAGAGTCCATTTAAATGACAAGAGTATACCAAAAGAAGATTATCTGAAGTGTATACTAACAGTTACCTATGAATACCAAACAAAACCTTTCTGAGTAATTTGCCAATTTAGGACTTTATGTTTATTATTTATGTATCATTGTTGGCATATTTTTTTTTGTCTCCCTTAAATTCTAGAGATTCGATATCAATCAGGGTTTGTATATATTCCATTTCTTAGCAACGGCGATGTTTACCAACCAAAGCTTATTGATATCTTATATTTACGCGAATACTATTTAATTAAACTAATTTTACGGATTTATCGCGTTTAATTTTTAACTATTTATACCATCCCTGACCATGATGAAGTTTTAATTAAGGAAAAATTTAAAACTAATTATACCCAAGGGTGACAAGAACAAATTCATATTTAAATTGAACATTATTATTTCTATTTAGCGCTATATGTGTTTGGAGTATCAGAAGCTGACAAAACACTAATAACGCTTGTTTTACTCGACTCTAAAATGTCTTTAATACTGAATTGAATCTGCCATTGAAATCCACCTTGCTGATCAGATTACGAAATTTATTAACCAACGTGATCGTTATAGCTGGAATATTTAGTTTTCACGATTTACCAGCAGGGGCTTAATGCAAAAATAGCTTAGATCTTCCATTATTCCCTGCAATTTATATTTTTAAGTTGTATTTATTTCTAGATTGCTTTGTAAGTAAATATAGAAATTAAATAAATACATCGGATTTAAGTAAAATCAATCAGAAAGCAATCGCCAAGTTGCAAAAATAGAATGTGTCTCAGGGGAGAAATTTGTTGAACCAGATCTTTACCTTCGGCGTTTTCCTTAACACATCGATCTTAAATTTTTTTAATAATTTGCACCGATCCTCTTAGCTACCGTATGTTGGTAGAATGAGGGATCTTTAAGAAAGTCTGCCACCCCATCTCATCCTGTGGGTAATGTAAAAGGCGACTGAGGGAAAACCAAAACCAAGAGATGGGCAGCAGCATCTTCCGGGAACACCTGAATAAAAAACTGCGGTTGCCAACCCCCCTGCCAAGCGTGGCAACTATGGCAAAATCTACTTTGACTTTTCTTGTAACAATATCTTACAAAAAATAACATATCATAGACATAGACATCTTTCCACTTACTACGATCGTGACACACATCTTTAGCTTCTTTTACTTTCATTATTGTATTCAAACAAGCTCGTCGGTTGCAGGTACTTTTGACGTGGACTTTCTTAAAAAAGACTTCGATCTGATCGTAATACGTTCGCCTACGTCGACCGGCTTGCCCATTAACGCTCCACATTAATTGATTAATTTAATTATTTAAACTTCTAAGCACTCAAATTGTATATATGGCGGGCGTAATGCCTGAAGCCATTCTCTCCCAGTCAACCATAAGGCTAAGCAGAGAAAAAAAAATATATATACATATATATATACATATACATACATATCTACATATACATAAGTACTTATAACTACTTTATAAATATAGATATAAATATACTATTAAATAATAATTATCACAGAGGAACAGAAAAAAAAACAACAACAATCTGTTTCATTAATATTCTTTCATTCCAGGGAGGATCCCTGCTTGTCCAAACCATCTAAGCATCACTTTCTCTATCTTTGTCAATATATATACACACCGCAACGTTCCCTTATCACGCTGTTCCTCACTTTGTCCATCAAAGTCACTCCAGCTATACTTCTCAAACTTTTCATTTCCACAGCATTAATCTTATTTTCATGCTTCTTCTGCCAGATCCAACATTCACTACCGTACATAAGGGTGGGGACCAGTACTCCTCTATGTACAGCCAGTCTCGTGCCTTTTTAGATACGTTCTGGCTACACATAAAGTTATGTAGGGCCCTATATACTTAATTTCCTGCCAAAACTCTTCGTTCAATATCTCGTACTTTCCGCCTCTCGTATATTTTCAACCCAAGTATACAAACTATTTCACTTGTTAATTTGTCATACTTTCTTCTCTTCCAAAAACCACTGCTTTCGTCTTATCTACATTAATTTTCATTCCTTAGCTTTGTAGAGCATCTTGCATAATATTAACCATCGCCTGCAAATCTTCATCCGATGATGCTAATATAACCTGATTATCGGCGTATAGGAGGCATTTGACGATCAGATCATTCATTCTTAATCCAAACGCACTCTCTTTGAAATTCTACAAACAATTGTCTATAAATAGGTTAAAGAGCCACGCCTAAGCCACATATCCTTGTTAACACATATTACACAACAATGTGTAAGCCCCGTTGTTGTAACAAAAGCATATAACGGATCGGAAATTTGTAACGTAAATATTTTTAAGTTTTTTTTCTTAGATGAAGTGACGAGACGAGTAAAAGGTTCAACTGATGTTAAGTGCAACGTCTGTCCATAACAAATGCTGTATCACCCAGAACATTTTTGTGTGGCACCACACTGCTCTCGTCACACTGAGACATCAGTTCGTAAGCCCAGTAATTATGCTGGCTCTCGGTGCTCTTCAGATTGAAACACAGTAATGTTTGGACACAACTGCTTTACTGCAGGATAACTGGTCCTGGGGTGGTACCAACCTAGACAGATTACTGCATAGAAATCCTACCACCAGTGAATCTACCACTATTGAGTCCCCAGTATTTTTTTAGTAAAATTTTATAATTCCTCAGACCCGAGAACGCAGTTCATTGGCACATAGAACTACACAATTTAAGTTATAGTTGAGATCGCAACTATAGTTATAGGTGTGTTGTAGGCAGATGTTGCACTTGTCATCTGGTGCAAGATTTGCTCGTCTCGACATATACATTATAATATAACTCACATACAACATTAAAATTATAAATTGGATCTCAAATCACACATTTTAATTGTATGGCATTAACACATTGTCGTTTAAAACAAAAATATTTTCTGATGTCTCAGTGACGGACGCAGTGTGGTGCCATTCAGAAATTTTCTTAGTGACACAGGTTAGCATCAGGTGAACGTTTCTCTCGTCTCGTTACATTCTCTAATAAAAAAAAAAGGTATGATCAGACATTCATCACTTTAGCCTATCACCAGTCCACCGATCAACACAGAACTACCCAATAGATAGCCAAAAAAGTTTGTAGCTATCATTTTGGGGGATTTCGCCCTGGTTGCTACGCTGGGCAGGCGGGATTGCAACCTCAGTTTATTTATTTAGATGTTCCAGGAAGATGCTGATGCCCATCTCCAGGTTTTTATTTTCCCTTGACTTTTACGACTAGTTGACTAGTAGCCCAATACAAACTCTTAGTAAACATTTTAAATATAAAAGAAAGTTAAAATAATGTAAAGTAAGTAAGGTTTAAAATAGGACAGCTCTCTTATGAAATACTTTTACACACAGCGAAAAATTCGAAGCTTTAGCAACCTTGAAGGTAAATCGGCCTTTATTCATGCGTAAGCATTTATTCTGCAAAGTCCCACAATGATATAACGCAACTAAACATAAACACAAATATAATCCATACCAATATTAGGTATAGGTGTGAAAAATTCTCTGTGTATTTGTCTGTCTGTATGTTTATTACTTTTCCACGGCTCAACCGCTGAATCAATATTAACTAAATTTGGCACAGGGATATCTTATAGCAGCATCATTACGCTGCTGCTGTATGGGTTATGACATTTACGACGCGTATGACGACCGCGTAGCCTAGTGGTCAGAGTAACCGACACCCACGCTGTGGGTCCTGGGGTCGAATCACAGTCGGAGCCAATAATTGTGCAAGAACAAAGAGAACTACTTTATACGTTGCTGGGCTCGTTTTTGATCTTAATGATTTTCATTGAATAATTAATAATTTTTATATAATATGCAGTATGTTTATTTATTTTTATTAAAATTCTAATAAATATAAGACGTTGCACTTTTGTCACGTGTACTATATACTAGATAATGAACACCGTGCCTATTATTCAAGCTCAAAGCTATTCCTATTCACATATAAATTTCGTTTCTCAAACGTCGTTTCTTTACAATATACCACCGATTCGTAATGAGGTTCATCTAGCGGAGAAGAAACAGACGAAAGAAGAAACGCCACAGGTATCCTATTCTTTGTATTTTTATTATCATCGTCAAAAAAACATCCATATTTAATATTATAAGTGCGAATGTATCTCTCTCTTTTCTTCTGTCTGTTTGTTACCTTTTCACGATTCAACCGATCTTGACAAAATTTGGCACAAATATTGCATCCTACAGACAGACATAGGATACTTTTTATGAGACATTTAAAACCAATATCCATGCGGTCGATTTCGCGGGCATCTGCTAGTAGTTATAAATAAATTTAAAGTCTAGTCTCATAAACAACTGAACCACACACAACTATGACACGCGTAGCAGGTTTCAATTAAACCAAAAACAAGCATTTTTAAAATAATTGTGAGAATTAACGTTTCTCGTAAAATTAGCTAAGCTCTTCCTAAAGCTAACGTTGTGTATCTTAGGAAACAGTGTAATCAAGTTAAATTAGTAAGAGTTACTGCGTTGGAAAGCGAAGATTTACGAAAAGTTTTGCTAACTTGTTTGAAACCAGAAAAAGATCTGTGTTTTTACTTTGTATTCTTCTACACCAACACTTTTGTGAGTTTTGAGGGATTTTTCTTATGTGTGTATTTTAATTTAAGAGCTGGAAATTGCCAAGCTCATAATAAGTAATCCTTGGAAAGATTCTTTACGCCAACGTAGATAAAGCGTGAGTTTTTATTTTTAACGTACATCACATTCAGCTCTCGATCAGCGCACACGTGTAGCTCGCAACTCGCTTGAGCAACATATACTGAGCAGCCAACCCGCATTGGAGCAGCGTGGCGGATTTTTCCCGGCTCTAAAACCCACTCAGAAAAGAAAGGAGGCCTGTGCTCAGCAGTGAGACATTTATAGGCTGTAACTTTACTTTTTTTACGCGTATGAGGCCCTCGCTTCAAATACATAAAGTCGCGTACATATACGCACCCGATAGCACAGCGGCACACTGCATTCGCCGGCGAGCGCGATGTTCTACGTTCAAGGTCTGCTTGATTCATTCGAATACAAAGGCCGATTTCTTTTTTGATTTTATTTAGTTATTGTTGGTATTGTATACATAATAACGTATATATAATATAATAGAAATAATATTCCCTTTCGAAAGTGATTCAAACCGTTTTTATTAGCAAAGTCTCTCCTTGTTCGTTGATCTTCTTACACGCGGGCCTTCTGCTTGCGAGTCGCTTCCGAAGACGCTGTAAAAGCCACAGGGCTAGTAGCATAATACAAACACAAAAAAGTCATTAAATCGCAGTAGATTACTGCTTTTGTAATTACATTTTGTTGTGATAGAACGGTTAATTTGAAAAGAAATGTAGGCGTTAGGTACCGAAAATAAAAAAAATATATTCATTGGAATTTTTATTTGTAAAGCTTTCGAATATGAAAGAATTATGGCCGAAGTTTACAGTTCACAGAGTACGGAAAAAGAAATCTGGGATCGATTCCCAGCCGGAGCCTACATTTGTGCTAAAACACAAATTGTTGGTTTTCGGGTCTGGTTGTGTTGTGATTGTCCCCGTGTTTCTGACACTGCATCCTAGCCTACCTCCGATCTTATCGCATCAGCATTACATCGGGCGCGGGTAAGTTGGGACGAGTGAGTGCCTCTGTGTTTGCGCGTACACTTGTGGCACTATAATATCTCCTTCGCAGTTGATGGCTCTCGTCAGTATTCGGAAGTTGTCGCCGTGGTCGAAATCGGCTAGGAGAACATCATTATTATTCCGAACTTATTCTGTATAAAATGACTATGTTACGAGTATTATCTTTCTATGAAGTTTCGGTGTTGTGAGGATTCCTTTCATCTTGTTATGCTGTCCTGAAATCTCAGCATTATAGCTTTTAAAGAACAGAATTAGATTAACATTTAAGGAGGATATTTTTTCGGTAAAGGACTCAAATATAAGATTAGAAAATATTAAAAAAAAATACTTGTCTTATATTATAAATGTAATTAAATATGCGACTTCAAAAATGTCGCTTACTAGATACATTCTATTATAATTATTATTAAATATTATTTAATCAAAAAACCTTGTGGTAGCGGCGTAAGAGAATCTACCACCCCATCTCATCTCGTGGGTGTCGACAGAGGAAAAAATAACATTGGCCTCCCCCATAGATAGCTACAAAAGTTCGTTGCTCTCATATTGGAGGGATTTTGCCATAGTTGCCACGCTTGGCAGGCGAGTTGGCAATCGCAGTTTATTTATTCAGATGTTCCAGGAAGATGCTGCTGCTCATCTCCTGGTTTTAATTTCCCTCTGTCGACTGTTACGACACCCACGAACCCATTTATTCTCGGTAAATCAAGATGAAGGCGATGAAGCCTTGAGATCTAAGATGGAATGTCTCTTGGTTGTGCTACGTATTTATGCTGATATTTGTGCTACATCCTTAGTATGAAGGTTTATACCTATTCAAAGTATTATATATATTGTATGTTATATATTGTATCATATAATAAATAAATGCAAACTTCTCTATAAATAGACATCAATAAAAATTCAATCTGACGTCATTAATAATTTTAATTTATTTGCTTAACTGCCTGTTATCTAAGGGACAAGGAAGTATTTCATGAATTTTTGCATTATATCGTGTTTATTAAGTTATATTAATGAAAAAATTAAAATTATTATTTATTCTTCAACATAAGGAGATAAATTTCGTTTGGCAACCGTCATTTTGTTACAATCTACCACCGTATCGTAATAAGGTTCATCTGAAGCATAAGAAAAAGGCGAAAGAAATTCCGTAGATATCCTCTTTTTTGTAATCTTTTTTTTATCATAGTTATAAATACATATAAATAAATCTACAAAAATACTCTCGTAGAAAACCAAAGCATTACAAAATTTTAGACAATATTCAATAATAAATATATACGTATATTGCAAACTCGAGCAGACCAGCCTCCGCCAGCTCTTGTTCACCAGTATGAACATTGCGGCAGCCATCGCCCTCGACTATATTCAAGGGAAGCGGACGTTGATATATATACTTCTGCATAGAATAGTTATAATTTACCAAAATATCATTTACAAAATCACAAAAAGAGTACATTGGGCTCAACCACCCAGGGGCAATTGTATAGAGCATATCTTCCAAAAAATTCTGATTTCATCGCGCTTTCTTGGAAAAGCTTATGATGATGATGATGATGATGATGATGATAAAATTTGAGATAGTTCATGCGCCATCTATTGAATTTCACCGGTATTTCATAAACTAGATAAGAAGGCCGATAGGAATAATATATATTTTAATATGTAATATATTTTATAATGATTTCTTATATTTACGCGAACACTACACATTTAAATGAAACTAAGTTTACGGATTTTATCGCGTTTAATTTTTTTACTTTTTTACTATTTATAACCCGACGTTTCGAGTGCTTTACAGCACCCATGGTCACGGGAGGACTGAGGTGACAGATGTCCTGATGTCATAGTTAACCTGGGGTACCTTCAGCTTTTGATATTTTGACACACGTAGGAATGAGATCATGGTCTCTGCATCTCTTCAAGAAATTCAAAGATGTTATGAATCTTGCGCGCTTGGTCTTGAGATCTTCTAACCGGCGTATTTTATTTGCGATTTCCAGTCCTTACTGGTTCACATAATGATTTCTTATATTTACGCGAACACTACACATTTAAATGAAACTAAGTTTACGGATTTTATTGATGATATTAAAAGCTGAAGGTACCCCAGGTTAACTATGACATCAGGACATCTGTCACCTCAGTCCTCCCGTGACCATGGGTGCTGTAAAGCATTCGAAACGTCGGGTTATAAATAGTAAAAAAGTAAAAATTAAACGCGATAAAATCCGTAAACTTAGTTTCATTTAAATATATTTTATGTGAAAGAATCACACTACGTCCGCGTGCATTGAGGTTTCTTTAAAAACATTCCCACGGTAATTTTTCTTTGATTTTCCGAAATAAAAAGTATTCTATGTCCGTTTCCAAGATGCAAGGTTTCTATGTGCCAAATTTCTTAAGATCAGTTCAGCGGTTTGAACCTTAAAAAGGTAAGAAACAGACGGAGGGACAGAGAGAGTTAACTTCGCATTTATAATGTTAGTAACAGTAGTTAACAGTAACATTCATCAAAAAAAAAAGTGAATAACAATATTTTATACTTGCTTTGTTTATCATCATATTTTTTTTTCATTTCAGCCTATCACTAGTCCACTGCTGAACATAGGCCTCACATTGATTGCCACAAAAGTTTGTTGCTCTCATTTTGGTGGGATTTCGCCATAGTTGCCACGCTTGACAGACGGGTTAGCAACCGCAGTTTATTTATTCAGATTATCCAGGAAGATGCTGCTGCCCATCTCCTGATTTTTATTTTCCCTATGTCGACTTTTACGACACCCACGGGATGGGATGGGGTGGTAAATTCTCTTAAGCCGCTACCACACGGTGGCTTTGTTTAAGTTTAACTTAATGTTATATACGGTATTATATGGTAATGAAGATAGGTGTTACTTAAATTGCACCCCCTTATACATATTTTACACACGTCATGAACATGAAACTACACTAAGTGTAACTGTTTGACATCTTTAATTACTTTTCTTTATTGAAGAAAGTAACGGGACGAACAAATCAATCATCTGATGGTAAATGTAACGTGTGCCCATAACAAATGGTGTGTCAATGTTTCTGTATTACACCATACCTGAGACATTAATACATCAGTTCTTAACTTACATCTCTAGTATTTACACTAACTAACGGTGCCCTTCAGACCACTTCCACACTTCTGCTGGACGGCAGAATAACTGACACTTGGTGGTACCCACCGAGACGGATTCCTACATAAGAATCCTATCACCAATTGTATATATCTACACATATTAAGGTAATTTCATACGCCTAATGCACATACTTACGTAATGAATTAGGTCACGTACCTAAATGAACGTTCTAGTTTTAATTAATCGAAAAACTTTCGAACTCGCCAATGTTCTAATTATAAATTAATGCGAAATAAATTAGTAAAAAAATTATTTTTTCGTGTAAGCAGTTACTTAGCTCTGGCACTTTTAAATGGGAAGCCGAGAGCTTAACACTCAAACGAAATTATTTATTTAGACGCAAATAACTTAACATAAATTAACCTAAATACAACTAATAATAAGCCGTGGTAGCTCAGGGGCCCGGCGATCGTCTTAAATTGTACGCGAGTGAGTTCGATCCCCTGTGCCGGCGCCTTTAAATTTTTATTTTTATTTCTTATTTACGATGTGTTCAGCGGTGACAAAAAACACCGTGAGGAAACCTGCATATCTGAAGAATAAAAATACTTCGAAGATATGCGAAGTCCGCCATTAGAGCAGCGTGGCGAACTTTTTCCCGCTCCAAAACCCTCTCAGAAATGAGAGTAGTTTTTTTAAAAATGCAATTTACAATTTTAAGTAGGTATCGATCGAATCAAGCCGATAGTAGCCGATAGGTGTACGGCAAAGTAGAATAGCACCTTCGAGTACCTTTTTCCTATCGTGGTGTTGTAAGAGGACGACTAAAGTATTGTACATACATTTTCGGTGATGTAATTGCTGTTAGCCTTCTCGGCTTTTCACAGCTTCATCGGATACTGTGCTCGCGGGCCAGGGGCCCGCGTGCCAGGTTTGGTTTGACCCAAACATAAATAAATAAATAGAAACTCCTACAAAAACCTTGAAATTCGGACTGTGTCGCGTTCGCTTTGTGCTTTCGCGATTTAGAAAATCTTAAATATTTTAAGTCATCTAATGACCGTCCGAGGGATGCTACGGGCGTCCATTAGGACTGTCGACTTGTGTGTCGGTAACTCTGGGCGGTGAGAACCGCCCTGGAGCACGGGTGTATCGTGTGTACGCGGTGTGATTATTGACTATTGCGCGCCGCTCTCTACGGCGGTCGCTCATCCTAAGGTACTGTACGGCCTTTATTCGTGCAGAATAACGCCATAATATGCAATGCTGTCACTATACTGCTCGCGGGAACGCAATGGAGAGTAAGAATTTTTTGACTAGTACCAAAATGGCGGCGACGTGGTTACAGTCCCTGCCATTTTGGTAGTGGCGGCACTACCCATCACGTCTCGTTTCCCGCTAGGGCGAAAAGTGGGCTACGTGATTGGCATCTGCCTACCCATTATTTGGGAAAAAGGTGTAGTCTGTTTGTATGTATCGAATCCAGATCTTTAGGTTATTTTGGAAATTAAGGCGAGCATCAGGTCCCTGAGCTGTCACGGCAGTATCAGTATTGTAGAACTTTACAACAAATTCAAATAAGTTCTTATTTTTTGTTCTAATTGCAGCCTATAAATGCCTCACTGCTAAGAACAGGCCTACTCTCATTTCTGAGTGAGTTTAGAGCCGGGAAAAGTTCGCCACGCTGCTCCAATGCGGGTTGGCGGACTTCGCATATCTTCGAAGTATTTTTATTTATCAGACATGCAGGTTTCCCTCAGGATATTTTCTGTCACCGCTGAAGCACGTGGTAAATAAACACTTAAAATAAAACATTAAAGGTGCCTGCATAGGGGATCGAACTTACTCGCGTATAATTTAAGGCAACCGCCGGGCCCCTAAGCCATCACGCTTCATTATTAGTTTTGTAGTATTTAAGGTAATTTATATTCAGTCATTTGTGTGAAGAAAACCTCAAACTTCGAGTCTGTGAAATGAAAACATATTTCGACTAAACTAAACTAAATTCGCATCAGAGCAGCGTTTCAACTCTTCCCGGCTCCAAAACCCTCTGAAAATTTGCAGCCTGAGCATTGAAGCGAATTATACTCCGTTACTTACCCAAAATGAGAGTAAACCTTTACTCTACAGTACATGAAAAAGCTGATATTAAATAAAATATGCCGTGGTAATAAAAGCTGCCAAGCTTAAGAGAATCTACCACTCCTAATCTCCTGGGTGTCATAAAAGTTTACAGAGGGGAATTAAAACCAGGAGATGAGCAGCAGCTCGTTCTTGGAACATCTGAATAAATAAACTACGGTTGCCAACCCACCTGCCAAGCGTGGCAAATATGACAAAATCTCCCCAAAATGAGTGCTTCAAACTTTTGTGGCAATCTATGGGGAGGCTTATGTTTAGCATGGACTAGTAATACGCTGAAATGTTGAAGACTATGAAATAAAAATTAGTTATGAAACATAGAAAACCGCGTTATTGTTCCGCCTGATAGATATATTGGCGACCGTGTGGCCTAGTGGTCAGACTTCCTGACTTCTACGCCGCGGGTCCTGGGTTCGAATCCCAGCCGGAGCCAACATTTGTGCTAAAACATAAATTGTTGATTTTCGGGCCTGGTTGTGTTGTGATTGTCCCCGTGTTTCTGACACTGCATCCTAGCCTACCTCCGATCTTATCGCATCAGCGTTACATCGGGCGCGGGTAGGTTGGGACGAGTGAGTGCCTCTGTGTTTGCGCATACACATGTGGCACTATAATATCTCCTGCGCAGTTGATGACTCTCGACAGTATTCGGAAGTTGTCGCCGTGGTCGAAATCGGCTAGGAGAACAGCATTTTTCATATTGGCGATCACAATATCATACACATATCATAATTTGAATAATGATAATCATTATCTTTTATTATTTATTATTCTCCCATGGACCTTTATGATGTGCCTATGAATAAATAATATAATTTGGTGTAGTGGCGTAGTTGAAAATTGTGCCACCCTATGTGTCGTGTGCGTGGCGACTTATGGAAAAGCCAGTAAATGTTGAGGTTTTCGATTGATGGCGAAATAACCACTTAAATATGCTAGACCTTATTTATTATTTATTATTCTCGCATGGACCTTTATGATGTGCCTATGAATAAATAATATAATTTGGTGTTGTAGCGTAGTTGAAAATTGTGCCACCATATGTGTCGTGTGCGTGGCGACTTATGGAAAAGCCAGTAAATGTTGAGGTTTTCGATTGATGGCGAAATAACCACTTAAATATGCTAGACCTTAATTATCTACAGCCGGTGTCCGGCAGAGTAGAATAGCATCCTCTTTCCTACCGAGGTGTCTTAAGAAGTAACTAAGATATTGTAGGGACAACCTACGAGTATATTCTTGCAGAACATTACCATGATATGCAATGCTGTCACTTTTCTGCTGGAGGAAACTCAATAGGGAGAAGGAAGTTTTTGACTCGAATGGCGGCGACGTGGCTATGTCTCGTTTCTAGCGAGGTACGGGTGTGGTCTCAGCCTATCCATTATATGGGAAAGAGCTTCTGCTTTTCCTAGCCTTTTCCCTGGCATGGGCCTTTGCCTAAGTCTAAAAGTGAACTTTTAAGACTTCGCATTGGAAAATCTGCTCTGCGCCATAACGCATTACCTCATACCAAGACACAAACACGGAAATCAACTGCTGCACAAGCGAAGGTTACCGCTGAAGATTTCTGCCGATATCTGTATCGATAAAGCTGTAAGAGATATCGCTATCATGTGCTATGAATATTATTGTTATTAATAGAGAAAATAGATACTAAGAAGAATCCCTTCTCTTAACTCAACAGCAAAATCGCATTTCTCTCCAAGTAAATACAACTACGGATACCTTCATGAACGCAATAATTTACACGACTCATTAACTTTTAATAACATTACTCCATTTCGTATATTCAGAACATTTGTAGAACATATATTGTATACATAATAAACTTACTCTTGCTTAACTACTTAAATTAATTATATACTTTAACTGCCTGTAAAAGGAACTTAAGCTAAAGATTTAATTTCGTAAAGGGGGAGATTTGATCGGTACGCGCTAGCGTTTTTAAGAAAATAGCGTTCGTTTAATAAAAAATAAATAAATTTAATAAAAAACAAACTATACCAGAGATGTTCGAATCCCAACCGTTTGTGTGTGCAAAAACACAAATTGTTGGTTTTCAGATCTGTTTGTGTTGTGATTGTCCCCATGTCTCTGACACTGTACCTAGCCTGACTTCGAATCTATCGCATGAGCGTTATATCGGGCGCAGGTAGATTAAGTTGAGTGAATGACTCTGTTTCCGTATATACTTTCGGTACTATATTATCTCCTGCGCAATCGATAGCTTCCAGCTAAAGTAATATTAACAGCGGAAGCTGCTGTCATATTCGAAAATCAGCCAGGAGGATATCATCAAGTCAAACCTTGATGTTCTCGTGTGAACATACGGCTCCGCGAGACGGTTCGACGGGAGACACTGATTCCATGACGAGGCGCGGCGCTGTCTCGGATCGACGGCCATCGTACTTTACTTGACCGCTAATTGGTCCTACTGTCAACACGTCACCTACATATTGTCTATCTAAATGTTTTAAGAAATAATATTAATTTTAAATGTGAAGTCGAAAGTTATTAATCATCGCCCACCTTCGCACTTCGATGTCATAGGCTCTTAAAAGTTGAAGTTTACAGAATGTATGTAGTTAGGTATTTTGCCATGAGTCTCTATATGTAACGTTTTTTTAAAAAGTATGATTCAGCTTTGGTGCACAAATATGAAGAAAGCCGTAAGGAATTAAATATAGGAGAATATTTTCTTCACAAAGCTAAATAAGAGCTAGACATTTAGCTTTGATTATAAAAATTAAGCGACTCTTGGATTAGTGCCACACTGTTAAAATGTTAGGAAATAATATGATTAATTGATGTTAAAATTTCTATGCAGCAGTTCGTCTTCGTAGGTACCACCGCAGGGTTAGTTATTCTGCCGTGACGCAGTAGTGTGCAAACATTACTGTGTTTCGGTCTGAAGGGCACTGAGTGTGATTACTCAACATATGAGACTTAAGCACTGATGTCTCAGGGTGACCGCCGCAGTGTAGTACCACACAGAAACGCTGTGGGTGACACAGATTTGTCATGGGCAGATGTTGCACCTTCCATCAGGTAAAAGTATTACTTGTTTCGTCACTTTATCCAAAAAAAATTGTATTTTTATAAAAAGAAAATACCAGTTATTAAAGGGTCTATATTTTACGGCTTTTAAATTTAAGTAGTCAATTATTGCATTATTAAAAATAGCATAATAACGTCCAATGGAGCGCACTACTTGTATGCTCATACAACGTTTAACAAACTTGCACGAAATAATCCTGGATAATTGAAAATATTTTAAAATTATGAGAGATCGCAACATCTGAAGTAACAAATTTAGTTTAGATATTCATGTCAGAGCTCATATCAGGCTCCATTTAACACAGCGTGTTTCTAACTGCTAATGGCGCAATCAATTAAGCTTTTCACGAATCGCTACTTCGATCTCCATTCCGCCCTTTTCACGGCCATTTGGACATCCTCCGCGTACACCCACATTAATCACGGTAAGTGCTACTCATTAAGGATGATACAGAGCGAATAAAAGATCTAGTGCACATATCTGCCATGATAATTGCTCGCCGTCCCCATCAATTAAAGTTTATAACGTATATTTTACAACATACTGATGTCCAGACGGACAAGTCAAACACGATTACAACAAGATGATTGACTTCTGCGACAACTACCCAATACTGTCGGTAGTTATCAACTGCGAAGGAGATTTTATAGTACCGGAATTAGTGCGCGCAAACACAGAGGCACTCATTATTCCTAACCAACCCGCGCCCAGTTTATCGCTCGTGCGATGATGTACCAGTAGGAGGTCAGCTAGGATGCAGTGTCAGAGACGAGGACAATCACAACACAACGAGCTCCGAAAACGTTGGCTCCGGCTGGGATTCGAACCCAGGACCCGCGGCATAGAAGTCAGGTACTCTGACCACTGAGCCACGCGGTCGTCTGTGAGATATAATCACTAGACATATGAGACTTAAGAACTGATGTCTCACGGGCACGGGCGCCAGTGTGGTACCAGTCAGAAATGTTCTAAGTGACACAGCATTTGTTCACTTTCCACCAAGAGAACGATTCGCTCGTCTCGTCTATTTGTCCAATAAAAAAAACAAATCGAATTATAGGTTTATACGAGCCGAAATAGAATAGGTAATATAAGCTATTTAAAAAACCAATTATATGCTTCTAAAATATTTATTTATAAATAAAATTCAAATCATGTAAAACATCAGATCAATTAATACATACGTTTAAATGTATACAGTATAACATAATATTTATGATAAGGGTTCAAGTTGTTTCCATTGTAAAAAATAAGTTTAAATGACGTACCATTCACTTAAGATATAATGTTTTATTGTTTCAGACAGGCCTATAACGTATTGGTATAGAGGCATTCATTTCAGACAGATTTACATTCATACAGCGTCTCATACCATTTTGTAGCACCGTTCAACTTCTAACGGGAGCAATTTTCTCTGTAGGCTTGCGTATTACTAACAACCGCCCGAAATGGCTTTGTCTAGACGATGTTACGTATTATGTTTTTCTTTATATTCGATGTAACTTATGCTTTAGCACAAAGCTTTATTACATGTCCGGTGGTATTTATATACCATACGTCGGTACTTGGTCGATTGTTTTGCTGACTCTTAATAGAGAAGCTTAAGTGGCAATATAGCACGCAGAACCGATAACCGATGGAGAGTCTCGAGTTGCAATCTCGTACCTGCAAATGCAGTGTAGGGCGACCCCCCACTAGATATAGCGTAGACCTGCATAGTTTTGCTGGAAGTCGATGGATGCAGGAGACTCGGGACTGCACTTTGTAGCAAGATATGGGGGAGGCTTATGTTCAACAGTGGACTAGTGTTAGGCTGAAATGATGATGATGATGATTGTAATCATGAGCTTGGAGAATAGCAAATATTACGTACTACACAAGGTAATACACAAACGTACGTATTTTGTGGCAATCTATGGGAGAGGCCTATGTTCAGCAGTGGACTAACTTTTTTATTAGTAGACATTGTTATGGAACCTTGTGGGAGTCTAACTGTCAAACTGAACGTCACTTTTTTTATTGAGATTTTTATACAAAAATACCATCCAATTACCAATTTTTCCGATGGATTTTACAAAATTTTTTCTTTCACGAACGTTGTCCGGACAATTATGAATAATACAAAAACTAACAGCCATATCGGTCGAGGCCCTTCTCAAGTGACGATCTTTCATATATGCGGTAATTGATTTTTATTTATATAGATTTTTAAGACTTGCTTGTTTTCTGGTGGTGCTTTTTTCATCGTTGCGTGGTAAATCTACTTCTTCTTTTTGATCCCGGAAATCAGCTACCAAATCGAGCTATTTTTGGCAATGTCGAATAATCATTTTCCTATTATATTTCATTATTTATTTATGGAAACAGGTAAACAAAAGTACGGTGTCAAGTAACAAATCTAGGGATAAATATATGTTTTTCTTATATTATTTTTAGTCAAGTAGCAATCTTCAAACAACAAGACTTGAAAATTTCGATCGACAGTAATGTAACTGAATATCAGTTTAGGATTTGAATACTTATTATGTCTATTATATTCCGAACTAACTATGTTTGTTCGAAAATTATAATAAATCTTGTGTCTTGGTTACATTGAAATAAAGATCAACAGCGTTTCGCACTTAATTTTCCGTAGTCGACATAACGACAAGGCCGTCGCCACATTTAATTTAATTTACATAGATGACTTTGTACGGCTACTGTAAATCTCTCCAATACATGTTGTATTCAGATTATAAGTCATTTTGTTACCGTAAATTTCCGAACATGGAAACTGTGCGATTTATAAAGTTTTGTTAAATTCACTACGAGCTCGGCAGGTAAAGCAAAACTACTTGAGGGAACCTGCATGTCTCAGATATAGAAAATATTGTGATGCCTCTGGGTTACAGTAATGTTCTGGGTGGCAACAGGCAGACAGACGTTGCACTACCATAAGGTGAACGTTTTAATGGACTCGTTTTACTTCTCCTGTAAAACACAGTAATTTTTGTACCTACGTATACCTAGACAAATTCCCACTTGCGTGGCTACAGTCGAAAGACGGGCTGGAACCTGTGACGTCATGTTTCTTAGTCTGTTAAAAAAAAGTAAAGTAACAAGCCTATAAATGTCTCACTGCTGAGCACAGGCCTCTCATTTCCGAGAGTTTTGGAGCTAGGAAGAATCCGCCACGTTGCTCCAATGCGGGTTGGCAGATTTCACATGTGTTCGAAATATTTTTTATTTCTCAGACATGCAGGTTTCCTAACGGTGTTTTCCTTCACCGCCAAGCACATGGTAAATCAGCACTTAAAATTGCAATTAACAATTTTTGTGGCACCGGGAATCGAACCCAGGTCACTCGCGTACTATGAAATTTAAAGCGAGCGCCTAGCCCCTGAGCTTTAAACCATTAGGCTAGTGGCGCTAAAGTTATAATGCTAAAAAAATTGAGACTACCAATTGCTGCAAACCACCAGAAATGAACAGTACGATACTTCTGTTTCATATGGTGTGTCACGAGTATCCGAGAATCAATTACTGATGGTCTAAAATGATGACGGCTACTCTTATCGAGATGTATGTCACCCTACATCTCGTGAAGGACCACGTCTCGGTTCTGTATAATCACTGGTAAATATAGCATAGTAGCTGATACCCGCGACTTCGTCCGCATGGATAAAGGTTTTTTAAATATCACGTGGGATCTATTTGATTTTCCGAATAAATAGTATCCTATGTAAAATGTCGTTAAGATCGGTTCAGCGGTCGAACTGTGAAAAGGTAACAAACGAACAGAGAGCCAGGGAGAGTTACTTCCGTTTTTATAATATTAGTAGGTGGCGGTTTAAGAGAATCTACCACCTCATCTCATCCTATGGGTGTCGTAAAAGTCGACGGAGGGAAAATTGAAACCAGGAGATGGTCAGCAGCATCTTCCTAGAACGTCTAAATAAATAAACTGCAGTTGCCTACCCGCCTGCCAAGCGTGCCAACTATCTAAAAACATGTGTCCATCGACAACTTTCTGGCACCGGCTGTGCTCGTTTGTCACCTTTTCGCAAAACAAAACTTTTTGAGCAAAACGAAAAAAAAAACATCGTGTTGAAACAGTTACAGTCTAAAACTGTGTTAGTGGAAGCGGAAAACTATATAACTGTCAACCAAGTTAAAATATTATCCTTGCCTTGCTCGCTCGCTTTCATACGAAACTTTGTTGAGATCCTTTGAATTTTAAAAACATTTTAGAATCTCAAATTCTAAAGTTCAGAATCATTCCATTCCATAGATAAAATATTACTAATGGAAGTTCTATTCTTCCGAATTTGTGTAATGAGATTACTTAGAATTTGTGTAAAATCACAAAATGTTGGTTTTCTAGTCTGGTTGTGTTGTGATTGTCCCCGTTTCTCTTACACTACATCCTAGCTTACCTCAAGTAAGTACCATTGTTTGCGCGTACACTTGAGGGAAATTAAAAAACATTGTAAAATAATTAATGCAATTAGATCCAATATTACCTCATATCAGTTTATTAGCGAACTTATAAGAAATCTCTACGCAGTGATATGTTTGAGCTATGCAAGTGCAGATACACATTTTTTTATACAAACGGAGATGCATAATAATCATAGAGTCACAAAATATTGGCTACTAGACAGAAAATTTATTTGTTTGTACCAAAATTGTTGAACTGGTGCTTCATTGGAGAAAATGACAGAGATCTCTCGATATTTTAAGGTAGAGGTTGCGATGCGAGACTTGGAATATTTTTATTGAGTGGTTTTAATATTTTTGATGAGATTAATGTTAAATACATTTACGATGATAACCCGCTGTTGATTTGATTTTTTTCGTCTTCTACGGCGACATCTTTTATTATTTTAGCAAACGAAAACTTATTTGATAATAACCCCTGCGCATCTGCATCCATTATTGATAGAGAAAATATATGAAAGTGCCTTATCACTCCTAAGGATTGTGGTGACCTGTGATGTGATGCCCCTTTTCCAGTAGTTGAGTCTTCAGTTCTCTTCTTTCAAATTCTTCTTTATGTTGTCTTTCTTATGAAACACTGCAGCGTTATTCTGCTACATATTTGATAGCGATTGAGGAGCCCTCAATTTTTTTATAGGAAAAAGTGACGATATGAGCAAAACGTTCACTTAATGGTAAGTGCAACGTCTGCCCATAGCAAATGCTGTGTCACCCAGAACATTTCTGTGTGGCACCACACAGCGCCCGTTACCCTGAGGCATCAATTCTAAAGTTTCATATCCCCAGTAAGTACACTAGCTATCGGTGCCCTTCAGACAGCAGAAAAACCTACTTAGAAAGATTACCAATTCCCGAATAACATCCCAAGAAGAGAAGAGCACCTGAAAACCAGCGCTGAATAAGATTCGAATCCCGTGTCTGCAAAAGTATTATTAGGATCTTCGCATGTAAAGCTGTTATTTTCTTGTTTTTATTTTTGTGGCAATAAACTGATGTTTATTTATTGATATTACGCTAATATTCTTCAAGAGTGTTCTATCGTCATCTTCTTCTAATTGGTGGTAGATCTCCTATGCAGAAATCCGTCTTGACAGTTACCACTCCAAAGCCAGTTATTCTACCGATAAACAGTAGTGTGATAAACAGTGACGACCGCGTGGCCTAGTGGTCAGAGTACCTGACTTCCAAGCCGCGGGTCATGGATTCGAATCCCAGCCGGAGCCTAACATTTGTGCTAAAACATAAATTGTTGGTTTTCGGGTCTGGTTGTGTTGTGATTGTCCCCGTGTTTCTGACACTGCATCCTTGCCTACCTCCGATCTTATCGCATCAGCGTTACATCGGGCGCGGGTAGGTTGGGACGAGTGAGTGCCTCTGTGTTGGTGCGTACACTTGTAACACTATAATATCTCCTGCGCAGTTGATGGCTCTCGACAGTAGACGGAAGTTGTCGCCGTGGTCGAAATCGGCTAGGAGAACATCAAACAGTAGTGTGCAAACATTATTGTATTTCGATTTGATGGGCGTCATAATCTAGTGTAATTGATGTCTTCCTGGCCGGATGGACCACGGTGACAACTTCCAAATGCTGTCGGAAGTTACCAACTGCGCAAGAGATACGAGTATTATAGTGCTATAAGTGCTACGTAATGGACCCGCGATTAGATTGGAATAAGGCTAGGATGCAGTGTGACACAGGGACAATCACAACACAACCAGAACCGAAAAGAAACAATTTGTGTTTTGGCATAAATGTTGATTCCGGGTGGGATTCGAACCTGACCGCTAGATAGCTCGTCTCATCCCTTCCTTCCAAAAAAGTTAACTCTTATTATTTTGTTATCACTGTAAATATGTAGTACAATTATGCATTAGGATGTATGATTATGATGTTGGTTTTGTTGAGGATTATGCTTAATAGCCAGATGATTACTGAATGTGAAACATATTTTACTAACATTATCATGCCACGACCGACGAGCTTGTATGTAAACGCTAATGAAAGTCGAAGAAGCGAAAGATGTATGTCAGGATCGTAGCAAGTGGAAAGTTGTGGTCTCTGCCTACACCAATGGGAAAGAGGCGTGACTGTATGCATGTATTATCATGTCTTGCGAGGTTTCATATGCATGTTCATATTCAGCACTCCAGTGGTAACAATGCGAACCACATGATTTAATTGCTGCACTTCTGACTTTACATATTTGCATCTCGAGTTTCAGTTGAAACTTACTATAGAGAAATTTACTAGGTATAAATAGCTGCTAAGTATAATAATAACTTTACTAACACAAAATAGAAAATTTGTACAAAGGTACTACTTATTTCATATGAAATATCTACCAACAGGCCTGTTACTGAACGGTTTAAAAAAAAAAGGAAGCTGGTAGGAGTATATGCAGGAAACCGTCTGGGTAGGTACCACCTCAGGCCAGTTGTTCTGCCGCGAAGCAGTACTGTGCCAAAATTACTGTAACGGTCTGAAGAGGCACTGAGAGCTAGCGTAATCACTGGGCATATGAGACTTAAGAACTGATGTCTCAGAGTGACCTACGCAGTGTGGTGCTACACAAAATTGTTCTGGGTGACGTAGCATTTCTTGTGGGCAGACGTTGCACTTACCATCAGGTGAACGTTTTGCTCGTCTAGTCACTTTACCCAATAAAAAAGAGACTCAATGACAAAATCTTATTTTAAAATTTGAGCAAAGTACTTGTTTTCCGTGAAATCCTAGTGTCCACCAGTTTTTTTTTTAATATGAATAAAGTTAAAGAAATACAATGTTACAAATTACAATATTAGATGCTACTGCTAATAAAACTTTGCTAACCTGGAAATATTAAAAAATATATAAAATAATAAATTTTTTTCAAACGCGAAAAGAAATCAGATATAATTTCGGTCATGTAATTGCTGTTAGCCTTTTTTGGCTTTTACAGCTTCATCGGATATTGAATTCACGGGCCAGGTGCCCGCGTGCCTGGTTTGGTTTGACCCAAACATACGAGTATATACATAAATAAACTCCTACAATAACCTCGAAATTCGGACTGCCGTCCGAGGGAGGCTGCGGGCTTCCATTCGTGACTGTCGACTTGTGTGTCGGTAACTCTGGGCGGTGAGAACCGCCCTGGAACACGGGTGTATCGTGTGTACGCGGTGTGATTGTCGACTGCTGCGCGCCGCTCTCTACGGCGGTCGCGCGTCGTGGTGCGTGTTATATTAAAGCTATTAACTGTGTATACAGTGTAGCCTGGATCGTGACTGACCGTATCGTGGTCAGGGAGTATAAGAAATCAGAGAAGCCGCGTGTTAGCAGCGGAAGAGAATCTACCACCCCAACTCATGCCGTGGGTGTCGTAAAAGTCGACAGAGGGAAAATGAAGACTTGGAGATGGGCAGCAGCATGTTCTTGGATCAACAAAACAAAATAAAAACTGCGGTTGCTAACCCGCTTGCGAAGCATTGCAACTATGGCAAAAGGATATGGAGGCCTATGTTCATCAGCTCGGACAATTGACAGACCGAAATGATTATGATGAAGGTAAGATTATTGTCCTCATTGTATATTTAATTCATTATTTTCTTATAGTTGTTTTTACATCTGTACTCTAACTTTTGAACGTTGTTTTGTGCAGGCTCCTGTAATAAATTGTTTAGTTTCTTTGTTAGACGGAGAACGTAAGCACGAAAGTTAATATATACTTCGCTCCTCGTAATCCTACTGGATGTTACCCTCACCGGGTAAGATTTACGCACAAAGTTTGTTTTCCGTAACATAGATCTTCTGATTCATCCGCTGCAAGGCATTGCCAACTTTCATCGACTTGCTCTGTTAGTCACAAATAAATAAGAATAATGCTATTTTGGGACTGAAATACTGAAATAGTGATACGTTCTTTTTTATTATTAGTATACAAAATATGACGACGTGGCTTAGTGGTCAGTGTACGTGACTTCCACGCCGCGGATCGCGGGTTCGGATCTCAACCGGGACCAACATTTGTGCAAAAACACAAATTGTTAGTTCGCGATTGGTTGTGTTGTGATTGTCCCCGTATCCCTAACACTGCAGCCTGGCCTAACTTCAATTTTATCTCATGAGCGTTACATCGAGCGGGGGTAGGTGAGGAACTCGTCCTAACCTACCTCTCTTTGTTGTCGCGTACACTTGTGACACATATCTCATGCGCAGTTAATATCTTCTCTAGTTCTCGCCGTGGTAGAAAATTGGCCCGGCCAGCATTTTGATATATATATATTTATATTAGTAGATACATTGGAATACTTAGTAATATTAATAAATTTTCTTGTAAACAAAATCACACTGTGTGTTCTCAAAATTGAAGAAAGACCTGTGGTAGTATAAAAATAGTAAATAATTGCCCCACGCATGGGACAATTATTGAGTATTATAAATACTATTTTTAATGGGCCTTAAATATTAAGTAAGTACTACAAACATTGATCTTATCCCTTTATAATATTAATACCATTATTGTACTGGGTTTCAGCAAAGTAACGCCTGATCTATTATCTCAATTTTGTTACTTGATTGCTTTAATTGATTATCTTATTGGTCAGGAGCAGTATACATTTTTTCGTTTCTTTTCAAAAATACTTGATTAAAAAGCAACTGTAAAATAGCGTCATTTTGTTTTAAAATTATCTTTTAATGATGATAAATTATCCTTTATTTCGTCGGTTGGAAAATTTGTAAAAAAAACTTTAAAAGAAACTACTATCATCCCACCTCATCTCGTGGGTAACGTAAAAGACGACTAAAAAGTGCCACATAGAAATCTCACACAGCCTCCAACAGATGGCGGAATTGTCATCTTAGATATCCCTATACAACTGAATTATCCAGACTTCACCAGTTTAGTAGAGAGAGACCTTATTTCTGCATTATTATTGTTTTTAGATGTAGTTATATACTCGTAACATAAAAGGAATATAAGGTATACACTTAACATAATACCATAAGATAATACATTAATATAATAAAATAAATAAATAAAACCCCAAACAAACTGGAGCCCTCAATATGGGAGACCGACCGAGGGTTAGGGAGAATCCCTTTCTCCTGCACCGGCATTTGTCTTTAATTTTTGCGATTGTCACGGATTCATTATAATTATATTATTGTTATTTAATAATAACGTCTGTACTAAAAAGTTCTAGACGTATGATAAAGAGTCCTTATGAAATTGTACGAAGTTTAAATCGTAAGAAAATTTCTTTAATCAAGTTTCCCGAATGAACGGAGCGTCTCGGGAGACAAAGAAATAAAAAGTGTTCTTAATTTACATTTATAAGGATGAAGTTAAACATATGTATCTCGTTTTCTCAGAAAAATATCAGGCAGGTTATCGGAAATAAAAGAATAGTCAATGTTACATTATCATGAAGAAAATAAAAATACTAGCATATATTTATATCATCAATTTTATAATGTACTCGTATGTAAAAATAACAATCGTGACTGAAAGTGTTTTAATTTTTTATCGATGTTTTTGCGGAGCATCTCGTGAGTCGTAGAAAGAAGGAGTTTGCTTTCATTAATTTTTTAGGATTTAGTTACACATATACATACATCCCGTTTTCAGCAAAAGCCTGTACAAACATTTTCTTGTTTTCGTAGTGCTGCCAACATTTAATTTAAGAATTCACTGGCTAAACCGTAACGTTAGGTAAATATCTTTGTTGTACTACACTCAGCGTCACAAAAATCGCACTTCTCTGAGTTTGCGCGAAAAATGGCTGTAATGGCTAGAAACGAATTATATTTATATAAATATTGGTATGTTTGAAATGGGTATTTGAATAGCTTTACATTATTAATAAAAAAATCATGAAATCATTAAAACATTTATCATTATAGAGCGTCAAAAATAAACACTGTCAAATGCTCGTTAGTAAGGACGCTAGTTACACCACCTAAAAAGGGTATAAAAGGGTCGATCTGGATGAAATATGGGCCAGTCGTAATTTAGACTTTGCAGTGAACACACGTGAACAAGTAACCCAAGTAAGAACAAGCAAAGATGTACACCAGCTCTGAAGAAGCCGCTCAAGTGATTGCCCTTTTGCAGTCGGGGATGCGGCAGTGTGACGTTGCTCGACTGTTGAACCTGTCCCGTTTTTCAGTTCGACGGGTGTTCCAACGTTTTCAGCAGACTGGTGGATATGTTAGAAAACCGGGATCTGGAAGAAAACGGTGCACATCAGAAAGAGATGACCGTTTCATCGTTACGACATCTTTACGAAACCGTTTTACAAATGCTGTTGAGTTTGCAACAACCGCTTCGATCAACTCGGAGAACATCTGTGAGTGTTTCTACGATAAGAAGAAGGTTACACGAAAAGAGTTTAACAGCCCATAGACCTGCTAAAGGTCCAAAACTTACTGCACAGCATCGCAGAGATCGCCTAGAGTTTGCTCGCAATCATTGCGACTGGACTCTAGAACAGTGGCGGACCGTACTCTTCTCTGATGAGACGAGGGTCTGTCTCTTCTGCAATGACAGACGTAGAAGGGTCTACAGAAGACAGGGGGAGAGGTTCACAGAACCCTGCTTCGAAGAATCCGTCGAATACGGGGGTGGCTCGTGTATGTTTTGGGGCGGCATTTCCGTCGACGGGAAAACGGAACTTATGTGCGTTTCCCGGACTCGGGGTGGCCGTGGGCAAGGGTCATTAAATGTTGGTCGGTACATTACTGAAATCCTGGAGGAACATGTGGTCCCGTATGCTGGTTATGTCGGTGATGGATTCATGTTAATGCATGATAATGCTCGTTGCCACACCGCGGCTATTGTACGGGATTATTTACAGGAGATCGATATCCCTGTTATGCATTGGCCAGCACGAAGTCCAGACCTTAACCCAATAGAACATCACTGGGATGACCTAAAACGGCGCGTGCGAGCTCGAGATCCAGCTCCAGCCACTCTTCAAGAGCTCCAAGATGCGGTACTTGAAGAGTGGGAACAAATATCCCAAGAGGCTGTTGCGATCCTTGTAAGGTCCATGAAAGATCGCATGGAAGCCGTTATCAAGGCAAGGGGGGGTAACACTAGGTTTTAAGAACTTTTTTTGTATTTATTAAGTTTTTTTTTAAATTATTAATTTGCAAATTTGTACATACCCTGTCTTTTTCTTTAATTTCTCTTTCGTCTCGTTATAAAAGTAAAATTCAATTAAAATTCCTGAAAGCTAATGAAATTACCTTTCGAATGAAAATTATTTTTTTCGGATGTGCGATTTTTTTGACGCCGAGTGTAGTTATTTTAAACAACAGTCAAATAAAATACATATGTTATTCACAAAAAGAACAAAGTTGTAGAGCAGGGAGCCTACTACGTAAATCGTAGTACAAGTCTTCGGATGCATTCGAAGCAACGATGGACGTCACACATAAACGCTACTACCAAATTTTTGGGATGCAATGCAACTTCTACGGACGGCCTTCTTTCGGATCGATAGGCAACCAATAGAATGAATATTTAGTGAAGGGTGATATCGTAGTAGTAAACGTGCGATCCGGAACTTCGTATTTAGATTTTCGTAGTAGACCCGAAGGAGTGCCCAATATCATATAATATATATTGACTACAATATACATTGACCTGCAGAGGAAACAAAAACTATAACTATGTACTAGACATAAACGTATTAAATTATAGGATATGTTTCTGTGTTCAATAAAGATTTATTATTATTATTATTGCCATATTTTCTTTAACATTAGGTTTTTAAAATTATTTAAAGTGTTATCGAATATATCCACATCATAAAATTCTTTATTATCTATATATTACTACGTGAAGAGCAAAACTCTGTACTCCTTTTTAAGCATTTTGCGAGCACGAAGAGTGTGAGATTTGGCATAGTAAAAGTTTTTATGGAAATAAATGTATTTCCATACCTGTTTAACCACAAATACGTTCATAGTCTGTCGCTTGTTTACGTTCATACACCCGATGTCAAACACGTAATAAACTGTGGTCAAACAGTCTCACAGAGTAGAGAATTTTCAAAATAAAAAAAATATATGATTTTGAATATTGTCCACACTCGTATTTATCAATACAGAGAGCAAAGAAGCTATTAGTTGTATCGTCGTTCGTAGTTTCAGCCTATCAATCAATTTTCATCTCTCTATGTTTCATGAATCTACCACCCCATCTCATCCCGTGGGTGTCGTAAAAGTCGATAGAGGGAAAATTAAAACCAGGAGATGGGCAGCAGCATCTTGCTGGAACATCTGAATAAATAAACTGCGGTTGCCAACCCGTCTGCCAAGCGTGACAACTATGGCAAAATCCCCCCAAAACGAGAGCTACAAACTTTTGTGAAACAGAACAGAACTAAACAGATTCCTGCAATGGAATAGAATACAATATACTTGTATAATTATGTTTAAGTGTACATATCCATGTATATATGTAAGTATAATATGATATAAATATAATTATTATTGATTAGATATATTTTTGTCCAGTTAATGTAATGTTTTATATAAGTATTTAAAATTATGAATTTAGACATTTTATATCACCTATAACAACATCTCCCCATGCCTTGGATTGACTGGGCGAGAATGCTAAAAGGCATTTGCAATCCTTAATTTTAGTCTGCCCTTTGTAATCCTTTATTTTAAATCAGGTAACTACAAGAAAGAATTTCACTCTTACTAACTGTTAATGTGAAATCTTTCGCCGGTCATAAGCATATGAATAGTCCAGTTAAATCCGATAAAAAAATTAAACTTAAAGATGTTGCTGTCAACCTTAAAAAATATTTTATGCTTACTCTACGAAAAATGCAAAAAATATACTTAAATTTTCTATTTAACTGCTAATAAAACGAAGCAATTGAAAGCATTTTTAATTAAAAAACAAAACATCAATTGATCCAATTCTAATCAAAATATGTCATTTCGTGACAAAAATAAGAAATTTAGGTGCCGCCGGTGGGTCTGGAGCAGAAGACGAGGACGCATATGCCTCGTTTGTCTCATGTTTGTATATTTTGTAAGATTGGGTCAAGGACTATACTTTGGAGGCATTGTCAAAACTCTCGTCCTTAATGTCACCCACTTTATGATTACGACGAATTGCCACGAAACGCAGTTGCAAGGATTTCCACAAATACGACAAAACGCCACGTGATACTAAAATATTTCTGGTAAGGTAATTTAATTAAATTATCGAGTGTTTTCTATTCTTAGCATTCTGTGGGTGTAGTAAAAGTCGACAGTGGGGAAAATGAAAACCAGGAGATGGGCAGCAGCATCTTCCTGGAACATCTGAATAAATATACTATGGCAAAATCCACCCAAAATAAGATCTACAAACTTACGTGTTTTGTGGCAATCTATGGAGGAGGCCTATGTTCAGCTGTGGACTAGAGATAGGCTGAAACTATATTGATGATGATATTATTTTTTCATGCTATATTACTCGAAACAATGATAAATTGACAGCTCTGGTTAAAGATTATGCGTATTGTAGATAAGTACTAGAGGAGATGTTTCGTATAACAGAAACTGCTATAATAATAAATTATAAGTCTCTCTATGAGGGATATGACATGTGTCGAGGGCATCTCGTATTTCGTTCAACGTATTACACAACTAGTAATTCATCGAAAGGACACCTCACTTCACTTCGACTCGCCTTCATAGACTCGCCTAAAAATAAAGACATGCATTCAAGAAACCAGTGTTCAAATACAAATATAGGTCAAACGCAGCAGAGCCTGATCAGTCCTCCGAACCCTCCGGCTGCGATGAGGGAGAGGACAAATCATATACTGGCTAGCAGCCGGGAGCTAATTCTTACTTGTTGCCTTATCAACTATGCCCTTTGCTTATCGATGCAACACGTGGGGAAGCACCACTGTTCGGATTATTTACCAAGAAATACTGCAATTAAGAAGCTGTCGCTTGCTGCTTGCCTCATCCACTGTGTCCTTTGCTTAGTAGTGAAATACGTGAGGAAGCATCTCTCGTCGAGTTATTTGCCACCGGTAAGTAAAACTGTAATTGAGGATGCTAAGAGTAACAAACCTCTAAAAAAAGCAACACTAATATATTTTGTTTAATTAACATCACTCATGACTAATTAAACCAAAGGGTAGATTTCAAATGCTTGTTTGTACACGCTAAAGAAATATCTAATGAAATATAAAACATATCTCATTTTAGGAATAATTGAGTGCACTTAAGACGTCAAGAATCGATTCAAGTATATCTCGTTAAGAGGAGTATTTAAATATGTATATCGTATTATTGAAGCCTCGAATTTTCAGTAGCTACAAAATGCTTGATATTTATTCAGTAAACTGCTACTGATATATTAGTGTTTTATTTTACCATAGTCATAACTCGAGAGTCCTATATCTTTGGGTAATATTTTCACACCTAACATTTTAAACTGATATCGTTTGCCTTTTTTTTAATAAGATAAAGTGACGAGACGAGCAAAGCGTTCACTTGATGATAAGTGCAACGACTACCCATAACAAATCCTGTGTCAGCAAGAAGATTTCAGTGTGGCATCACACTTCGCTCGTCACCCTGAGACATCAGTTCTTAAGTATCATGTACCCAGTGATTATGCTAGCTATCAGTGCCCTTCACATTGTGCTTCACAGCAAAAGAACCGACCCTGCGGTAGCACCTACTTATACGGATTCTTGCATTGTAATCCTACCACCAAAGCCTCGCCTGTCGTTTTGCATTTAAAAAAATGGTTATAACAGGGCCAGAAAATCACTTATAGGTGATCATCCTTCCTGTGTTTCTCTAAGAACCCAGTAAAAAATTCTTAACAAAAACATTGTCCCTATTCATAGCATCGTTAAGTTTTTTTTTTATTGGATTGAGTGACGAAACGAGCAAAACGTTCACCTGATATAAATTGCAACGTCTTACCATAATACAAATGCTATGTCCCCCAGAACATTTTTTTTGTGACAAAACACTGCGCCTGTCACCCTGAGACATTAGTTATTAAGTCTCATATGCCCAGTGATTACGCTAGCTCACAGTGCCCTTCAAACCGAAACACAGTAATGTTTTACACACTACTGCTTCACGGCAGAATAACTAGCCCTGGGGTGGTACTTGCCTAGACGGATTTTTAGATAATGAAGATGTGTGAAGAATATTAAAAATAAAATATACGGCACATTTTAAAAAAAATCTCTTTAATAATTAAAAAAAATACAACTATAAACACACGTCAACAATACTAAAAAAATTCAAGAAACGACTACAACCAAATATTGAAATCCTTCTGCATTCATACGATTGTCAACCAAAATTACAGAGTTGAGATTGTTAATAAATTGGTGGCACTGAACACGCTCTCCCATCTCTCTGTATAATCCCTTATAGATATTTAGATAGATAAGAAACTCTGTAACCGATAATATAACAAAATATTGCACACAGAGACTTAAACGTTATTCCAAGATTACGAGTCATCATCATCATCATCACTTCAACCCATCACTAGTCCACTGTGAACATAGGCTCTCAATTTGTGGGGATTTTGCCATAGTCGCCACGCTTGGCAGGTGGGTTGGCAACCGAAGTTCAGGCGTGTGATGGCGGCCAGAGAATCTACCACTCCATCTCATCCCGTAGGTGTCGTAAAAGTCGACAGCGAAAATTAAAACCAGAAGATGGGCAGAAGCATCTTCTTGGAACATCTGAATAAAGATTACGAGTACCTAGCGATAATTTTATTTTGACATTGATTTCATATTATATCATCATAGGCCTCCCAAAGATAATGAATGAGATGGGATTGGTATTCAGAATGTAGATTCATGGAATTTTTAAATGTAATGCCCTCTAGATAAAAACGATAGACGAGTAGTTAAACAACGGTGATGTATATGCCCATAGAAAATTAAAACTATCCTTAAATATCGTTGGGGAAGAAAGGTTCTAGAGTGGCAACCTCGTACCGGCAAAGGCAGTATAGGGCGCCCTCCCTTCCACTAGATGGAGCGACCGCCTGCACGATTTTGCGGGAAACCGATGGATGGTGACTCAGGGCCGTGATTTGTGGCAATCCATAGGAGAGGCCTATGTTCAACAGTGGAGTAAGATAGGCTGAAATGATGATAATAACAGAACTAGGTGGATATTAAATGTAAGCCTCAATGAGAAAAAACAGTTCTTAACAATGACATACAGAGTAATATGGACGTTTCCAACATGTTTTATTTTTTCTTACATTTAATTATGTCTTTTCTGTAACATTTTATTGTAACATACATATATTATACCCAATAGACTGTTCTATTCAGCAGTTCTTCTTTTTCTTATTCTGCAAAGTATAAGAACCACGGGGGTTTTCTTCTGGATGTATAATACGCTGTTGGCCCGAGAACCACTGAGCCTATTTTCAAAGAAGATTTTTAGTATTTGGGTACGCTGCCTAGAAAACGGAAAACTCACATAACTTCTGTTCTACTTCACATTTATTCTACTTGGACACATTTTTGTAACTTCAAAGTATGATTTTCGTCAAACTTGCAACACAAAATGTCTGAAACATAAATATTATATTTAAATACCTAGACGACGTGCCATGATTATATAGTATCGACAATGACCTCTTTTAATACGTCGGACTAACCTGAATACAAATTTGACTTAATTTTGGAGAGTAATTTTATTTTAGTGGTAACTGGTTTGTTTATTTTTCACTTGTGAAACTTTGTACATAAAGAGTAGATATTTAAACACAAGCTTTTAAGTTAATTTCGTGTGTTTAACAGTAATATTACTTAGGTTAATAGCATTTCTAGTATTCTTTAACACAAATTGTAGACAAAAAAAACCATAACAATCGCAAATTTGTAGATAATATATAAATAAAATAGCTTTTTCAGTTTGAAAAATATTAACTATGTATATAATATAATTAAATTTCTATTTATATCAGTTTAATTATATACTATGCTTATACGACATCCTCGTAAAAGTCGTCAGAGGAAAAATAAGAACCAGGAGGTGGGTTGCAGTATCTTCCTGGAACATCAGAATAAATAAACTGCGATTGCCAACCCGCCTGCCAAGAGTGTCAACTAACGCAAAATACTTCCATATGAGAGCCACAAACTTTTGTGGGAATCTATGGAGGAGGCCTTAGTTCAGCAGAGGACTAGTAAAAGACTGGAATGATGATGATGATAAATATAGTACACGTATACTATATTTATATAAGTAAAGTCTTATAAATGTGTGATAATTGCAGCGACAAACCTCTCTGTCGCCCTGTTGACGCGACGAACTATACTAGCTTCGTTTATTCGGAAATTCTAGATGTATTACAGATATAAAATCTAACATTAAGGTAACTAGACTTAAATTATCTTAATTTAGAGCAGAGCTACTAGTATAGAGACTGACGCTCTCTCTGTTTGATTACTCGAGGCTTTGATTCACGATGCCAGCACCTGAAATGCAATTTTAAATGCCTTTTTGCAATGTTAAAAAATATTGGATTGGTCCAGCGATATGGTAAAGGCCATCTAATATTTTTCTGCTACGCGCGAATCTGAGTCACCAGCGGTTTTTCCGAACCGATATGACTTAGGAACCTTCAAGAAAAGAGACTCCTCCTTTCTCTAAGACCGGCAACGCACCCGAAATTCCTCTGGTATTGGGGATGTTCATAGGCGGCGGTGATCACATACTATTCTTGAGCCACTTGCTCGTCTCCAGGAGGAGCTCCTTCAATAAAAGTATATTTTATTATGATTTGCGTGTATTGATTATTTACTGCTAGTAAAACTTAGCAGCAGTAATCTTAAACAAGGAATAGAATTTGCTATAAATCTTAATAACTGTTTATAGGCATGCAGAAATGTATGGGTTGGAATTCACGTATTATATTTAAATGTAGTTTACGACGCTGCTGTAAATTCGTTTAATGTAAATTATTCTAATTACATAAATGATCCCTTTCCTTTTAAGCCCCTTGACCCTTTGAATTTAAACTAAATTCTCTATTGGAATATCCGAATACTCCGAATGTCGAATAATTCGGGAGACCTAGGTTTCAAAGGAAATGAGTACGACCAGTGAGTGGAATGAGTAATTCATAGGGATGCGGCGGGCGAGCTAATGAGATTTATGTTTCAAAGGCCTTTAAATGTGAAACTATGTATGTTAATCTGAAATTCAACAATTGATTTAATTTACAAAATTTATTAGAAAATAAGATACTAGCTTATACTACAGCATATGATCAATTCCTCAGTTATCAAACTAATTAGAGTGAATCCGTACATCGAAACACTTATTACAATATCGGAGATCGGTCTATCATTTATATCGTTTGAATTTCCCTATTACATCGTAACGCTTCAACGAAGCTGTTCTTTATATTCAACTTGTCAAGGTCAATCGATTCCCTTACATAAGTCGTCTCTTATATTAATACTACACTTGAAGGAAAATAAAATACACAAATATCAAGGAGACACTTCCATAAACATTTCTGATTATGACAATACACATTTCATTTCGTTTATTATGAAAAAATACATACATACATAAGGTCACGACTTTATCCCATAAAAGGTAGTCAGAGATTGGGCCCTCACTGCAAAAACAGATGATTGCCACAATCCACGTTTCACCAAAACAATATAACGCACTCGGTGTGATAGGTGGTGAGCCCATGGTGGCGCCATGCGCTGTTGGTTGCACAGTGCAGTTTAATTCCCTTACTCGCCTTTTACGAGATCCATTGGATGAGATGGAGTGGTAGTATTCTTTTAACGAGCCGCCACATAATGATTGAAAAAAAATGTTCGACGTCAATTAGTCTGTATATACGGATGTACGAATGTAGTAACGTTAGCGTCCGAAAAACTTAGCGTATAGTCATGTTTTTATCAACTTTGGAATCACACTAAGTGGAAGTCTATTGAATATCGCTAGCCTAATCCTTGTAGTATGTTCATAAAAAATATATTTGTTAAATTCAATATGATGAGCATGTACAATATCAGCACAATAGTACTATTTTATATTCATTTTAATATTTATTTTAAGTAAATATATATCAATAAGTAAAGAATTATCAATAATTTATTTTTACAAAAAAAAAACCGAGTTCCTTATTTTAATATTTTTCTTTTGTATGTTTCTTTCAAACTGCTACGTACGACGTAGCGTGCCTAATCTATTATTAAAAAAAGTAATAAGTTGAAATGTAATCATATTTTAATTGCCGTTTAAAACCAAAAAAAAAATATGTTTGGTAAAATGGTTAATAATGTTAATTAATTTGACTTAACAAAAATGGTACATCGCAATAGACTATTTAAAAAAAATGTAAAGCCAATCATATTTCCTCATGTAACGGCACGGCGCCCCTCTTAATTTACCTGTTGTAGTAAAATTTGAAATCAACTCAATAAAGAAACTCCTTTTTCTGATATGTGGCTAATTATTGATTTTTTTCTATTTGATAAAAATGTCGGAACGAACAAAACGTTCACCTGATGGTAAGTGCAACGTCTGCCCATAACAAATGCTGTGTCACCCAGAACAGTGTGACACCACAATGCGGCCGTCACCCCGAGACATCAGTTTTTAAGTCTCATATGCCCAGTGATTACGCTAGCTCTCAGTGCCCTTCAAATCGAAACACAGTAATGTTTGCACACTACTGCTTCACGGCAGAATAACTGGCCCTGGAGTGGTACCTACCTAGACGGATTCCTGCATAGGAATCCTACCACCAGTAATTTTTTATGCAAATTACTTTAACTTATTATTAACTAATGGATTAATATTGGACAGCATTTGTAAGTATAGTAAGTATAAATAACTTAGATACCACTAGATACACTCTGTAACTACAATATATTTATAACTGTTAAGTTAAGAGTAAGAGTAATAAAAGAATGGAAACCACATAACGCACTACCAACACACTACCTGCAACGTTACAATGCCGCGTTACCTATTGTAGGTATTCTATACGATTATACAATTGCAAGGCTGATTCGGATGGAACTAATGATGAACCGTGGGCGTCGGTTACGGTCATCTATATATAAAGCAATTTGTGTAAATTGACGCCAGTAACAATGGCCTCTCTAAGTGTTGTGGTGATGACATTCGCAATAATGGCCAGCATTGGAGCGGCCCCCAGCGATCGTAAGTTATGTTTGTTTACACAAACCAAACTAGCTTAAACAGTCGACAAAATTGTAACAACTTTTGTTGATATTACTATTGTTCATGTTAAAACAGTGGTCGAATTATGTGTAGCGTTGAATGTATATATTACAAAGTGTTTTTATTGTATATTTATGGTCCCTTGAAAATATATGAGTCCTAGATTTCATTCGATGTTAACAGGACTTTAGATATGTATACAACTAGAAGACCCGTTTTGTAGTCTAGTAAGTAGCAGCTAGTACTACAATACCTACTTCATTATTCTTCCAGCTCTTCAAAGTGAATCGAGAAGCAATGGTATATTTGTAAGCATCTCTCATCGGGTTTATGCTTTTATAATATGCCTGCTGCCTGTTTTAAAGTATTTTAAAGAAAGGATTTCTCCGCAATCAAAGAGTTATAATGTAATGAAAAACTCTGTGAGAAACTCTGTTATAATGTAATGGACGTTGTTCACCACAATCAAGTCATTGTATCATATCCCTCAACCGTCCTTCTTTCAATGATTATTCATCAGGGTGGATGGTGACCATGGAGGTATCTATTCCTTCTCATCGAAGTTCGCCGGCGGTATCGCCGTTGGGTCATTTTTTCCCTTTTGCTAAACTTACTACTGTCAGTCCATCTTTCTTCTTGCCTAATTTTACCCTAAAGCCTTGCTACAATACCGTTTCGACAGTTTTAGAGAAATTACATCTCTCGCTTCTTCTACTTTCATTAGCGTTTACATACAAGTCGGTTGTGGGTAGTTTTAAGTTAGCCTTTCCTTAAAACGACTTCGATCTGATCGTGATACGTTCGCCTACGACGAGCCTTACAGGCTTGCCCATTTACACTAGCCTTATAAATCTGTTTCGTCCATCTTCTTTCATTTATCCTCTCTATGTGTCCAAACCATCTAAGCATCCCTTTCTGTTAAATGAAATGAAAATTATTTATTCTTCAACGTAAGAAACATAAATTTCGTTTGTCAAACGTCATTTTTTACGATCTACCACCGTTTCGTCAATCTTTGTCACTACATCTTCTACCACACCCCAATGTTTCCTTAACACGCTGTTCCTCACTTCGTCCATCAAAGTCACTCAAGCTATACTTCTCAAACTTTTCATTTTCACAGCATTAATCTTATTTTCATGCTTCTTCTGCCAGACCCAACATTCACTACCGTACATAAGTGTAGGGACCAGTACTCCTCCATGTCCAGCCAGTCGTGCCTTTTTAGATACGAGTACGTTCTGGCTATACATAAAGTTAAGTAGGGCTTACTTACTTAATTTCGTAGCAAAACTGTTAGCTCAATATCACAGCCGTACTTTCTGTCTCTCTTAATTTTTCAATCCAAGTATACAAACTCTTTTGTTTTTGTTTTAATCAGAGCTCCGTCATACTTTCTTCTCTTTCAAAAACCATTACTTTCGTCTTATCTACATCAATTTTCATTCCTTTGCTTTTTAGAGCGGCATGCATATTAACCATCACCGGCAACTCCTCCTCCGATGATGCTAATATGATCAGCATCGGAGTATAGGAGACATTTGACGGTCAGATCATTCATTCTTAATACAAACGCACTCTCTTCAGAGCCTATTCCTTTCTCAAAGGCCGGCAACGCACCCGCTACTCCCCTGGTGTTGCGGATGTTCATGGGCGGCGGTGATCGCTTAACATCAGGTGAGCCGCTTGCTCGTTTGCCCCCCTTATCTATTAAAAAAAAATCTTCAAACAGTTGTCTATAAATAAGTTAAACAGCCACGGCTAATGACTTTTGAGCCAAGAACTTTTTGGCTATGCTTCGTTAGGAAAACACCTGATTCATGCATCCCAATTTTCTCCTGAATCCCACTTGTACATCCCATATCTTCTCTTCAGTTTGATTCATCGCTCTCTTAATCAAAACCTTAGAGACATTTTGATACACGTGATATGTATATTATTTTTTCTTAAATCGAAAATACAACTGTCCACTGACATCAATAACACCGAAATTCGTAATCACCTACTATTTTTCACGACGTTACATTGCAATTCCTGCTGATAGTACAATAGTAGCTGAATGACAAAGGACGTGTGTAGTATGCGAGGCGTCTGATACTGTTTTGACAGATGAAGGACCACCAAAACGAGAACTCTGTTATATACTATAAACTTGTATATATATTTAGCATCAAGAAACTTTGCGAAAAAATAGTTCGATGCTGGATGTTTGTTTTTGACCGTGAGTTTCTCATGTGATGGGACAGATAGTAGCAATATAAAAGAAGAACAAGAAGAACAATCACCATCACAACAACCAACATATTGTGGATAACAGATAGATGGATAGGATTGATCGTCTAGGAGGTAAAGAACTGCCAAATATTGAAATCGGCCTTAATACTTTTGAATATCTTGGCCTCTGCCCCAATGCTCTGTGGCAATCGTACATATAGTCGTTTTAATAATAATTTGACCCACAAAGCGAATTCATCAACACAATTTAATCATTGAGTACTTTAAAACTACAAGAATATTCTCACTGGAAATGAAAAATTAACTACATTAGTACAATTTAAACAATAAAGCAGATGAACAAAAATTTATTGAATTTTATTTATGAAAATAAATAAAACCAAATACTTAAAAAACTTGCAATACAACAAAAAGCATAATCTATAATAAATCACTAAAAATATTAATAGTAAAACATATAATAATAAAATTATCAATTGCGTCATAATCAGAAATAAAAAACCATGAAGCATTTAATCGCAGAGTAATTAATCTTAATTAATTAGAATTGAGAATTAATTTCACAATTATTGTATTCCCGATATTAAATAACAAACTGAGATTAACGAAAGAGTTATTTGACTACCGACAAATACATTTTTTTAACCTAACATTCTATGGAATTATATACAGATTTTTAACACTCATTCGCAAACTTACTTGAATAATTTGAATTTTTGGTAGCAGGTATATTAAAAGTCATTTAAACATTTTAGACAAGGTTTCTAAATAATTAAATTGAAATCAGTATTTCGCCCTTCTATACTCGGGGATCCCAATTACAATGTTTTTTACTTACAGATCTATAGTATTGGACTATTGGATACTATTGGAAGGAACATGTTTTCATCTAGCTGGCTAAGAGCTGCCATTAATGTGTTGACAAGATAAATGTTAAGTAATTTTATTATTTGAAAAAAATGCAGGCATAGTTGCCGAAAAAAAAAATTATTGTACTCTTTTTGCAAAGGTTCGTTTAATATTTCTTTATTTATCTTTTCTAAGTTCTTATAATCATTAGAATAATTACAAAATATGTTAAAAAAAATATTTCTCCGAGGAACTTTTTTTAAATTATTAAAAACTGAGCAGCTCGTTGAATAGACACTAGACATTGCCGAACTATTTATCTTGTTAATAATCCTCAGAGGATTTTTCGGATACACCGTAGCGAAATAGCACAATGAACCGCATCTTCGTTTAGTTTTAGTAGCTTTATTTACCGTCTTAACAGTAGATTTAAATTTAGTAGCCGAGCTTTTGTTTTTAACATCTTTTTTCTTGTCGTATTGGACTGTCGGTTTTATTTTTGGTCTATCTTTAAAAAATTCTATATCAAAACTAAAAGTAGAACCGATTCTAACAGCTTGGTGCTGAGGTGTAACAATTTCTTTTCTTTTCATTTCTCGAGGTTTTTGTTCTACCTCTTTTTTATCTTTGCATGCAATTTTTGTATTATTACACATAATCATAGCAGCTTGCATTTTTTTAGCTTTAAGTCCAGAATATTGTTTTAAAGTAGTACTAGAAACTGACTTGACCTTTCGTTTTCCCGTATTGACTTTTCTTGTTTTATAATTAACAGATTTTTTGTCTAAGTTTCCTTCATTATCAATATTTTTGACATCATGCGTTTCGCATTTGAAACATTGAGAACAATAATTTTGCAATGGACCTAATACATCTTTTTTAGTCACGGAAGATCCTGTTCGCGGCCGTGAAAAGATATCCCGTTTTTTCTTACGAATTTTATCAAAGTTCAAATTACATAAACACCGAGCTAAATTGTTTATTATGTTGTCTTCGTCATTATTTAAGATGCTATTATTTGGTGACCTATGTTTCTTAGTTTTTTTTAAATCAGTCTGTGTACTTTTATCACAGTTGCAATAGGTATTCATATTAACTATAGGGTTTTTAATCTTAATATGCCTTATTTCCTGTGTACCTCGTTTCTTATCATTTGTAGCTTTTAAATTATTTCTAAAACGTGGATTTTTGGTCACACTAGGAGAGTGGATATGATTGTTGGACCTTTTCTTCTTCGGGTTAAATTTAAAAGCACAACATCCTCTTAATGCGTGGTCAATGTGGGTTCCCTTCCTTAAAAAATGAATTTTTACTTGAGACGATTTCCTACGACCAGAAATATTATTCTTTTGTGATCCTATCGACCTGCTACTTCTTTTTTGTACGAATTGTTTTTCATTTGGAGGAAAACTTGTGTTCTGGTTTCTTTGATGGCAACAGATAGCACTAGATATGCTTGATGCACACTTTCGAACTCTTTTATTTCTTTCACAACATTCCTTATTGAACCTTTTTCGAAACATCCACAAATCAGGGGTCTTTTCTTCAATATCTTTCTTGCAATTTTGAAAACATTTATTAGAATTAAGAGTTATCATAGACTTAATTGATCTCGTCTTACCAAACTGTGTTTTGATACCAACGTTCCTTTTCTTGATGTCTTTCGGAGATTCCATTGCAGAACAAGGTTTACAAGATTTCACCTTTTTGCACACATCACAAAAAAAGAAATCATTCGTTTTTGGAAAATCAAATTTCGGTGCATTTTTTAGCTTTGTAACTCTTAGACATTCCTTAGGTAACTTATTAAATAACATATTTGTTTCATGGGGAAGACATTTCATTACTTGTTTGTCATTTAATTGTTCCTTAATTCTAACACATGGATCTCTTTCAATTTTCAGAACATTCTCATTATTAACGCTTTCTATTGCTTCTACTTGCACACATGTAGTTCGGTGACAAGATTTTTTAACTATACCTCTTAATCTAGAATTGACTCCATATAATCTTCCACATGATGCCTTAATGTGAGAATCTATATTTCCATTCATTTTCGAATCCACCAGTTTCTTTACACCTTCAAGAACTTCTTCATTTTTTGAATTCTCAAGCGACAGAAAGTTTGTTTCGATTATATCGCGTAATTTATTTATTTTTGATTTTGTAATGGAATTTATAACTTTACAGGGATATTTCAAGTGTAAAAATTTTTGCATTATACATGATTGACTTTTTATCAAATCAGCAGCAGTACTTGATGTACATGGATCGGAATGCACGTGATGTAATTTAAATTGTACATTTGTCTTTCCGCATGTTTGTTCCTGCTGTTGTATCATTGGTTTCTTACTTTCATCAGCACGCGATTTCTGTTTCTGAACTTGGGTAGACTTGTCACGTGGACGTTTAAGAGGCCTTGTTCCTGAACAACAACATCTTCTACTTATTTTCTTAGAGGAAATATCGGCACCCTTATCAACAGAAGATATTAACTTGATTATTTCATTAATTTTTTGTGCGTCATTAGACTGAAGATTCTTTTTCGATTTCAAATTACCTCTATCATCAATACTAGCGAGGCTTTCAGAAAGAAGTTCACTTCTTATATTATCATAGATGGCTCTTGTTTTCACTAACTTTTTCAGTAGTTTTTGATCTTTCATCGGAAACACATTTCCATGATAAACTTTATATATTTTTACATTTTGGTCAATAAATTGTTTAAATTTAGAATTATTTTCTAGTTTATGTAATGAAGAATACCCCGAAGTGAAATGCCGAAAACTACTTCTTTCTGATGACAATTTCATATTGATGTCTCCCCTTTTTGGTTGTGCGTACGAGTTTATTTCTTATAACATCAACGTTTTTCTATGATTAATATTGACTATAATTGATCTGTAAAAATAGTGAACGACTTGATTAGAATGCACCATCTTTCAAATATGTTTTGTCTGGTTTATGATTTATTCGTTATATGTATACAAATCATTATGGGATTTTTTAAATTATTCGATTTGTATGATTCACGTTTTAATACAAAAAAATTGTCAAGAAAATAATGCAGTTTGTACCAAACTTGTTTGATACAATTTTAAATATTAAAAACGACGATATTATTGACGCATAGATTATAAACGGGATACAATAACTAAGAAAAATTGGACTGTGGTTTAAAAAGGTCTACATGCCGTGCAGCGGCAGCGTTTGTGAATTTGTCACATAATTTAATTCAATGGTTGGCAATTTATCAAATTTAATAAAATATTTTTAGCAACAAAATAATAGTTGCTATAAAATATTAATATTGATTCAAAAAACCTAAAATTCATTTTAAACATATAAAACTAATATCTATATTATTACTTTAAATATAAATGTAAAATATTCTTGACAAAAGTTTAACTTACTATTTATTTCTTTAAACTATCCGCACAGGAATTACACGTAACTTTTTCGAAAACATTTTATTTCTTCTAAACCAAAATCCATAATTACAGAAAATTTTAGCGTAAATATATCATTAAATAATGCTTACAATTTTTTTTTAACAATTTCGTTGATTTACAAAAATCTGAGTGACAATAATTGTCTAAGTTAAACAACCAAAAAGTTTTAGCCCGTTTGTCTATTGATATGCTTAAAGATAAAAACGGCGAAACATAAAATAAATATTTGGTTTCACGAAGTATCGATTCACAACCAGTCGTAATCATGCATCAGTAGAAATAGAAAAGAAAAGTTCTAATTGTGGAATCTTTTACTAATAAGACGTTATATAGAATAAGGAAGCTATTAAGATTTCTTAGTAAAAGAAATACAAAACAGTTAATAATTATCATGAAAGTAATTGGGTCTAGGGTCCAAATCCTCGCTGAAATGTATGAAATGTATGAAACACACGAAAAGTTAAATAAAAGCTTTTTTTATTTCTGATGGCAAATACTATTTACATTGGTTTTGTCACCGAAAACAGTGAAGTAAAAAGCTTCTTTAACTATTAATTCTAAAATAAAATATAGCATAGGAACCTTGAAAGTTTACATAAATAAAATTATGGTTTACTCTAAAATAACATATAGCTTAAGTATAACTTTGAAAGCTTACAGTAATAAAAAGTTTTTTTCCTTTTTTCTTTTCTTTCTAATAAAATTATGGTACATCTTTCGTACATACAGTATTTGTTTCAAAATAACGAAGCTCGTAGTAGCGCGAAAAACAATTTTATGATAATAGAAAAGCGCCATCTGTTGCACAATACGAAAATCAACAAAAATACATTCTTACTATAAAGTGAATATTATGAAGATAGATGGCACTGTCGAGAAGAATTTATTTGACTTTTACTTTAGATTTGTTTAAATATTACCTATATTTTTAGTATCTTTTAATCTAAAGGTAACAAATGAAATTGGTATATGTATGGAATGGTGTTTAAAACTTGTATTATTCTACGAGTTCGACAACAAAATTACAGCATGACACATTCATTAACCTATAACGTAAAATGGTCCTTCTTTGCTCCAATATTTCCTCCAAATTTAAGAAATTATGAAAATTTTTAAACTATTCATTATTAAATTTACTCATATGTATTCATATAAAGACGAACATCTTATCTAACACATTTTTAGAGATAAATCAACATTATGAAGTATTTTATTATATATATAAAACAATGAATAAGGAGCATACCCATGACAATGGGTAACTTTGCTCCTAGATATGGTTTGCAACCGATCTCAATTGTGAAAGCTTTTGAAGTAAATTATTGCTTTATTAATTCGAACTATGCTCCAGTAATAATACTATTTGCCCTTATTGATAATAAGAATTGACGAAGAACTGGTAAAAATAATAAAATACTTTTTTTTTAAGAAATAATGTTAATCACATTGTTTTATTGATTATTAATATTCTTAAACCATATATTTTAACGCAAAACAATAGAAATTAAAGAAAACTTATGTACTACTTTCAGAAAACAAATCTTTGAATCTAAAAATTCTAAGAAAGGATCATTTTCACATTATGAACAAGATTTTACTTTTGACACATTTATAAACCTACTATTTAATAGCAATTAAATAGTAGGTTTATAAACTATTATATATAGTAACTATTTTAATAGTAATTTTTTTTCTAATTCTATAAACTTAATGTTGGTGAATAAATATACTTAAAAATTTGAACTTCATTAATCGCATTACCGTCGTATCAGGCGGAAGTGTATAACCAAAAAACGTTAAAAATGTTAACTTTAAATTTTTCTTGTAGTGTTGCCAGGTCCAGTGTATCAGATTTCGGGCGGAAGGTAAAAATAAACGGTAATTGGTTTTTCAAAAAGGGGCAGCGACCATGGCTAAAAAAAACAGGAGTTTATGAACCATTTATTTTTATAGGACGGTCTGTTTTTTTGACCGGTATGTTACAAGTACAAGAAACAAAACAAAACTTAAACGAACTAGATAAATTAAGAAATTAGTGAAAAATCGGGATATTTTGGTCCCGATGACGTTTGAATCGGGACGTGTCTCCAAACCTTTGAAAATCGGAACAGCCAGTGCAAATCGGGACATCTGACAACAAATATGATTTCCCATTGATTTCCTATTTTTGATCATTCCGATTAGTTACAATCTGATTAAAAATTATCTTAGAACTTCTATGGGACAAGAACTGCAATCGGACTTATATAAATACTTATATAAATAAATGAAAATAATCTTGAAAAACTACGATGGATGTTTTAATAAATAAGTCTGCAGAAACAAAGCGCAAGAAGTGTCTTTTGTCTATTATCAAGTATAGTCGTTTCTTTTAAATATTTTTATTTTGTTAATTCTCTTTTGTTTGTTTTTCTAAAACATTACTATCCCTTTGGGCTTTTCCGTAGTCGGGTAAAAGGACTACTTTAGCAAATTATTATACAGGACCATTTAGTACTAGCTACGCCACTGTTAGTTTAACAGTGTCTTTTGTTGGGTGTTAATTAAAAAAATCGTAAATAAAAGTGCCAAATGTATCTATTGTGATAAGTAGAGATACATTAAAAACATCTACAAAAATATCATATAATAAAATAAAGTAAGGATGATTTCCACAAAAATGTTATAAAAAATGTTTCAATTTAAGCACATTTTTTTTTAATAATACTGAAACAATGGCTGTTGAATTTAAACATATTAATTTCATATTTTCCATCTATAATCAGCATCTTCTGGATACATAAACCGAAAGATTATCTTTTCTTTTCCATATTATATATTTTCCAGAGTAGGAGACTCTTGCCAGCTTCAAAACTCTCTTACAAATAAGTCTAGGCCTATGCTCAACAATAGAATATTTATAGACTCCTTTTTTTTTCAAATAATGTTCTATATAAATTAAAATCAATTGCTGCATGTATAAAAGATCATCACTTGAGAATGGCTCGACCTTTGGCTGATTTTTTTTTGTTGTGTAGTTCGAATTGTCAGGACAAAGTTTGTATGAAAGAAAAATTTTGATAAATCCACCAGAAATATTTTGTAAAAAAAAAGTGATGTTCAGTTTGATAGTTCTACTATCAAATCTTTTTAGTACTTAATATTTTTTTGCTAACCAAACTTTTCGTCATTAGTAAATTGCACTAATGCAAAGCCATGGCGGGTCACATATCCTATATACTTGGTCCCATATCCTATCAACTTTTGTAGATCTTTATAAGATGGTATTGTTGTTTATTCTGCTACAAAGCTCCTCTGTCCTCCTCTGCTGCTGACTGGTTGTCTTCAAATGCTTTCTCATGATATTCTTAAGGGAGTGGGATTAATTCCAAAACATATTTATCTGAATACTACTGATATTCTTTTAAAAAAATAGTAGTCAGGTTAACCGGGATGGACTTGTTTACAAATATTTTAAAAGGGAATGTAAATGCTATTGGCCAAAATGTATAATTATGAAATACTTGTATTCTTAACCCACATTTATTATGGAAATTAAAAAAAATGAGTCAACTATGTACTGTCTTCTTCTGTTTCCGAGTCACTTGGAGGCCAAATAGGTCTTGAGTCTTCTTTTTCTTTACCAGCCGATTCTAAAAATGAATTTTGTGCTTCTATAACACTTTTGCTATCAGTGCAAGCACCATAAAGCTCTAATACATCTGAATTCAACTCTAAGAACGAATGTCCCCATGAAAATTTAGATAAATAAAATTTTGCTTCATGTTTATGCCCTGTAATGAACATAGCCGCTGCTAAAGCTTCTACACAACTAAGCTGGTAAGGTTTTCCATAATTAATAGGATTTGCTGCTACTAAAAATGGGAGAAGTCTAGGATGTGGTGATTTCATGCGGCCAAAAGGTGTTTCATCAATCTTGGCCCATGAGCAATCTATCACTGCGAGGCCAAATTTTTCAATGATATCTTTATCGTTAGGGCTTACACACTGGCTGCCTACTGGGGACAATACAAGGCCTTGAAACCTCTGTCCAAGTTTCAAATTTTTTATTAGGTTATGTCTTAACAACTTTCTTCCAGAACACTTTTTTGGATCACAATGATTTAAGTCCCACATGCTAATAGGGAATGTAGCTGGGATGCCTTCTGAATCAGAATTTTCGGAACAGTCTGATTTATTAGAACTTTCTGAATCACTTTCTTCAGATGAATGCAAACTAAGATCTTTAAGTCTTTCGGCATAATTCCGTTGTACGTGATGGTTGGAGCGTTTTCCTCGAACTCCACCTCTTTTGCCTGGTGCCATGTCGATAAAAAATTGTCTGGCTCAAAAATATATTTATATTAATAAATTTTACCAAATATATGTATTAACTAGGCACATTTGTTTACAATTTTTACTTGACATACAAAACACCTGATTAGGACATTCGTAGCGGTGACAGTTCTGCCAAGAGTTGCTAGCAAAATCGCGCTTTATGCCTTTCAAAAAGCGCTAGGAAGCACTAAAAAGTAGCTCGTCTAACAAGCGCTATATTTGGCGCTAATTCAATTAAAATAAATATCGCCCAGTCAGTAATATAAGCTTATTCTGGATTTATTTCCATACATAAGCTTTTCAACTGACGATGGTATCACATGGTCTATTGGTCAGAGTACTTGACTTCTACGCCGCGAGTCCTGGTTTTCAAAACCCAGACCCATCATTTGTACAGAAGCACGAATTGTTAGTTTTCCATGTGAAATTTATGTCTGACGTACTTACTATACAGATTAAATACTAGTGTAGAGCAGATTTTGAAAAAAAAAAACAGGAGATTCACTTGTCTTGGCAACTTAATCTTTAGTTGCGATGTATCTAATCATAGCTTAACTCTTTTTTCATGACATAATGTTTAACTGTCATTTAGAGTAAGTGATTTTAACTGAAAATTCCCATTTACATTAAATGACTGTTTGTTGTATCACCGTTCACGGGTTTCAGCTGGTGTTCATGCTCACTCCCGCTCACTCTTGATAATGGTGTTTGCAGTTTCGATCAAGACATTTGTCTTTTCATTCAGTTTACATTTGCTTTCAGGCAGTTTACATTTCAACATTCTTAAAATAAAAGAAACAACTGACAAATTGTGAGGAAATTGAAATTGGGAAGGGGAAATGTAGTGAAGTTAGCTTCAAACAACAAAATATTTAGCAGGAAATCCCTAACAAATCACGATATGAAATCAGTATTGGTAGTGCTAAAAGTAAAAAGTCATACGTTTCGTTTTGGTTACGCATATCAAATTATGATTTTCAAAATGCGCTAGTTTTAGTGCTAAGTGCTAAAACGCGCTATGGGCGAAATAATGCTATAATAACAAATATGGCCAGGAACGCACTAAGTTGGCAGCACTGGTCAGTGTCAACTTGTCATTGACGAACCAGTGACAATGACAAAATTAAAACTATGGGCAGTAGAGTTATGGAGGAAAGACTTCATATAACAAAAGTGTCCAAAAAATCTAGTCAAATTAAGATGGTAACAAAATTACTAAATTTGAAATGAAGCGCTAAATTTGAAATTATATTATATTTATTTATATTTGTTGTCTCAATTTTTAGGTTTTAACGTTAGCATAACGTTACCTTTTACTGCACGACGTTATTTGACTTAGTACTTTATATTTTAGTAATTTCTAGGACTGTTGATAAAATATCTAAATATCGATATTATTGTTTAGAAATTTCGATATATAAGAATGATGCTTTTTGAAACGATATATCGATAGTTCGATATTGAAATATAGATATCGACGGTCAATTTGAACTATGTTATCGTAAGTTATTTGCTGTCAATAATTTATTTCCGCGGTGGCGAGAAGTGACCGGAGTTACAAAGGAAGGCCGTGACTATGTGTATGCTGTGTATTTACACTATTTTGTCTTTTTTCCACTCATTAATCATTATGTATTCATTATGTAGACGTTGCAATGGGAGAAGGTGGCCAGTAATAGATCGGAATGGAGACGTCAAGTGTATGACAAAATCCTAGAGTTAGAAAATCATCGACTTGAGCTTGATGCTAAACGGGAAGAACTTAAGGCCCGACTACCAACGGCTACTCATAACTTATAGAATAACGTTAATGGTATTCTGACATGCCCTTAATGCACGAGAACTTTTTAAAAGAAAATCAGCTACGTTAACCACAGGACACATCAACTCTAAGTTGCAAGGAGTTGAAGCAGTCGCCGTAGCCGAAATCGGCTAGGAACACATCATTCTTCCAAAAAGAAAAATGATTTGTTTCTTTTAGTGGATTGTGAGTGTGTATTACCAAAGTTGAGATGAGAGGACGTGTTAATGCTATCGTTGGGAAAAGCACATGTGTACTCCGTTAAATTCAATTAATTTAACTAGTTAAAAATAGTGAATTGCTATAATACGTCGGTAGCAGAAAATCCTTCAACTGTTTTATAAACTCTTAATGTATATTACAGATTATTCACAAAGAGGATATTAATTTTTAATTAATATACGTTATTGAAAAAACTGTATATATATATCGAAATATGGAAATATCGATATTTATTTCCTATACATCTAATTCCGATACTGATGCATTTAAAAAAAAGAAATACCGATAATCCGTTCATACAACACTTCATACGCGTAGTCACTGAAGCATACGCGGTTAATTATAATAATAATAATGGGAGAAAACTATAGAAATACCCCATAATACTACGAGACCGTATTTCAGAGCGAGCTCCTGATGAAGTATCTTGGCTACTAGGTTGTGTCTGTGCAGATACTCAGAGTTAGAAAGCGCCGAACAACCGTAGATAACATGTCTAAGCGACTCGCCGGGATGGCGACCAGACTCGACAGTGCCGTCCATTAGGAAGTATGAAAGAAAGAAAGAAGAAAGAAAATAACTTTATTCGTTGCTACACTCAATACAAACACATAAAAACAAACAATTAACACAACATAAAAAATAAAAAAATTAACAATAAAAAGGTATTTAAATTTATGTTGGATTGCAGCAACGAAAAGGACCCGACTCAGCATTATGCTACAGCAAAATTGCCGCAGCGCTGTTATTCTGGCGGCACCACTAATCTAAAACCTACGAGCAGCTGTCAGACAGTTTGAATGCAAAGAAAAAAAACTAAAGATATTTTAAATGTATATGTTTATATAATATAATATAAAGATAAAATTCTGAAATAACGATAAATAATGAAAAATAAATAGATAAATATATTACTTTTATCTATGTTGGCAATAGTCTATAATAGAATAATGAAAGAAATAATAATAATTAAAAATATTTGTACTATTTGTAGTATCTTCGACAGTTGTTGTTCTTAATAACTTATTAATATTTTTATGAAGTATTTCTGTAATTTTGTCGTCTCGTTGAGATTTAAATTATAAATGCTTATTTTGATGAATTAATATTTGGAAAAAATTATTAGATTCTCTAAAAAATGTTAAAATATCTTAAAATTAAAAACTTGAAGTTTCAAAACTCTTTTTTTACTACTACTAATAATTTTTCCTTTAGTGATTTTTTCCTTTAATATTCCCGTGGAACGCCGTACGATTTTTTTTATTACTTAAAGTGATGAAACGAACAAAACGTTCACCTGATGGTAAGTGCAACGTCTGCCCATAACAAATGCTGTGTCACCCAGAAAATTTCTGTGTGACACTACGCTGTGCCCATCACCCTGAGACATGGGTTGTTAAGTGTCATATGCCCATTGATTACGCTAGCGCACAGTGCCCTTCAAACCGAAACATAGTAATGTTTGCACACTACTGCTTCACGGTAGAATACTGACCCTACTTGTCGTCGTTGGTGTACTGTTCCAATTTGTCCTTTCATTTTTTATTTTATCAGATACGTTTCAGATGTCTTTTAAAATTAGATCTGTGGGTTACTGTAGATATGGGATCAGGGAAATATTCAAATATAGTCGTTATATGCTCGGTGTACCTCCCTCCACCCATGAACAAGAATTCAATTGAAAACTTTGTTAGTAAGGCTATCAAAAATATTTTGACACATAAATCTAACAAAAATGAATTCTTGTTCATTGGCGACTTCAACCTCAGCGGCATCACTTGGACTCGAGATCCCAATTGCACACATGCAACCGCATTAAACCCTAAAAACTGCTCTCTCATCAACTATCTGCATGACTTCACAGCATTAAACGGCTTATTACAGTAGAATTTGATCCATAATATAAAAAATTCTTTTCTTGACCTTGTGTTGTGCAGTAATCATATGGTTGATGTTAAAAAATGTCCATATCCAATAAGAGAAGTCGATCCATATCACCCGGCCCTTGAACTGATAATTTGCATACTGAATGGTAGCTTACCAACCCCTCAAAAAATATTTAGACCCAGATACATACGTTGAAAAATCCCTGGACTTGAAGCCAAGCCGTATACTAGTCTATTATATTGATATAGTCCGCGATGTGTATTGACCACCGTGAACTTCTTTGATTCATCTAATTCTATTTGATTATACGCATGGGATAGGTCGATTTTAGAATAATATTTCAACCCACTAAGCCTAACAATAAGGTCTTCGATTTTTGGTAGCGGGTAGCGATCTACCAGTAAAACCGGATTAACCGTGGCTTTATAGTCGGCACAAATTCTCAACGACCCATCAGCTTTCCTTACCGGCACCAGAGGCGAGGCCCAGTCGGAGCAGTCGACGGGCTCAATGACACCGTCCGGCAGCATCGCGTCCAATTCCGCGTCGATGTGATCGCGCAGCGCGTACGGGAGCATCCTCGCGCGATGAAACACCGGTGCCGACCCCTCGCGAATTCTTAACGTCGCCTTGCCTCCTGTGTACCGCCCTAAGCCGCCACTAAACAAATCCTTATACCTGGAATACAATTTTTGCAATTCATCATCTAATTTTAATTTATTGGAATGTAAGTTATGACAGTTGCTAAACAATGGCATTTTTATTCTTAACTATGATAACCATTGCCTTCCTAAAAGAGATGTAGTCCCCCCTTCCACAACCAGCAGCTCTAACCTTCTTTTAACGTCACCGTAAACAACTTCCGGTCTTATGATTCCTAACGGTTTTAATAAAGTGCCATCACAAAAATTTAATTTAATGTTCGTCGGTTCTACATTAATATCATTAAAATACCGTTTGTAAGTTCGATCACTGATGCATGACACAGCCGTTCCTGTATCGACCTCCATTTAAATTATTTATTTTCAATAGTTACTGGCAAACTTACCGGCTTGTAATCGTTTAGACACAAATGATGCAAGTTTTCTAAATCTAGGTCTTTTTGCCCTTTGCTGTCCTCCTCTGCCGCCTCAGCATGGTGTAAAGCCGGGCCCCTGACCTCCCGGTTGAAAGTGTCCCGCACCGGGCACACGCGACGTAAATGACCGGTGCGCTTGCACCTGCTGCATATGTAGCTACGAAACCGACAAGCCTCGTAGCTATGACCAGTCGCTCCACATCCGCTGCAATCGAAGCTCCGCACGCCATTTGCATTCTTCCTGACCTTAGCATCCCGCGTCGCCTCGTGGTGTCCACGCGCCACGCGTCCGCCTTGAGTCGCTGACGTCATACGCCGCTCGCCCTTCGCCAAGGTCACCGATAGCACAGCTGTCCTTTTTCGGCGTTTGCTGCCATGCCCGTATCCACAGCTGCTGCGTCCCGCTCCGCAGACTCTAACGCGCTCGCGATTTTTACCGCGTTGTTGAAACTCAATGATCCTCCGCAAACAGCCGTTGCCGAATGACGTCACTCCTTAATCCGCAGACGAACTGATCCCGCAGATTTTCCGCAAGGGCCTCGCCCAATTTGCAGTGACGTGTCAATCTTTTTAACTCCGCCACATAATTCGCAATGTTTTCGTCCCCTCCTCGTCTCCTTTGTCTAAAGCGAAACCTTTCCGCTAAAGTTGACGGTGCCGGTTGCAAATGGTTGCGCAACAGACATATTACGCCATCGTAAGTTAATTCTGAAGGTTTCGCGGGGCTCGCTAGATTAACCAGCAGCTCATAGGCCTCGTCACCCATTACTGCTATTAACGTCGGTAACTTCAAATCATTTTTAACGTTATTCACTGTGAAATACATTTCCAGCCTTTCTACATATGACGACCACACTCCGGTCTTCACATCGAACTCGTTTACTTTTCCAATCGACATTGTTCAAAATTTTATATGCACTGATGATGATACATAAAGATAATACACTCGTAGTTCGTATCCGTTATTATCCTCGTCGCCAATGTAATGTTCTTTTAGGGAGACAAGAAACGCACGTACTTGTTCACAATTTATTCCAGAACGAATTGACAGCATATAATTCTTAACCTACCCGCCACCCGCATTACTACTAACATAATTATCTAATAGCTTACACTACATAGCTCATAAGACCCGGCAGACAGTAATAATGCTTCTTTCCCATTGGGGTAGGCAGATACTTTGATCCTTCCACTTGCTACGATCCTGACACATGTCTTTCGCTTCTGCTAATTCCATGAGCGTTTTCATACGTATTATGGTACTATAACGATTATAAAGTGATATATTTAAATACTTAGAATTAATTTGAATTAATCATTTATATCCAAAAACCATGTATACCAATGGAATTTATTTAATATTGTGTAGGACACACAAGTTTTCTAATGTACCGCGGATTATAGACATTGGTCATACAAATATTTGTCTAGTGTTGAATTCAACCACAGCGTAGAAACCAACCGCTTCGCTATTGCGCCAACCGAGGTGACCCGATTTTTTGGACGGCATTACATATACTCACATGAATACTAGCCACATTAATACAGGCCTTTTAAATGATGAAAGTCAAAAATATTAGAATAAAACATTGAAACTCTTTATGACACATATATTGACGTGTAGACAAAGACAAATATTTCAAATATTTTAAGAGATTCATTTAGTCTCGTGTTTTATTTGAAAGTTTTAAGAGATTATTCAAAATTGATTTTTCACGCGGAAGAATGAGCAGTGCCTCTATGGCAGGTAAAAATTTTATGATTGAAATATTTTCCAATTACACTTTAATGTAGAAGTAACTGTCACGTAGACTAATAAAATTGTAACAATAATAGTGACAATAATTTTATATTTTAATTTTTTTTAACAGAAAAACGCACTCAGCAATAGACTTAACAACTTTAGATGCATATAGTAAATTGTATAAATAATTATACGTTTAAGTAAATAATTATATTTACGCGAACACTACACATTTAAATAAAACAAATTTTGGAACTATTTCTAACCGTACGTTTCGAGTGCTTTACAGCACCCGTGGTCACGGGAGGACTGAGGTGTCAGATGTCCTGATGTCATAGTTAATCCGGGGTACCTTCAGCTTTTAATTATTATTTTTGGTCTGATGTACGCAGAAAGAGCTGTTCCTTGAAGTCTTGCAGTGGTGATGTTTGATTTTTGATTTAATTTTATTAATTATTGGATCCCAAGCCGGTGGTAATACTCAACCATCTTCTCTATTGAGAAATTAGGATGTTTTATTGTTTATAGCCTCGCGAATCATCCTTGGTAGGAATCGGTGTTCTTTTTTTTGTTTTTTATGATGGTTTTGATCCAGCCTAAAGTTGCCTACACTGCCTTTTCTCTTCTCCCTGTAAAAAGTTCACCGCTGTATGTTGATTTGTAATCGCCACACTCAGCGATCGCAGTTTTAGACAATTTGTTCTTCAGACTTTTTTCTTCCAGTCTGGATAAGGTAAGTCCGGCAACAATTTAGATTGTTATTCCGTCATCGGAGGCGATGAGATTTTCCTGGCATGCCTTTACTCTACTATTATCGTAACAGGTAATGGTATAGCCCAAGGTATGAAATAAGGAGGCAGAATCTCTCTGGTGTCTCTGCCTTTTACATGTATTTAATTCTCTGGAATCGTGTACCAATGTAAAAATCGAAATGATTGTCCTAATTATATCCATAGGTTGCTTAGTTCTGTATTTGTAATAAAAAGCCTTATTGTGGCGGTAGAAGAGAATTTACCACCCCATTCCGTGTATTTATTATCGTAAAAGGCGAAAGGGGGAATACATCAACCAGGAGCTGGGCAGCAGCATTTACCTGGAATATCAAAATAAATAAACTGCGTAAGTACAAAATAAGAAAATAGCTTCTTCTGCCAAGGTCGATACTATTAATTAAAACTATAACTGTAAATATCCCCCCAAAAGAGTTAGCACTTGACTCAAGAGCGGATTTTATGACAATCTTTGATGTAAACCCGTGATATTTGGGAGAAGTCGATATTCGTTAACAATTCTTCCATACTAAAATTATAAATGCGAAAGCAACTCTCTGTTCATCTGTCTATTTACTACGTTTTCACGGCACCTTCGATGAACCGATCTTGACGAAATTCGGCACAGAGATAACTTACGTCCTGAATACGGATGTGGAGTACTTTTTATTCCAGAAAATCAAAGAGTTACCACGATATTTTTAAAAAAACCCTAAATCCACGCGGACGTAGTTAAGTATAGGAGAGTAAGATTGTTAAATTTCGAAGATCTACATGCAAAAATATAGATGGTAGGCAGACCAAAGTCACTTCCAAGCGACAAGAGTGTCACAAACTCAGAGAAATGGCGAAGAACAAAGTACATATTAAGATCTTAATATGGATAATTTTATAGGTTTTGTGCCGTTTCGTTACCAAATTTACTTTCTTTTAAGGCACTTACTGACCATAGCATTTGCAGTGTTACCCATGATGGCACGCACACTACTACTTAGTAGAAGTCTGCATAATAAATGTCGGCTCGGCTGGTGCAGGTTTTCTTTTTTTTAAATGATGGTCGTGGGTGCCTTTTACAGACATAAATTCCCACACGTGTAGACCCAGAACAACTATCTGTAGGTCATACAAATAATTGTCCCGTGCGGGAATCGCACTCTGGACCCGTAGCGCAGAAGCCACGGGCTTAGCCCTGCGCTAATCCAGCCGACATTTTCGGGTACAATTTCGTTGTTTCGAGTATGGGTTTGTGCATTTAAAATTTATCTATGTAAAACGTACTTACTGGTACTGGAGAAATTCTAAAGTGGGGCATCGTTTCGAGGCCACTAAAGAAAATATATGTGATGTTACAAAACTTTTAATTATTGTTTCGATCTACTTACGGCTGTTTTATGTACTGACATAAGATTAAATTTAACTTGCTGTCGCCGGTTTTATTTCGCACTACTGTATTTGGTCTTGTACTTTACGTTCACATTCGTGCGCAGTGCAAAACTTGACTTTCCATCTACGTGGACTACCACCTAAATACCATTATCATTGACGACCTCGTGGCCTAGTGGTCAGGGTATCTGACTACCAAGCCGAGGGTCCTGGATTCGAATCCCAGCCGGAACCAACATTTGTGCTAAAACACAAATCGTTCATTTTCGGGTCTGTTTGTCCCAGTGTTTAGCCTACTTCTGATGTTATCGCATGACGGACCGTTACGTAGGGCGCGGGTAGAGTACACTTGTGGAAATTTTATATCTCCTGGGCTGTCGATAGCCTCCGACAGTGTTCGTAAGTTGGCGGCGTGGTCGAAAATCAATCATCGAATATAATAGTGAAATCGGCACACTTTGGTTACAGCATTGAATGACTGATTTTGACCGTGTTTTCTGGCAATCTATGGGGGGAGCTTATGTTCAGCAATGAACTAGTTATAGGCTGAAATGAGGATGATGATATATAGCTAAAAATATTACGAATTATATTATATACCTTAATACTACTTACACTATAAAAGGAGCCAGACTCAGCACTGTTTTTGTCTTGAACACAATGAGTCATTCGGCATTTTAATCTTGCCTGAATCAGTTCTGAATATAATAACGTTTGTTTTCTACCAACCATACGGGGCGTTCACAAATTAATGATAATTAAACTATACTAGTTTATCGATTTTTCACAATCGTGTAAAAGTATTGTGTGCCAGCAGTATTATTGAAACGGAAGTCGTAAGTGATAGGCGTCCGTACCGTTGGCTTTAGAAAAAAGACTGCATACGTAAGTAATACAACAATATTAATCTGTGTTCGATGGACTTCCGAGTACCATATACAACAATTTAATCATATACATTAATCGCATATTTCTAAGCAAACAGAATTTTGAGTAGTTTTTTTTCTGTAATACAAATATTAAAAGTTATTATACGTATACAATAAATTTAAACCACTTACTTTACTGATATTATCGCTTTTAACCGCAAATAAAAATTTTAGTTTGTAAAAAGAGTTTGTTGGAAACTATGAGAGAATAAAACACAGTTACCCCACTGACAGTATAGAAAAGAAAACTTGACTTTCTTCATACTGTATTTTAATTTAAAGCCCACCTCTACGGCGGTGCCCGGTGCGGTCGCACTGCTTGCACCGACTGTACGAGGGCGGTCTATACAGTGTTGTTGTATGGTAATTTTATGTCTGCTAATTTAGCAGGATTTAATTTATATTTTTTTATTCGATAATTGCAACGTCTTCCCATAACAAATGCTGTGTCACCTAAAACATTTCTGTGTGGCACCACATTGCGCCCGTCACCCCGAGATATCGATTCTGAAATCTCGTATGCCCAATGATTACACTAGCTCATCACAGTGCCCATCACACCAAAACACAGTAATGTTTGCACACTACTGCTATACGACGTTACCTACCTAGACGGATTACTGCAGAATTCTACCAACAGTATAATACATGCTTACACAAGCAGACTTGACTTATAGGAATTAAAGCATATTTTTTAAAGGATTCAATTACGCTACCGGAAAAGGTATCTGAAACATAAACGATCGTCAATTTTTTACAACACGTTTATTTACACATTTGTTTGTACAGGTTTGGACATTAAATTAGGTATTTTCATGTCCAATCATGTTAGAAAATAGGTTAACCGTTGTCTTTTTCAATTGAAACTTCATTAGGCCGCGATGAGAGCAAAATTTCAAGGTCGATTTTGAGTGAAACGCTTTCACGCTTCCACCGTTTCCACGTGCCACGTTTCAGTTATTTTAAATAAATATCTACTTATCGAATAATTAATAATTGCTTAAATACTGAGCATTTATGTTACAATGAGTAATATTTTTGTTAATTCATGTTTATTTATTTAATTTATCAAATTTCTATTACTTACATAAAATTCACTTCTGTCACGTCTACTGAGCTGCAAGCGATTTTTTTTTATAATGTTTCAAGTAAATACCTCTATATCCGATTACTCGATATTGTACCGATTGGAATAATCCAATCCCTGAATTATATTGAAAGAAGTGTTGATTCTATAAATCATAGTAAATAATTTATTTTTCTAAAGCTGTTTTATCAAACCGGAGACACATTGACTAGATCAAATTAGTAAGCCGCAACACTAGTACAACACCACAACCGATAAGCGTATAATTAGTTCAGACCGCTATTCTCCTGTACTGCATTTAAGTCATTCGGATAGATTAAATTCATGAGGGTAATTAACATAACTGCCACGATGGCAGACAAGTCGGCAGTAGCAACCGCTGTATTAGTTTTGTACGAAATGGTGCTAGCTTTATTTTCTTAGACGTCTCTTATGACACGAAGTAATTCAACGTCTGGATATCTTCTAGTATCTGCTGCAGAAATCGACTACAGGAATCGATGCGTTAGGTAGTAGGGGTATTCACTTTATCTGAAAAACGTTCTGCTTATTTAAATCCGTTAATTACAACATGTGTAAATATTTAGTTACTTAATTATTTCTAATATTTACGCGAATATTACACATTTAATAAAACTATTTATAACCCGACGTTTCGAGCGCTTTACAGCCATACCCATGGTCACGGAAGGACTGATGTGACAGGTGTCCTGTAAAAAAAGGATCTATAAAAACCCGCGTAAAAGACGCTGTCGTCAAAGTCTCGTAAAAGTCTGCAGTTTGTGACGATGTTCTAGATTACCCCAACCATTATATCAGATTTGATAGACCACAAATCCTTGCAAAAGAACATGATTTGCGAGGCTATTGAAATTATATAATACCCTAATCTCAAAAGAGAAGATAGTTGGGTACTACCACTGGCCTGGAATCCTGTAATTAATAAAATTCAATCGAAAACCAAGCATACCATTCTTCTAGACACAGCTCTTTCTGCGTAGATCTAACCAAAAATAATAATTAAAAGCTGAAAGACATCCAGGTTAACTATGACAGGATGCTGTAAAGCACTCGAAACGTCGGGTTATAAATAGTAAAAAATTTAAACGCGATAAAATCCGTAAAATTCGTTTTATATTAGTTAATTGGACATTTTTAATAACAGCGTTGTTTTCTCCGATTGAACGTCGGACTATCGAATCAATACAACATGTGGAAGGTATAATGTCGGACCATGGACCATCAACACATCTAAATACGGTTGAAAAATATTTAAAGACATGGGGTATTTTCCAAGACCTGGCCGAAAACCATAATTTCCTTATAACAATGATTTTTCTAATCCGCTTTCTTTCTTAAGATGTGGTCCTGATTTTTCTTTAAAATCAATGACAATAAATAAATGTCCATAAAATTATTCGTCATCCCATTTAAAGTTATTATAAGAAAAAAATATGACATAATTAAATTGATTTCCTTTGTACCGTTTATAAAGCTCGAATCTTAGTAATTCATCACACATTAGCAAGTCATTTAAACAATGAATCCATATGTTCCGCTTCATGTAGGAACAGTTTAAGATTACTACTAACCCAATTAGGTCCTTACAGCGTAGGATGGGCTGAATAATTTAATGCGGTCGTCCGTGACTCAGGGTAATTCAAATGTTATCATTCTAGAACAAACATCGATTTTATTTTTTTATTCATGTATAAAGTTATAGCGTGACAATAACTGCGAAAAAAAGCATACTAAAATACAGTTAAATGATTGACATCATAGTTAGTATGAGTCATCAGGGCTTAGGAAAGTAAAATAGACAATAAAATAAAATATTTCAATAGCACACTTGCTACTGGCCGCGCCTCCGCTTGCGCCTAATTATATCAGCAATGAAACGATCGCATGTAAGTACTTGTACATGTAAAATCCAGAAACTTCGTTATGACTTATTTTAATGTTTCTGGATTCTGATAAAGTAAATCACTGATAATGTTTGTATCGTATTAACTATTTTTCAAAGAATTCTTCCTGATAGTTTATGGCCCTTTTGCCTTTTTTTTTCAAGAAAAACATTTGGCCCAGTTTCTTTCGCCACGGAAGAAATCTTTAACTTCTAAGTTAAGAGCTTGTGAGCGGCAAGATTTCGGCTCGGTTGGCGCAATGGCTACACGATTTGCTTCAGCGCTATAGATCGCGAGTTCGATTCCCGAACGGGACAAATATTTGTGTGATGACCTACAGATAGTTGTTCCGGGCCTGTTTGTACATATGCAATATATTTTGCACTTGCCTCTTTGCAGATCCGTACAGCGTCAATAGTGCTTACAGCTAGTAACGTCGCTGGTCGGTATTCATTTCGCTCTCACAAGGTTAAAGTAGATTAACATCTTCTGATAATCTGCTGTAGGCAAGGGAAGTCTTGTTCACAGAGCCTCGTTCCTTTTGAGTAATATTACAATACTCATTAGCTAAACTAGTATATGTTGACTGTATAATGTGAAACTATTCCAATAAATCAATATTTTTATGTTCTTTAAATCGACCGAGTAATACCACAACTGTCATTAGACATCGATTTATATTCAAGGTTTGATATTTTTGTACAACAAGTCATGGAAAGCTTTTAATAATAGCCGAAAATCAATAACACTGTCCAATGTTTGACACGCATAGATTTTTTTTGTTACATTTTAATATTTTAAGAATTTTCTATAATTTAAGACGCATCGAGCTAAAAAATTAGGCTTTTTCCTCCATCTCCATCCATTCATTCATTTCACATCTAAACACAAAACAGGCTTCCCTTTTTTGTGCCTTCCATTTTTGAGATACTCTCTCATCCGTAATTCTCCATGCTGAGATTCTCATCATTCTTCGTAATGAAATTCTTACCTATACTCTATGATAGGACCCCAGGCCGTAAAGGAGTGGTGTGCAAACACGACAGCTTCAGTCTGAAGGGCACTGAGAGCCAGTGTAATCACTAGGTAGATGAGACTTAAAAACTGATATTTCAGGATGACGGGCGCAGTGTGGTTCCACACAGAAATATTTTGAGTGACACAGCATCTGTAATGAATATTTGAATAGACTACAGATAGTTACACCCACCGGCACAATTAGCGGAACCCAAACAAAAAATATTATTTTTCATAATATTTCATTAAACACTGACCAGTTAAGTTACCTTTTTATTTAGAACTTTAATTTAAAAATGGAACATAAGGCGACAGTAATTTTTTCACTGATGAGTGTAGAGTGCTCTTAAACCAGATCGACGACGCAGAGAATACGGAGACCCAAATGAAAACGATACATTCAGACTTATTTTGAAAATAAGGTGGCGTATGGGAGCGGCTCAGTTATGGTGTTGGGAGGTATAACTTTCGGAGCTTGTTCGGAGTTAGTGATGGTCGATGAAGGAAATATGACTGCAGATAGGTACATCGTACATAGGAATATTTTAAAAGAACACGTTGTGCCTTTTGCCCCCAATAATGATGACGGCTATATTCCGATGCAGGATAATGCTCGGGCTTACAGTGCTCGTTCAGTCCAAGGATATCTAAACCATGTGGGTATAACAGTGATGCAGTGGCCAGCAAGATCCCCGGATATTAATCCTAAAGAGCATGTTTGGGACTTGTTAAAGAAAAGTGTTAAATCCAGAATACTACCCCCAACAACCTGAGAGGACTGCAAAACGCATTACTTTCACACATTACGGAAACACACGTTATTAGTCTTTCATTTATTTAATGTTAAAATCTTAGTACTTTTTCATTTGAGTACAACATTGTATGTGTTCCCAAAAAGTAGAGAAAAAAGTATTTTATTTTTTATTTTGGTTATTTTTAATAAAATGTAATTAAAACTTTAAAGTCGATGTTAAAAAATGTTTATCAGTTTGTTACTTAATGTCTCATTATTATTTTTCCCCTGTTTCGCTAATTGTGCCGGTGTGTGTGTGTGTATATATATAGTGCTCTGTTACTCTAAATTCCAGAGAGTACGAAGTTGTGCACGCTTATCGACTTGTTGAGTTTTTTAAAAGTGCAACGATGTTACTTCCTACTAAAATATTGATCATTCTTATAACAAGTCGGTACACGTAACACAACTTATATCTCGAAAGTTTCAAATAAGAACTTGTGTCAATTAATATGGGTCGATTTTTAGACCTCGTCGACCCCCAAAATCAGTTTTCTTTTATGTCGACCCCTCTGAAACCGATTTCGAAATTTAGGTCGATATCGACCACTTTGGGATGACCTGTATAAACTATTACATCACTAAAAATTTGAAAAGAATAATATTATTTTGAGTGAGTTTGTATTATGTTATGATTAATTTTTTAAACGAATAAGAAGTTTGTTAAATTTGCCCATTTAAACACCAAGATTATAAAAGCCATGAAAAACTTAAGACCTTTTTCTTTTACAGCCTGCTTCAACTACGACACCACGTCGAAGGACAAAAAGTTGGACGCTAAAGACATTATGGATCCCGCCAGTCGTAAGTACATGTTTATATTTATAAAGGCACTAGCTGATGCCCGCGACTTCGTCCGCGTGTATTAAGCTTTTTTAAATATCCCGTGGGAACTTTCAATTTCTTAGATAAAAGTATCCTGTGTCCGTTTTTTGGATGCAAGCTACCTCTGTGCCAAATTTCGTCAATATCAGTATAGCGTCAATTATAGGTAGGTTGGTAGTCAATTGAACAAACTAGACGAATACAGATGTCGCCCAAGCCATGTACCGCAAGATTCTCGGGTGTAACGTATCATCGTCCGGGCATATTAGGGGTTTCACCACGGAATGAGAGATAGTCAGCTATAAACTTGTAAAAACCTTTATTTTGACACCCTACAACTTGTCTCAAAACCTACTTATCGTAGGGTCTCCGCGACTACAGATAATCCATGGTCAAAGGTCAAAAAATCGATTTTATACACATTTATTGCAAATTTCTCTTTTCCTATGTGTTTTATGCTATTTGTATTTATAATAAATATTGTATAAGATTAAATTCTCTATAACTTTAGTTTAAACATTTTTTTTTTTGTATCTTGAACCATTTTCGCGATAGAGGGCAGAGCGCGCGCAGTGTGTAACTATTTAGAATATCATTCGAGGTCAACCTGTAGTCCGGATTAAAAACACGCCGTATAAACCTTATAAATTATTGATAAATATATAATTCTAAATAATTTACATTTTTTATTAACTATTACGTTATAATTAATATTTTTTTAATAATTCAGTATCTATTAATTTAATAACTAAGTACTAACTAACTGATACAAGGGCGACAGTAAACGGACCAGGAGACGGAGGAGGGGAGGGGCCAACTTTCGACTACGGCAACAATACTGTTGTAAGTTACTGCGCAGGATATTGCGGCGTATGTGGTCATGTGGTCGACTTATTTTGCGCGGGTGATACCACCGAGAGTTTTTTTTTTATTTGATAAAGTGATGAAACGATGGACCTGAAGGTAAGTGTAAGGTCTTCCCATAGCAAATGCTGTGTCACCCAGAACATTTCTGCGTGACACCCCACTGCGCCCATCACTCTGAGACATCAGTTCTTAAGTCTCATATGCCCAGTGATCACACTAGGTCACAGTGCCCTTCAAACTGAAACACAGTAATATTTGCACACCACTGCTTCACGGCAGAATAACTGGCCCTGGGGTGGTACCTACCTAGACGGAATCCTGCATAGGCAGCTAGTCGAGAAATGACTTGTCATTAGATAAACCAATCGATACGTACGAAAGTTGTCGGTTAGCGCCTAGTACCGGCAAAAAGTTGCATTTTTGTATATCATCATCATCATCAATTTAGCCTATTACTAGTCAAGTGCTAAACATAGGCCTCTCCCATTCATTGCGACAAAAGTTTTTAGCTCATTTTTGGTGGGATCTTGCCATAGTTGTTTTTGTATGACATTATTTTTTGGCTACATTGTTCATAGCTTTAACCTCAAAATGCTTAATAACCTTATTAATTAACTAGCTGTGCCCGGCGGTTACACCCGCCTAAAATTCGCCGACCGTGACGTACCCGCGTCATACGGCATGGTACCTCGCTGACTGGGGTGTCTACTGCGTAACTCTGATTGAATTCGTGATCGGTTTCCTTTAATCCCATTACCAATAAATGAGGTTCATACGCCAAAACAAAGCTTATTCATTGGTTAATGTTTGAGTTTTTTTTCCTTTTTCACATCTGCAGTGTAGGTATTGATGGGTCGCCGTTATACAGTTTAAATGGCGGAAAACGGTCGCATAATGAAGTATGGTACTATGAATGAAACATTGATTGAACATGAAGTCATAAACTAGGGATGCAACATCGCCCTTAAAAACATCGATATGAAAAACATCGTAAATTAAAACGATACATCGATGTTTTTTCGATGTTTTAATTTTCTCATCCATCACATTCACGCGACTTAAACGTTGTCTGTTTTAATAAACATAAAGGAACTAGATTGTCATATTCAATACAAATGTAAGTATGTAGCTATACCAGTGACGTAACTAAATAACAAAATACACCAAACTTACCATCGTTTATCCTAAAACCTTAGATAACTTACAATTAACTAGACTACAAACAACGAAATAGATCATATAAATAAAAACATCGCATCAATTGAAAATATTTATATATTTGAGACGTTAAATTTTTGAAATGGAATTTAAGAAGATACATTTTAATATGAAATCCAATTTCTTTCGCCTGTTTCTTCTCCGTCAGAGGAGCCCCATTACGAAACGGCGGTAAATTGTAAAGAAATGAGGTTTAACAAACAAATTTATTTTTTTCGAAAAATAAAGTATTTTTATTTCATTTCATTTCACATATTTGAAAACAAGTGTAAGTATGTAACTATAATGACAGAGCAGAGCACGAACGAATTCAATGAACCATGTGGATGTTTGACACTTTTGCCGATGTATCGTTCTTCAAAACATCGATATTTATGAGCGGAACATCGATGTTTGCAAAACATATTTTGCATCCCTATCATAAACACATGAACCACCTTGAACCACAGTCGTACAATACACTTCGTACCATGAAAACGTATCATTCTAACTAAATCATACGTTGAATACCGTTTATTAAATAATAAAGTGAAATCGTTTTCTCCTAAAACGCAAGATGTGCGATATGTATCTTGGTAAAACAAAGACTGCATCAAACAGTGAGTGTAAATTTTAAGCGGTTAATATATATGTAGTATATGTATGATTGTAAAAATGAAAATGCTGTTAAAATTGTAATTGTTATCTTATTGAGTTTAATTACTATCAAATTTATTGTTTTCCCAATCAATATTTCTACAAATTGGGGAAGTTACTTTTTAGTGGCAGCTTGTTTTCTTTTATAGAATTTAACATATTACGTTAACGTACTTGCTTGTACGTTGTTACTACACATTATCTGTTTAAAGAATTCGATCTTTTATACATTAAGGTATTTATTTTTCAGTTGCTTGAATTGTATTGTATGTTAAGTAATCCCAACAACCGGCGTTTTGCACCAAGCTTTTGCCGGTTGAAGTCCCATAAAAGCTCCCTTCATATTCCGGCTTTTATATTAACATCACTAAATTATTGATTTCAGTGATTTCTGATTTATTGACGAAAATGTAATTAAATTGTTGTATTGTAGTTGAATTTTATTTATATGCCGCATAAATACAAGACAGCAGCAATTAGGATGTCAATGTCAAGATACACATGTCAGGATAGACATTGTCGAGCGAAGACGTAACATTTAGTCGTCGTTTTAAAATGAGACGCGGATATTAATCTACAATTTATTACAAAAAGAGGGCGCTTTATTATTTAAAATTCAAGTAACAAGTAATATAAGCCTTATTTTTGTTATTTTTTCACTGTTAATTATTTTTTTTATATATCTTTACATTTTAATATGGGTAAACTCACCCTCATTAAAAATATATTACTAAGCTTTGGAAAAAATTAGTTGAAATCCGTAATGTAATATATATTGTATTAAACATATCACCACCATGTCTGGAAACTAACTTTAGACTTATTTTGCTTTGAGTGTATTTTATTTACGTCTTACTCATGAATACTTTTTAAACTCTTTGTCCTTTCATAGTTACGCATTTAGCCAGGAGAATGGAATGCCACACGTAGATTTCTTTTTAACTGGCTACTATATCCTGTTCTATCTAATGTTTATGTTGTGAAAAACTTGCAATAAAATATTAATGATTAATTTTTAATTAGATTGCAACTTAATTTCTTATGTATAATGTTGTATTTTTTTAAATGGTTTACAGGCCCATTTAAATGTAGCACCATACACTTTATTTTGTTACCATTTATTTGAACTTGCATTTATTGTTTTAGGAATAACATATTTTATTATAATTTTGGATTAATTTTTTTTGTAGTAGAACCAAATTAAATGGCTATACTCACACCATAGAGTAATTGCACAATTTACCAGAAAAGATGCTTGTGTTTCCTATAGTTTGTTTTTAGAACATAACAAAAACAAACTAAAGACTTTAGTCCCACTAGTAACCTAAAGACACCCAAAAAAATTAATTTAAAAGTTGATATTCCAATGTCATTTGTTGCTAGGCAACAATTTGTCATTAATAATTATTTTGGGTAGGGGAAAGAAAGTAGTTAAAGAAGATTTTATATAAAATGACAATGATGATCTATCAAATCACAGTTCTTTTTTAAATACAGTCACATTTTGTATGCAGTCTAGCTTATTACTATATTTTATCGGTCTACATAACAAAATTTAATTACTCTGTAATGCCAGCAAAATCATTAAAGGTGGTGCATAGTTTTGGATTATATGTTGTACAAATGCATTTTTTATAATATAGACATGAAACTGTGTAGATCACGGCTAACTAAACACTTACATTGCCATTTTAAATTATATTTTTTTTATATAATTATGATGTTAATTTGTTCCTTTTTTAAGTTAATTTAATATGCAGACATGTGATTATATATTGTCTATGTTTTTATTGAGTTGGCCAACACATCTCAGTCTCTGGGTTTTAAACTTGAAATCATGCTATATTTTTAAACAGTAAAGTTTCAGCCTATAAATGTCCCACTACTGAGCACAGGCCTCCTCTCATTTCTGAGAGGGTTTTGGAGCTAGGAAGAATCCGCCACGCTGCTCCAATGCGGGTTGGCGGACTTCACATGTCTTCGAAATATTTTTAATTCCTCAGACATGCATGTTTCCTCAGGATGTTTTCCTTCACCGCCGAGCACGTGGTAAATTAGCACTTAAAATTGCAATTAACAATTTTAGTGGTGCCGGCACCGGGAATCGAACCCAGGTCACTCGCGTACTATGAAATTTAAAGCGAGCGCCTAGCCCCTGAGCTACCACGGCTTAAACAGTAATCATGTTTAACTTACATTAGCTATGAACTTTTTTTTTTAAACATGAAACATCTATTTGATAATTGGCAGGCAAAGTATCTCCTTAATGAAGAAATGTTTTTTCTCTTCAATCACCTCCCATTTTGAAAGTTGTTGTCTGTCCCTGGCCTGGGTATTTTAGATCTGGTATTGGAAATATTGGTCTGCATGAGCTCAGAGTTGCTCACCAAACGAAGGAAAGAGCTATGATCGGAGTTTCTCAGCAAGATAAAATCCGTAACGATGCAGGTAGCTAGGGACCGTGATTTGTGGCAATCTATGGGAGTGGCTTATATTCAACAGTGGAAAAAGATAAGCTGAAATGATGATGATGATGATTGGAAACAGACATTTGGCTATCAATGGTTCCCTAGTTCTCTTGCTCTATAAAGAAAACCAGATGCCACAATATTTTTACAGTATTGTAGTGATAGGTGCTCCTACCAGTGGTGGAGTTTGAATGTTGTTTTCTGAATAAAGATAACTTTCAATACTATTTCTTTTCAAATTACAGTTGCATGGCACCGACCACAGTCAGCTATATCCTTACAGGAGGAGGAGCTCATACAGAAGAGTACTCGAGCTGTATCTCACACCTCGGATCCGCTGGAAAAGCTACGCCTACTATGCCTTTCCAGGGGTGCCACCGGAATTCTGAGTCTTGGAAGGTTAGCATGGATTTTTTTTTAATTGTATACAGTGATGAAACAAGCAAAACGTTCACCTGATGGTAAGTGCAACGTCCGCCCACAACAAATGCTGTGTCACCCAGAATATTTCTGTGTGACACCACACTGCGCCCATCACCCTGAGACATCAGTTCTTAAGTCTCAAATGCACAGTGATTACGCTAGCTCACAGTGCCCTTCAAACCAAAACACAGTCATGTTTGCACACTACTGCTTCACGGCAGAATAACTGACCCTGACAACTGAACATAGAATTTAATAATCTTACCATGCTATACCCTGGGTTTGGTACATATTCTGGTGCATTTTGATTAGACCAAATGCTTCCATAGAATATTAAAATGCCCATTACTGGCAATCTAGTAATTCATCATATTCCTCAGGGGCAACAACACATGACTGTTGATGCAAATATATTGTCTATTTGTCATAGTGCTTCCATACTATCATATTGACAATGTACTTGTTTACTATTCTTACTTTTATGGAAAGGATATAATTGTTGTCTGTTAATTAGTAAGCTGAAGTGGCAATGGGCCATATACCTCTTAGAACTGATAACTGGTGAGAAAGAAAGGTTCTCGAGTGGGATCCTGCATGGTTTTGCAGGTAGTCAATGGTTGTGGGTGGCTCAGAGAGGAATGGACTGGTTTGAGCTGAAATGATGGTGACGACTGCTGTGTAATAAAATAACTGTATACAATAGTACAATTACTTTTAGTAAAGCGCCAACAGTCTACTAACTGGCACCTACTTACCTAGACGGATTCCTGCATAAGAATCCTACCACCAGTAAAAACTTACATAAAGAGTGAGAATGAGTTTTGATCTTAATAATAAAAGAAAATCTTATATTTCAGACAACTTAATTTACGTACATATACGATGACGGAAACAAAAATAATGATAAAAAATATTAAATATTTGTAGTTAATACTTGCGATGGTTGCCTCTTGGTTTGATTCTATTGTCATTTTCAAGTCACTTGTACTAGTCGCACAAAATTATTTTACAACTATTGCCCGACCGGTTTCGCCCTTTTAGACATTCGGAAGGTGATAAATGACATTCTCTTAAGAAAAATTTGTGAGTGAATAATTATTATGTTAGGAGTACGTCTTAAGAATAATTTTTTGTAATCTTCTTTTATTAGGCATCTCTCATGTGTGGATTTGCTGTAACCAATATGCTAAGCAGGCGGAATGCAGTAGTATTATACGCCCAATAATATAATAATATACTAGGTGTCCCCGCGGTTTCATCTGCGTAGAAAAGCCGACCCCGATCGATGATATACATATATACTTCCGTATATGATTTCCGTATATGGATTTAAGGGTTTTAATGTTTTGGCGCTGGAACCCTAATTATTTTTCTAAAATTAAAGTGGCCGACTTACTTGCTGTAATATCAGCCATCTGTCAGTGAAAGTCATAATCGGTTCAGCCGTTTCATTAGACGGAACAACAAACAGACAGACAAAACGCTTAGATGTTTTTTTCTTATTGGTACCGTATATACTTTCGTAAGCATTGAGTTAAAAGCTGTTATTTTTTATTACAAACAGACGCTTCTATTTTATTTATTTGTATAGATAGAAGATATATGTATATAGAAAGATCAGAAGACAACTAAAGAAAGCGTTCCGAACGCAGAAACAACATAATACACAGTCATTTTCATAAACGGAATAAGTTTGCCTCTGCCCTTGAGATTGCGTAGTCATGGCGACGTTTGATAAGGCGACAATTGTCGCCTTTTCTTCATTATTATTATTTTATAATGTCATTGTATACGCCTTAAACGCTGCTACCTTTCACCGGTCTGCATATTTTAGATCTGGCATATTGAGACCACCAATATATTTCATAGACAAACCTGAGTTCGATACCGGCGTCCGGCATAGAACTCGGGCTCTGAAATTGTTAATCAATTTTAAGCGCCGATTTACCAAATGCTCAGCGGTGAAAAAAACATCGTGAAGAAACGTGTACGTCTGAGGAAAAAAACATTCCGAGAACATGACGCCAACCCGCATTGGAGCAGCGTGGCGAACTGTTCTCGCCTCCAAAACCCTCTTAGAAATTATAGAAGGCCTGCGTGCAGCAGTGGGACATTTAAAGTTTAGCTTTACTTTCATTTAAACTGTAACTTTACTTTTTTTTTACATAAATGTATTTATAATATACGGCTAAAACACTAAAATGTAATTGTTGCCATTTCAGAATGTTTAGAAGGATGGATGATGATGGAAGCAAACATCTCAACAAGGAAGAATTCGTCAATGGATTGAAAGATACGGGACTGGAATTCAGTGAAAAGGTATATTTAGGAAGTGTTGTAAGCACGTTGCCGGACATTTATTCTTTGGACAGCTAGACCTCCATTGCAGTAGGAATTAATGTGAGGAGACCATATAGCTCAATTGTTAACTTACCTGCTGAGTTGTGGGTATACAAAGTTCGAATCTGGATGAATAGTGACTGAACCATTTCTGTCTTTGACACGACATCGGACCCACTAATCCAGAATTACACTAGCTTTCAGTGCCTTTCAGACCATAACTGTAATGTTTGCCCACTACTGCTTCAAAGCAGAATAACGCACCCTGCGGTGATTCATAGATGGATGCCTGCATAGGAATCCTACCATAAGTAAAATGCCCTTCAATCAATATGTACATCATATGTACATATTTTAGAAAAATTACTCAAAAAAATAGATTAGAAGAGTATTCATAGTACAAACGTTGCATCAACTTGCTGGTTCTAAAAAAAATCAAGTTATTTTTAACAGAACTTATTTATTGTTATTGGTTGTATTTGTAACTATATTGATTTTTGAGTAATCAAAATTTAGTCAGTGTTTTATGTGAATTTAGTATTGTCGCTTCTACAATGTTGGTCACCTCCGTAATTTTCCATCCTTCAAATTGTGGCCCCATTTCCATTTCCAATCCGCGCCTGTATAGTGTATAGCATTTTCGGAATAGGCAAGACGGAGTTTAGAACACTATGATGTCTGCAGAAAACAACTATAGGCATATTCTCAGCTATTTTGTATTATTCATGTATTTAACTTTTCAATTGCCAGGACGCTGAGGAACTTTTCGATAGATTCGACGCGGACAAGAATGGATCCATCAGCCTCGATGAATTCTTGAAGCAAATACGCGTAAGTGATAATATATATTCTTTATAAAAATTAAAAAAACTGCCATTAACTATTTTTTTTTTATTTGATAAAAGTGATGGAACGAGCAGAACATTTACCTGATGGTAAGTGCAACGTCTGTAAATAACAAATGCTGTGTCACCCAGAAAACTTGTTTTTTTTTATAGAAGAGGGAGCAAACGAGCAAGCGGCTCACCTGATGTTAAGCGATCACCACCACCCAAATGTTAAATATTACTGCTTCACGGCAGAAGAACTGGGCCTGAGTTGGTACCTACCTAGACGGATTCTTGCATAGGAATCCTACCACCAGTAATTGGCTGGCATTCTGCCTACTCTGTGAGCAGTCCACATACAGGTAATAGATTTTTAAACGACCTCCATAAGAGCTTTCCAGAGGAGTGCAACTTGTACAGCAAAATAACTTTTTTTGCTAAAGGTAGGCTTCTTATGCAGGAAACCGTCATGGTGGGTATCACTGCAGGGCCAGTTATTCTGCCGTGTAGTGTGAAAACATAACTATGTTTCGGTCTAAAGGGCACTGAGAGCTAGTGTAATCACTGGGCATATGAGACTTTAGAATTGATGCCTCAAGGGGATGGGCACAGTGTATTGCCCCACAGAAATGTAAAAGTCTGCTTGTCTCATCACTTATTTCCTATATAAAATAACAGAATTGTTCTCGGTGACACAGCATTTCTTATGGGCAGACCTTGCACTTAACATTAGGTGCACGTTGCTCGTCTCGTCATTATCGCTAATATAAAAAAACATGTTCTGAGTGACAGCATTTTTTATGGGCAGACCTTGCACTCAACATCAGGTGAACGTTTTGCCCATAAAAATAGACGTTAAAAATATCTTACACTATTATTAGTTTAATTACACGGCTCGTTCAGAAGTTTGGAGAATCCCATAAAGCTCTTATTATGTCTATAACTCCTTTGGTTTCTTTCCAGCCACCGATGTCGGACTCACGCCGCGCTATCGTGGAGAATGCGTTTAAGAAGTTGGACAAAACCGGAGATGGGGTAATCACTATTGACGACCTTCGCGGAGTTTATGCCGTCGAGTCCCAACCAAGGTATTAATTCTGTATATTGAGTCGCTCAACGACCTATGGAAAGGGCTATACTCGGAGTTTCTCTGCGATTTAAAATCCGTAACGATTATATCCGCAGTAGAACTAGAGTAAACGACATAGCCTGCCATATAGCTTGTAGAACCGATAACCGTTGGGGGAGAAACATTGCAGTGCAGAGTGCGGATGCAGTGTCGGTGATCTCTCCCAACCGGCGTTTCCTTTTATTTATTTATTTATTTATTACTCAGGACAGTTACAGCAAAAAAATATATATACATTAGAACATCCAGAAATACAATTATGTTAGCCAATTACAACTATCCACGTTTTACAATTTATATTTTAGATTTTTAGAGGTGAACACACTTATTTAAAATAGGAAAAAGAATTAAAAATAATTATATGGTCAGCAGATTTGAGTATGAGAAAGAAAAATTTGAACAATGGTGAAAAAAAATTAAAAAACAATAACAAGTAATCTAAATTATATTAAAAGAATATAAAAAAAAAATTACGGAAAGGAAAAAGACTGACATGATAGAACCTTTAGATGGAACATTCTTATAATATGTACATATATACACACACACCCATATACATACACCCACACATATACATATAATATTATTCATAGATAAAAATACAAAAAAAAGACAAAATATATGTATGCATGCATAAGTAAAAGTAAATAAGGATGTGTTGAAAGTAAATAAAATTAAATTCGTTCCTTGCATGACTGGTTCTAGACGTGATGGTTGACATAAGCCTAAGTCCAGCTGTAGGCCAATATTAATTTCATTACAATATTAATTGATGTTTCCATCTGCATTAAATAGGCGAAGTATTACTTTATCTTTAAATACACGTTTTGAGCCCGTAAAAGGATCAACGTCGGTAAAAAGCGTGTTATATGTCCGAGGTTATCGACAAAGTATAGAATTCTTACCATATTTGGTGGAATGAAATGGTACATAAAATAAAGGTGTGTGTCTAGGGCGACGTCTTGGCGTGCTAAAGCTTATGTGTTCAATAACTTCAGGACAATCGACATCACCACGAATTATATCAAAAAGCAAGCTCATATCAAAAACTTGGCGACGTTCATATAACGTGAGAAGATTGAAAGCACGACATATCTCTTCATACGTAGCTCCAGAATTTATTATTCTTTATTTGAAGTTAAGATGTTTTACAAATTTTTTTTGTATATTTTCAATACGATTTGAATAATCATTATAATAAGGGGACCATATTGGACTAGCGTATTCTAAAATACTTCGAACGTAAGCGTAATACACAATCTTCTGACTAATGGAACATGAAAAGGGACGACAAGTGCGTAATACGAAGCCAAGATTACGATAAGCCCTACTTACAATAGTATCCACGTGATTAGACATAAGCATTTTAGAATCAAAAAGGAGTCCCAAGTCACGCACACTCTCGGTCCTCTCAATTACAACGCCATTGAAATGATACGGATAGGTTATAGGCTGTTTAGCCTTTCATTGAATTATACGTCAATTGCGCAATGATATGGGGTAATGGATTCACTTCATCGTCGTCACACGGCGTTTTATTTAAAATTCTAATTAATAAACAATAGCTAATGTTACTGAAGTTAAGAAACCCTTTCACACTAAAACCGTCACTATAGGTAACGGAATAAGGATAATTTTTACAAAAATGAACCTATTCGCAGATACATGAGCGGCGAGGAAACAGCTGATGTGGTAATGACCAGGTTCCTGGCCAACTTCGAAGTCGATGGATCTCCAGACGGAACGGTAAGTTATCAATGTTATGAAATTAAAATGTGAAGTTTATTACTATTTTTGGCGTAAATAATTAGTAAGTTTTAAGTAAGCCCTTTTATTAATGGACAAAGTGACGAGACAAGCAAAACGTTCACCTGATGTAAGTGCAACATCTGCACTGCTGCTTCACGGCAGAATAACTGGCCCTGGGGTGGTACCTACGTAGACGGATTATTGTTATATTAGGATCTTACCACCAGTTCAGTTCAGTCTAGTCTCAGTTGTTGACTATGTAAATGTTAAAGATCAGAAAACAAGATGTTTCTGAGCTAAATTCCAAAATTTGTGCGATCTGAGTTTATTTTTAAAATATATGTACTCAAGACATTTTTATACATTGTTTAATATTAACAACCTATAAAATCCCGATGGATGTCCAGCAGACTAGAATAGCGACTACCACTTTTCTAACGAGGTGTTGTAAGAGGCGACTAAGGCATTGTGAGGACAACCTTTAGTAGGGCAGAGTAAATCCATAATATGCAATGCTGTTATTATACTGCTCGTGGGAATGTAATAGGGAGTAATTATTTTTGACTCGTACCAAATTGGTACTCGTTTCCCCCGAGGGTGAAAAGTGGGCTACGTGAGTGGCTTCTGCCTACTACCTACTATGGGGAAAAGGCGTGACTACGTGTGTATGTATGAATGTATTTGTTAATAATAACAATACTCTTAAATGCTTGGCATTGAAAAAATACATCGTATAGAAATCTGCATGTTAAAGGAAAAATATATCAAGGATAAGTGAAATCCGCCAACTTGCATTGGAGTCTTTGCATGTGGACTGTTCCGTTTTAAAACTCTAAAAATGAGAGGCCTGTGTCTAGTAGTGGGATATTAATAGACTGTTACTTTTTTTTACTTTAACTCCTATTTTTGTTGCAGGTGACATACGAAGAATTTATGAACTACTATAGCGGCATCAGTGTTTCCATCGACAATGATTGCTATTTCGACCTTATGATGCGTCAAGCTTACAAATTGTAATTCACAATCCATTAAAATTCTATGGTCTCACTCTCACGCGCACGCTTGCTATAGGTGAAAAGGAGACAACATATCTTGTTGCTTGTTAGTCTGATACGCACTAAAGATATTGCTTTTGTTTTCTAATTTTTAACTGCTTCGAAGATTCTAAAAATTCTCGTGTGCTATGACGATTATAATATCACAATAAATGTTCAACCAAAACGTGTACAATTTATTCACAATCAATGGGTCATTTTAAAATTACTATTACATGGGGAAAATTACCTATCAATATAAGCAACTAGGTCTATCTTATAGGTAGCGTTAGCATTAACTTTTTTGTTATGCAGTAACGTTAACTAGTTACTAACTAGTATCGTTAACCGTGTGGCTTAAGTGGCTTAAGAGAATCTGCCACCCCAAATCACCCCGTGGGTGTCGTAAAAGTCGACAGAGGAAAAATAAAAACTGCGGTTGCCAAGCGTGGCAACTATCTGGCAAAAACTCCCCAAAATGAGAGCAACAAATTTTTGTGGCAATTTATGGGCGAGGCTTATGTTTAGCAGCGGACTAATGATAGGCTGAAATGATGATGCACGTCCAATGAACTAATGATTGATAGATGACCTTTTTGTGAAAATCACTTAAGTAATGATATAATATAAACCGTTTTGTGTACGTTTTTCCCAATTATTTTATCACATTCATTACCTAGTTGTTGTGCCATAAAGTAGTGTGACGCTGTAATATTTAAAAAACTATGAGAAGTATGGTTGTTAATAAAAGATATAATGAGCTTGAGGAATGTCACTTGCAAAAAGTGCATTTTATATACGATACATGGCTCTGTTATAAAATCAATGATAAAATTTGGCTAGACTATGTCTGTTTCTGGCTTTTTGGGGGCACAGCAGCGCTCCCAGTCAGGTCGAGCAGACAAACAACGCGGGCACGGCGTAACATCCTTTTCACGAAGCAACTCGCGGGACTTTTTACCCCTCTATCTTCGTTGTGGGTTAAGTTAGAAGAATGTGAAATTTTAGTTTTAGACTACTTACCGAACCTATACTTTTGATTAACAAGTTTTTACCTAATATAGCTTACGAAATATCAAAACTAAAACCTCTATTTTGTCACTGACTCAATCACCGATCATCAAAATTCTAAGGTACTTCTGGCAGAGGTAGAAACCTAAATATAAATTTTTATTATTTCATTCATATTGGAAGGAATAAATTAGAAATCCTCAAATTACTAGCTTCGTTTTCTTTGCGGTTAATAAATTTAATTTTTCCTACAAAATCAATGACAAATTATTTTATTAGCCGCAGAAAGTTGTAAATTGTTGAAGTGTTGGTATCTTTAAAAAGTACATTTGTCGACCCCGAGGCCTAGTGATTAGAGTGCCTGACTTCTACGGGTTTTTACTGATCTTTTGGTTTGCCGTATGTAAGAGAGGGATCTGTGACAGTTAACACCTGGCCGCCGAACTTCAGCACTTCAGACCGAAGACAGTCTGAAGTGTTGAAGCTTGGCGGCAAGGTGTTTACTGTCACAGATCCCTTGTGCTCTCTGAATCCCGAGCTTCAGCACATCAAGCAAGTTTTGCAAGACAACAAGCTTCGGGTTCCGCGCCTTCGACGCAGTGACCGAGTGAAGCCGGCCACAGTCGAGCGTGTACCTGCAGTCCTATCATATGTCAGAGGAGTCACGAACAAGATTAGCAATATCTTGAACCAGGCTTCCATAAGAACATTTTTCAAGCCGTCGAAGAAGATAAGTCAGTTTTTACTATCTGTGAAGTGTAACATGCCTCTACAAGATGCAGGAGTATACAAGCTGGTGAATGTGGCCTCTCTTACATAGGGCAAACAAAAAGATCAGTAAAAACCCGCGTAAAAGAACATATAGCTGATGTGAAGCATCGTCGCTTCAGGAAGTCTGCAGTCTGTGACCATGTTCTGGATCATCCCAACCATTACATCAGATTTGATAAACCACAAATCCTCGCAAAAGAACACCGATTCCTACCAAGGATGATTCGCGAGGCTACTGAAATTAAAAAAAACATCCTAATTTTAATAGAAAATATGGTTAGGTATTACCACCAGCTTGGGATCCTATAATTAATAAAATTAAATCAAAAACCAAGCATACCACTGCAAGACTTCAAGATACAGTTATCTCTTTCTGCGTATATCGGACCAAAAATAATAAATAAAAAGCTGAAGATACTCCGGGTTAACTATGACATCAGGACATCTGTCACCTCAGTGCTCCCGTGACCATGGGTGCTGTAAAGCACTCGATTGGCACTCGAAACGTCGGGTTATAAATAGTCAAATTAAATGTTCGGGTAAATCTAAGAAATCAATATTCGTAATATAATTAAAATTAAACGATAACGTTTGTAATTAATAACGTTAACACTAATGATTTCTTATATTTACGCGAATATTACACATTTAATAAAACTAATTTTACGGAGTTTATCGCGTTTAATTTTTAATAAATAAAAGACCTTCATCTTGCTGACAATGAAACTATGGTCAGTTTTGATGTCCAGTCTCTATTCACATGCCTACTTGTTGAAGACTGCATCTCAATTGTAACTAGGAAGCTAGCAGAAAACAACATGCCAGCAGAATATGCAGAATTGCTTAGACATTGCGTAACATATGGCTATCAATTGTGGAAGGAACAATACTACAAGCAAGTAGATGGTGTGGCGATGAGCTCTCCAGTATCTCCCATTGTCGCCGACATATTCATGGAAGACTGAGGAGAAGAAAGCCTTCAGTACTTCTGTAAATCGAAGATTCTACAAGCGGTACGTAGATGACTCTCACAATTTTACCATCAGATAAAGTAGCTGCATTTTAAAACCACCTTAACTCAGTTAATAGAATCAGGCGTTACTTTGCGGAACTCCATTATAATAAATGAGAGAAAGTTAATTTTCTAAGATCCGCATTCAAAATGTAAATTGGTGTGTATTACCAAGTTTTGACGAGCACCGTCCGCCCTCCCTCAACAGTGTGCACAAGAAAACCAATACCGCCACCGGGAGCCGCTACCGAGACTCTCCACCACTACAACATTCCGAGGCCACAGCCGAATGGTGGGCTGTGGATATTTGTTTGTTCAGAATTTAAAGCACAAAATCGAAAACCTGTATTTTTTTTTATTGTATAAAGTGACGAAACGAGCAAAACGTTCACCTGACGGTAAGTGCAACGTCCGCCCACAACTAATGCTGTGTCACCCAGAATATTTCTATGTGACACCACACTGCGCACGTCATCCTGAGACATCAGTTCTTAAGTCTCAAATGTCCAGTAATTACGCTAGCTCACAGTGCCCTTCAAACCGAAACACAGTAATGCTTGCACACTACTGCTTCACGGCAGAATAACTGGCCTTGGGGTGGTACCTACCTAGACGGATTCTTGCATAGGAATCCTACCACCATGGTTTCGTAAATCTAGTGTTAATAACGTTGCGGCCGGCGACGGCGGCAGCGGTGGCGCTTTACAAGTCTCGACACGTTGCACTGAATATGCATAATGTAAGTTTTTACAAGTAACAGTCGCTGAGCTTCTTAAAATATTATCTGCCTACTTTGATAAGTGAAGTCAAGCCAACATTTTCGTTTTTTACTATCGAAAGCAGAAACATTTTCGAGGACCCCCATTTTTGTCAAGCCAAACGAAGACTCCCGTCGAGTCTCCCGTGGACCCCTGGGACCACTTTGGGAACTAAGGCTTTTTAAACCAAAAGTTAAATACGCGTTTTCAAAATTTTGTCTGTCTGTTTTACAACTGTTTTTATACATTAGGGGAGTTTATGCCGTCGAGTCTCAGCCAAGGTATACTTCTATTTATATTCAATCACAGCGCCAATACACAGCCAATTATAATATGATCGAACGAGTGCTTTGATTGAATAAGGGGATGGCATTAAAGAAAAAAATTCCTCCTGGATGATTTCTGATGACGACAAGTTCCCAATACTGTCTGAGGCTGACAACTGCGCAGGAGGTATTATAGTGCCACAGTGCTACGCTACACCACAGAAGTACACACTCGTTCTAATGCATTTGCCATAAGATCGGAGGTAGGTAGCCAGTGTAATATTCAATATATGCGACTACTTTAATCATCGTTCTCTTAAATCGTTTTTTATTATTGGAGAAAGGGATGAGACGAGAGATGGTGAGTGCAATGTTTTTTTTTTATTTGATAAAAGTGACGGAACGAGCAAATCGTTCACCTGATGGGTAGTGCAACGTCTGCCCATAACAAATGCTGTGTCACCCAGAACAGTGTGACACCACAATCAGTTCTTAAGTTTCATATGCCCAGTGATTACGCTAGCTCACAGTGCCCTTCAAACCGAAACACAGTAATGTTTGCACACTACTGCTTCACGGCAGAATAACTGGACCTGGGGTAGTACCTACCTAGACGGATTCCTGCATAGGGATCTTACCACCAGTAAAACCATTGGACTTAGATATCTCCCAACTTGAGCGGAATTTTCCGTAATCCATATTCTTGAGAATTGGCGATCGCAGTACCACTTGCTTTAGACCTGCAGCATGCCGCCTTTCATACATATAACATATTGAAAATGGGGGCAACTAATAGTCGAAATTGTATTTTTCTCCACCGGTGTTTCCCTCGATGATGTGGGGTGATTGATTCCATTCATCATCACCACACGGCGTTTTATTTAAAATTATTACTAAACAATAGCTAACGTTACAGAGGTTAAGAAACTCTTTCACACTAAAACAGTCAATATACTTAACAGAATAAGGTTAATTTTTACAAAAATAAACCTATTCGCAGATACATGAGCGGCGAGGAAACAGTTGATATGGTAATGACCAGGTTCCTGACTAACTTCGAAGTCGATGAATCTCCCGACGGAACGGTGAGTTATCAATGTTATTGTATTATGAAATTAAATAATAAATTACACATAATGTGCAATGCTGTCACTATACTGCTCGTGGGAATGTAATAGGGAGTAATGATTGTTTGACTCGTACCAAAATGGCGGTGACGTGGCTCGCCACCCGTCACGTCTCGTTTCCCCCGAGGGTGAAAAGTGGGCTACGTGTGTGGCCTCTGGCTACTACCTACTATGGGAAAAAGACGTGACAACGTGTGTATGTATGACTTTATTTGTTATTAATAATAATAATCTTAAATGCTTGGCGGTGAAAAAATACACCGTAAGGAAATCTGTATGTTAAAGGAATAAAAATATCTCAAGGATAAGTGAAATCCGCCAACTCTCATTGGAGCATTTGCACGTGGACTGTTCCGTTAAAACGCTTAAAATGAGAGGCTGTGTCTATTAGTGGGGTATTAATAGACTTGTTACTTTTTTTTTTAATTTAACTGCTATATTTGTTGCAGGTGACATACGAAGAATTTATGAACTACTATAGCGGCATCAGTGTTTCCATCGATAATGATTGCTATTTTGATCTTATGATGCGTTAAGCTTTCAAATTGTAATTCACAATCTATTAAAATTCTTTGCTCTCACTCTCACGCGCACGCTTGCTTTAGGTGAAAAGGATACAAAATATCTTGTAGCTTGTTAGTCTGATATGCACTGAAGATATTGCTTTTGTTTTCTAATTTTTAACGGCTTGAAGATTTTGGAAATGATTGCATGCGATGACGATTATAATATCACAATAAATATTCAACCAAAACGTGTACAATTTATTCACAATCAATGGCTCCTTTAAAAATTGATATTGCATAAGGAACAAAGATTTGTATTTACAAATCTGCTAGATTAGTTTATTTTAGATAATGTCACACCATAATGTCTAATGGTATTTTGCTATAGGGAAATCCGACTGATGTAAAGGTGATTTTTGTTTTGCGAAGAAAGTGCTAGTGTCTCTTAGAGATAAATTTAAAGAAATTAATATCTTATCCTTGTCCTGTCAATATTTATATGAAAACGTTCTGTATGTACACAAGAAAATAAAACTATTTACCAAAAAAGTGATGTTCATAATGTAAATACCAGAAACATGCACAATTTAATAATGCCAGTTACTTGACTTCACAGGGTCAGTAACTCTTTCATGTGGCAATGTATACGTTTTTACAACAAAATCCCAGAAAGTGCACAGTCTTTCAATCAAAAATTTCAAACTATTTATTAAACAAAGACTTTTTAAGAAGGGTTATTATAATATTAAGGAATACATGGATGATTATAACGCCTGGGAATGAGGTGATCGCTGCCAAGCTATTTCTACATCTTTCTGATACTGCTGTAACTGTAATTTTTTTTACATGGATGAAAAAAATCCCGCTGTGTTTCTTACTGGTTCTTCCCAGAACAGAGGCTTTGCTGACCAATGAAGCTTAAAAAAATAACTTTTAATGAGTATTATGTAAATGATCTATATTAAATAAAAAATATTCTATTCTATTCATATATAATAGATTTGTGTTTACGTATCTTTTTCTTCTTTTGTGATAACTGTCCATAAAACTTGCTTTCTTAATCAGTGTAATATCCAGTATGTTATGTAACACGAATTGCCCATCAATATAAGCAAATAGATCTATCTATCTAATACTTAGCATTAGTATTAAATTTTATTGATATATTCTTTATGCAGTAACATAACTAGTTACTGACTGGTAACGTTAACCGTGTGGAGAGAATCTGAATCCGGGAGATGGGCAGTAGCGTCTTCCTGGAACATCTGAATAACTGCGGTTGCCAACATTCCTGCCAAGCGTGGCAACTATGGCAAAAACCTCAAAATGAGAGCAAAAAACTTTTGTGACAATCTATGGGGGAGGCCTATGTTTAGCAGCGGACTAATGATAGGCTGAAATGATGATGCACGTTAACTAGAGAAGATAATGAATCCAATGAACAAATGATTGATAAATGATTTTTTTGGAAAAATCATTTAAGCAATGATATATTAAAAACCGTTTTGTGTACGTTCTCCCCAATTATTTTATCACATTAATTACCTATTTGTTGTGCCCTAAAGTAGTGTGACGCTGTAATATTTTAAAAGTATGAGAAGCATGGTGGTTAATAAAAGATAAAATGAGCTTAGGGAATGTCACTTGCAAGAAGCGCATTTTATATACGCTACATGGCTCTGTTATAAAATCGAACTCAAACACAAGTTTTCTAAAAGTTGGTATGTTTGTTTGTCCGGGCTAATCTCCGAAACGGCTGAATCAATTTAGACGCGACTTTCAATGGCAGGTAGAACTTTTCAGAGAGCAATCTCAGCTACTTTTCATTTCGGAAATATTTCGGTTCCTGCTTAAAATCTAAAAAAACTGTAGAAAATAGGAGCTGTGTGGAAGGACGTCTAACGGGCGGTTTTATTTGCTTTTTTGTCATTATGATTATATTATTTCCTTAATCTATACAAATTAATAAGTTTTTTGTGGCAGTCCGTGATTTCGCAATAGACTAGACCAAAACTTAAATACGCGTTTTAAAACTTTTGTGTGTCTGTTTGTTTCCCCGGGTTAATATCCGAAATGGCTAAATCGATTTGGATTTTCATTTGCAGCAAAGGAATTTTTAGAGAGCTGAAAAGCTTTTCTGAGAGATGAAGATATAGTGAATTTAACAGAAACAAAATTTAAAACTTATATTAAAAATGTTTGTGCTCTAAAGCATATTATAATATAAATAATTATTACAATGATAAAGAAACTTGGAAAGTATCCATCCAGGGAGACTTCAAGTAACTTACCACACGATATGACAGTTATTTTGTAAGCAGCTACGTGACATGTATTTTTATGCAGGGATAGGTACGAGTATTTAGAATGTAACATTTTTGCAAACAATAAATTGTAAATGGTCTTATGAAATATTATAGGTGTGCTCTGTAGAATGAATTCTTTTAGTTCCAAACAGTAGACTTGAGTATGTCATGCTCGCTTAAATCCCTTGAATACGGTCGAGGAGGGCGATGGCTGCCACATGCGTCATACTTGTGAACATGTGCTGTTGGTGGAGGCTGGTCTGCTCCAGTTTGCAATGCGTTTATTCATTTGTTATTGAATTTTGTATAATATTTTGTCATGGAGTGTGCTTTGTTTTTCTATGAGACTGTTCTTTGTAAATTTATTTATAATGTACTTTTGACAAAGATAAAAAAAAAATAACAAAACAGAGGATACCTACGGAGTTTCTTTCGCCTGTTTCTTCTCCGTCAGAGGAACCACATTATTAAACGGTGGTAGGTTGTAAAAAAAGACGTTTGACAACGAAATTTATATTTCTTACGTTGAAGAATTAATAATTTTCATTTCATTTCAGCATCCTAGGCTACTTTTAATTTAGAAAATATTTATTGTTTTCTGAAAAACGTGAAAAAATGAAATTCTGGCAGTTTCATTTTTTCACGTGTTTTAATTTTTTTGCAGTGCTATAGAAATTTTTTAATTTTTTTTAATAGACTTCATAAAAGGAGGATGTTCTCACTTCTGAATTTATTTTTTTATGTATGTACTGTGATAATTCTGTTCTCCACGTGGACCGATTTCGATGATTATTAGAAAAATAGGGTGGTCCAAAATAATTTTAGTCAAGTTCTGGTGATGGTATTCATGAGAAGATTTTAAAATTCTTAAATTCGCTTATGCATGTTTGGAGTTGCTGCGTGGAAGTATTTCCTTATACCTTATGTAGCTAGTAAAATAAAGGAAAGAAAGTTAATTGGCAAAGATCAGCAAGCAAAATATAAAATGGTGTATATTACCTAGTTTTTGTAGAGCATCGCCCGCCTCTCATCAACAGCGCGCACAAGCAAACCAATACCGCCACCGGGAGCCGCCACCAGATACCCTCCACCACTACAACACTACCGCTAGGCAATACACACCACTGTGAATTGAATCACCCAAATCAATTCGCCGACTGATTTTTATGCCTGAAGATAGTTCGGTTCGGGTACATTGAGTACATGACATTGGGTATATCACAAATCATTGCAAAAGAACACCGATGGACATACCAAGGATGATTCGCGAGGCTATTGAAATTAAAAAACATCCTAATTTCAAAAGGGAACATGGTTAGGTATTACCACAGGCTTGGGATCCTTTTATTCATCACCATAACTTCAATCTATCAATAGTCCACTGCTGAACATAGGCCTCCCCCATAGATTGCCACAAAAGTTATTAGCTCTCATTTTGGGTAGATTTTGCCATAGTTGCCACGCTTGGCAGGCGGGTTGGCAATCGCAGAAAATAGCCTGGAACCTAGTCAAACGTTTACCGTATTGTCAAGGGTGACAAGTCTGGTTGAATGGCATCTATAGAATATTGACTTTGGCAGTATCAATGGTCAGGGGTTTGCAATTGCTGAATATAATCGATTAAAAAGCATTTCAACCCAGAATAATCGAAGAATGTTACACCAAAACTTAAGAAAAACTAACAGAGATAGGGAATCTCTGTTGTATGCCTGTCTGCCTTGTACATACAACACATGAGTTCATAGATAATAATATTTTACTTTTGCAGTTACCAAGGCACGAATTTTTTCATATAAACAAAGACGTGTAATAATGAGTGGCCATTAGTGAGTAGAAATTAATTGGCGATTCGAAGATAATAAAATTACAGACTTGGTTGGCTCTTCATGGGATCTCAGAACTTTTTACAGTGTAACGGTTGCGATGCGAACCTTGATATATTTTTTACATTTTAATGTTTTTGATGGGATCTTTTCAGTGAAAAGAACTTTATTTTTATTATTCCCAGCTGTAAACAAACAAAATATAGTAATGAAAGAAACATATAAAAAAATATTGACGTCAGTTGGGATTTGAACCCAGGACCTACAACGCAGTAGCTAGCCACTCAATTGTCAGAATATTTTACACATGTCCTCTCATACATTTTAAAGGGCGTTAAATGCGGATTAAGTTGAGAATAATAGATATCACTGCCCTCTGTCTATTAGACACAATTAAATTATTGAAAAACATATAACCTATTGCTTACTTAAAAATGCTGACAAAGAGGCATTACATTTTTTGTACGGGCAATGAAATTTTTAATACATAGTATGTAAAAATATAGTATGTAAAACCGTGGTAGCTCAGGAAAGCCGTGGTAGCTCAGGGGCTAGGCGCTCGCTTTATATTAGTATGCGAGTGACCTGGGTTCGATTCCCGGTGCCGCACTAAAATTGTTAATTGCAACTTTAAGTGCTCATTTACCACGTGCTCGGCGGTGAAGGAAAACGTCGTGAGGAAACCTGCATGTCTGAGGAATAAAAAATATTTCGAAGACATGTGAAGTCCGCCAACCCGCATTGGAGCAGCGTGGCAGATTCTTCCTAGCTCCTAAACCCTCTCAGAAATGAGAGGAGGCCGGTGCTCAGTAGTGGGATGTTTATAGGCTGAAACTTTTATGTAAAAATATATGAATAATTTAAAATTTTCAAATAACATTATCATTGTTTACATTCGTAGCAAATTGGAATGGGACAGACTTGACCTAAACTGAAATGTTTGAAAAAAATATAATGTAACACGCTAACATACATAGGTGCTACTAACATACACATTGAAGGTGAAATAACTGCGAGCAGTAAGCAAATTGTTATTTTTTTTTTCAAAATGTCTTACATAAATATACTACGATATCTGATATAATTATACGATGTTCTTTTTAGTTTTACTTTCTCGAACAAAACCATCAACCATAAGTTCGTTAGGATCGCCAGCTTTAGGAAAACGGTCTTCTTGAGAGTTAACAACTCTCAATTTTACTTTCTACTAAACGCCCCAAAAGAAGTATAACTTCAAAAATAATATCTATTGGCGATTCAACTTGAAATATCATTCAAAATGTAAATATGAAGCACATAGGAATGTATTCGGTTTAGACGAAATACATCCCAGACATGTACTCTGTGGTGTCTCGTGTGCCTAGCACTGACAGAAACTTGCATTTATGTATATGACATCATTTTATTGTTGTTAACAAAATTGTTCATAGCTCTAACCTATCGAGTGTAGAAGTAACAAGCGACTACTCACACAGACTCCCATACAACGATTAATGAAAAAGTGTCTGACAAAATGCATAGAATAAGGGTTCCTAAAATTACGAAAATGGTGCTAATGTCGCAAAAAGTATGCCCTGCAATTAGCGATAGTAAATGAAGTGAAATATGCTAAAGGAAATTACTAAAATATAAAAGTAATTGTATTGAATCCACATGTTGATAGAAGAACTATAACTAAAATAAAATAAAAAGGAAAAAATTTATTAATTTTTCACAACAAATTATAATCAAACATTGTTTTTTTTTAAAAGCGCCTTTACAGAATGGATGGTATCTTTTCAAATTTGGGACCTTTGCTACCAGTAACGCAATCTTAATTTGACTTGATTTCTAGGACATTATTTTATTTGGAGTCATTCTTTAGTTTTTTTTTACAGTAGTGGGATAATTCACAAATTATGTTCATGCCTAAATAAACATAAACTTCGATTATTAATGTGTCCATTTTTATCTGCATTTTGAAATAGCAATTCTATATGAATAGCGTAAAATAAACTACTTTATTTTAACTAACTAGTATATCAAAGACGTTCGTTCCCTCCCGAAAATATGACAAAATATAATTTTATTGTCTCCATGGTAACTTGCACTTGACTTTGACTTGCAGCGCCTTGCAACACATCTGCAATGTAGGTGCAGGTATTGATGCCTCGCCGTTATATATATATATTTACATGGCGCCCACCGGCCGCACACTGAAGTAAGCAATGAATAAGACTTATCGTATTAACTAAATAATACGTTGAATACCGTTTATAAAATAATAAAGTGAAATCGTTTTCTTTTAAAAGGCAAGATGTGCGATATGTATCTTGGTAAAACGAAGACTGGATCGAACAGTGAGTGCAAATTTAAATAGGTTAATATGACAATTGTAAAAATGAAATAGCATTTTAAATTGTAACTGTTATCTTATTAAGTTAAATTATTATTTCTACAAATTGGGGAAGTTACTTTTTAATGGCAGCGTGTCTACTTTTATAGAATTCAACACTTTACTTATCTATACTTGTACGTTATTACACATTATCGGTTTAAATAATTTGATCATATAAGCATAGTAATCTTTGTTTCAGTTGCTTGAATTGTATTTTAAAAGTAATCTCAAAAATCGGCTTTTTACACCAAAGCTTTTAGCCGCTTTACCCCCCTAAAAGTACATATTCCGGCTTGTATTTATTGTCAAAATTTCTGCTTATTTGTCAAAATTGTAATAAAATTATTGATCTAATAATGAATATTATTTAAATGCCGCATAAATACAAGACTGCAGATATGTGTTGCATGTCGATAGTCCATTATCGATTGACAATCGATTGTCTATCGATAGTTAAGGTGTAAGCGATGGTATTAATAGTATAACGATATTATCGTAACTTGTCAATACTATCAATATTATTAATTAGTTAATCGATATTATTAATTAGTTAATCGATATTATTAATTAGTTAATCGATATTATTAATTAACTATGAAAATTGATAGTTATGCTTTCGATAGTATTGAAAAACCATTAGTTTTAACTAAAAACGATTGATAGCTAGTGATTTACCGATAGTATAAATAAACTAATAGGTTTTGCAATACTATTGATATTGCTCATGGAGAGCTAACAAAATTATCGATAGTATCGACATTATTGACACATTACTATAGTATCGATATCCAGAATAGTTTTCGAGGTCAACTATCGATGGTTCTCCAACACTACTGCAGACAATTTGGAATGTCAATAATCAATAGAGTTGCAATGCAAGGATGCCAGACAGAGTTGCCAAACCTAATTTTAGAAAAGTAGTAGAATAACTGCAAAAAGTTGGTAGTAATAGGTAGAAACGTTAAAGAAAAACCCTTTTTTAAAATATTTATTAAATTCTACACTATATCTACTTCTTATATTTTCGCGTTTATTCATTTAAATGAAACACTCATTTTACTGATTTAATTGGTAACAAGTATTTAATAACACTTATTCCTTGTCTTCTTAATTACAGTCACATTGTGTACATTTGAACACTTTCACCAGTTTTTTAAAAAAGTGTCTGTTGCAATAGGTTTTATTGCATAATAGTGTTCTGACATAACCAGATTAAGAATAATTAAACGGAAATTATAATTATATCATTATATTTTCCGAGAAAATAGTGCTTTAAGTGACCGTTCAAAGTTACAATGACTTTTGGGTATCTTGGAACTGAGTTCTTTCGGACAGCGAAAATTCTTTTTCATTGACTATTTCATTGACATAGGTACGATTATTCTCGTATATTATATTGAAAAGACTCACACGTACCAACTATTACCTACCTATGGGACGAAAAAACTGAATATCACACTATTTTTTTAATACTACAGCTTTTTATCAAAAATTTTACCTTCATTTATTTAGCTATCAAATGCGACCAATACAGACTATAAGATCAAAAATTACTAGTGAAAAATAAAGTTGAAAAAAAAATCACCCCATTCCGTAACAAAATGTTTTTGACAGTGTTACTGGTCTACCAACATTCCTGGTATGCTTCTGCTTTAGTAACTACTAGTATTTCGTACTTTTCGTAGATTCTATCGTTGTTAAAGCTCCAGATCTGATTTCCTTTGATCCAGATTTTATTTAAGGCCTCCGATAAAGGGTCTAGGGAGTAATATGATTTTAAGCCATAGTTACGTACTCCAGGCTTAGTCACTTGTGATTACGTTGCATTTATCCAACTGTATTATCACAACACAACCTGACCCAAAAACCAACTATTTGTGTTTTAAGCTCCGGCTGGAATTCGAACCCATGACCCGCAGCATAGAAGTCACATACTCGTACTCTGACCAATAGGTCACACTGTCGCCAAAGAGGTGTGACTGTATGTATGTAAAATATACATGCACAATTTCAACAGTGGACTAAAATAGGCTGAAATGATGATGATGATGATGACTCTCTATGCAAAAGAAAATGCATTTTTATTTAAACTGTATTATAATTTATCATTCATTTATCCTAGCTACAAAGTGTGGTCTCATTAAAAGGGCAGTAACATTGCCACCAAGGTATATTTCTTCAATGATTTTTTTTCATTATCTAAATTCAAAATTTTGATTTCCAAATCCAAGCCATGATCCTTGGTTCTATAAGCTATATTGGTTTAATAAAACACTCCAAAGATACTTTTAATTTTTTTTGATAGTTAAATTAATTTTTTTCCTCAAATGACTGCTAATGTGCTTGACTTAATTTTGTGATTGACATTTGGTTTGCTGTACCTAAATTCAGTGTAAGAATTTTTATGACATGCTTTATTAACTAATGTGTTTTAAATGAATTTTAAAATAACTCTAAATCAATATCAAAACATTATGGTGTGATGTACATTCTAATTTTAATTCTTTTGCGCCCACATATAACAAACATATAAATTGTAGGAGTGAAACAGAAAAACCGCGAAAATTGAAACTGTTACTGTCATTTCTGTCATTCGCTGACAGAAGTGTTCTCGAACGTCATAGTGCAAAATCGGTAGAGCTGCCCTCTAAAATCGGTATATGTATACCAAAAATCGGTATATGACAAAAAAATACAATATTCAATAAAATTCGTTTATTTACAAAAAAAAAATAAACTAGCGGTCTAATTCACATCAAGCACACTTAAACATAATTATTTCCTACGTCCTTTGGGATCATACCAATGTTTTTTGGCCATAGCCGTGGTCATCTTTGAATTAATTTCCAAGTCATAACAATTAGCGTCATTGAAGAGTCGTTTTGCATGTAATAGAACAGTGATTGTCTCAGTAGACAACCTATTCTGGTGTTCAACGTTGGCGGATGAATGGGGTAGTGACAAAATATTAAATATAAAGGAAGACAGCAAAGGAAACATTTGAGTGTCATTGCCACGATTTAGTAAACTTACTTCATCCCAAAACAGTTCTACGTGATCAGGATTTTTTTGATTTGGCGGCATTTTCTTAAAATGTGCCATTTTGAATAAATTTTCTCGAAATCATTGCTATTAACAATTTTGGGAAAAAGTCTACTAAAAGGAACTATTGAAGCAGTTTTACTACTTTTAATATTTGTTGTATCAATCATGTCTAAAACTTTTATGGGATTGTTTTTTAATAGAAACCGCGTGGTTATTTGCTTACAGGCTTCGATATAAAAATCTAGGCATCTTCATTTAAACAAAATTAACTTGATCTGGGCTTAGATCTGCTGATTTACTAACAAGTGTATTAGACGCAGCGGCACCATAGTATGTGCCATCGATATCCACACAATTTCTAGGATTTTTAAAATCAACATCTTCGATTGGAGTCTAGTTAAATATTCTCTGTTTAAAAAGCAATCAAAAATAGTTTTTTAAGGTTCCAGTTATTTTTTCATATAACTTTTAAATTTTCGGGTGTTCTGCTTGCATTTATTTGTTTAAATCGTTAAATAATGTTTTTTTTTCACTGTAAAAGTAGAGTGGTGACGCTCCTTGTACTCGGCTAACTTCGCTGAGTACTTCGACGAGGAACTTCGAACGAGAGTGTAGTGGACGCTTTAAGTGTGGTATAATTAAAGCAGCTGCAGCAAAAAAATAAATATGCAGACTCTCTAGAAAGAACACACTTCAAAACAGTAAATCCAAATTAATCCATAAACTTCATCGTTGATGCTAAAATCGAGGTAAAATATAAGATTTAAGAAATAAAACCTCGTAACGTTTTTAATAACTATAGCTCCAGTTTTAAATAAAGTTGATTTTACAAATGAGCAAATTTTGATAGAAACTAAGTTATTTTAAATTTTTAATGATGCCAAGATTCTTATATTTTATTTACTTTGAATATCAAAATAAATCAAACCATTTCACCTATTTCGCAATCTGTTGACGCGACTTTGGAGTCGTGCACAAACCCAAATTTGAATCAAGATGTCCGCAAGCTAAGGCAGCGCAGACGATTTTAACTGAATTTTAAGGGGGTAATCAATTAACATTTTTATTCCTTCGGTTTTTGCGATTGTTGCAAACAAAAATAATATTACTTTATTCTATTGTATGGTATGTAAATGTGATATGATTTGGTAAAGTATATTAGTATAGTAAAAAAAACTATGTTTGAGTATTACTCCGTTATTAGTCATATTGTTTTATTTGTTTGACACCAGATATTTTTTTTTTATTTTTACCTGTCTATCTAAATATTTCCCGAAAGAGATAAAAACCCAGATAAAAACGATTAGGTCGCCCATCTCACAATCGTATTCAAAATATGCAAATAAGTAAAAACATTTGTAGTAACGTCCACGGACACATGAAGAAAACTCGAAGGATATGTTGATAATTCATTTAAATCTTCTGTGCTTGAGGTTGATAGCTATGAACTATTATATTAATATTTTACTAAACATAACATAAAATAAATGTAAATACCTCAAAAATCGTCCAATATACGAACACCATTAAGCAAGAACTGCCTTCCTTCCGTACGCGATGGGCTGTGCCACCATAAATCGCAGTTTATTAATGAATCTAGATACTGACCTCTAGATAATAAGTCAGCTGGACTAATTTTACCATTAGCGTGTAACCATAATGAGTCACCCGTTAGTTCATTTATTTCTGTAACTCTGTTTTGTACAAATGTTTTAAGTAGATTAGGAGATGAGACATTCGAACAATAACAATAGTTGAGAAGTAGTCTGTCCAGAAGAATACTCTCGTAATTTTCAATCTAAGCGACTCAACTATTTTTTTATATAATTTTGCCCCTATTATTGCACCTGAAAGTTCGATATATAAGGTAAACTAATCGTTTTCAAAGGCGCGACTTCACTCATGGCACATAATAAGTGCACACATATGGATGACTCATCATCATATGTGCGTATGTAAGCACCGTACGCGATTTGGGATCCGTCGGTAAAAATATGGAGTTCCGTATATTGATTGTTATTACTTGTTACTCGTCGTGGAATACTCAAATCATTCAATAATTTTAATGAGTTCATAAATTTATTCCACGTCAAGATTATATCCGAATGCACAGGAGTATCCCAATCGATTTTACTTAGCCACAATTTTTGTAATAGTATTTTGCATATAATAATTGGAGATAACAGGCAGGATCGTATACTTAAGAAGTTATAGATAACATTTTCCTTTTAGTCAAAATAAGTTCATTTAAATCATTATTAAATTTTGTGTTAAAAATATTTTATTGCTATTATTTTTTTAAATTCGATATACTGTCCTCTTCCCAATTTAGCTTCAGGCTTGGCAAATCTAATGAGGTTGCAGTTACTGCCCAAGTTCTCAAGTAGCAGAACAGCTTGATAAAGGGGAAAAATGTTTGGCCATATTCTTGGATCTGAAAAAAGCGTTTGACACCGTTTCTATCCCAATCCTTGTGAATAAACTGGAAAAAGTAGGAATAAGAGGAACACCGCTAACCCTTTTTTTAAAGATTATCTCTCAAATAGGAATCAAAGTGTTAAGTTTCGACAGCATATTAGTAAAGATGCGGAAGTATCATACGGCGTCCCGCAGGGAATCGTATTACCCTACATTATTTCTTATTCACATAAACGACCTCTGTAATTGGAAAATAAAAATTCAAATTTTTTTTACGCCGATGATTCAGGTGTAGTTTTCTCTGGGATATCATTGGATGATGTTGGCATTTATGCTGAAAACGGAATGAATCAAATAGCTAAATGGTTAAGAATTAATTTACTCACACTGAATATAATTAAAACAAACAAAATATGTTTTAGCATCTACAATCGTACACAACCAAGTAATTACTTTAAAATTAAAGTACATGTATGTGATAATATCAATTATACGAACTGCGGATGCTCAAACATTAATAGAGTTACACATACAAAATATTTAGGTATTTTAGTGGATCAGCGACTATATTGGCACCCCAATCTCGCCCAAGTTGCTAGTAGAGTTCGGAAACTAAGTTGGATTTTTAGAACATTGAGACATGTTGTTCCAGAATGTATGACCAAAAACCTAGAGTGTTCAAATCAATGTCGCCTTAGTGCAATCTGTTTTTATGTATTGCACTCCTATAGGGAGGTGCAGCAAAAACAAAATTTATTGCGTTAAAACGCGCCCAACATGCATTGATTAAAGTCACGTATTTTAAAAGCTAGCTAGATACCCTACTGAAAACCTTTATAGCATTAGTAATTTACTATCAGTAAGAAAAGTGTATATAATTCAAACTTTATTAGAAAAGCATAAGTCGCTTACCTATGACGCTAGCTTATTGGGAAATAGAAGAAATCATGCGGTAGCAAAAATTCCTCAAACTAAAACAATGTTTCCGAGCATGCAGTACAGTAAACGCTCGGCTGAACTGTAGAACAGAATATACAAAAAGCTTAATATTTACGAAGACACAGAGGCACTTCTGAAATACTTAAAATAACTTACATCCACACACAACACACATAATCTCTCTCTCTCTCTCACACACACCCACACCCACACACACACACACACACGCACGCACGCACGCACGCACGCACGCACGCACGCACGCACGCACGCACGCACGCACGCACGCACGCACGCACGCACGCACGCACGCACGCACGCACGCACGCACGCACGCACGCACGCACGCACGCACGCACGCACGCACGCACGCACGCACGCACGCACGCACGCACGCACGCACGCACGCACGCACGCACGCACGCACGCACGCACGCACGCACGCACGCACGCACGCACGCACGCACGCACGCACGCACGCACGCACGCACGCACGCACGCACGCACGCACGCACGCCCGCCCGCCCGCCCGCCCGCCCGCCCGCCCGCCCGCACGCACGCACGCACGCACGCACGCACGCACGCACGCACGCACGCACGCACGCACGCACGCACGCACGCACGCACGCACGCACGCACGCACGCACGCACGCACGCACGCACGCACGCACGCACGCACGCACGCACGCACACACACACACACACACACACACAGAATGGAGTCTTCTACTACAGGCATCATGTGCTTAAAAGAAGACTCCAGCAATGATTATTGTAACTAACTTTGTTAAAAAAAAAGTTAAGTAAAGTTTCAGCCTATAAATGTCCCACTACTGAGCACAGGCCTCCTCTCATTTCTGAGAGGGTTTTGGAGCTAGGAAGAATCCGCCACGCTGCTCCAATGCGGGTTGGCGGACTTCACATGTCTTCGAAATATTTTTTATTCCTCAGACATGCAGGTTTCCTCACGATGTTTTCCTTCACCGCCGAGCACGTGGTAAATCAGCACTTAAAATTGCAATTAACAATTTTAGTGGTGCCGGCACCGGGAATCGAACCCAGGTCACTCGCGTACTATGAAATTTAAAGCGAGCGCCTAGCCCCTGAGCTACCACGGCTCAACTTTATTAATAACGATGTAAATAAAATGTGAAATTTTGAAATTTGAAAAATTATGAAAAACTTCACTAGCTAATTGCATGCCTTACTTTAATTCAGCAATTTGAATTTTGGTGTGGTAGCACCTCCTAAACTTGTGACGTATTTTTTAAACTACGTTAGTTTGCCCTTCAAATGTCATCATTTTTTCTTGAGGTCCGAAAGATATTCATCTACTGATTTCTTTTTTGAAGGCGAAATCACACAACAGATATTTTTAGTGTATTTCAGTGATGGGTCGTTTACTCTTGGTGGTGTTTGACCAACACAAAATTTTTATAAAGTAGCTGTAATATTAAAAAAAGGTAATGTTAAGGTTATATTAGAAAAATCCTTTGTTGTTTTCTGATTAAGAATAACTTTCAAAACTATTTCTTTTCAAATTACAGTTGCATGACACCGACCACAGTCAGCTGTATCCTTACAGGAGGAGGAGCTCATACAGCAGAGTACTCGAGCTGTATCTCACACCTCGGACCCGTTGGAGAAGCTACGTCTACTATGCCTTTCCAAAGGCGCCACCGGAATTTTGAGTTTCGGAAGGTTAGCTTAGATTAGCCATATCACAGTGACCTTTTACTATCATATTGACAGTGTGCTTGTTCGTTATCCTTACTTTCATAGAAAGGATGTAATTATGCTGTTCGTGAATGTTGATTAGTAAGCTGAAGTGGCAATGGGCCATATAACTGATATAACTGATTACCGTTGGAGAATAAAGGTTCTCGAGTGGCAGCCTCGTTCCGGCAAGCGCAGTGTAGGGCGACACCTATTTAGATAGAGCGACGATCTGCACGGTTTTGCGGGTAGTCGATGTATGTAGGTGGCTCAGAGAGGAGGGGACTGGGTGGTGCGGTTGGATACACACGGTAGATATAAAATAAAATAACTCTTTTTTTATAGGAGAAAGTGACGAGACGATCAAAACTATCACGTTATGGTAACTGCAACGTCTGCCCATAACAAATGTTAAAAATTCACACAGAACATTTCTGTGTGGCACCACGATGGTCCCATCACCCTTACACATCAGTTCTTAAGTCTTTTGATCGCACCGTTGATTTGCCCATTAATTACACTAGCTCCCAGTGCCCTTTCGTTTGTTCGTATCAGCTTCAATATTTTCATCTTCTGATAACCCTGGTATTGAGCGGGCATACGTAAAATAAGGTTATCAGCCAGCCTTGAGTGTATTTGATCTCCGCCCAAAAACTGAAACTTTTCTTTGAGATACTTCGGTGTTTTCGGATCAAATAGTACACAGTACAAAAAGAAATAATGTGAGTATTCCGACGAAGTCTAATTGGAGACAGGTTCATATTTGCGAAGGCCAAATATGAACCTTATAGCGTAATTTTGAAGACGCTTCAGACGAAGTTTTATTCAACTGTTCCTCGGTAATTTTGGAGTAGCATGCATCGGCATAGTCAAGAATAGGAAGTAACAAGGACTAAGCTAGTAAAACTCTAGTGTTCTCTAATTTTAAGCGCTGATTCAACACGTTTTCAGCGGGGAAGGAAAACATCGTGAGGAAAACTGTACGTCTGAGGAATAAAAATGACACGAGGACATAACGCCACACTGCTCCAATGCCCGCATTGGTGCAGCGTGGTAAATTTTCCGGCTCCAAAAACCACTTATAAATGACTTCCTGTCATGTCTGTGCTTAGCACATTTAAAGACTGTAACTTTAAATTTTTTTACATAAATTTATTTCTAATAAATGACTAAAACACTAAAATAAAGTTATTGTCATTTAAGAATGTTAAGAAGGATGTATGATGATAGAAGCAAACATCTCAACAAGGAAGTCTTCGTCAATGGATTGAAAGACACGGGACTGCAATTCAGCGAAAAGGTATATAAGAAAACGTTTATAAGCATGTTGCCGGACATATTTGCCTTTGACATCCAGACCTCCATTCCAGTAGGAATTAATGTGAGAATACCCTATAGCTCAGTGGTTAATGTACTTGCTTGCTGAGTCTCGGGCCTAAAATTCAAATCACAGCAAAGCCAATATTTATACGGTATACAAAGTTCGAATCTGGAGTACTTATGTCTTTGGCACGGCATCGGACCCACAAGTATTATCGCGTAAGCGTTCCGATAAATCTAAAGCTATTGTACTTTCAGTGCCTTTTAGGACCGAAACACAGTAACGTTTGCTCACTCCTGCTTCAACGTTGGATAACGGACCCTGCGGTGATAACTACCTAGACGGATACCTAAACAGAAATCATACCATCAGTAAATGCCGTTCTTGTGATTTCAAAAAATATGTAAATATGATATACATTTTTTTCAATAGAAAAATTACCCTTAAAAATAGATCGGTAGGGTAATACTCTATGTATTCGTAGTCCAAATCTTACATCAAGTTATTTTCAACCGAATTAATTTATTATCATTAGTTGTATTTGTAATTAATAATGAATTTTGAGTCATAATTTCGTCAGTGTTAATTTTTCCGCCCCTCAAATTGTGGCATACTAGGCTGGAGCTTCGGGATGGATATACCTGGATACTCAAGGCACTCAAGAATATTTGTCACAAATTATATAGCATATCCAAAAAAAAAAAAAATTTTTAAGTTTTCACTTTTCAATTGCCAGGCCGCTGAGGAACTTTTCGATAGATTCGACGCGGACAAGAATGGATCCATCAACCTCGATGAGTTCATGAAGCATCTACGCGTAAGTGACATTTAACTATTTTTATCAATGTAAGAAACTTGTTATAAACTGGCATTCTGCCTACCCCGTGAGTAGTTCACGTACTGTTAATAGGTTTTTTAAACAAATTTGATAAGAGCTTTCCAGAGGAGTGCAACCTGTACAGTAAAAGAAGAACTTTTTTTACACTCTTCAACTTCGTCTTATGCAGGAATCCGTGTTGGTGGGTATCACTGCAGAGCTAGTTATTCTGCCGTGAAGAAATAGTATGAAAACATAATGTTTCTGTCTAAAGGGCACTGAGAGCTTATGTAATCACTGGGCATATGAGACTGATCGATGCCTCATGGGGACGGGCGCATGTGACTCAGAGTTTGTCATGGAAAGACGTTGCACTTACAATAGTGTGAGGTTACGCTCGTCTCGTCACTTCCTATAATATATAATATAATATAAAAAGTAATAACTGTTCTCGGTGACACAGCACTTTTTATGAACAGACGTTGCACTGACTATCAGTGAACGTTTTGCTCGTCTCGTCATTTTATCTTATATAAAAAAATTATAATTGTTCTCGGTGACACAGCACTTGTTATGGACAGACGTTGCACTGACCATCAGGTTAACGTTTTGCTCGCTTCATCACTTCCGCCTATAAAAAGTAGAATTAAAAAATATCGTACTATATTCTTTATTCGGTTTAAATTACACGGCTCGTCCAGAACCTGGACGAACTCCGTAAAGCTCTTATCATGTCTATAACTCCTTTGGTTTCTTTCCAGCCACCGATGTCGGAGTCCCGCCGCACTGTCGTGGAGAATGCGTTTAAGAAGTTGGATAAAACCGGACATGGGGTGCTCACTATTGATGACATTAGGGGAGTTTATGCCGTCGAGTCTCAGCCAAGGTATACTTCTATTTATCATCAGCGCCAATACACAGCCAATTATAATATGATCGAACGAGTGCTTTTATTGAATAAGGGGATGGCATTAAAAAAAATCCTCCTGGATGATTTCTGATGACGACAAGTTCCCAATACTGTCTGAGGCTGACAACTGCGCAGGAGTATAATAGTGCCACAATGCTTCGCTATACTTTTTCCATTTCTTTATTTTCTAGATGACAGTTCTAATTTGATAGTTGTAGTGTTGTAACCAAATAAGTAATGATATCGATCGCGTATATTTATTATATTTTGATTCGTCAGATTTTGATAAAAATAAAAAAATAAAGATTACCTGTCGTTATAATTATTTAGTTTCATTGTCGAGTACCTCCTACCTATACCTACTTATTTTACAACAGCTTCGAAAATTTTGAAGAAGTTGGCACGTGGACGTGGAAGTTAATACGTGTAACATCTTGTAATAAAATATAATATTAATTAATATATTTGTACAAAAGTATCCGGCAGTAGTTTAGTTTCTTACATTTTGTAAAAAAATATCGGTTCTGTTATCGTGTTTCGTTTATCGATAAATCTCCATCCGTATCAGTTTCTCTGACTCTGGTATAACCTTGTACGTGTGTAAACTTCATATTTTTATAAAATAATGCATACCTAAAAAGACGCTCGTTCAGGTTTTCACAGGAGCTGTCATCGAGAAAATAAAGAAATGGAAATAGTATACAACACTCGTTCTAATGCATTTGCGATAAGATCGGAGGTAGGTTAGGCGCAGTGTCAAAGACACGAATAGCCAGTGTAGTATTCAATCTATGCGATTTGTTTATACATCGTCTTCTTAAATAGTTTTTTTTATTGGAGAAAATGAGACGAGCAAATCGTTCCCTTGATGGTAATTGCAACGTCAGCCCATAACAATGCTGTGTCACAAAGAATATTTCTGTGTGGCAATACACTACGCCCGTCCCCCTGACAAATCAGTTCTTAGGTCTTATATGGCCAATGATTACACTAGCACTCAGTGCTCTTCAGACCGAAACACAGCAATGTCTATATATTGCAGCTTCTCGGCAGAATAACTGGCCCTGTGGTGGTACCTACCTAGACGGATTCGTGCATAGGAATCCTACCGTTAGTAAAACCACTGGACTTAGATCTCTCCCAACTTGAGCAGAATTTTAGCTAATCGCTATTATTGAGAATTGGCGATCGCAGTACCACTCGTTTTAGACTTGCAGCATGCCGCCTGTCTATAACATATTGAAAATGGGACAACCAATAGTCGAAATTGTAATTTTTTCACCAGGTGTTTTCGATGATTGAATTATACGACAACTGTGGAATGATGTGGGGTGATTGAATCACTTCATCGTCACCACGCGGCGTTTTCTTTAAAATTCTAATTAATAAACAAAAGCTATCGTTACAGAATTTAAGAAACTCTTTCACACTAAAATAGTCACTATACTTAACGGAATAATGATATTCGCAGATACATGAGCGGCGAGGAAACAGCTGATGTGGTAATGACCAGGTTCCTGACTAACTTCGAAGTCGATGGATCTCCCGACGGAACGGTGAGTTATCAATGTTATTGTATTATGAAATTAAATAATAAATTACACATAATGTGCAATGCTGTCACTATACTGCTCGTGGGAATGTAAATGGGAGTAATGATTTTTTGACTCGTACCAAAATGGCGGTGACGTGGCTCGCTACCCGTCACGTCTCGTTTCCCCCGAGGGTGAAAAGTGGGCTACGTATGTGGCCTCTGCCTACCACTTACTATGGGAAAAAGGCGTGACTACGTGTGTATGTATGAATGTAATTGTTAATAATAACAATAATGGTATATGCTTGGTGGTGAAAAAATACACCGTAAGGAAATCTGTATGTTAAAGAAATAAAAATATCTCAAGGATAAGTGAAATCCGCCAACTCTCATTGGAGCATTAGCACGTGGACTGTTCTGTTAAAACTCTAAAAATGAGAGGCCTGTGTCTAGTAGTGGGATATTAATAGACTGTTACTTTTTTTACTTTAACTGCTATTTTTGTTGCAGGTGACATACGAAGAGTTTATGAACTACTATAGCGGCATCAGTGTTTCCATCGACAATGATTGCTATTTCGACCTTATGATGCGTCAAGCTTTCAAATTGTAATTCACAATTCATTAAAATTCTTTGCTCTCACTCTCACGCGCACGCTTGCTATAGGTGAAAAGGAGACAACATATCTTGTTGCTTGTTAATCAGATATGCACTATAGATATTGCTTTTGTTTCTAATTTTTAACGACTTCGAAGATTTTAAAAATCTCGTGTGATATGACGATTATAATATCACAATAAATGTTCAACCAAAACGTGTACAATTTATTCACGCAATGGCTCCTTTTAAAATTACCATTACATAGGGAAAAACAGTCATTAAACTAAATTTGTTTTCATAGTCAGGGTATAATCCACTATGTTATCCACAAGTTGTAGCCAGGTGTAACACAAATTACCCATAATTTTTTTGTTATGCAGTAACTAGTTACTAGTTAGTAACGTTACTAGCTAGTTACTACTAGCGTACTAGTTACTAGCTAGTAGCTAGTAACGCTAGTAACGTGTGGTGGCGGCTTCAGAGATTCTGAAACCAGGAGATGGGCAGTAGCGTCTTCCTGGAACATCTGAATAAACAAACTGCGGTTGCAAACCCGCCTGCCAAACGTGGCAACTATGGCAAAAACTCTCCAAAAAGAGAGCTACAAATATTTGTGGCAATCTATAGGGGAGGCCTATGTTCAGCAGTGGACTAATGATAGGCTAAAATGATAATGAACGTTAACTAGAAGTGGGTAATGAATCCAATGAACTAATGATTGATAGATGACCTTTTTGGAAAAATCACTTAAGTTCCACATATTATAAACCGTTTTTTGTACGTTTTCCCCAATTATTTTATCACATTCATTACCTATTTGTTGTGCCATAAAGTAGTGTGACGCTGTAATATTTTATAAACTGTGAGAAGCATGGTAGTTAATAAAAGATAAAATGAGCTTAAGGAATGTCTGTTATAAAATCGAAAACTTACAAAATTTGGCTAGACTATGTCTGTTTCTGGCTTTCTGGAGACACAGCAGCGAGCAGGTCGAGCAGACAAACAACGCGGGCACGGCGTAACATCCTTTTCACGAAGCAACTCGCGGAACTTTTTACCCCTCTATCTTCGTTGTGGGTTAAGTTAGAACTTTTGAATAACAAGTTTGTACTTAATATAGCTTACGAAATATCAAAACTTAAACCCCTATTTTGTCACTGACTCACTCACCGATCATCTAAATTCTAAGGTACTTTTGGCAGAGGTAGAAACCTGAAAATTAGGTTTTATTATTTCATCCATAATGGAATGAATTAATTAGAAATCCTGAAATCACGGCTCCGTTTTCTTTGCGGTTAGTAAACTTGATTTTCCCCACAAAATCAATGACAAATTATTTTATCAGCCGCAGAAAGTTGTAAATCGTATAAGTGTTGGTATATTTTAAAAGTACTTTTTAAAGGTACTAACACTTAAACATTTATAAAATAAAATTTGACGACCCCGAGGCCTAGTGATAGAGTACCTGAGTTCTACGGCGCAGGTCATGAGTTCGAATCCCAAGCTAAGCGAACGTTTGTTTGTTCCTTCGTTTTCTGGTCTGGTTGTGTTGTGATCGTCCCCGTGTTTCTGACACCGCATCTTGGTCAACCTCCGATGTTATCGCATAAGCGTTACATCAGCTCGCTTTTTTGGCCTCGGTCTGTTAGTTTGTCTGGGTTAATCTCCGAAACGGCTGAATCAATTTAGACAGGACTTTCATTGGCAGGTAGAGGATTTTTTAGAGAGCAATCTAAGGTCTAATCTTTTTTATTTCGGAATTATTTAAGGTTCCTGTGTAAAATCTGAAACTGTCAAAATAAGATGGATGGACGTGTTACGCGCCGGTTTTAAGTTAATTTTGGCTATTATTATTTTAGTTCACGACCGCAAAAATATTTTTCTTAATATCTTCTTACGTCGTTACCTTATACCTAAACTTTTACATTTATGTTACAAATTGGAGTGTATCTGTGATTTAGCAATAACGATTTTTTTTAAGCTCGTATGGTAATTTACAGGACACCAAAACTCTACACAGGTTTTTTATTAAATTTTGTCTGTCTGTATGTCTGTCTGTTTGTTTGTCCGGGATAATCTCCCAAACGGCAGAATCAATTTAGACGGGACTTCCAATGGCAGGTAGAACATTTCATAGAGCAACTTATACTTTTTGTTTCGGAAATATTTAGGGTTCCTGATTAAAATCTGTAAAACTGTAGACATTAGAAGCTGTGTGGAAGGACGTCTAACGCGCGGTTTTATTTGCATTTTGGTCATTATCAGTTTATTATTTCCTAAGTCTATACAAATTAATAAAATTGAAGTGTCAGTCCGTGATTTCGCAATAAAGACTTTAGACCAAAACTTAAATATGCGTTTTAAAACTTTTTACAGTATAACGATTGCGATGCGAAGCTTGGTATATATTTTTTACATTTTAATGTTTTTGATGGGATTAATCTTTTTAGTGAAAAGAACTTTATTTTTATTATTCCCAGCTGAAAACAAACAATATACAGTAGTAAAAGAATCAAATAAAAAATATATAGGCTTCAGTTGGGATTTGAACCCAGGACCTTACAACGCAGCAGCTAGCCACTCAATTGTCAGAATAGTTACAAATGTGCTCTCATTTATTTTAAGGGGCGTTAACTGCAGATTAAGTTGAAGAATAATAGACATCATTGCCCATCTGTCTATTAGACATTACTAAGTTATTGAAAAACATAAAATTATGCTTACAAAGTGGCAATCAATTGTTTGTCCACCGGCAATAAAGTTTTTAATACATAGTATGTATAAATATATAAATAATTTAAATTTTTTAAAAAACAGCACATTATCATTGTTTACATTCGTAGAAAATTGGAATGGGACAGACTTGACTTACCCTGAAATGTTTGAAAAAAAAAATGTAAAATACTACGAGTAACATACATAGGTGCTACTAACATACACATTTAAGGTGGGATAACTGCTAGCAGTAACCAAACTTTTTTTTTTTCAGAATGTCTGTCAAATATATACGAGTACATTATTTGATATTTATTATTTTCATTTTCTCGGACAAAACCATCAACCATGAGTTAAATTTGGCTTCGCTAGGTTAGCCAGATTTAGGAAAACGGTCTTCTCGAGAGTTTACAACTCTCGTAGAGACCAAACGCGCCAAAAGAACTATAACTGCAAAAAAAATATCTGTTGGCGATTCAACTTTGATATATAATCCAAATGTAAAAAGTACGAACCACATAGGAATGCATTCGGTTTAGACGAAATACATCGTCGTCGTCGTCGTTTCAGCCTATCAATAGTCCACTGCTGAACAAAGGCCTCCCACATAGATTGCCACAAAAGTTTGTAGCTCTCGTTTAGGGGGGATTTTGCCATAGTTGCCACGGTAGGCAGACGGGTTGGCAACCGCAGTTTATTTATTCAGATGTTCCAGCAAGATGCTGCTGCCCATCTCCTGGTTTTCATTTTCCCTCTGTCGACTTTTACGACACCCACGGAATGAGATGGGGTGGTAGATTCTCTTAAGCCGCTACCACACGGCCACCGCTACCACACGACGAAATACATCACAGACATATATTGTATGGTGTCTCATGTGCCTAGCACTGACAGAAACTTGCATTTTTGTATATGACATCATTTTATTGTTGTTAACAAAATTGTTCATAGCTTTAACCTATGGAGTGTAGAAGTAACAAGCGACTACTCACACAGACTCACATACAACGATTAACGAAAAAGTGTCTGACAAAATGCATAGAATAAGGGTTCCTAAAATTACAGAAATGGCACTAATGTCGCAAAAAGTATGACCTGCAATTAGAGATAGTAAATGAAGTGAAATATGCTAAAGGAAATTACTAAAATATAAAAGTAGTTGTATTGAATACATATGTTGATAACATTACTTTAAGTAAAATAAAATAATAACGAAAGAATTTATTAATTTTTCACAACAAATTATAATCAATTAATGTTTTTGTAAAGAGCGCCTTTACAGATGGATGGCGTTTCTTTTCAAATTTAGGACTTTTGCTACCAGTAACGCAATCTATTTTGACTTGATTTCTCGGGTACTATTTTATTTGGAATCATTCCTTAGTTTATTCTAACAGTAGTAGGATAATTCACAAATTTTGTTCATGCTTAAAGAAACGTAAATTTTGATTATTAATGTGAACAGTTTTCATCTGCATTTTGAAACAGCAATGCTGTACGCATAGAGTTAAATAAACTACGTTCATTTAACTAATAGGTACTTATATCAAACACGTTCGTTCCCTTCCGAATAATATGACAAAATATAATTAGATTGTCTCCATGGTAAGCCTTGCAGCGCATTGCATCACATCTGCAATGTAGGTGTAGGTTTTGTTGCCTCGCCGTTATACTTATATGTACTTGGCGCCCACCGGTCGCACAGTGAAGTAAGCAATGAATAAAACATTGATTGAACATGAAGTCATGAACTCAGGAACAGTCAAAGAGGGAACAGTCGTATGATACACTTCGTCCAAAGTGGACTTATCGTTTTAACTTAATCATACGTTGGATACCGTTTATACAATAATAAAGTGAAATAGTTTTCTCCTTAAACGCAAGATGTGCGAAATGTATCTTGGTAAAACGAAGACTGGATCAAACAGTGAGTGCAAATTTAAATAGGTTAATATGATATTTGTACACCTGAAATAGCGTTTTAAATTCTAACTGTTATGTTATTGAGTTAAATTACCATCAAATTTATTGTTTTAGCAATCAATATTTCTACAAATTGGGGAAGTTACATTTTAATGGCAGCGTGTCTACTTTTATAGAATTTGACACTTTACTAATTAATACTTGTACGTTATTACACATTATCGGTTTAAAGAATTTGATAATTTATACATTGTAGTATTTGTTTCAGTTGCTTGAATTGTATTGTTTAAGTAATCTCAAAAATCGGCGTTTTACACCAAAGCAGCAAAAGCTTTGGTGTAAAACGCTTAAAAGTACATATTCCGGCTTGTATTTATTGTCAAAATTTCTGCTTTATTGTCAAAATTTTAATAAAAATTATTGATATAGTAATAGTTGAATTTTATTTAAATGCCGCTTATTTACAAGACTACAGACAATTTGGAATGTCATTAAAGATGCAATGTAGGGCTGCCTGACAGAGTTGCCAAACCTAATTTCAGAAAAGTAGTAGAATAACTGCAAAAAGTTGGTAGAAATGGGTAGTTTTGAAACAGGAAAATCGGTAGATACCTATCTTATAACTCTAGATTTGTGAGAATAAAAACAAAATAAAGCCATTTTTTTATATTTATTAAATTCTTTACTATATCTACTTCTTATATTTTCGCGTTTATTCATTTAAATGAAGCACTTTTTTACGGATTTCATTGGTAACAAGTATTTGTTAATACTTATTCATTGTCTCCATAATTACAGTCACATTGGGTATCTTTGAACACTTTTACTAGATTTTTAAAAAAGTTTTATTGGTTAATAGAGTGTTCTTACATAACCAGGTTTAGAATAATTTAACTAAAATTATGAATTTTATTATATTTTTCGAGAAAATGGACCCTTAGTGACCGTTCAAAGTTACCATGACTTTTGGGTAAATAATATAAAATTCTTTTTCATTGACTATTTAATTGACTTGGGTACGATTATTCTCGTTTATTATATTGAAAAAACCATAGATATTTCAAAACAAATCAACTCGTCCTAATGAACACTGAACACGTTATATCATGTACCAACTATTACCTACCTATGGGAAGAATAAACCCTGAATACACACACTATTTTTTTAAAACTAGAGATATTTATCAAAATTTTTACGTTAAAATAAAATTCTTCATTTATTTAGCTATCTAATGCGATCAATACAGACTATTTGATCAAAAATTTTATTAGTCATATAATATAAAAAGTAATTAGTCATATTCTTTATTTGTTTAACACCAGATATTTATTTTTAAATTTTTACTCCTGTCTATCCAAATATTGCCCGGAAGAAATCGATAAAAACTATGAGGTCGCCCATCTCACAACCATACTATAAAATAAATGGAAATACCTCAAAAATCGTCCAAAGTACGAAAACCAGCAAGCAAGAATCGCCTTCTTTCCGTACGAACAAAATTTTAGAGTTGATATTGGAAAAGATTTATTGATTTAAACCTTGATACATTAATAACATCGTAAAGCAATGATCTTTAACATTATTTTAATACATAACAATCGTAGAAATACGTAGTTAACTTAAAGTATTTACGACATAACTGCCGGAGCTCCAATATCATTTTGTCACAAGCACTCAATAGATGGTCCAGTTAGCAATTTTTCTTTAGAACTGATGTCTCAGGATGTGACAGAAATATTCTGAGTGACACAGCATTTGTTGTGGGCGGGCGTTGCACTTTCCATTAGGTGAACGTTTTGCTCGTTTCGTCAATTTCTACAATAAAAAAATTACCCGCTATCTCGATTTATCGCCAAATTACTCGGTTTTCGGGAAATTCCCCGCCAATTGGCAGCGCTGATCAGGAAATTGAGCGAATATGCTCAAACTCAATATGCTTGTTAAAAAATAAGCCGCGAAGATTGATCTATAATCTATTACATAAATATGGATCTATTAATTTAAGATTCAAGTATTTAAGCCACCTTTTCCGTGGTTTATTACTTTATTTAAAAAAAAAATGAAATCGGTAATGTAATATGTATGTATGTTGTACCTATATAAAGTATATCACCATCGTATTTGAAATCCAACTTGAGACTTGTTTTGCTTCAAGTGTACTTTATTCATAACATCTTACTTTTTAAGCTTTTTTTCACAGTTACGCATTTAGCAATGAGAACGAAATGTAACTTTTAAGATCTATTTATAACTGGCTATATATCATAATCTATATGTTCAAAACTTGCAATAAAATATTAATGTTTCTTCTTCTTCTTTTTTGATCCTGGCAATCGGCCACCAAATCGAGTAATTTTTGCCAATGTCGAGTAATAATTTATTTTTAATAAGGACTTCGTTTCGATCGAGAGTAAAATTATAGTTTACTGATGAATGGTGATGAAGATGTAGATTTGCTGGACTGATGGAGACAAAACTAAAAGTGCAATTTTGGTCTTGAATTGAATTCTCCAATTTATGTATACTTTCATCAAAACTCAAAATATATACAGAAATTACAAAATACAATAGACACTACCGCCACTTTTCGAGTTGGCGCCAAAAGTCATATTAATGTTTAATTATATTGTATTGTATTTTTAAATGGTTAACTTTATACATGATTAAGGTCCTTTACTTTTTATTTTTTATTCATTTATTTTAACTCTTGATAACAGCATATATTTTTTAGGAATAACACATTGAATTAAGAAAAAAATCAAAAATAAAAATAAATTGGAATATATGACTACTTGTTAATGCTTATTTAAATGTCATATTTATTGTTTTTTTGTAGTAGAACCAAAATAAAACTATTGATATGACTAGACTTACACACCCACAGAGTAGCACTGTATGTAATGTGATCAGCACCGTGCTGCTACATGGTGCTGATGTTTCCTGTAGTTAACTTTATGGCATCAGATAACACAAAAATAACCCTAAACAAACTAAACAAAAACTTAACAAAAATATAATTAATTTAAAAAGTTGGTATTCCAACCTCATTTTTTGCTAGGCAACAATTTGTCATTAAGGATTTCAATTGCTTATTTATGGGTCCCAGATTATCCTCCCAAAGATGCATTGTCTTTAAAGCTATGTTTGCTTAAGCTTTTTGTGTGGAATAGTTTATATTGCTTTATAACAAATAAAGAAGTTGATGAATACTTTTATTCACTTATGTAAAATTACGATCACGAACAACCAAATCATTGTCCAATTTTTTAACACAGTCACATTTTTTATGCTGTTGAGCTTTAATATATTTTGTCGTTCTATCTATAACATTATTTTATTGGTTACGTGTCTGTAGTACACTTTGATTCCAGCAAAGGCATTACAGATGTCATGCATAGTTTGGTATCACTTGTTATTACAAATGAATATTTTATAATTTTAATATAAAACTGCGTAGATCACGGCTATCTTATCACTTTCATTGCCGTTTTTAATTATATTTTTTTAAATATTTCTCCTCTCCTAGTTCTTTCTGCTTGGAGCGAATTGGAGTTGCCCGGTTCAATGATTCGTTTATTTTTTCTTTAGATAAAAATATTTATTCGAAATCACAATTTGATAAAATATATATGGTAGACAAAATTTGTGTCGCTTGTTCGACGTTTAGAAAATGAATGCTTCTCCTGAACGCCCTAGACATCAGAGAGCGTTACACTTGAGCGGTGGTAAATTATCATCTTTGATCAGTACCAAAGAATGTAATGGGATGTCATCCTTTTGCGTTTTCCTTTCCTTTTTTCTTATCAGTTGGAGTTCGGTGACATATTCCTTCGACCAACGATGCTAGAAATGTTGACGTAGTTGTTCAACTCTATTATAGCGTTTTATCGCGGATTTTAGATGGCTTCCGGCCTTCCGATCAGGAAATGTGCAGGTGTGAGAGGTGTAAGGTCTGTTTGGTCTGTGGACAAAGGTGACATAGGACGGGAATTCAGGACTGCTTCAATTTGTGTTAAAGCCGTGCTGAACTCCTCTTAAGTCTATCTAACATTACCTACTATACATCTAAAGTGGTACTTACACGATCGTACCCCACTTTCCCATAGGCCTTCCAAGGTGAGTATGGGGGAATAAATTTAAAATGAATGCTATCATTAGCAGCAAATTCGATAATTTGTTTTGAATTACTAGTTAAATATGAAGAAATTTCCTATTCGGCACCTACAATATTTGTCCCGTTATCGGATAATATAATTTATGGTTTACCTCTTCGACTCATAAAACGTTTTAAAGCAAAAATATAGTCATTAGTTGTGAGACCAGTGACATGTTCCAAGTACATAGCGCGTGTAGTAAAACATATAAAAAAACAAATATATCCCCGGCCCGAGGTTCTTACCTCCTAATGGCCACCAACTCTCCCGTATGGTCCTACACAATAACACTGTATAGAAATGCTTACTACATATTAAAATAGGATATTTTTTATCAAAATTAAAAGAAGTCGAATTAGACAGTCTTCCACCAACTGTAATTATTTTATTATCCTCTAAAAATATATTTAATCAAGATATACGATTATACTGTTTACTATTTGTTATGAACTTAATGTTATTCACTAATATATAATAATAATCGTTTTGATTGTATTTGCGCAAACCTAACTAACATAAATGTTGTGACGCATTCAATTCACTAATTCTCAAGGAACCGGTGTGGCGATGTTGTTTACTCTTTCTCTCTGACTTAATCTGTGCGTTATAAAAGGAAGTATGTATGCACCTATTCGTATTAACCTTAAAAAAGAAGAATACCGTTCAAAACTAATAATGCAAATCGTTTTCGACACAAACGAGATTTATTGTTTTTGATTTTATTTCTGGTAAATTATAGAAATCCTAAATGTCATTATTATTATAATTCATCCAATCAGAAATAAGAGAATGTAGATATGATGGGCCGTGCCACCATAAATTGCAGTTTACTAATGATACTGACCTCTAGATAATTAGTCAGCTGGACTAATTTTACCATTAACGTGTAACCATAATGAGTCACCCATTAGTTCATTCAGTCTGTCCAGAAGAAAACTCTCGTAAATTTCAAACTAAGAATAATCCCGTACAATAGCCGCGGTGTGGCAACGAGCATTATCATGCATTCACATGAATCCATCACCGACATAACCAGCATACGGGACCACATGTTCCTCCAGGATTTCAGTAATGTACCGACCAGCATTTAATGACCCTTGCACACGGCCACCCCGAGTCCGGGAAACGCACACAAGTTCCGTTTTCCCGTCGACGGAAATGCCACCCCAAAAGATTCATGAGCCACCCCCATACTCGACGGATTCTTCGAAGCAGGGTTGTGTGAACCTCTCCCCCTGTCTTCTGTAGACCCTTCTACGTCTGTCATTGCAGAAGAGACAGACCCTCGTCTCATCAGAGAAGAGTACGGTCCGCCACTGTTCTAGAATCCACTCGCAATGATTGCGAGCAAACTCTAGGCGATCTCTGCGATGCTGTGCAGTAAGTTTTGGACCTTTAGCAGGTCTATGGGCTGTTAAACTCTTTTCGTGTAACCTTCTTCTTATCGTAGAAACACTCACAGATGTTCTCCGAGTTGATCGAAGCTGTTGTTGCAACTCAACAGCATTTGTAAAACGGTTTCGTAAAGATGTCGTAACGATGAAACGGTCATCTCTTTCACCAATCTGCTGAAAACGTTGGAACACCCGTCGAACTGAAAAACGGGACAGGTTCAACTGTCGAGCAACGTCACACTGCCGCATCCCCGACTGCCATAGGGCAATCACTTGAGCGGCTTCTTCAGAGCTGGTGTCCATCTTTACTTGTTCTTACTTGGGTTACTTGTTCACGTGTGTTCACTGCAAAGTCTAAATTACGACTGGCCCATATTTTATCCAGATCGACCCTTTTATACCCTTTTTAGGTGGTGTAACTAGCGTCCTTACTAACGAGCATTTGACAGTGTTTATTTTTGACGCTCTATAATGATAAATGTTTTAATGATTTCATGATTTTTTTATTAATAATGTAAAGCTATTCAAATACCCATTTCAAACATACCAATATTTATATAAATATAATTCGTTTCTAGCCATTACAGCCATTTTTCGCGCAAACTCAGAGAGGTGCGATTTTTGTGACGCTGAGTGTATTATGTTTGCGTTGACACTGTTTGCTAGGGCCTAATAAGCAGTCTGAATCACAGGTCTGAATGCCCCGTACGTAAGCAATTACGACACAAATTTTTGTCTTGTACGAATACGAATTTAAGCCTATCTTTAAATGATAAATTAAAAAAAATAACGCAAGTGTATAGTTCATGATTCTGACTACATAATAAGCATTTAGGAAACATCTTTTTAGTATTCCATTTAGTTTTGCTATGGCCATTATTAGTTGAAACGTATTTATTATTATTGAAAATTACCTGATACCGCCTCGTTTAGCTTGTTATTGTTAGAAAGTGATTTATTTTGTGATTTGTGTGCATGAACAGTGCTTATCATATCCAAAATGTATGCTTATTATGTTGAAATGACTATAAATCTTCTAAACTTATTTTCTCGGAAGAATCACCTTTAAATCGACTACCAATATCACATCTTCACGTTTCCCATTCACGTTCCGTATTAGTATCCAGTTTCGATGTTATTAAACTCGGTGGCCTCGTTTAACGTTTTTAGAGCGCGTAAATTTCTGGAAATCGTGTCTACTAATTTTCGAAATTGTGATGGTGATTCCTGCTTAATGATTTGAATATTAAATAATGATTTTACATGATTATTAATTAACAATCGAATGTTAGTATAACGATTTTCAAGTATCTCCCATGCTTGGAATAATTAAGCGCTGTAAATTCTAGAGAACTCATCACTTGTAAGGCAGTACGAGTTAATGATGATCTCAGATAATGAAATTTTTAAATTTCATCCAAGTCAGAACGTTTATGTATCATTGTAATGTACGAGTTTTTGAATTCTAACCAGTTGTGATAAGAGCCGTCCAATATAGGTAGTTTTATTTGTGGTAATTTAACGTTAGATTGCAATGAAGGGCACTTTGCCACATGAGATTCTTCACCAGTCAATAAATTATCACTCAAACAACTTGCAACAGTAATGGTGCTAAAATACAAAGATTCTAATGATTCTACTTATTCTAAATTGATAAAAAATTTCACTTTCCGAAGAATTAAGTTCTATTTCGCTTAAATTATGAAAAACTTCACTAACTGATTGCATCCTAAACTTTAATTCTGCAATTTACCTTCTAAACTTGTGACGTATTTTTTAAATTGCGTTAGTTTGCCCTTCAAATGACCTCTTTTTTCTTGAGGTCCGAAAGATATTCGTCTATTGATTTCTTGTTACACGATATTTTTAGTGTATTTCAGTGATGGGTTCTCCTACTTATGGTGGTGTTTGACCACAACACAATTTTTTACAAAGTAGCTATAATATTAAAAAAGGTAATGTTAAGTTAATATTAGAAAAATCCTATGTTGTTTTATGATAAAAATAACTTTCAATACTATTTCTTTTCAAATTACAGTTGCATGGCACCGACCACAATCAGCTATATCCTTACAAGAGGAGGAGCTCATACAGCAGAGTACTCGAGCTGTATCTCACACCTCAGACCCGTTGGAGAAGTTACGACTACTATGCCTTTCCAAGGGCGCCACCGGAATTTTGAATCTTGGAAGGTTAACTTAGATTAGTTTTTGTTTTTAAAAATCCTGAGACATAGAAATCCAAAATTTTTAACTTAGTTACTGGGTTTAGTACGTATTCCGGTGGGTTTTGATTGGATCAAATGCTCACAGAGAATATTAAAATGCCGTTACTGGCAATCTAATAATTCATATTATTTCTCATTGGCAACAATACATCATGATTGTTGATGCAAACACATGTCACAGATAATGCAAATATGTCACATCACACTGACGTTTTACTATCATATTGACAGTGTGCTTTTTGATTATCCTTACTTCTTATATACTCTATCTTTCTCTATCCTTACTACATAGATATCTTGTAATTCATCTTTTTTCTCATTGGCAACAATACTACATGTTTGTTGATGCAAATATATGTCACAGATAATGCAAATATATGCAAATATGTGCCATATCACAGTAACCTTTTCATCATATCATACTCGTATTGACAGTGTGCTTGTTCGTTATCCTTACTTTCATAGAAAATATGTAATTATGCTGTTCGTGAATGTTGATTAGTAAGCTGAAGTGGCAATGGGTCATATAGCTCATATAACTGATTACCGTTGGAGAAGAAAGGTTCTCGAGTGGCAGCCTCGTTCCGGCAAGCGCAATGTAGGGCGACACCTAGATAGAGCAACGACCTGCACGTTTTACGGGTAGTCGGTGGATGTAGGTGCCTCAGATAGGAGGGACTGGTGGGTGGTGCGGTGGCATATAAGTACATGGTAGATAGAAATTAAAATAACTTTTTCTATAATAGGAGAAAGTGACGAGACAATCAAAACTATCACGTTATGGTAACTGCAACGTCTGCCCATAACAAATGTTAAAAATTCATATAGAACATTTCTGTGTGTCACCAAAATGCTCCCATCACCATTACACATCAGTTATTACTGGGCAAGTCAACGGTGCATAAGACTTATCTTATGCACCGTTGACTTGCCCAGTAATTACACTATCTCCTAATGCTGTTCCGTTCGTTCGTATCAGCTTCAATATTTTCATCTTTCGATACCTTGGTATCTGATCCCGCGCATGATCATTTTGTGACATTAAGATTAAACCTGATTCTTGGCAGTCTAAGTCTTCTAAATTCCATCATCATCGCTATCGTCTATATTATCAGCTGAAGTAAGGGATAGAGTTTTGCAAATAATCTTTTTTTTATGAAGCACATCGCAAACGGCCAAATTGATACCATGTGCTAGACACAGTTGTTGTTCAGTTGGGTTACAATAGCCACGATGTCAGTTTCCAGGGAAATATCAAATTCACTTAGACGATCTTTTAATATACAAAAACAATTTTCGACTGTCATACTTCCATGAATAGGAACGAGTCTTTAGCTACAAACAATTTATATGAATGAATGTTGACAGCTATGCATCGTTTATTAGATATTGTACACTCGATAGATAAACTGAATCTTTCGCCTGCAATTTTAAATGTTTTTTTTTGTAGTTACTTGAATTCTGATTTTTTCTCTGTAATTCATAACACGTTTTCGAATTGTGACGGCTGACTTTGGCAAATACGTGTATTTCGCTATGAGCAATTTTTCAAATCGTCTGAAGTTATGAATAAACTGAGTTAAAATCCATCTAATGCGATCATTCTTACCAAAGTAACATCCAGGCTGTCATCGGCACTTTTAATAAAATAATAAAAACTATCGCTTAGCTGGCGCCGGTGCTATGTTTAGATTTTAAGAATCTTGACTTGTTGAAGCTGTTATACGATTTACGTCAGCTAAAATCTTGATGTTATGTTTTGATGATAAATGTGTATGTCGTCATGACCGTAGAATAATGTCGGTTTTGAAAAAAGTACGAAATTCACTTTATACCATATTTAGATACTACATTTTCTACATATTATTATTACATTAAATAAAGAAATGTATGTATTTGGCGCTCATAGTAAAATGACGCTCGTGTAAACTCGTCTTTGTACAACGCGCGGGGATCTCCCGCTGCCCCTGAATCCGCACAGTCGCCACTGTCCGTCGACCTCGCCCCCGCTTTGCACCGGATTTAATTTTTCTTAATCAGTTACACTAGTTTATCTTCGTTTACCTGTTTATTAATTATTTCGCGTTACTTGTGGAAGAAACAAGCAAGAATGCACAAATTACAATTTTTACTCATGAAGAGTGCATTGATGAGGAGGACTGCATACCGGGGACTCCAAGTAAGTTAATGAATTATGTATTGACATTTGGTATCATTTAATTCTTGCATTTATACAAAATTTTGCAAAATAAATAATTATAGCGTCGGTTCTGACTATCCGTTGGTTTTCTACAAATAATACTACATCAATACAAAAAAATATTTACAAAAAGTAATATTTGCTATCTAGTAATATAATTATTCTGTTGAGTTTGTGTTATATTTAACAATATTTGGATTTTCAAGTTGTATGTAACTATATAACATTTTTCTATGGACATGATAGTGACGCGTGATCACGACCGACGATATTCCGTGGACACGATTTTTTATCTTACGGTCGTCGTAGCCCATCCCATTTTGTTCTTAGAACTAAATTCACTTCCACCTTTCTATTGAAAAATTATAATTACTTGTATATGTTTAATACATTTTTCAATAAAAAATAATCTGATCTGCGTAATAATTTTTTTTTTTACATACTAATATCTTTTCAGAATGCCATTCGCCATTACCCCCAGGGAGCTCGCAACGTAACAGTAAAGATAAATGACATTTATGAGGACGTCTTTTCAGGCGACGTACACGGAACAAGCGAAATACTAAAATCAACAGATGAAAATATGAACCCGAAAATACTATCACCTACATGTCTTCTTAGAGAAGATCCTTTTATGGCCTTGTATCAAAATGCATCGTCATTATACTTTGTCACGTCAGAAAATCAGCATGGTGTCGTGTCCTTCTTAAATATCAGCTCAGCTTTAACCCATTTAAATAGCTCTGCCTTGATATGTGACCTATGCCATCACCAGCAAAAATTCATGGTGCAGTACGTAACGTTTTTTTTGTTCCAATCATATGGCGCAGACTATAGCAACTGTCCATCAAGTAACACAGCTGTGTCGTCATCCCAGTCGTCTCCAGCGCCTTTTATTCTATGTAGAGGTAAAAAATGTGTCCGAAATTATGATGATTGGGAAGAAGTTAAGAGAAAGCGCTTAACGAATACAGGAAAAGAATACTCCTCCAAAAAGGGCGTTATTGTTCCAGCAAAAACTATAGGTAGGCCTTGTACGTGTAGATATAATGTTACACTTCGTTTACTTTCAAAGATAAACAGGATGCATTTGAAAAGTTTTGGAAATTAGGTGATCGTGAAAAACAATGGTTGCAAGTTGCGAAGTATACCACAAAACAGAAGAAGAAAAGGGATCTTCAAAGAGAATTAAAGCATAACCGTCAATTCACTTACAAGTTTTTTTTTGCCAAAGGGCTCATCTAAAATAGAGTTTTGTAAAACCATGATTTTAACTAGATATTGTATGTTAGTTCGGACGGCTGTGATAAATATGACAGAAGCACTTTGATTGAAAAAGACATGAGGGGGAAACATAAAAATTTTTAAATTTTTAAACGTTAATTATTTTGTATCGGTAGGCTCATTATAATAGAGCAGCGTCCAGAAGACTGTATTTAGATGGTGACTTAAGCATCGCCCGGATGTTCAATTTATACAAAGAAGTGCATAAAATCAATAATTATTCAAATACAGCTTCTAGTCTTAGACAGTACAGAGACATAGTTAACACACATTTTAATTTGAGGTTCCATCTACCCAAAAAGGATAATTGTGATCAGTGTCACAGTTTTAAACAAACACAAAATTCGTCTGACGGCTTTAGAGAACAGTATGCAAACCATGTAAATAGCAGAAAAGTATCTAGGACCCTGAAACAAATGACGCTATTAATTCTTATAGTCACATAGTTATTGCTACTGTTGATTTTCAAAAGGTTTTGTCGTGTCCTCACGGACAAATGAGTGTATTGTATTACAAGCGAAATCTGTCATGTTATAATTTCACCATATACGATATGGAAGGCAAACAAGGTTATTGCTATATGTGGAAATTACACACATTGCTATATGTGTGTGCTTTACGTGTAAACGTGGTGTAAGGAACGGGTACCCAGTTGCGTAAATGACTTCATAAAGAAGTTTGTATCGAAGGGTGTGAAAGAGTTTCGATTCTGGTCAGACAATTGCGCTGGCCAGAATCGAAATCGCAAAATAGTTAATATGTATGCTCATGTAGCTAAAGAATGTGGTATAACTGTAACATAGATATATGTTACAGTTATGTATATAACATAGATTTCTTAAAAAGGACACACCAGAAAGGGCTGCTGAGCATAAAACAATTTATACGCCAGATTAATGGAAATCATTTGTACGTTGGGCTTAAGTAACAGGAGATTCTTACTAAGTTATAGATGTAAATCACTCGGGGGTGTTTGAATTAAAAGATCAGCTAAAAATAAAAACTGGGTTAAAAATACGGCTAACAACATAGTTACTTAGACAGATATAAAAGAAGTTTGTGTCAATGGGGCTCAGAGCAATAAAATCTGGTACAATTATGCTTTATCTGATGATTACATGACCTTTGTACTTCTAAAGGAGACTAGAAATTACAATACTCCAACCTTACACAAACATTATGTGGGTCGAATTCCAATACCTCAACCTACGATATCAACCTTTACCTATCTACCTGCTTACTCATGGTCTAAATAGAATATGACCGATAACATATGCGCCAAAATATTACTCAGAATGTCGATAGAACATTCTCGGAAAGTAACTTCCGTCATTATTTGAACAGTTACTTTCCGAAAAACGATGTCGTACTATGTGACTGTGTTGACTCTAAAGTAAAATGTAGCATGAGATTTTTCTAGAAATCTGTATAATTAAAATTTGTTACTTCTATTCTTTTTAAAAGAAACCCTACTTCACTTGTATGACAATTTTCATAATTACAGATTTAGAATTAAACAAGTTTTGCGGAAAAAACTTATTCTAAATGGCTACCCTGTAAAATATATGTCAGAACCGTCACTATTCTATGGCATGATGATACGAGTATGACATGATCCACCCAATGTCTTGAGAATGTCTGGACATCGCTTGCAGTCAGCACTATTCCCGTCTTTCACAACTAAAAAACAACTCCACACTGACGACGTATCACTGTCTTTTTTATGTTTAACAGTCTTCCGCCATTTAAAATAACTCTTCCTTATCTACTTATCTCTTACTGCTCTGCTACCCGTCATCGGTCTGCGTATTTCTATTTTTGTAAATGAAAAAGAGATGAGACAAGCAAAACGTTCACCTGTAGACGCAACATCTGACCATAAAAAATGCTGTGTCACCTAGATCATTGCGGCCTAGACGGATTCTTGCATAGGAATCCTATAACAATAATATAAGCCTATATTCAGACACAGAATTTACAATACATTTTAGTAATACACTATTGATGACTTTATTTTAGAAAGTCGACATCGACAACTTGGTCTGTTGCTCAACTATTGCAAAGGCTTCCTCTATTTCTTTCCCTTCTAATCTAAATACCGCTATCCTAGTCCATGTTTTCCCTGCTGTTGCCTTTATATCATCTAACTAGGGGAAGACCGCTTCGAACGTTCCCACCTTTTCCCCGTTTTCTTTTGTGGTTCTGGGGGACCAGAATATAATACTTTTGTTCCATTTTTCTATACCTCTTGGGATGTGCCCTGTCCATTTCCATTTTAATTTCCTTATCCTTATTGATACATCATCTATTTTTGTACGTTTCCTGATTATTTTATTTCTTATTCTATCAGATATTAAGCATGCTCTTCTCAATTGCGGTCTGGCAGGGTTTTAGCATCTAGGTTTGTGCTTTCGTGAGAGCCTAAGTCTGGCAGCCGTAAGTGAAAACAGGTAATACTCAGGTGTTATACAACTTCCTCCTGAGGAGCATGCTCGCTTCTGTGTTTTTTTCCTTTAGTCTCAGGTAAGTTTTCCCTGTTCCAAGTTTCTATCCTTGTTTCTATGTCTTTTGTCATTAAGTCAATCGGTGAAATCACTTGAGCTAAAAGTGTATTCCGTGTGGTCCTCTTTTATATTTGTTATGGCTGCCGTTTTAGTTTCTGTTCTGTGGTTTTAGATGTACTCATTGTTAGACATACAGCACGGCACTTTTTTTGCAGATCCTTAAACATGTTTTGGAGATGTTCTTTCGTTGTAGCAAATAAGAAAATATGATATCGTCCGCAAATCTTTAATGAGACAGTCTTTCTCTATTTATGTTAAAACCATATTGTTCCCATTCCAGTCTACGAAAGTTTTGTTCCATAACCATAGCAAAAAAAATTGTCAGTGGATAGTGGGTCATCTTGACGTACTCCTCTGTTTATTTTTATTTCTTTACCCTCTCTTTCTAACTTGGTCTTACCCGTATTGTATGTGTATTTTAAAATTTTATGGTATTTATGTTTGACGCCTTTTTTTCGTGTTCGATTGAGTAAAACAGTAGATTGGTACGTTAAACTACAGCGTGTATGTGACTGGATCACATACAATATATGTTGAATAGCTATTCCTAAAACCGGCTTGCTCACTGGGCTGGTTCTCGTCCAGAGTTTTAATTATTCGGTTAAGCAAAACTTTGCAAAACTTTATAAATATGGGACATATTTAAGATGGGTGTATAATTGTATATTTTACTCTGGTCGCCTTTTCTATGTAGCAGCATGATAGTTGCACCATTTTCTTTAGCAGTTGTTTTGTTTTTTCTGATATGTTAATTTTGTTATTTAATTCTTCTTCAACGTTGCACGCCGATATGGGCGATATTAGGATATAATCTACTTTATTTTTGTACCCGCCATCTGGGGATGATGATGTAATGTCCATCTATTTGAAACTCTCCTTTTGTATTGGCTATTCAGTATTTTCATGTTGGTTTCAAAAACCAGTTCCAATAGCATAAGTCCGTATGATGTTTTCTTTATTTCTTGGAGTTCCAATTTGTGCGTTGAAATCTTCCATTACTGTGCAGTTATTGTGTGTACGTTCTTTTATAGCAGTATTTAAAGGTGAATATAAGGATTTGATTTCTGAGATGGTAGATGGTTTAATTTTTCGTTGGGTAAAATAATATAGTTGGTTTGTTTCGGTTTCCGGATGTCGATGTCTATTGGTCGTTTTTTTGTGTTCGGTGGAAGTGATAGTGACGCAGATCTGATATGATCTGTGATCTCCGTAGTAGTCAATCATGTTTGTTTTTGGGGAGAGATCTTCTTTGGGGCAGATGTTGTTTGTTGGTATAATGATTTAATTGGAGAATCAGTGCTGTTTATTTTCGTCTTGTGTCTTTTGTCTTTAATGTGCTCTTTAAGGACAATTTTCTTCTTCTTTGAGTTGAGACAATAGCTGCTTTGTTTTCTCCAGAACTTCCCTAGAGTAAAAGACTTAAGTCAAATTTAATTATTTTGTTCTTAAAGACTTCATTTCTTTTCCAAGTTGTGAAGGTTACAAGAATAGGGAGTGTTTTATGGCCTTTTGCTCCCAGTCTGTAAGCTCTACTTATTTATGGGGTTCACCTCGTCTTAAGAAGGTATATAATGCATTGCATCAGAGGAAGGAATCCTACCACCAGTAAATTTAATAGTACATGACTGAACCGAGTTCGATACCGGTGACGACACCACTGAAATTGTTCTTGAATTGTAAGCGCTGATTTACCACATGTTCAGCGGAGAAGGAAAACATCGTGAGGAAAACTGCTCGTCTGAGGAATAAAAACGACACGAGGATATGACGCCGGGAAGTTTGCTATTGGAGCAGTGCCAATGGCAAACTTCCCGGCTCCAAAACCCACTTAGAAATGACAGGAGGCCTGTGCTTAGCACATTTATAGACTGTAACTTTACTTTTTTTACATAAATTTATTTCTATTAAATTACTAAAACACTAAAATAAAATTATTTTTATTTCAGAATGTTAAGAAGGATGTATGAAGATAGAAACAAACATCTCAACAAGGAAGACTTCGTCAATGGATTGAAAGACACGGGACTGGAATTCAGTGAAAAGGTATACCTAGTTAATAGAATCAGGCGTTACTTTGCGGAAATCCATTATAATGAAGGAAAGTAATTTAATTTCCTAAGATCCCCATGCAAAATGCATAAGCAAATTAACTTATTTTCCTTCATTAAAGGTATACCTATTAAGAAAGCTTTTATAAGCATGTTGTCGGACATATTTGACATCCAGACCTTCTTTACAGTAGGAATTAATTGTGAGAATACCATATAGCTCATTAATGTACTTGCCTGCTGAGTTTCGGGCCTGAAATTCAAATCACAGCAAAGCCAATATTTATGCGGTATACAAAGTTCGAATCTGGAGTACTTATGTTTTTGACGCGGCATCGGACTCACTAGTATTATCGCGTAAGCGTTTCGATAGATTCAGTGCTACTGCACCTACAATGCCTTTCAGGACCGAAACACAGTAACGTTTGCACACTACTGCTTCAAGGCTGAATAACGGACCTTGCGGTGCTAACTATCTAGATGGATACCTGCATAGGAATCCACCATTAGCCCAAATGTTCTTCCAGCGTCTTAAAAAAAAATCCGATAGAAAAGTTACTCTTCTAAAATAGATTGGATAGAGTATTCGTAGTCCAAACCTTTCATCACGAAATTTTCAACAGAACTTATTTATTATGATTAGTTGTATTTGTAACTAATATTTTTTTATATGAATTTTGAGTCATAATTTAGTTATAGTAACTTCTAAAAAGGGGCGGATAAATTACGGAAGCGACCATTCCGTAATTTTTTCGCCCCTCAAATTGTGGCACACTAGGCCGGAGCTTCGCGGGCCATAGCCTAAATCCGAGCCTGGCTATACCTGGATATTCAAGGCACTCAAGAATATTTGTCACATTTATAGCATTCCCAAAAATAATTCAATATTAAGACTGAATTTAGAACGCAATAATGTTGAAACAACTATTGGCTTATTTTCAATAATATAAATTTTTTTATGTATATAAGACAATATCTCGTACTTTTTAGGAATTGTTCAAATAAACAAATTGCGTTGCTTGCTCTGAAAGAGGATAATTTATTTTAGTACTCACACGTAACTTATTATTAACTTAATTAATTAAACCATCACTATCTCACCTGACAGAAACGACATTTTACATTCACATTACACAAGTTTATTATTTCGTCAATTCCATTATTTTTATTCTCGAATTACATTACGGCGAAATCTGCTTTGTCATCTTTCTTAAAACAATTAACATTAAGGTTACCGTTTACAAAGATAGTTGTATAAAAAAACTAAAGTAAAGCAAACTGTTTACGAAGACCAATTTCACATAAAAACAATTATTAAAAAACTACAGTTTCTTAAATACATGTAGTATTTAACTTTATAACTGCCAGGACGCTGAGGAACTTTTCGATAGATTCGACGCGGACAAGAATGGATCCATCAACCTCGATGACTTCATGAAACATCTACGCGTAAGTGACATTTAATTATTTTAATCAAAATAAGAAACTTGTTATAAACTGGCATTCTGCCTACCCCGCGAGCAGTTCTCGTACATTAATAGATTTTTTAAATGAATTCGATAAGAGCTTTCACAAAGAGTGTAACCTGTACAGTAAAAGACGAAGTTTTTTACTGATCCGATCGTCTGAATTCATCTTGATGGGTGGGTATCACTGCTAGGCCAGTTATTCTGTCGTGAAGCAAGCAAACAGTACTGTGTTTCGGTCAAAAAGGCACTGAGAGCTCGTGTAATCACTGGGCATATGAGACTGATTGATGCCTCATGGGGACGGGCGCATGTGACTCAGAGTTTGTCATGGAAAGACGTTGCACTTACAATAGTGTGAGGTTATGCTCGTCTCGTCACTTCCTCCAATATAAAAAGTAATAACTGTTCTCGGTGACACAGCACTTTTTATGAACAGACGTTGCACTGACTATCAGGTGAACGTTTTGCTCGTCTCGTCATTTTCTCTTATATAAAATTACAAAATGTTGTCAGTGACACAGCTTTTGTTAAGGACAGACCTTGTACTTAGCGCCAAGTTAACGTTTATCTCGCTTCATCACTTTCGCCTATAAAAAGTATAACTAAAAATTATCGTACTGTATTCTTTATTCAGTTTAAATTACACGGCTCGTCCAGAACCTTAATGCGATTCCTAAAGCTCTTATCATGTCTACAACTCCTTTGGTTTCCTTCCAGCCACCGATGTCGGAGTCACGCCGAACTGACGTGGAGAATGCGTTTAAGAAGTTGGACAAAACCGGAGATGGTGTGCTCACTATTGATGACATTAGGCGAGTGTATGCCGTCGAGTCTCAGCCAAGGTATAGTTATGTTTATATATTCAATCACAGCGCAAATACACAGCCAATTATAATACGATAGAACGAGTGCTTTAATTTAATAAGGGGATGACATTTAAGAAAATTTTCCTCCTGGCTGGTTTCGAAGACGAGAAGTTCCCAGTACTGTCTGAAGATGACAACTGCGCAGGAGGTAGTATAGTGCCACAGTGCTACGCTACAACACAGAAGCACACACTCGTCCTAATGCATTTGCTATAAGATCGGAGGTAGGTTAGACGCAGTGTCGAAGACACGAGTAGCCTATTTAATCTATGCGATTTCTTAAATCAAGAAAGGGACGAGACGAGCAAAACTTTCACCGGTTGGTAATTGCAACGTCCGCCTATAGAAATGCTGTGTCACCCAGATTATTTCTGTGTAGCAGTAATACACTGCGCCCGTCCCCCTGAGAAATTAGTTCTTAAGTCTTATATGCCCAGTGATTACACTAGCTCTCAGTGCTCTTCAGACCGAAACACAGCAATGTCTACACACTACTGCTTCTCGGCAGAATAACTGGCCCTGCGGTGGTACTTACCATTGGACTTAGATCTCTCCCAACTTGAGCAGAATTTTCCGTAATCGCTATTCTTAAGAATTAGCGATCGCAGTACCATTCGTTTTAGCTTTGCAGCATACCGCCTGTCTATAACACAATGAAAATGGAGCAACCAATAGTCGAAATTGTATTTTTTTCCCCGGTGTTTTCGTTGATTGAATTATACGACAATTGCGCAATGATATGCGGAGATTGATTCACTTCGTCGTCACCGCATCGCCTTTTTGTTTAAAATTCTAATTAATAAACAATAGTTAACGTTACAGAAGTTAAGAAACTCTTTCACACTAAAACAGTCACTATACTTAACGGAATTAGGTTAATTTTTACAAAAATGAACCTATTCGCAGATACATGAGCGGCGAGGAAACAGCTGATGTGGTAATGACCAGGTTCCTGGCTAACTTCGAAATCGATGGATCTCCCGACGGAACGGTAAGTTATCAATGTTATGAAATAAAAATGTGAAATTCATTGCTATTTTTGGCGTTAAATATTGGTAAGTTTTTTTTTAGAATTATATGTACTCACGACATTTTATACATTGTTTTTTTTATTGGATAAAGTAACGAGACGAGCAGTGTTCACCTGATGGTAATTGCAACGTCTGCCCATAAAAATGCTGTGTCACCATGCAGAACATCTCTGTGTGGCACCACACTGCGCCTATCGCCTTGAGTTAACAGTTCTTAAATGTCGTATGCCCAGTGATTACACTATCTCACAGTGCTCTTGAGACCGAAACAGTAATGCTTGCACACTACTGCTTCACGGAAGAATAACTGGCCCTGGGGTGGTACCTACGTAGACGGATTCCCGCGTAGGAATCCGTCTAGGTAGGATACTCGAAAATGCTCGGCGGTGAAAAAATACATCATAAGGAAATCTGCATGTTTAAGGAATACAAATTACCGACGATGAGTGAAAATTGCCAACTCGCATTAGATCATGGTGGACTGTTCCGATTTCAAACTCTAAAAATGAGAGGCCTGTGCCCAGTAGTGGAATATTAATAGGCTGTTAGTTTTTTTTTAATTTAACTGCTATTTTTGTTGCAGGTGACATACGAAGAGTTTATGAACTTCTACAGCGGCATCAGTGTTTCCATCGATAACGATTGCTATTTCGACCTTATGATGCGTAAAGCTTACAAATTGTAATTCACAATCCATTAAAATTATTTGGTCTCACTCTCACGCGCACGCTTGGTATATAGGTGAAAAGGAGACAACATATCTTGTAGCTTTTTAGTCTGATATGCACTAAAGATATTGCTTTTGTTTTCTAATTTTTAACGGATTCGAAGATTTAAAAATTATTGTCTGCTATGTATATGTATGACTATAACACATTAAATGTCTAACCAAAACGTGTACTATTTATTTACGATCAATGGGTCATTTTAAAATTACTATTAAATAGGGAAAAAAAGATTTGTACATATCATACAAATCTTTTTTCCTATATAATAGATCTGTATGTACATATATTTTTTTTTCTTCTTTTTTGTGATAATAGTCATTAAAAGTATAAATTTGTTTCCATAATCAGTGTATGATCCACTATATTATCCACAAGTTATACCAGGTGTAACACAAAGTACCCATCAATACTAGAAACTTATAGTATGGTGACAAACACATTTGAACAAATTACACGAGTGGCTTTTTTTGTAGTTTCTCATACTCAGTCTTTCTTTACAGCCTGCATCGTCCGCCAGTTTCTTTCCCTTTCCCCCTTACTTTCGGCGGTTTTGTCACTCCTGCCAAGTGTTTCCGTCAGGTTGGAGATTTATTTATTTATTTTATCATATGGTATTATGTTTAGTATATGACATATAATATCTCATTTATTTTATGTTATTTTATATATTTATCTATGCATTTAGATATTAATATCCCAACAATACGAGTATGAATAAATAACTGACACAATAACAATAAAATCGACTATGGATTTTCTGAAAAAACTTATTGAGATATTTAGAGAAATATTTAAACTGCAATGAACTAAAGTAATACATATATGCATAGCTCCTAATTTCTACAATTTCTCAGATTTTACACAAGAACCCTAAATATTTTCGAAATAAAAAATAACTTCGATTACTCTTTGAACAGTCCTCCCTGATCCCTCCCTTCAAAATCGATTCAGCCATTTCGGAAATTATCAGACAGACAACCCGGACAAACAATCAGACAGACATTTTTTTTCAAAAACGCGTGTTTGGTCTTGGTGTCCTGCAAATTACAATATGACTATGATGTTTAAAAAAACTATTTAATTCGAAATCACATCCAGACACTACAGTTATATTTATTTGTATCGATACGGTAAAAACGTGATAAGAACTGAATTTTCTAAAAAAAACTTAATGAGATATTAAGAGAAATATTTAAACTGCAATGAACTAACGTGCGAATGAAAGCCACACGTAACAAGTCCATCCGCATAGCAACAGCATAGCCTAATTTCTAGTTTTTCAGATTTTAAGAAGGAACCTTTAATAAAAAAAAAAAACTAGTAAAAATGCGTGTTTTATTTTAGCATCCCGAAAATTACCATATGAGATTAACAAAAAATATTTATTCACAATTATTACAAAAAGTAATCATATTTCATTTATTTGTATTCAAAGTCAAAGTCAAAATTTGTTTATTTAGTTTAGGGTGTTTAAAGCTTAGCTTTAGGTTATAAATGTCAAAATCTACACCGGTTAAAAAAATAAGACCTCTGAGGAGAACCGGCAAGAAACTGGGTCATTCTTTTTCTTTTTCCAATGTCATATTACATAATGTATTGATTGGAAACAAGTTTAACGACAAGTCATTCTAACATACACAAATTTTTGGTTTTCAGGTCTGTGTATTAATGTGATTGTATTGTAAAGGTGACATTTTACGCTGTTACCCTTCTTGGCTTTAAAAACTTCGTTGGACAACTTCTTCCTTCGATCTTATCGCATAAGCGTTACTATGTGTTTGGGAAGGTGAAGACGAGACGAATTTACATTAACATTTCCTCTTCATTAGCCTATAAAAAGCCACTCCTGGACATAAGTCTCTCTCGTGTTGGCATAATTTAGCGTAATTGCCACGCTTGGTAGATAGATTTGCGATCGCAGTACTTTCGCATTTTAAATGCTACAGCCTGTCACCCAAAGAGTATATAAGTACCTGTCACCGGTCTTCGTTACACGCACTAAATGTGTGCGTGTTGTGGCCTCTTAATACTTACATGTTGCGCAAATGACAACTTTTAGCCTTTTAAAATGTCCGAAAACTACATACCTACATTTATCTGTGAAACAATACTTACATGTAAGCTCGTAGTAGATCTGTTCAAAGATTATCAGAGGAATGCAAAATTAATTCCTTCTTGTACTGGTGTCTGGATTTTAAAATATGTACTTTTTTGTTGTGTTCTGGTTGGATATTGAATTTGAAATGATTACGTAAACACCATGTTACGGGAATGTTAGCATACCCGAAAAATGTTCATGCAATTTCTTTATGAATGAATTTGCTGGAGCGTACTAAGATATAGTCCAGACTTATTCTCCAGACAACGGCTCTGGTATTAAACCGCAAAATAGGTAACTAAAGTTGTTTAAGAGATAGTCACATGTTTGTTCTACCCGCGAGTGATTAGCCACGTCCGTAGATCAGCTTTACTTAATATTGCTACAAAACTAGGAAGAGAAGAAACACTCGTTCTCGTTATTTAAGAAATCTTTTATTTTACAGCTGTGCGCTTATGGAATTTCTTAATCCCACATTTGACGTGATAAGTCCCTTTTTTCTTTTAAAAACCAAGTAAAAGCTCATTAGATGATTTTAAAAAGCGGCAGGATTTATGAAAGGATTTTAAGTAAGACTACATTCTTCTTTCTCTAAAATAGTTAGCATAATTTTGAAAAAAGTATTTTTATGACAACTCTATTTGCTAGTTTCTTTTCTACGTTACGCTTTTATACAGTGTATTATGCATTTACAACGTAATGTTTTATGGCATAGTTTAAAATACTTAGGCAATAGAAATTATACATTGGACGGTGGACATGTAAGTAAATGTAATTGTCAAATTCATACATCAGCAAATAGCTGTCGTAAGTTCGCCATTACCTTCGCAAATAGATCACTTTTAAACGTAGTATTATTGTACCTTGATAGTGTGAATACGTAGTGTTGTGGTAATATTTTAAGGAGTTAAAAACATTCCTCAGGTTGATTACCCGGGCGAATATTTTAAATTCTTAGAAGTGACAGATAGTTATAGAAATTGAATTACAAAAATTCTCTACGTGATTAAATTGAGATAAGACTGTTTTGCCTATTACAGTGTAAAAAGCTCATTGAATTAAATAGAACACAAATATAATTGATGCATTATAGTAGAAGTTGTTGCACCAGGGACTTGAACCTAGCTCTTAAACCAATCTACCAATAAACGATATCTCAAGTACGAAGTGACTCGCGTGCAACTAAATGGATTCAGCCCCCAAGTTTACTTACGAAGTAGTTTCAAATAAGTTGACTATCTAATGAATGCCAAATATATTTACTTTTTAAAAGCTTAGTATTTTAGCTGTATAATGACATCGTTAGCATGAAAATCAGTTTCAATTCAATTTTTAAATAATATGATCTAAATGAAAAGTAGGACAATTGTATGTTTAAGAAGTAAATATAATATAGTTTTAAATATCTTCCAATATTTAAAACAATATTACAAACAAAAATATAATAAAAGAAAATTTATTAATTGACTATTTATATATTATTTGGTGTTACTCCTCTTAATTACAGCTTGCATGCATGGATCTGATTAACTTTACTCTTGAGGAATCCGGTCCCACTCCCTTACTACGCCGTTGAGATTGTCAATGCACCGGATTTCTTGCTTGAATTCTCCGTTAAAGTTTATCCCACAAATAATCAATGCGATTTATGTATGTACTGAGTGCTGGCCAGTCCATGGACTGTATACCAACTTCGTTCAAGAATTGCCGAGTGAAACCGATCATTGTCTAGCCTAGCCCAAGCACGAAAATGAGCCCGGTCGTACCCTATAGGGAAATGCCACATTATGTAGGAAACACCGCCATAGGATACCGTTTCAGCGAAGCAACGCTGCGAAAACAGCTCATCTAAAAGCCCAGCCTTTTCTGTCACTACCATGCAGACAAACTGTACTCGTCGATGAACAATTACTGGTCTTCATTGCTCGATGCTCTAATTAAGGTACTCTCGAGCAATTTGAAGACATGCTCGCCGGTGCCGTATGGTCAATTTCGAGCCACTGACCTTTTTACTTACTTATCGCCACGCCTGGAACTTGTCTCAGTTCTTACTGAATATTGACATCCGTGAAGTGGTGATTTAGCAGTGATGTGGAGACAATAATGCCAATTTTTTAAACTCTGTAGTGAACTTATTGGGTGAGTCTTAAATAAATGAATAAAAAAAAATTAGCTGCACGCGAGTATAGAAAATAAGCAAGACAATGACTACAAGATAGGTAATCTCCTGAATTTTATAAGTCTGATGATATGATTATAAGTGATGCGTAAATAGTTAAGTAATATTAGTATTTATTTCACATACAGTCATTCATTCATTAAGAATTAGCTTTTTTCCGGTGGTAGGATTCCTATGCCGGAATCGTCTATTACTAAAATTTGCGTAACTGATGAGAATTACTGCTGGTAGAACTACCAGACAAAAATCTAAGATTCGCGATCACACCAGAATTTTTGCACCTAAAAGTCTAAAAGGCTGTTTCCTCTCTGGGTATTTTAGGTTTTGCGTTCGAGTTAGTTATTCCGTCATCTGTCAAAAAATTGTGGCATTTCCCTAAGTCACTTTTTAAGAAAGTGGAGCGGTAGGTTCTCTTTCGTCGCCAGTTCACGACTAATATTAGCCTCTATTTACCTAACTAATATTAAGTTTTTACGTTTTTATTTAAAATTATATATTTTCAGATTTAATGCAAAATGTGCCGCACAATACAAGCACTTATACAAACTGTGATATGCGCGTTGCAAATGGTGACACGAATTTTCATGACAGTACTCCTCATGATCGAGAACATGATTAGAATGCTTCTACAGTCTATTTACAACTTCCTCTCCACGTTGCTACAAATAATATCACTTATACCAATTTGCTGTGTTTTTCTGTTGACTGCGAGAATGAGGTGCTTGTTGTGTGGTGGGGGTGGCGGTGGCTGTGGTGGGGATGCAGGTGGTGGGGGCCCAATAGGATGCCTTTTGTCAATATTGTTTTTATATATAATCTTCTATGCTTTAAAAAGAGCTGGGTATGTTGATAAAATTATTGAACATCTAGGCTACATTCAAAAACCGAGTAAATTTATTAAACATGTGGCAAGAACTCATCCAAATGACTCTAAATTCACCCCTGATGAGGAAGAAATTGAAGCAGATGATAAATCCGAACCATACGAGGATTTTGATAATGAAACCTCTCCGATCACTAACCCGCCTTCAATTATTAAACCTGCAACTGAGCATAGTAAGAGTGCTAATTTGTCAACTATACTCTATTACTTATTATAAATATTTCTGTTTATTTATTATTATTTGAAAACTTTATTTCAGTTGTAATAAATTTATTAATAATATGGTAATGTTTTATTTTTGCATTAACATCAAATGCTTGCTAAAACTTGAATATGTTTAATCCCTGACCTTTCATTAAATTGAAATAACTTTTTTTAAATTTAACTGGTGGCAGGATTTCTATGCAGGAATCCGTCTGGGTGGGTACCACCCCAGGGCCAGTTATTCTGCCGTGAAGCAGAAGTGTGCAAACATAAGTTTATTTCGGTTTGAAGGGCATAGAGCTAGCGTAATCACTAGGCATATGAGACTTAAGAACTGATGTCTCAGGGTGACGAGCGCAGTGTGGCGTCACACAGAAGTGTTCTGGGTGATCGTTTTGCTCGATTCGTTAATTAATCCAAATAAGTCACTATATATAGACGTTGCACTTAGCATTGTTCACCTGATGGTAAGTGGAACGTCTGCCCATAACAAATGCTATATCACCCACTCTGTGTGACACCCCACTGAGCTCGTTACCCTGAGGCTGACTCTGAGACAACAGCCTAAGCCTTATGTTATGACCAGTAATTACACTAGCCTTACAGATCAAAACAGTAATGTTTGCTCTCTACCGCTTTACATCCAAATCAAAAGCACTGCGGTGGTATCTACCTAGACGATAATAATAATCTAAATGCTCAGTCACCGATCCGATTTTTGGAAAAAAATCTTTGAAATTATTGGGGGACTAACTTAATCTTAGTTTTATTTCCTGGTAACATCAATGAAAGTTGTTTAATAATTATAATTTATTTTTCATTACGCGTTTTATTATAAGTTTTAATTGTAACGCTCTTTGCTTTCAATTATTTTATACTAAATATTCGCGATAGGAACAAAGAAAAAATTGTGGACTTTAATGATTGTTTAATGCTCCTTTTTGTTTACATTTTGATTTACTTGTGGCGTGTGATGGTTGAGTAGTGAAAGGGGTGAGTGGAGGGAATCGTATATATATTGTGCGTGCGTTGTGACGTATACTAAGGTGATTTATGTGAGGTGTGATTGGTTCTATTTAGTTCTATGAAGTTATAGAGTACAAATTTAGTAATACGGTCGAAGATGACGTCATCTGCGTAAACACTAAATATTTTCTTCATTAGTTTAGGGCCGACTATGAATGAGCGTCATGACATCGTTTTCGTCAGCCTGTAAATGTTGCTGCTCGTCACCGATGGCAGTATTTTAACGTTGGCATATTTAAGAGGGTTATGCCGCCAGTTTTACGTTCCGATGTCAGTAACAAGGTGATGAGGTATTCCATCGCAGTCACCAGACCAGTCAATAGGCCGCAGTGACCTTAAATAAAAATTGAACTGAATAAATTAAAAAAATATATGTTACTATTTCCTTATACATACATATGATATATAACATATTATACATACATATATTCTTATTTATGAATTACGTGGGCACTCATCAACAACATTAACATTAATCCGCAATCCCATAGTGGAAGTTATTCAAAAGCTAAAATTGACATGCTTAAAATCGCAGGACAGAGCATTATCCAGAGAGAATATGCGCAAATTTATACTTATAAGAGGCCTAGACATACACCAACTTATGAACCGCAGACGTACGAATGTAATATTTAGGGGTAATACGCACATAGCAGAATTCGAATACATAAACATACATAAAGCACACACTAAAAATAAACAATTGTTGATACACTATCCAAACGAATCAATCGTGCAAAGTAGGGCGAGGCACTTTTACGATATGAAATATTTATGATGAATACTACTACAATTTCGTGTAACAAATCATTCTACTTAGTTCAATATATTTGTAACGGATTATGTGACAGTTTCGATGTTATGTGGCAAAAACCTTTATGAAATGGTTGAATAAGATTGTTATTATAAGATAGATTTGGAAATCGCAGTGCTAAATTTCATTCGGAAACAATGATCCTCATCACCTTTTTAGCTCATCACAAGCCTACTGCTAAACATCGGCTTCCCCATAGATTTTCAAAAGATGGCCGTGATTCACCTGCATCTATCGACTTTTCGGGAAACCATACAGGTGGTTAACCAATCATCGAACCCTGCAAATGCTCTTTTATGGTTTTTTTTTTAAATCTAACAACTGTTTGTATCTGTTGGACCAAGTTTTGAAATCAGAGCGCTGAAAGTATTATTAATTAATATAAATAACAAGCAATTTTAAAACAACGGTCTTGTTTTGCAAAATTGGCTGCTGGAAAACATAAATTATTTTAATGTTTTAAAATAAATGTGATCGACTTTTGATTTATCAGCCATAAAATTACTCTTTTATTCTGTAGTTTAAACGTTTTTCAATCACATGATAAAAAAGTTTTTGTTTGTTAATATTAATTATGCGATACAGCAATGAACTCGGAACTCGGAAATTATTTTGAAACTTAAAAATTAACCGTTGTTTTTTTATTTGATATCCGCATGGAAATACAAACCTCAAAATATAGCTCCGTGGCGCGATTTGTGTTAGATGCAAACTAAGAAATTTAAAATTTTTAAAGATAATCTATCTGTGACATAGACTAATTGTTTTCACATACATCTTTTTTATCGTATCGCTAGTCTGTATATGGCTGACATATAATTATAAAAGTTGAAATGTAAAGTGAAGTAATGAATACTGAACACAAAAACAAATTATATATTTAGTAGTTTTCCAATGATTAATATATTGTGTTTTATGTTCGTCGTATAACGTAAACTTGTCTTATATGATATCAAACATAAGTTAAATAAATAAATTTCTTGTGCAATGTGCACAGTCTGCCCCTTGGTGCTTTACTACGAAAAACTTGCGAAGACTACTCAAAATATTTTATTCGGCACTTTAGATCTTATTCGTCGAATTATATTTGCGTTCTTTACTTGCATTTTTGTAACAATCCGTCTATTTTGGCGTTTGTATAAGCGCTTGGGTTCTTATTTTGCTAATAAATACGGAAACGCATGTCCAAATAAAACCGACTGCAAGCTGCAATTGTACAATATTATGTGCAGCATCAGTTGCCTACTCATGATAGTTGTGGCGATTTTCATAGTTATATTCCACACAAAATGGATGGATAATTTGATTAAGAATTGCGAGAATCAGTCCGCTGGAACAAAAAATGAAATGGATGATAGCGGTGCTGAAAATAACGGAACGGAAAAGAATAAAATGGAACAGAATGGATTGGACTCAAAAAGCAACGAAACCAATACAATAAAACAAGGCGTTCCAGAATTTACTCCTGCTACAGAAGAAACAATAACAGAAAAGAGTAATTTTCAGCGCATCGGCCATAATACTGACGACAAGTACAATGAAATTCATGATACAACTACTAATGTTTATGTAGATACTCAAATTAACAATCTGAGTGATGTTAAAGAATTTGTTAAGGAAAAACAGAGTATGAGCAAAGTGTTGTCGTTGTTAGAGGAAATTCTGACGAACATGAGCTCGAAGAAAAAGTTTGATAATTTGCTTCTTTCTAATGTTATTTCAACATCTCCATTAGATGATGTATCTGTAGGCCCTTTAGTTGAAATATCGAATAAGACTTCTGACGAACTGTATGTAGAATCTGTTGACAACACGTTTGTCGACAGAAGAGACGATACAGATAAAGAAAATATGCTCTGATGTTGATGAATGCTCTGAGTTGTAAATTATATAAAATATACAAATGTATGTCAATCAAAATATGTCTCATTTATGAATGAACTATAATATTGCTTTTTAGACATATTTGCTTTTATTTATGTTATTAATTTTCAAAAACCAAAATGTATATTATGCATCAGCGTAGGTCTGCTTTCAAAGTAGGTATCTGTATATTAATATCGAGGGGTCTAAGTTTTGCATATGAATCGATTCTGATTTATATGCAACTAGGAAGTACTTAATTGGTTTTCATGACTTAAATTTATTAATTTTCGTGTCTTTAATACTGCATTACTTTTGCGATGAACAATTGAATAAAAGTAAGAAAGCAAAAAATATTGACATACCACCAATTGTGACAATTAGTTCTGCGCAACGTTTTTTATTTTTTTTTAGGTCCATATTTGCACAATACGATATTATTATTCTTTATCATTTTTTGTAAAGCTGAATTACGATGACACTGGAGCTTTGTTTGCTATCGTTATGTAATTGAAATTGTATATTACATGTTCTTAAATTCCTTTTTATGTTTATCAACCTTACATACGGAACAACATATGCACACGTTCATAGACATACATTGGCACACGCTTGTAAATACACAGTCTTATAGTTATAGACTCTACGCCGAGCGGTTGTCTGTTGTAGACTAAGCTGAGAGCTGAAACACGTGTCGTAATCTCGACTTCAGTGGTTTATATTGCCCAGTGGTAGAATTGCAGTGGTGGAGGGTATCTAGTGACGGTTCCCGGTGACGGTGTTAGTTTGCTTGTGCACACTCCTGTGGGAGGGCGGGCGGTGTTCTTCAAAAACTAGGTAATATACACCAATTTAAAATTTGGATGCAGATCTTAGCAAATTAACTTCTAGAGCTCATGCTAAAATATCGAAAGTCATCGCGGGCTCTTGCCCTTCGTTTTTTTTAAACTTGAAAGAGTTTGTGTTTATCCCTACAGGCAAAACGGACTCCGACAGTGAAGTTTGGATCACGGTGGCTCTGAAACATAACAGGAAGCAAAGGTGTATATAATTGCACCTCAAATTCGTTAAAGTATAAAGCTCAGTTTTTATATATTTTATTTGGAATAATATTAGAAATCACGTCGTTCATTGTCAGATACTACTATAGTTGCAACCCGCTGTCAGATACCCTTAAATTAAATTATAATTATACTTACTTTATAGTATAAAAGCCGATTTTTTATATATTTTGCACTCGCACCAGTTTGTACATATATACCTTGCGCACTCACTTGCGGTAGACTTTAAATGTGTCTGACAAAGGGTGAGAACAATAGAAACTATCTGATTACTGAGAAAACATCTTTTCATAGTGTCTGACACTGCATTTGACGTTCCCACCGATCTAGTCGTATAAGCATTGTGACGATTACAGAAAGACGAAGATGAGTTAATGCCTCTGAATTTATGCTAAATCTATTTATCAAGACTATATTTTTATTTTTTACGTTTCGCCCTTACTACTTATCATTTTAGAATATTTAAAACAGAAACGTAAGAGCTAAATAAATATTTAATTTATTTATACACTTAACAAGAAGTTGATAAAACTAAGACATTACATTTATTTCACTAAACAACAGCAAGCGCGAAAAATTTCAAAAGCCACAAGACAAGGTAACCACGATATAATTGCGAGTAAAATAAACATGAAACTAGATATGTTTCGAAACAATGACTTAAAAAGCAAATAATGGGGATAAAGCAATGGACAAACAATGTAAAGCCATAAGCAAGGCGTCTTCGTTCTTCTCTTTAAATGGGCATACTGGCAACCATAAGAAATTTGATCACGTCGCTTTTTTCTTCTTCTTTTTTTCTTACTTTTTTTCTGCTTAGAAACTACTACTTCTTTACTTTTCTTCGATTTCGATCGATGGTGTTTGTAAAGTTTTTTATTTTTTCCAAAACGTGAAAATTTTGTTTCAGAACTATTTACGGGTCTTAAAAAAATATTAAGTCTTTGCCATGTTCTTAGTTGGTTTGGGGATCTTTTCTTTGTGTGCTTGTTGTTTACTTTGGGTCTGTCAATTACTCGAAAAGGGAACCAAGATTTTTTTATTTTTCCATAAAAGTACCTTTTAAAACTATTATTCCCTATGTTCTTTTTTTTATTATCATTCTTACTCCATCCCTTATAAAAACCTTTGTCTTTCGAGATGTTCGTTTTTCTATCATCCCTTTTAGACATAGTGTAATTGCGAAACTTCATTAATTTTTTCTTAGATTTTTTAGAATCTTCGCCACGTTTAGTGTCTCTTTTCATATTGTTTTTAAACTTTTTGCTAAACCATTCCAAAACCGATTTAGGATTATTCTCATGCTTATATTTCCCGCTTATTTTAGTATATATTTTGGAATTTTTGTAATAGGTTTTAAAATCTGAAATAAAGTGAAAACTTTCAGAAGATATTTTGCACAGTCGTTGCTTGTTGACAACCATGACAATAAAAATAATATTTAATGTCATCATCATCATCATTAACTATATACTGCTAGATAAAGGCCTTTTTCTTGGGATTTCTTTAAGATTCCCTAAGTTCTATATTGTATAGATGAAGTTTTAGCTGTTAGCATTCTTGGTTTTTATAGCTTCATAGAACAACTGAGCTCACGGGTCGGGAATCGCGAGCCTGATTGAGTAGAACCTAAACAGCATAAATACAGCTAATATACAAATTCGTTAAAGTAGAAAGCTCAGTATCGGTTTTTATAAACTAGAGATGCGCCGAACATAGGTTCAATCGAATACGAATATTCGGCTGACTAGTTGACGGTTCAAAATGTATTCGGAAGAATTATTCGGTTCATGCTTGCGCTTCAAAACTTGTTGATTACATATTGTACTGGAAAATTGAATTAACGAATGAATAAATGATAGTTACACAAGGTAATGTTGTTTCATTTACAAATACTATGTACTCAGAATGAAGTCATTCTAACATATCTACTTTACTCTTAAAATAATATTAAGTTCTTTATATTTAAGTATTTGGTATATTGGTATATTCGGCAAACTAACCGAATATTCGACCTAATACGAACATTAAAAATAATGCCGAAAATACCGAATACGAATATTCTACCGAACATTCGGCGCAACTCTATTCTAAACCAATATGATGTCGATATCTTCAAAGCATGAGCTAATGAGGTATCTTCTAGGTCTAGGTTGATATGCTAACCATTTAGGACATCGCTTAAAAGATCTGGATTCGAAAATTATCGTTGCGACTTTGCTACTGGACTTAATAACAATTTAGGAAAATTATAAATGTGAACAGATGTTGTTTAAATTCTAAGCTTTTGTTTTTTGGTCGCGCTTTTTCGTTTTAATACTAGTTAAAGATTTTACCGTGTGGTAGTTTCGGAAGAGAATTCACCACTTCATCTCGTCCCGAGGCGGTCACAAAAGTCGACTAAGGAAAATGCCGGAATAATGTGGACTCTGATTGATGGCGAAATAACCATCACAAATATGCTGAAAGACTGAGAACGTCTTTAGTATCATATTTGCAGCAGTGTCTAAGGCGTGAGGAGCCTGGTACTGTAATCCTGAATCCACCTGCTAAGCGTTGTGATTATGTAAATCCTACCATTCTACCATCCTTCCTACCTGGAAGAGGCCCATGCCCTGTGAAGTAGATTTTTGACAGGATGGTGGTGATGATAATGAAGGATCTTACCTCTTGTATTGGTGCAATATTTAATTGGACTGTAGTGAATGTCATAGAATTTTGAGTTGATTACATCGGGTTTTACGTAACAGTTACAAGTTGATATCTTTTTAAAACTGTAATTTACAATTTTATTATTTGGCAAAGGCGCATCTTCCCTGTGGATTTGTTTTTTGTTTTCATTTCCTGGCGTTAGATTTTCAGATTTACACAAAAATCGAGTCCACAAACATGATATTTTTGATCTAATATTTCGAAGATATTTTGAATCAGAACTTTTTACTGAATATTTATTTTTGGTCTTTAAGTTCTGATCTTTTGAATGATTAACTATTTCCGTCAAACGCTTATAATTTATATTTCGAATTTTATCCTCAATTTCAGGCAAATTTAGTACACGCATGTCAATGTTGTCTAATTTGACCTCAAATAAAGGACCTTTACAGTCCCTAGGAGTTTGAGAAATTTCATTTAGACTAACTTTTTCTTTTACTTTTGAAATAATGTTAGTATCACCGACAGTTTCGCCATCTTCAAGGAAAAACTCGTTGTTATTTTTATTAGCAACCCTTATTTTCCTTTCACTCTCAAGTGGATATCTATATACGTTCTTAGTATTAAAATGTTCTTTCTTTGCTGAAAATAATAATAACAGCCTATTTCTTACTTCTGTTGAATTCAACACGCGCTTATAGACGGGATCGATTTTTATTTCAAATACTGGTTCTTTCAATGATTTATTGTCACTACAAGTAGAAGAAACTTTTTGCTTTAATTTAAATACATCAAGAAATGCTTTTATTACTCTCCATCTCAAGACTGGATTCGAGTCTTTCTTTTGAAAGCCTTGGCACACTTTAGTGCTATTTTTTGGATCAGTTATATTATACTCACAGTTTGATTTTAATTTATTGGCTACAGAATATCCATTGCAATTGTCATTCAGATGCTTATTAGGTACAAAAGTTTTGTTTTTCTTAAAAATAGCAAAAAAAATTGAGCATATCCTTTTTATTTTATCCTTTATATATTTTTTATTTCCATCGTGCAAACTTTGGTTAAAATAAGGAAGTTCATTCTTTGGTTTCTGCCGTTTTTGTTCTGGTTTTAAACATTTGTCTTTTAATCTTGGTCGATTTTTGCATTTACAGTATTCCTGCAGCTTCTGTTTCTGTTCAACTTCGTTTTGTTTGCTTGGCCACTCGAGAGACATGCCCTGCATATTGTTGGTTTTAAGGCAAACCGAAAAACATATAATATCTTCTAGGAATTTTGTTTGATACGGACTTTGTCGTTTTTCAATTTTTGGAGAGAAAGCAATGAAATTTTCTTTTCCCGATGTTAATAAAAAATTAGTAGTGTTCCTAGTGTTACTTAGTGTATCAAGATATACTTTTTCTTTACCGTTATACTTGTCAGACATTAGAATATTAGTCATTAGATCCATTTCTGATTTAGACTTTTGTGATCGTATTATATCTTTGAGGTCAATATCATTCATGATATTTTCATCATGTTTTAGAAATATATTATTTCTCTTATTATTTGAATCAAATTGAATTTGTGAATTAATAGTTTTAAATTTCAGCGATTCGTGTCCCCTTGCAATTATATTTTTATTTCCGCCATGAATCGGTACTTCAATTAAAGGAATATTCTTGTTTCTCACTTGTTTGTTATTTAATATTTTATTGAGCGGCATAACAAATTTATTTTTATATTTCTGATTATCTTGTTCGCTACTTTTTAAATGTCTCGCTAAGTTATCTTGTATATCCACGTATATTGCCGGCGTTATGTCCTTGAAACAATTTTCATTTGAACGTATTTTATTTCGTCTACCCACACATCTACTTGTCTTGGACTTTTGTATCTCACACTTAGTTTTGCAATCGCATCGTGCCGTATAAGCCGACATTTTATGGTTTCCTGCGTTTGATATATATTGTTTTGAATATTTAGCATCTCTGAATGTTTTTTTACTTTTATCATGTTTCATTTTCTTTAGGGAGCAATTAACACTATGTACAGGTTTGATATTTTTAACAGGTAAACTGTTAAGAAGTTCTTCTCTACGGTCGTTCATTTCCTCAGAACCATTTTTATGAATTGTCCTTCCTTGATTTAGATATAACTTGCGATTAAAAGGTGCAATTTTGCGATGTGTATATTCCCCTGCATGTTTCTGGTCGTGATTTGTTATGTGGATTTGTTTGTCTTTTACCCTTCCAACCTTACCAACGAAGTTGAACGAATTAGGTGAGGACATTACAGCTTTGTTTAAGATAACTTTTTTTGTTTTCTCATCTTGTGTCATACTAGCACTTAAAAACAATTATAATTTGTCATAACGTATATACATACGTATTTATGATATAGGTATTATAAACAGTCAACTAAACCATCATCTATTTGGTATTGAAATAATAAACATTTTCTGTGTTTATATTTGTCATCGTTACTTCTCTTCTCATTGTGATGAATTTACTACATATTGAAAATTTATACCTCAAAAGTTAGACGTACTGTATTCTTCACCCTTATTATCTAGGTAGATCACATTATGCAGAAATGTCACACTTCATTTTGACTTTGTCGTTTGATACTACATATTAGGAACATGTCACAGATGAATAATTGATTACGCACTGCCGTAAGGTTGACTGGCAGATAATGTTTTTAGCATTAAGTCCACCTTTTGTTCTATTACTTTTATAAAGTTCAATAAATGATACGTGTTCATAAATTCCATAATATCCAAATTGAAAGAAATTTCATTATTTCCAATCATTTTACACTCATGTTATTGTTTATTCGTTGAAAACTGCTCTACGATATTATTTTCAAATTTAATTAAGTCTTAAATTTAATGTCACAAACCCTAAAAAAAATAGTTCGAGAAATAAAAAAATACATAACCTTAACATAGTATTTACCTTATATTGAGTCTGGTCCCGTATAATATGTCTGTTCTGGAACGTGTACATTTTATCTATTATGAAATGTTTGCAAATAGGTGTCCGGCAGAGAAGTAAAGCACCTGCCTCTTTCCTACCTAGGTGTCGTAAGAGGCGACTTAGGTATTGTACGAGCATTTTGACTCGTATCAAAATGGCGATGACGTGGTCCGCCACCTGTGATTTCCTGTTTTTCGCGGGGTCGAAATGTGGGCTACTTCTGTAGCTCTGCCTACCCCCTTTATGGGAAAAAGGCGTGAATGTATTTATCTATGAAATGTTTGTACATTTCTAAAATCTCAACCTCGTTCACTTTTAGAATTATAAATATGGTAATAGGTAAACCAGTATCTCATGCCGAATGGGGAAATAAAATTTTGTGGTGTGCAATACTGGGAAACTGGATTAAACAATCTTGATACTGTGTAATTTTAATTTATGTCCAGTTTTATGAACATGAAGTATATTAGTTATATGTATGAAGAATGTTGTTATAAATCGTTGTTCGTGGTTCTTACATAGGAAAATATGTCATGAAAAATAAATCAATCGTACAATCTTAAATTAATTTATGTACTAATTTATTATATATAAAATATTCGTTATAATAATATTCGTTTTGGGGCGAAACACGGGTCGTGTTCTCGACTTCAGTGGTGTATATTATCTAGTGGTGGTATTGTAGTGGTTGGTGGAGGGTACCTGGTGGCGGTTCCTGGTGGCGGTGTTAGTTTGCTTGTGCACGCTACTGAGGGAGGGCTAGCGGTGCTCTTCAAAAAACTAGGTAATATACACCATTATTATATTTTGCATGCGGATCTTAGCAAAGTAACTTACCTTCCTTCATTAAACATTACTGTGTTCCGGTCTGAAGGGCACTGAGAGCTAGCGTAATCACTGGGCATATGAGACTTAAGAACTGATGTCTCAGGGTGTCGGGCGCAGTGTGGTGCAAAACAGAATTGTTCTTAGTGGCACAGCATTTGTTGTGGGCGGACGTTGCACTTACTATCAGGTGAACGTTTTGCTCGTCAAAAAATATAACTTTTTAATAAAAAAATAAACCATCAATTTCGATGTTTCATATCTACAGGGCGTCCCGTGACGGTCACATTTATTTTTGTTTTAACGTATTCATGTGCACTTTCAAAGAAGCCACTCTGCTAAATACTTTGCAAGGAGCACTAAATGTGTCTTCATTAGAATCACGGAATACATCCATACAGAAAATAAAACATGTGTGCAGTTCACACGTGGTAGAAGTTAAACCTTCAAAAAACTAAACATCGAGAAAATGAGACGAATGTGTATTAGGAGTAGGTAAATTGTTTAGTTTATTTATTATAATATTGTTACCAAGTTTAATTTTTTTTAATATTTTATGCTACACATTACGTTCATGTTGTACAGACTCGATGTTTTCAATCTAAAAAATGACAAGAACGGCTTATAGTAATTACAATATGAATTAAATGGTTTGGTTTGGATTCGACCAATATATTTTAGAAAAAAAAATCTTTGAAATACAACGTCAATTACTGTTTATATTGCACTTATATGCTATTTTCAATAGACTCATATCAAGAAAACACTTTAATTAAATCATTAAAATTATTTCGCAAAATCACATAAAATTCCAATTTTGAAAAAAAACAGTTTAAAAAAAATTGACGTGGATGTCCGGATTTTTTTAGGGACGTGGTCACGATAACTCCCGTAAACATTGACGTATCGAGGCCGGGTTTTCAGAATTTTATCTACTGGTTTCCTATTTCATATCAAAATTCTAGCATTTGTAGTTATTAAGAAAAATATTTTTTTCTTAATCTTTTCATCTGAAATCGCAATGACTCGAAATATTTAAACATCAATACGATTTATTTTTCTTAAGAGTCTAATCTAATGAGCGTCATGAGTCGTGCACTTTTGGATTTTCCAAACTTTTTGACGTCTGCACGCCTCTTGTTACTTCAGATAACACCAAACTTTGTTTCGAAATGTTATACTTTATTGTTGCGGGTGACGTTATTTATTTATTTATTTATTAATGTAAATAGTCTTAAACTACTTTCCAGTGTCAAGTAACAAAAAAGAACAACTCTTAAAATCTATTTATAACTATAGGCTCTATCTTATCTTATTTATTTATTTATTTATTCATGGAAAGAGTCATAAACTACTTTCCAGTGTCAAGTAACCTATCCAAGTATACAATCTTCAAGCAGTAAGACTCAAAATTTTGGTCGACAGTAAAATGTTGACTTTTACTGAAGATTTGCTGGACCGACGAAGACAAAACGAAAAGCACAATTTTGGTTATGAATTGAATTATCCAATTATTATTAAACATAGAAACTCTAATAAAGAAACTCTAAAAATATACATAGAAATTACAAAATTAAATAAAAAAATTACTGCCACTTTACGAGTTGGTGCCAAAAATCAAGGGCGACGTTTTTTTTTGATAACTCAATCTAGAAGACCAAAAGCAAATTACACTCTATTAGAATCGATAATCGAATCGATAATTGGTACAATGCTATGCGGCAATTAAAAAATAAAATAATTGATCGAACATTATTTTATTGTGCTATTGCCGCATTGCATGGATGGTTGTGCCAGTAACTGTATTCGAATAAATATATCTATAAATATAAATAAATATGATATGATTCCTTATTACAGATAATTGGAGTAAAAAAGCAACATATGCTTTTTTACTCCAATATTCTGTAAGGTCGTAATTCCGCTCAGTCCACTCGTTTGTGCTGCAACCCGTCACATATAAATATATAACTATGTTTAGTATACATGTATTATTATACATTCCTTAAAGTAAAAGAAAAGTAAAGTTTCAGCCAATAAATGTCCCACTGCTGAGCACAGGCCTCCTCTCATTTCTGAGAGGGTTTTGGAGCTGGAAGAATCCGCCACGCTACTCCAATGCGGGTTGGCGGACTTCACATATCCTCGAAATATTTCTATTCCTCGGACATGCAGGTTTCCTAACGATGTTTTCCTTCACCGCTAAGCATGTGGTAAATCAGCACTTAAAATTGTAGAACAATTTTAGAGGTGCTGGTACCGGGGATCGAACCCAGGTTACTCGCTTACTATGAAATTAAAGGCGAGCACCAGGCCCCTGGGCTACCACGGCTAATTGCCTTATAGTATCTTATTTATTTTATATTATTTTATATATTTATCTATATATTCATATATATCTCAACCAGACGAGAAAGCACTATTCATGCATATACGAGTATTAAAATACCATAATTTATAAATAAAAATTAAAAATAAGGAATTTCATTAAATTTATTTTTGTTGTCGAGCTAATGAGAGCAAAATCTACGACGAAATCGAAGATTTAGACGGATACTAAAATATAAATATAATATGAAACACTGTATAGATTGTATTCTATCTCATTCTCAAGGCGCCAAAAGTCTTAGTTGTGTTTCTTCTTATTGTTCTTTTTTGTTACTGGCAATTAGCTACCAAATCGAGACATTTTTGAAAATGTCGTGTAATAATTTAATTCTAAGAAGGACTTCGTTTCCATCGACAGTCAAATTATAATTGACTTGTACTGAAGATTTTTAATAATAAACTATCAATATTAAACATCAAAACTCAAAATATACACAGAAATTACAAAATTCAATTAGAACACTATCGCCATTTTTTGACATGAATAATTGTGTGTAAAATAAAAAACTAGCGTGATGAATAGTGAGACCGTTAATACACCAAAATGTCTACCAAATTTACGTCATTCTACCAAAAAATACTGAAATATTTTGAACTAACAAGAGTTATTTTTGAGGCACCCAATTCTACTAAAAGAGTAGGAATCTACTAAATTTGATCACGCTGACTATGGTTTAATTATTATATTTTGCACTTGATCTGTTACCATAAATTATGTACTATTAAGAACTTACTACATACTTTTGTCCCGTGCTACTATCAATTATGTTTCAATTACAGGGAATTTTTGTGAAGTATTTTAGTTTATTGAGACATGGAATTATAGATTAACTTTCATATGTTTATTCTATCTTGTTCCCCGTATTAGGCCTTCTTCCATTTGGTAATTCACTTTGGATCGTGGGTTATATTTTGATATGCTAAAACAATGAAGAGGAAATATGAACACCATTGCCGTTCTAAATGGTGTTCAAATGCGTTATTTTCAGAATTGCTTTCCAGTCATTGTAGGGCCTGCTGGTGTATTTTAATGCAGCTAAGACTCACCTAGATAAAGGAACACGCCAGATTGGGTGTCACAGAAACATGATAGGAGTTTCTGAAACGTCTCACGTTTCTTATTTTCTATGAGTTAGTTTATTAGACATACCTATGTAATATATACATTATTGTCGATTTGTGTATACAGTTTTCAGTAACAATCTTTATAGTAGTTTTTAGTAGAAATCAATATGCGTTGCGGTAGAATCTCTAAATAAAATGTGGTCACACTGTTATGTATGATGACACAGACACTGATCACTTACATACTCTTTGACACTGATTTAGATTGAATTAGAAAAGAGGCATTCGTTCTTAGTGGAGGTCTTTTATTGATTCCTGTTTTCCGTATAGACCGGTTTCTTTATCACGATATTAGTTTTTTTTATTATTAATAGTAATTCTTCGTTTGGTGCTATTTTTCGAAGTTTAATATTTCAAGCGACTGCAAAATGGCTGTAAGATTTCTTATGTTGGCGTTTATAGTTGGTAAGTTTCAATATCGTAACTGTATTGATATTTTTTTATCGGAATTTAATGGTTTGGAATTAAATAATTACCTTAGTCGCCTAGTTAACTAGGCGACTAAGGTAATTATTTAACGTAACTAAAATAATTTATATTTGGTCAACTACATCACTATACAATTTACTACATCACTATAAAATTATGTTAACTTTTAATTTACATGCATTATAATATGTTACTATAAGAAATATGGATACGTAAATAAAATTTAGAAAAACTATCAATTTACCCTATGAAATGTCAACTAAATTGCTTCCACATATTTTGGAATCTGTAAGTTTATGTTAACTGACTCGATATTGGCAGAATTTTTTAGGAGCAGCCATTAAACAAAGAAGTTAATATTATAACTACTGATTTGTTAGAACATGCTAGTTAATAATTGTATTAATATATAAATATTTATTATAAGCCTGCATACTGATTAGGAAACTATAAGTACCTTTAAACAAACCAGATCAAAGTTACTTAATCTTTACATAAGTAAGAGGGGTACAAATGCTTTTTTACTTACTTAAGTCTGCCAGCCCACCCGCATTGGAGCACCATAGCAGAGTCTTCCAGCTCCAACAACCTCGCAGGAATGTGATGATGACATTTATTGGCTGTTCTTTACTTCTTTTTTTACCTTATGTCAACTGTCATCATCATCATCATTTAAGCCTATTACTAGTCCACTGTGAACATAGACCTTTTGCCATAGTTGCCACACTTGGCAACCGCAGTTTATTTATTCAGATGTTCCAGGAAGATGCCGCTGCCCATCTCCTGGTTTATATTTTTCCTCTGCTGACTATTAAGACACCCACAAGACGAGATGGGGTGGTAGGTTCTAATTCATGCATTTAAACATAATTATATTCCTTATCTCCATATAAGTAGTAGTAGTATCATTGATTATAAATTTGGACTTTTGGTGTAAACTTGATTTAGATTACTCAAAGTGAATGATAGTTTATAATGCTTGTGAAGATGTACAGTGATAAAATTCAATTCAAAACAAAAATTAAACTTTTTGTTTTGTGTCCATCAGTCCAGCAAATTTTAATATTCATCATCAGTTTAAAAAATCTTCAGTATAACTTATATACTATCATGTTACTGTCAATCGAAAAGAAGTCTTTATTATAAATAAATTATTACTGCATATTGGCAAAAATGGCTCAATTTGGTAGCTAATTGCCAGGATCAAAAAGGAATAATAAGATTTTAAATTTATTTGACCTGGTTCTGGCTAGAATATTATTTGAAAATACTACCCATAATTTTCTTATTGTACTGTTCAACATACATACCTACAGTTACTCCTTCTTCCTATATGAGGGGTAGACAAGGGCCGCTTACTTAGCCCACTTTTGGCCCTCATGGGAAATAAGTTGCAATGGCAGGTACACCATGACATCTGTATTGCTCAACAGTCACTAAGAATACTATAATAACAATTACCTTGATGGATATTCTACAAAGAATAAAAGTGTTGAAAACTAATTGATTAAACTATATAATGGACATGCAATCTATATCAATATAATTATAGTTACATACATATATATGGTAGAATCATGCTGTAAGTAGATCATGAATGAAACATATTTGACGGAGACTTAATTATGGGCTCTATCTGGTTAGTTGGCCTAGTGGCTAAGCAATTGGTTTCTGTTGTATGAGTCAAGGGTTACATTCTTGCATTGATCAAAACATAGGTATGGTTAACAGATAGTTCATTTGAGTCTGGTGTTTTTGATTTGTAATTTATGTCTGTGAAATACACTCCTGATATAGAAGACAAGGCTTTAGTGTGCGGCATCATTAAAGAAAAACTAGCAAAGGGCATTGTCATAGTCATCAGGGATGTCAGTGGTCAAAAGTGACCATATACCATCAGATGGACTGCACTTGATTGTCATCCTTAGTGTAAAAGGAAAAATAATAAAAATGCTGGCATAATATATTTTATACTATATTTAATTAATTCTTGATTTATTTAGGGTTAAACAGCTTTGCTTACAATTATTCCAGAATAAATTTTAGATTTTTTTTAAATAATTGCAATTAAAGTAAAATATTTATTGATTCTTTTGTTATGTCTAATATGAGAAAATTACACAATGCAATAGTTGGCATTAGTTTGAAAGTTTATCCAAACATATAGAGAATTAATGTTTAGAAAGATTAAGTTAGAAGGAGAAGATACATTTTAAAGTTAGTGAGAAATTATTAAAAACTTACAATTCAAAATTATAGATTGACTTCCACAGTATCTAGACTAGTATTGGTTACCATAAATATGTGTTATTACACTCGATAACTAACTTCTTTTAGGAGCTGTATACGCGCAAACTGAGCCTTCAGCAGCTGATGTATTGAAAGCTCTACCTGCAGACCTGCAGGGGACAGTGAATGAAACTCAGGTTCAAGAAATACAGAACAAAACAACACAAATTTTTAAAGAAAAATGTGAAAAGAATGGAGGCGCTGAAGCATATGGTAATGCTGAGGTAAGTAAACTATTTAATTAATGAACATTTGCCTTTATCCTTCAAACCAAAAAATGATGAATGTACAATAGTCATCCTTGAGCACTGACATGGAATGCAGCATTGACAGCAATAGGATCTCCCACCTTAGAAAATGTTGCTACATTATGCCAGGGAGATAATTGATTGAAGTCAATTTGCTTAAATGATTTTAATTGCCATAACAATCAAGTTATTTTTAAAATTTAAACCTATTATTTAAAATTTCACTTGTTTACAATAAAAAAATGATACAAAAGTATAATTTAAATTTTAGTTTTCATTATTTTTATGTTAATTAACATATGTAGCCCATTTTGTGCATATAGCTTTAGGACAGAACTTATTATATATAATATATTTAGAATTTCTCAAAATAGTAAATAATAAATATACTCTTTGAATGATTTCTTACTTCTTACTTATTTAACTTTTATTTACATCTTCGATCAAATTAGCAATAAATGTTTGTTTTACTTTTATTGTGGTGACACTTCATATGCTGCATACCTTTAAGACATTTTTGACATGAGCCAATTTTTGCTACATACAATTTTTGTTACATTATTATACATGTATAGTAACAAAAATTGCAGGCATTGTTAGTAATTTGAAGTAATATTTTTGCCAGAAAACAAAATAACAAAATACAAAACTGTGATGACTAAACCACAGAGTAGGTACATTTGTGTATATTAAACGAAAGTTTTCAATTTTTTTCATTTAGAAACAATGAGAAACAATGCCACACGACTCATTGTTGACAGCCGCTTAACTTATTTAAGTTTTATAAAGCCGAAAGCCCTTTTCATAATAAATATAAAAAAGTCATTTCTTTGAAATAAAATATCATGATTTTTAGTATCCATACTTTACAGTAATATTCTGTGAAAGTGTTACTACCCTACTATTTAATATCCTACAGTTCGTATTTAGCTGCAGCACCTAATTACGTAACAAAACACATAATTTCGCCATCATAAAATATTATTCATAGTCTGTATCTACAACTTTAGCCATATAAGACATTACTTAATCTTCGTTTTATCGTCCCTCCATTACTATTATTGTCTAGGAAGACCGCGTGGCGTAGTGGTCAGAGTACTTAGCTTCTTCGCCACGTTTCCTGGGTTCGAATTGCTGATTTGCAGGTCAGGTTGTGTTGAGATTGTCTCCGTTTCTCTGCCATTGCATTCCTGTTTCATCTGATCTTATCGCGTGGGAGCCACATATGGTATACTCGTCCTAACCCACCCCGGGTTAGGACGAGTGAGTATCTCTGCTAGACCGAGTGAGTGCGTAGAGTTGTTACACTAAATAATCGGGTCATAAGTTTTGTCACATCCTTATTTAATTTAAATTTCGTATACTGGCCGGAAATGTTTGAACTGATTTCAAATAAGGAACTATTGCGCCATCTTAAAATAAAAAAGGAATTGATTTAGTTCCATTTAAAAAAATGGAGTGTACCGAAAAGAAAGTCAGAAACGCGGTTATTGCGCTGCACCGCTACGATTACGCGCCAACTGAGATTATAAACTTCTGTAAAATTTGGAAATAACGCTGAAGTTCGTATCAAACAATTTAGTGAAGATTCGACCTTTTAAGTCAGAAAAAGGAGCGGCTGACCTCGTACGGTTAGGACACTAGCGGTCATCAAAGCAATGCGGGCGCGGATCCAACGACATCCCGTCCGCAAGCAAAAAATGTTAGCCTTTCAGTTGTTGTTAAGCAGGACTACACTACACAAAAGAGTCCTAAATGAAGACTTGTAATTCCAAGCTTATCGACGAAAACAAGACATTATCTTAATAACCGCCTGAAAAAAATTAAGGCTCGGGAGATCTCGAGCTTTATTAAGGCAATACGCGGAAAAAAAAACAGCGTAATCCTTTTTTCACAAGAAAAACATTTTAACGTCCAAGAATGTTACAACAAACAAAATGATAAAGTATGTGCCCATATTTGGAGGCCCTTAAAGCAGTGGTTGATATAGACATGAACATTGTGCGTGCTATTGTCGACGACTGGCTTCGGAGGTTCAGGGCCTATATGCAAAATCAATGAGGGAATTTCGAATAACGACAATAAAATTTTAGGTACATTTAGCTGCTTTTTTTCATATATATATTTTATACAAACAAGAAAAGTCTTACAATTTAATTAATGAAGTGTTCGTGACAGAACTTATGACCCGACTAGGTATTATATCTCCTGACCAGGAATCCGTCTAGGTAGGTACCACCCCAGGGACAGTTATTCTGCCGTGAAGCAGTAGTTTGCAAACATTACTGTGTTTCGGTCTGAAGGGAACTGTGACCTAGCGTAATCACTGGGCATATGAGACTGAAGAACTGGTGTCTCAGGGTGATGGCCGCAGTGTAGTGTCACAAAGAAATGTTCTGGGTGACACAGCATTTGCTATGGGCAAACGTTGCACTTACCATCAGGCGAACGTTTTGCTCGTTTCATCACTTGTACCATAAAAAAAATAAAAGGAAGTCTTCGATGTGGTCAAAAATCCTCCAGGTGGACTTAAAATTACTATCTGTAATTAGTTTTGTTAAAAGTTTTATGTGGTGGTTATTCACGCATTACACTTGACGAAGCTTTTGCAGTGCAAGTGATGCTTAAAATTAATTTTCTATAAACTGTCCGTGACATGGTCACAAAGTTAAACGTACCTTTGTTAACATATTTTTTTCTTTTTGCTTTCTACGTTCTCCGTTGTCTACAATACAGCTACAATTCACAGTATTTTTTTTTGGATCTTGTTTTACCTACATTGTACTCTTATCGCAATAAAATTACTTTTTCTATTTTTTTTGTTTTTGTGGCAAAAAATAACTAAATTGCTATTTTTAAGTTTTAATCCAACAGTCTTTTTGTTCCCGCTTCGTTAGCCCCCTTTTCATGAGCTTCCTTATCCTTATATTTCGACAGCCGTTTTTTTTTTTCTTCTGCTCTTGAGATACTTGTTTTCTTTTTTGTTAACGCGGATATGAATGCAGCTATACTGTTTCTGGATTCTTTGTTCTCTTGAGATTTGGCCCTTTTTTTTTGTTTAGCCACAGTCATTTCTTTTGAGATTTTTTTCTTGTATCCGTTTGGAGCTGGTGAGTGTCGCCGGTATCCCCAGCGATTGATAGGGCTGGACGCTTTAGGGTTTGGTTTGAGGAAGCTGAGGTCATCGCCTCTGTTGAGGACAGGATATTCCGTGGCATTTATGGTTCCCATGTGGTCAGCTACTTCGCCTTTCTCAAATCCTACCACCGTTGCGTTGACACTTATTCTTCGGGCTAATGTCTCGGCCTTTCCTCCCAGGTCCGTACATAACTGCGCGAACTGAGGCTCGTCTGCGTCTGCTTGTACTACTGCAATCGCTTTATTGCGTGATCGCACCAATCGGCAGCCCCTGTGAGCCTATACTATCTCAGCTAATGCATCCAAACCTCGGCGTTTCGTGCTGGTTTTGAAAGTACTGCCGTTTAGGAGATTTAACGTGATTTGTAGCAAAAGCTAATATAATAATTTATTCAAGAGGAGACGTCCTCCCCAGATCAGACCATTCGATCTTTTTTTTATTGTATAAAGTGACGAAACGAGCAAAACGTTCACTTGATGGTAAGTGCAACGTCCGCCCACAACAAATGCTGTGTCACCCAGAATATTTATGTGTGACACCACAATTCGCCCGTCACCCTGAGACATCAGTTCTTAAGTCTCAAATGCCCAGTGATTACGCTAACTCACAGTGCCCTTCAAACCGAAACACAGTAATGCTTGCACACTACTTCTTCACGGCAGAATAACTGGCCCTGGGGTGGTACTCACCTAGACGGATTCCTGCATAGGAATCCTACCACCAGTAAATCGATCTGTCGGGTAAGTACCCTTACCACCACTATCCTCTAAATTGGTGACCCCGTCATGGTAGGAGAAATGCAGCCAGGTTTTTCCAACCACAGCAACTATATTATTGACTATTATACTATATTAGTATTGACTTCATGATAGACTATTGTCGGCACAACGCGCACAACATTTCGGCAACTTGTGACGCCAATTCGCAATAGAGCATCGTGGCGGGCTCTTCCCGACTCCTAAACTCTTTCAAAAAATTAGAGGAGGCCTCTACCCAGCGAGCACTTGTAAGCTGTTACTTTTTATATATACATTTTTTTTTTGAGTGCACGTGTATCTGTTTGTGTCGTTACGCTGACGCAATCAACCTTTCGCAATATACTTAAGCGAAACGAAATGTTACTACTAGAAATTGTTTTAATTTGCGACCATTTTATTTGCGCTTTTGCTACGCTAGGAAGAAAATATTATTTTTATTTTGTTAGGAATGTTCTGTGAATAAATTTGCACGCTATTGAAAGTCAAGCATAGTTATATATTTATAGTTAAAGTACCAATAGTGGTCGTATGAATCGAATGAGAAACCTACAACTTTAGTAGGTAGATACTCTTTTATATTGCATTTTATATTGCAATAAATAATTTGGAATTTCTGTCGAATTCCAAATTTAAAATCTGAATCGAACAAAAATATTTAATTAAAAACCTACGTCGTATTTTTTCTTTACATTCGTTCCACTTCCAAGTTTGTCGAATAGGGGCCTTTGTAATTGGCCATATGGAACTCCTCCTGGGAGGAGCGAAAGTTTAATGTCAAACTTGTCACAGACGTTTTATATTACAAGTTGAACAAACGTTTGACGTACTTATCAAGCTGATTTTATTGGTTATTTTTTATGGGTACGGTTTTTTTATGGTAAGATGAACTTTTGTTTATTGCTACATTTGCCAAATGATCTTAAATGTTGCGTAAAACTATTGTCATATTTCAAGTCTCATCAGAAATTGTGGAATTTGTGATTTTTTCTTTTGCTTAGGTTTTAGTTTTAATAAGTATATGTATCTATACTTATATTTTCTAAATCACCCACTATAACACCATCACACAAACGCCACCAGGGATAACTGTCTGTGGGCTACTCCTTTTTCAAAGACTGTTCGCAATATCAGTTGCATTGCGGATATTCATGTACGGTGGTGATCACTTACCATCACGTGAGCCGGGTTTTCGCCCCCTCTTCTATTAAAATAAATACAAATATATATCTCGCGTGGTAATTTAGACTATAATTAAAAATGAAATGGTGATAGGTTAGTTGGTCATCATCATTACTATCAATTCTTTGACAGTTGACTACTGTCAAAGAATTGATAGCACTACTCACGAGATTATTATTTATTTATTAATGGAAACAGTCACAAACTATTTGCCAGTGTCAAGTAACATATCCAAGTATACAATCTTCAAGCAGCAAGATACAAAATTTTGATCGACAGTAAATTGATAGTTGACTTTTACTGAAGATTTGCTGGTCTGGTGGAGACAAAACGAAAAACACAATTTTGGTCTTGAATAAGTTTTCCAATCACTGTACACTTTGTCACTGTGCACTTGCTGCATAAAAACTATCAATATTAAACACCAAAACTCCAAATATACACAGAAATTACAAAATTAAATAAAAACACTACCGCCACTTTTCGAGTTGGCGCCAAAAGTCCTACTCACGAGATACTATCCTCTCGAAAGTTGGGAGGATCTGCCGTAATTGCTACGGGTGACAGGTGGACTTAGACTCTTTCCTCGTCGTCGACAACCGGTCTGCGTATTTTAGGTCGAGCATATTTGTGATTGTTATTAATATATATTTTCGGTGATGTAATTGCTGTTAGCCTTCTCGGCTTTTACAGCTTCATCGGATACTGTGCTCGCGGGCCAGGGACCCGCGTGCCTGGTTTGGTATGACCCAGACATAAATAAATAAATAAAAACTCCTACAAAAACATTGAAATTCGGACTGTGTCGCGTTCGCTGCGTGCTTTCGCGATTTCGAATATCTTAAATATTTTAAGTCGTCTAATGACCGTCCGAGGAAGGCTGCGGGCGTCCATTCGGTAACTCTGGGCGGTGAGAACCGCCCTGGAACACGGGTGAATCGTGTGTACGCGGTGTGATCATTGACTATTGCGCGCCGCTCTCTACGGCGGTCGCGCGTCGTGGTGCTCGACAATCACACCGCGTACACACGATACACCCGTGTTTCAGGGCGGTTCTCACCGCCCAGAGTTACCGACACACAAGTCGACAGTCCGAATGGAGGCCCGCAGCCTCCCTCGGACGGTCATTAGACGACTTAAAATCGTATTGAGATATTCTAAATCGCGCAAGCACGCAGCGAACGCGATACTGTCCGAATTTCGAGGTTTTTGTAGGAGTTTATTTATTTATTTATGTTTGGGTCAAACCAAACCTGGCACGCGGGCCCCTGGCCCGTGAGCACAGTATCCGATGAAGCTGTAAAAGCCAAAAAAGGCTAACAGCAATTACATCACCGAAATTATATGGTCTGCGTCGTGGTGCGTTTTATATTAAAGCTATTGACTGTGTGTACAGTGTGGCCTGGATCGTGAGATGGATATTAAATCATGGTCCCTTACATTCGTTGAATTTTACGTACATAAAGTCGCGCAGGGTACGAACAGATTAATCCGTAATTAATGCGGGTCGTTTCATTTTCATGAATTTTCAACTAATCTAGTAAAAATTATGTTTCATGAATATTCATAAAGTGATGCCTACCGTGCTTGTAAGTTATCGATAGATTTGAGATAGTTCAATTTAATTTAAAGTAATAGCTGAAAGATTTATTACGCATTCGTATTCCCAAACTGCATAAATGATAGGCTTTATTGGTAGGAGTCCTATACAATCGGTCTGGTTAGGTATAATAGTGTCAGTTATGCTGCCCTCAAGCGGTGGTATGCAAAAACGGTGTTTCGGGTTAAAGCGCATCGTAGCTAGTGTAATTATAGTGCATATGAGACTTCAAGACGCATGTCGCAGGCAAATTTACATACATACATAAGATCACGACTGTATCCCATAGGGGGTAGTCAGAGACTGGGCACTCACTGCAAAAACAGATGACTGCCACAAACCACGTTTCACCAAAACAATATAATGCACTTGGTGTGATAGGTGCTGAGCCCATCGCCATCATGCGCTGTTGGGTGCACAGTGCAGTTTAATTCCTTACTCGCCTTTTACGAGATCCATTGGATGAGATGGAGTGGTGACTATACCATCAGGTAATATAGGACTTATGCAAGTCTAGTCAATTAAAACAATATGAAAAATTACACTCGTGAATATCCCAAATTTCCTCTTATACACGGACATTGCTGTGATGTCACAAGTTTCGCTCGGCAATCTCTCGCCGTTAATAAGTCAGTAATTAGGGTCAGATTAAGACGATGGCAGGTCGCTGCGGAATCAATCATGGAAACTGAGCACTGTGTGTGTGTGAAAATGAGAAACTAATAAGAAAGTACACAATGAATACTGCGTTGTGCCTAATACAAACACTAATTACACCCCTTAAACAATTTTTTACGGTGCCAAAAGAGAAAATAATAGCTAAGTGGTGTAAAATTATGAAAGAAAAGTTATCTTAATCAGAAATTGAGACAACTTAAATGTTTTTGCCGTCTCTTGTCACATGGGTTTATTATAATTGATGGAACAAGGCAATGTTTAGTTTTAAGTTGTTGATTTTGAATGAAACTACTAAACAAAACATTCGAATTTGACACACAACACACAAGCATTACACTGATAACCAAAACGAATACAATTGGCGGCGCAATGTAGAGAGTTTATGTTACATGATGAATTATTGATGAATTATTAGCAGAGCTTACCTGCAAACGTGTAGGTATGTACTTAGTACATACGTTGATTATTTGACGCCTCTGACCTCTGCACTAGTATATAACCGTAGTTATGTCGACTTTTGGTAAATTATCGTACTCACAAATCCACTCCATCGTCGAAACTTTACGTCAATCCAGTTATTATTTACATGGCATTAAGTTCAATAATACACATATGCGAGGATACTGCGAGCACTGAACATGAACCTCACTGGCTATCTTGTTTGACCGCATCTCGACTCCCGTACCGTGCCCTCCGAGACTTTTAAGACGTCACACTGCGAATGCTTTTCGCGGCTTTTTATCTTTGTACGGGATACAGTAAAAGTTGAATAACTTCGTAATTTTTCATGATTTCTCATCATATAATTCTTTCACCATGTTTAATATATTTTTATTACAATGTATATTAAGTTTTGTATAGTTGGATAATTCTATATATACTTGACGATATTATGTACGTAGAATGTACCTGAGTTTGCATAGTAGCTGTCTCTAAAGGCTTGCTATGAATTCACCTCTCGTATATTGTGTTTGAATAATTCGAGAATTTGAATAACTTTGTATACACTAGTTTTGTTGTTAATGGTAAGCATCTTTCAAACCTGTTAGATAGTTGGTGAAGGGTGTTGTCAGCTAACATGGATGTGAATTTTCATTTGCAAAAAATCTATTTTCATAATAAAATACTAAAGTAATCGATGAGACAGCATTTCTATATTAACAGATACCTAATAAATGTTATGGGTTTTTTTTTACTTCGGTAAGGTTGACAAACGACTACACAGTCCATGTTATGATACGTGGTGTACGCAATGTGTCCGTGTCAATAGCATACAGTTTGTCTACGTGAGATTGTATTGCAGATACAATATACTGCATCCCGACTTTAAATACCTGTTTTTTTTTGTACCCTAGTCGCAACTTCCGTACATTCACAACTGATGATGAAAATGAATTATTGGGCATCGTAGAGATGTCCCAATAATTTTCCTTGTCACCAATAATGCATTTTTCCCATAATAGCTACATTGCATCCGGAAAGCGACGCAAGAGTATTAAATCTAAACAAAGGCTTGACTAAAGGTTTGTAGAATAAGGAAGCACTGTTCAATGGTCACAGTATTACGAGGTAGCTCGTATTTCAATTCATAGTCGCCCTTTGCGCCGTGAGTTAGAGCAAAATATGAAAATAATCTATAAATCTGTGCGATTATGCAGAATCGAAAACTTGACTAAAAAAATTACGTATGCTTAAAAAAAACCGTGGTAGCTATGGTAACTGAAGGGCAGGGCGCTTTCAAATTTCACAGTACTACGAAGTAAGCGAAGTTATAACGTGTATCACGGTGAAGGAAAACATTGTGAGGAAACCTTCATAACTGCGCCAACCCGGAACTAATTTATGCGCTTTATCGCAGCAAGAAATACACAATTAGACGATATCGAGGTCCGACTCATAAGACCGTAGATATTTTATAGAAAAGTATATTAATAAAATGTTTATTTAATATACATAAGAGATTTTTTCACGCTTAACGCGGAATTAATTTCTATTGCTTTAAATCAAAATCAAATGTACCATACGCGTGGCCTAGTGATCATAATACCTGACTTCTACGCAGCGGGTAGGTCGGTTTTCGGGTTTGGTTGTGTTGTGTAGCCTTGTCCGACACTGCATCCTAGCCTTCATCCGATCTTATCGAATGAGTGTTACTTCGGACGCGAGTAGCTTAAGACAAGTGAGTGTCGGAGTGTTTGTGCGTACAACGGTGGCCAATAATATCTCCGAATGTATTAAGGAGTCCAGTAGGTCATCGTCATCGCCACCATTATAAACTATAAAAGTCTCATATCTATAAGTACGAACGCACATTGCCGGTCGAAGCATTAAATTGTAATAGAGACACGTAACACTCCACTATGCAAAGTAAAAAAAATGTAAAGTAACAGCCTATTAATGTCCTACTGCTGAGCATAGGCCTCGTCTCCTTTCTGAGAGGGTTGGCGGACTTCATATGTGTTCGAGATATGTTTATTTCTCAGACATACAGATTTTCTCAAGAAGTTTTCGGAAGCAACTTACCGTTCGACTCAATGATAATTGGTTAAAACTCAAAAAAAAATGCTCATGAATCTTGGCACCCGTCTGCACAGCTGGCTCAATAGTATGCAATGAAAATACCGCGCATTTGAATCAGCTGTCAGAGGATAATGGAAGAAGAAAGAAGGAAAGAAAAAGTATTCATTGTCACAGAACTGTCGTACATAGTTTTCTTTCCGTCATGTATGGCAGTCACACATGACGTTGTATACGAAAAATGTATGAGAAAATGAATGTTCTTCATAATTTTTGTATTCGTGATTTATAAATAGATATTCTGCTATTCGGGGCGAAGACGAATTGAACAAATCCAACATCATAAACATTGCTCCAGCTATTATTGAGTTATAAATTGTATAACTAACACAACTTTGTTTTATATTTATAGATACAGATGCTTGCCCAGGAATTGCTACTTAATTAATTACAAAAATTCTTGTTATAGTATGAGTACAAACAGCATACTGCACATTTTACCATAGACCAAAGAAAGTAATAAGTTCCGAAGAAAAAAACGCTATCGATGGAGCTATTATTCAATGAGAATACTGTAATTTTCGAACACATACAGAAAGACAGAGTGTTACATTGGCCTCGAGGAAGTATGACTAGCTCCCCAAGGACTGGCTTACTGTGTAGACTGCCGTGTGGTGGCGGCTTAAGAGAATCGACCACCCCATCTCATCCGGTGGGTGTCTTAAAAGTGAACAGAGGGAAAATGTAAACCAGGTGATGGGCAGCAGCATCTTCCTGGAACATCTGAATAAATGAACTGCGGTTGCCAACCTTTCTGCTAAGCGTTGCAACTATGGCAAAATCCCCTCAAAATGAGAGCTACTTTTGTGGCAATGTGTGGGAGAGGTCTATGTTCGATGATACGAATGACTAGTGATAGGCTGAAATTATGGTGATAATGACTGTAATTTTAAAATAAATAAGCGGCAAGGCGCGTCCTCTTAGAAAGTAGGATTCGTTTCTGTAGCATGTGTTCATAAGTTATAATCGGAGAGTAGCAATTTACTGGAATCAGCTTTTAAAAATTATTTGTTGCATGTTAGCACCAGCATTTCCGCAGTGTGCAAAAGCCAACTACTTCCACCACCGTTACTGTGTTTCGTTCTGAAGGGCACTGAGGGCTAGTGTAATTTAGGCTATTTGAGACTTAAGAACTGATGTCTCAGGGTGACGGGCGTAGTGTGGTGACACACAGAAAGAATAGGGGGTACACAGCATCTGTTATGGGCATCCGTATCACTGACCATAACGTGAACGTTTTATCCAATAAAATCAGTGCCCAACACTATTACTTGATTAACACAAGGCAATACACACAAATAGAAACGTCAGATCCTTGAGGAAACCTGCAAGTTCAGATTTTTTTTGAAACGCGGACGTTAGCCATTAAAAGTCGACAGAGAGAAAATGAAAACCAGGGGATGGACAGCAGCAACTTCGTCGAAAATTTAAAAAATAAGCTGCTGTTGAAAAATATCTTATATGAACGAAAGGTGTCGATAGGTGTCTGGCATCTACCACTTTACTACAGAGGTTTCGTAGGAGGCGACTAGGTATTGTACTTCCACAGTCTTTGTTCGTGCAAAATAACACCATAACATGCAATGTTGTCACTAAACTGCTCGTGGGAACGCATTGGCGAGTAAGATTTTTTTATAGTCGTACCAAACTGGCGGCGACATGGTTCGCCACCCGTCATGTCTTGTTTCCCACGGGAGCGAAAAGTGGGCTACGTGTGTGGCTATGGGAAAGAGTCTTAAATGTATTTATGTATGTATGTATGAATGAAACTTCCACTTACACTGAAAAGAAAGCTGTACTCACTTTGGAAATGCTAATATTGGGCTCGACCCTTAGACATCAGAGTGTGGCCAGAAATGGAACAGTTACAGGCTTTAACCTAAATTCGATTTTCGTTGTCGGCACTACTAATTGCCATATTAATTTTCTTTTTCTCCTTAGTCGTAGGTGGTCGTGGTCATGGATCGTCTGATAGGTTGGTTGCTGCTTTTGCGATATTTCTTCATCTCTCTCTATTCGTGGCACTGCGCGTACATTTAGTTAGGGAACACTTCGTGTACGATCTAATGAGCCGCGAGAACTTTGACCTTCTACTATTCCTTGTACCATTAATCGTTTCCATGAGCTTTCGTTGCGGATGATAAGTCGCAAGCATCGTGAGGATTACCAATCGTTCGATGGTAAAGGAAAACATTGTTAGGAAAACTGTTTGTCTAAGAAATAAAAAGTGTTTTGACGACATGTGATGTCTGCCAACCCGCATATTAGAGCGGCATGGCGGACTCTTCCCGGCTCCAAAACCTCAAATGAGAGGGAGGCCTGTGCTCAGCAGTGGGAAGTAAGGCTGTTACTTTAGTTTACTTTGCTTCTGCCCTACCTGGAACTTCCTGTGCCCTATTCTAAATTACTGTACTGACCAGGATCCCAAAATGAATTGGAGCATTTTGACGGACTCTTTCCACCTTCAAAATCCTCTGAGGAATGAGAGTAATATTGTGATCAGCAGTTGGACATTTATGGCTGTTACCTTAGTTTTTACTAAAATCACAGGATATAACGGTTTTAGATATAGAACAAGATAGTTTCTTATCAATTCATTAATAGCGTTTAAAATATTTTGCAGTAATTTGTTTAGTCTCTACAAAGTGTATAAACCAAGAGAGGTCAAAGTCTAATTATACATGTTTTTGCTTATTTTAAATGCGCATAATGTTAAATTATTGTTCGCTTAAGAATTATTTCGAAAAATTGTATATGTATAACGATATTTAATTACATTGAAACGAGAAGTTTTGAAGAATACTAATAATGACATTAACATTACTAATATTAGTATTAACTACTCTAACTAAACTTAAAAGTCGTATATTAGGCTCGAACCTGTGGTATGTTTCGCAGTCTCTCACTTTGGTTTTACTGTTGGCGGAATTCCTATGCAGGTATCCGTCTAGGTAGGTAACACCGCAGGGTCAGTTATTCTGCCGTGAAGCAGTAGTGTCCAAACATTACTGTGTTTCAGTCCGAACGGCACTGAGCTAGTGTAATTACTGGGCATATGAGATTTAAGAACTGATGTTTCAGGGGGACGGGTGCAGTCTGGTGCCCCACAGAAACCACACATAAACCTTCTGGGTAACACAGCATTTGCTATTTTTATAAAGAACAGGGGGCAAACGAGCTAGCGGCTCACCTGATGGTAAGTGATCACCGCCGCCCATGAACATCCGCAATACCATAGGAATTCTGGGTGCGTTGCCAGTCTTTGAGAAAGGAGTAGGCTCTTGCTATGAGCAGACGTTGCACTTAACATCAAGTGAACATTTTCCTCATCTCGTCACGTATTTTTTTCAAGTTAAATCTGGCATGTACTATAGAGAGAGTGAGAAACAAAATCTATAAAAGTATATAATTTGTGAACATACAACTAAATGTATATGCAAATTAAAAAGATCACTGTCAGACACTTTTCCATTTTATTTGTGTGTATGATGCGTGTGATGGAGTATGATTCTAGATTCGATTAGTATTTCCTTGATGTTTTCTGTACGCAACCTTACAAGACTTCCGCTTTGTAGATTATTTTCCTTTATCTTCTATATCGACTGCGTGACTTACGATTGTAATATTAAACTAACCAGCTATTGGTAAGAGTTATTATTAACGTACGTCTTCTACTATCTACAAACGTCTGTTATGTACGCATTCGTAGAAAAAAAGTAAATTTATTGGCTTGTAAGGAAAACATCCCGTGTACTGGTGGCCTAAGAGAATCTACCACCCCATCTCATCCCGTAGGTGTCTTAAAAGTCGACAGCGGGAAAATGGAAACCGGTAGGTGGGCAGTAGAATCTTCCTGGAACATTTGAATAAATAAACTGCGGTTGCCAACCCGCTTTCCAAGCGTGGCAACTATATTAAAATCCCTCCAAAATGAGAGCGACAAACTTGTTGCTATCTATGGAGAAGGCTTATGTTCAGCGGTGGCCTTGTGATATGGATTAAAATTATGATGATGATGATGATATAAAACATCTCGTTAAGTGAATATATAGCTACTCGTACATGCCTGATTTGAAGATCCTGTAATTCCTGGTGCTGAAACGGAAAAAATATATAACATTCAGTGTTTTTATATGTTACTGTCTGATCGATACTTCGTCGTTTTTTGCGGGGTTTTTCAAATATCCCGTCGAAACTATTTGATTTTCCGGGATAAACAGTACCGTATGCCCGTCTCTAGCATGCAAGCTATAACTGTGCTTCGTCAAGTGTGTTCCTCAAGATCAATTCAGCGGTTGAATCGTGATAATGCAGTGGACAGAGGGAGTTACTTTCGTATTTATAACATTAGTAACTATGTTATTAAAATCAAAATATACATAATGATTTCTTATATTTACGCGAATATTACACATTTAATACCCGGGTCCCCCCGTGACCATGGGTGCTGTATAGTACTCGAAACGTCGGGTTATAAGTAGTTTAAAAATAAAACGCGATAAAATACGTAAAAGTAGTTTTATTAAAAATCAAAATATACATTTTAGTGATCAAAATAAAAAATATATATATACTATAACAATACTGCTGTAAGTCTTCGGTTTGCCATTATATTAATTTTGAACTAGGATAAGGCACTGGTTTAAGGCAAGGCATTGCATTGGCCCGGTGCCCGAATTTTAGCCGACGCCAAAGTTTTTGAAGCTCACATGCAACGTGTACATTTGCACGTGTTTGTGAAACACACATTGGCTGTGTTGCGAGGCTGCCGGCGTCCCCTGGCACTGCTATCCGAATTTTTGTGCGATTTTAAAGATTAGACGTTTAATCGGACGCTTCAAGGTCAGTAACTCTGGTCATGAGATTGATTTGGCATTCACATTTTATTCTTATCGAGCAATCGATTTTATTTTTTTAATAAATGGTTTTATTTTTATAAAAACCGTTGCCTCTTATTAGGGGTTCTCCGGTGTTCTGCGTTTCAAAGGCATAAATTTCACATGCACAATGCAACCAGGCCCGAAGACCAAAAATTGGTGTTTTCGCACAAATTAGAAGTCAGATACTCTGACCAACTAGCTCACGCGGTCGTCGATTTTCAATTTTTACTGGTTGTAGAAAAAAAACGACACAAGATGTTGTGATTTCTTACGACGCCACCAGTAGGTGATAAAAACTTGTGCTCAAATTGAAAAGTTGAAATCGATGGTAATGCCTTCATTGATGATGAATGAAGCAGTAAGAACTTCATTACATTTATTATCAGTAGTTTAGCAAAATGTCTTGCTATGGTGGTATGTATAACCTTGACATTACATTTATCACCACTGTCATGTAATATTATTAACTCAAAGAAATGTTACTATGAGTTTGGTTGTTTGTTACCAAACCACGACTAAACGGCTGAACGGATTCTAATGAAATCTGGCATTGAGATAGATGATGTAGTAGAGTATAATATAGGATAGTAACTATTTTTTTTATAAAGTAGGATTCCTATGCAGGAATCCGTCTAGTAGTACTTACCACCCCAGTGCAAGTTATTTTGCCGTGAAGCAGTAGTGTGCAAACATTACTGTGTTTCGGTTTGAAGTGCACTGTGAGCTAGCGTAATCACTGGGCATATAAGACTTAAGAACTTATGTCTCAGGGTGATGGACACAGTGTGGTGTTACACACATATTTTCTGGGTTACACAGCATTTCTTATGGACAGACGTTGCACTTACCATCAGGTGAACGCTTTGCTGGTTTCATCACTTTATCCAATAAAAAATATATCTATCATAACTAAATTTACGGCCAACGAATGGGGCGGATAAATGTTCATTTATAAATCTATGTATACACCGTATATTTTTCGTATACAATGTTTTGACATGATTTGTCTTAAACTGTTTCAATAACAAGTGGTACTTCTAACAAGCTATTTTTTGTGCTAAGAAACAATGTCGTTCATTGTTGTTCCTTACATCACATTACTTATCAATGTGTTAAGTTAGCCTTAATAAGATTAAAAACAAAGAATGTCTCCTAAAGCTAACAATTCAAGTCGTTCAAAGGTCTCTTATTGAAATGTGACCACTGTTAATAAACAAAGTACTTTAGAACCATTTAGTGAGAGTGTCGGAGGTACTTGAGCTAAACCTTTTCAAATACTTTGAGCGCTTACGCTACTTTATTAACAATGGGTCGCTGAGTGTAGCGATACAGCAATAGGTGAACTGTAATTTGACTTTTAATAGGTGAACTCCCCCTTTTAAGAATTCCATTTAAAACCAAAAAAATAACTAGACTTCCAGTCGTCTAGGACGCATTCCCAAAGTAAAAATAAGCTTTTTGCATATCGGCTGCCATTCCGCCTTGTGCCATTCGTCTCCCACTTCCCAATTTCCCGATTGGGGAAAGGATACGTCCAGTAGTGGGTTGCTTAAAGACTGACGATGATGCATAAAATTACAATTATCGAGTTGGTAAATAAAAATTACAAGTGGTATGTTAGATGTGGAATTGCTTTTCTGTGTTATTGTCTGAGTAAAATTGCATGACAATTATTAAAAAAAAACCTATAGTTACCGGGAACTCACGATTAGCAGCTGGTACTCTGATAACTGAGCCACATTAACACAACTTGTAAAATAACCTACTAATTGCGTTTTAATAACGAATACTTACTTGAATGATTGTCAGAGCGACCCAGGATGATATACAAAAAAAAAATTAAATATGTAAACGTTTTGTTTTTGTTATTTAAGAAAATTATCGACTTGTTATTTTGTATAATAATGGCCTAGTCGTAAGAGTACCTGACTTCTACGCCGTGAGTCCTGGGTTGGAATCCCAGCCGTAGCCAAGATTTGTTCTAAAACACAAATAGTTGGTTTTCGGGTCTGGTTGTGTTGTTTGTCCCCGTGTTTCTGACACTGCATCCTAGCCTACCTCCGATCTTATCGCATCAGCGTTACATCGGGCGCGGGTAGGTTGGGACGAGTGTGCCTCTATGTTTGCGCGTACACTTGTGGCACTATAATATCTCCTGCACAGTTAATGGCTCTCGACAGTATTCGGAAGTTTTCGCCGTGGTCGAAATCGGCTAGGAGAACATCATCATCATATAGGCTTTAGCTTATTTGAAGGTTAAGCATCTACTGGAATAATCCTCTAGCTGCCATGTGGCGGACTTGTCTGATAGCTTCTCAGTGTCAGAGACTTGGGGTTTACTATAATTACAAAAAATCGAAATGTGCGGCTGACGGATCGCACGTTTCCTACCACGATATCACGCTTTGCTGAACATACATTCTATTGGTTGCTTATAGATCCGAAAGAAGTCAGGACGTAGAAATTGCATCCGAAGTAATTTTGTAGTAGGGTTTATGTTCTACGTCCATCGTTGCTTAGAATCTATCCGAAACTTGGTATTTCGATTTTCGTAGCTGTGCCCTACAGAATGAATGTTGCATGTGACTGTCCTACTGGCTTGTTTTAGAGCATGGTGACAATTTACAAACACTGTGACTGCGCAGGAGATACAATAGTGATATATATATATATATATATATATATATATATATATATATATATATATATGATAGTTCTAACCTACCCGCAAATGTTGCATATATAAATTACTAGGCGACCAGCCTCGGCCTCGTACGGAAGTTACTGTTTCGTTAGTTTGTATAGAGAAAAACAGAACCCGCCCGTCTACATGTTCAGGAGTAAATGTTCTTAAAACCCGTTCTTAGGTTGTCTATGTCGGGAAGGGATATTCCTGTAAAGTATCCGATGAAGCTGTAAAAGCCGACAAGGCTAACAGCAATTACATCACCGAAAATATATATATTCCTGTATCTGCAGTGGCGAAATGGCATTTTTGCCAAATTTCAAGTCAGCAGTTGCAGTTTCTGAGATATCGTGACGAGCCAGTGGTAAATCGCTTCTATATGTATAGAGATATAAGCCTTCTATTTCTCGTCGACATGTTTATATATGTAGGATATTGTAAAACGGAATATTTGCATAATTAATTGAATGGAGGAAGTGTATGATAAAGAAAAGGGTAGCTAATAGCTACTAAGTGTACATAAATGTGTATTGAGGTGTACATTGTTAATAATTAAAAAAAAAAGTGTGTTAATTTGAAGAAGTTACTGTTCAGTCTTCGATCACTGCTACATATATGCAACATGTATCAAGATCATTTTTGTATTCCTTTATTGTAATTTTTACATACTCTACTGAAGGGTTATTAAACTCTGCAGTACCGGCGAAATGGACCGGTTTTGCGAGAAGGCATTAACCTATAGGTCGTGGAAAATAACACGAATCTCTTACTTAATTAGTTTGTTTGCGAATTTCTTGCAGTTTTAAATGTTATGTTTAAGTCACTTGCGTTTTCCTTCGCCTTACAGACTACCTGATAGACAAACAAGTTAGAAAAAACCATACAACCGATTTATTCTCATAAAACTTCTCTTTTTTTCCGTAAAACTCACCCACGATATCAAAAAAGAAAGCCTAGTGTGGAGAACTATTTTCACAATCATCTTCCTGTAAACAACCAAAAAAAATTTTCTAGAATTATATAATACTAAAGTAACAGCCTTTAAATGAACCACTTAAATGTCCAATGCTGTGCACAGGCCTCCTGATTTTTGAGGACTATGGAGCTGGGAAGACGCCATGCTGCTCCAACGCGGATAGACGCACTTAACATCTCTGAAATAGTTTTTCTATTCAGACAGGGTTCCTTACGGTTTTCTTTTGCCGCTGATGTTTTTACAATCCAGGAGGTCTATTTTGTAACTCTGGTAGGTTTCGCGATCGGTTTTGGCGTATGCAGCTCATTCATTGGTTAAGGGGATCAATTGAAACCGATCCCGAAACCAACTGGGGTTACACAGTAGAGGGGCAGGAACGTGTGCGTCCGATATACGTTTTTTTTTTAATATTACAATGCTTCTAATTATTAGTGTCACCTACAAACTTTCTGTGTGGACCACATTGCGCCCGTCACCCTGAGACATCGGTACTTAAGTCTCATATGCCCACTGAGTACTCTACCTCACGGTGCCCTTCAGACCGTAACACAGTAATATTTGCACACTATTCCTTCACAGCAGAATATCTGTCACAGGGGTGGTACCTACCTAAACTGATTCCGGTATTGGAATCCTACCCCCAGTATATCAAAACGTTTACGGAAAGGCTTTTGAAGATTTCTGTCGTGATGTGAGACTCATGGGAGTGTAGTGTACCACTGAAGGTGTTAAAGTAATAATTTTAAAACGAAATAAAAGTAACGATTGCTATAAACTACTAAGCGACGACTAAAATCGAATTTCCCGTTGACAGTAAATTGGCCTCCAGTTTTCTTTAATTACCATTTAAAACGCTCTATCGTTATGCTGCTTTTTTAAATATATTGCCATTGAAAAGGGCAGCTACCCGCCAAATCGGGTGGTCTGATCTACGGAGGACGTCTTCTCCTACTACTAATATTTAGATGTTGTATATATAGTTCGCATCTCAGAAAACTTTCATAGCGCGATTATGGAATGTATGAAATATTTCTTGAATTTCTCATATGGCGCGACATAGATGTCGCTACAAGTACAACTCCGCAGGTGCTCGGTTCGAATCCCAGACGGAGCCAACATTTGTGCATAAATGCAAATTGTTGTCTTTCGAGTCTGGTGTGTTGTGATTATCCATCTGTGTCTCTGACACTGCATCCTAGTCTACCTCGATACTCTACTGACCGACTTCATATAATCACATGAACGTTACATCGAGGCCGGGTAGTGGACCAAAGATTGCCTCTGTGTTTGCGCGTACACTTGTGACACTAAAATTTTTGTCGCTATTGATAGCTTCCGTATTAGGAAGTTGTCGCCGTCGCCGAGAATCGCCATCGCCATCGCCATGAGAGCGTGGTAGATCCTCGATTGAGTTGACCCATTTATATGCTACATTTTTTTTACTCAACGAACACTATGATAATCGTGAGGTAGATCTATTTCTTAATAGCAGCAGGGATATACGAATTTTTTTTACATCTAAATTTTATAATCAATAGCTAAAATGTATATAACTCTAGCGACACTGATACTGTAAACTGTGTTTTGCAACAACTCTTTATTAAGCTACAAATATGTAGGAACAATAAGTAGCCTGCCTCCGTATCAATAAGTGTACCCATGTAGATACGAGTATTATAAAGAAATATTATGAAAAATTAGAAAGTACAATCCGCAATCCCAACCCGCCACAGAGCTCTCGGCTCTAAAACCTCTAAAAGTGAAGGTGGCCTGTAACCAGCTGTGGGATATTTATGGACTTTTCCTATTAATGAAATCTGATAGTTTTATAGACCTGAAATGTCGCTTGTGCAAATTGTATGCAGATCAATCGTAGAATGTTGAATGAGCTTAGCACGTAACCGGAAGAATTCGCTTAAAGTTATTTGTATATTTATCTAATTTCGTCTACATTTCCGTTTATTTGTTTTTCATTGGTATTTTTTTAAATCATTCCAATGTTATTGTACTTCGTATTTAAATTAATTTAAAAAAAAATCAAAATGATGTTTAATGCTTGAGATGAGCAAATTGTTCACCTGACGGTAAATGCAACGTCTGCCCATAAGAAATTCCGTATCACCCATAACATTTCTGTGTTTCGCCACATTGCTCTCGTCACTCTGAGACATTAGGTCCTAAGTCTCATATGCCCAGTAATCGCTCAAGCTCTCAGTGCCTTTCATACCGAAACACAGTAATGTATACACACCACTGCTTCTGGGCAGAATAACTGGCTTTGGGGTTGTACCTACCTAGACGGATTCCTGCCCCCAGTAAAGAGCTTGTTAAAGTTTTGTAATCCGTTTTACTATGGATTGTTAAGCGACGTTAACAATAAATAAAGTATTATGGCCTTAATCATAGTAAAATCTCAATCGATGACAATTTTTTGCAACTTCATCGTCACTGCAGCCTATTACTAGTCAACTATAGATAGACCTCCCCCATACATTGCCTCAAAAGTGTGGGTGACACAGCATTACTATGGGCGGACGTTGCACTTACCATTAGGTGAAAGTTTTGCCCGTCTCATAGCTTTCACCTAAAAAAAAAATATTACACGGATATATTGGCCTTTGACGCAGAACTGAACTAAAGCTACTGTCAAGTTCGGTGGCCTTTGATACTACTGTCTTGAACTGTAGTTCACAATGTATTCTTTGTTTTTCGTTCTTTTTTTCTTAAGTTCGCTTTAACCAGGCGTCACGTTCAAACAAAAGACATTTAGAATATTTTGAATACTCGTTAGTTCTTCTAAGTTTCTTAATCTTTATAAATAAGGCTCCTCAGAGTTTAATTCACATTATAATTATTGAATCTAGGAAGATACTAGAATCTAAACAAAAGGCTCGAAAATAGTAATGTCATTCTGCAGTAACCATAAACGTGTGCCGAGGTAGCTCAGGGCCCAAGTGCTCGCCCTAAAATTTCATAGTATGCAAGTGACCTGAGTTTGATCCCCGGTGCCGGCACCACTAAAATTGTTCTGCAATTATAGTGCCGATTTACCACGTACTCAGTGGTGAAGGAAAACATAAAAAAAATTCGACGACATGTGAAATCCGCTGTCGCATTGAAGCAGAGCGGACTCTTCCCGCCTACAAAACCCACTCAGAAATGAGAAGAGGCCTGTGCTCACCTGTGAGACATTTATAGGCTGTTACTTTTTTACATAGTTTACAAGGTGTGCATCGCAATAGCAGCAACATTGCAGTTATATGTATAAATGCTGTCTGCGGAACACGGAATTTTTTTTCGCGGAACACTCACCATTCGATATAGCGTAGATCTTTAAACGTGTACCAGTGTATTCACTTATAAAATTGTCGCGGAATGCCTATTCAGGAACGCTTGTGTTCCGCGGAACATAACTTGAGAACCACTGTTCTGTAATATAAAATAAAGACCTTGGCACGGATCTCGATCGTTCGGCGCATGCAGTTGGGAATTTCTTTGCGCAGATTCTTTTGTTTACCCAACAGCACGGAAGTTGCCGTGTGGTGTCGTCATCTGTCACCCCGTTTCGTCTCGTGGGTGTCGTAAGAGTCGACTGACTAAGGGAAATGCCAGGATAATCGCATGGTCTCCGATTGATGGCAGAAAAACCATCACTATTATGCCAGACCTAAAAGTGTCTGGTACTGCGATCGCCAACCCAGGTGATTAAGGCAAATCCTCCCAGATTGGGAGAAGCCTATGTTCAGCAGTGGACTTTTACAGAAGGCTGTTACAGAAGAAGACATTAGTACACGTCAAACGCGTATATTGCTGCGTATAAACTTACAAATGAACAATACAAGGAAGGTCACCGCTCAAGAGTCCTGCTGACATCTATACTATGTTCGTCAAGAACCCCCACCTATCTAAACTCTATATAACTTTTCATCGTTCCAGGGTTTTGTGAGAGATAATAAGGAAATAAATAAAACCACAACATGGGCAACAATATCCTCTGGTCTAAACTCATTTTACCTAACCAGTTATAGAATGAACTTAAGCACCCGTTTATATTATGATGAGAGTAACGATCAGATGCGTAAATTATGACGCAGCTGACCGGACTATCTATGGCGGGTCCGAAGTTCAAATTCTGGCTGTTATCATAATTTATTGCGTTTATAAATGTTTCCATTTATTATAATTTTTATAATGTATTGTTGTTTGACATGTAATCCATTAATTTAATATTAAATGTGTATAACCTTTGGTTTCGCGTCCTTGATCCCCATTGCCTTACTAAACATTTTATTTAAAAATTGTCAAAGCTGGTCGGAAAGGTGCTCGTTTCTGTTTCTTGTAATACTGGTTGCCATGTCCTCTATGTGACTTTACGCGTAGTGCAACTTTGTACTAAAAAACATTTCGTAGTGCTGCCTCTTTTTGTTCCCTCTTTTTGTTATGGCTTATTTAATATATTCAAAAAAAGTTAAAAAATGGATCTAGGGAAAAGGGTTCTAGAAGTAAATTTCTCTTACTTATTATCTTACCGTAACCACAACGATTATCGATGTAGTCTACGATAGATATGTATATTGCAGTGCTATTAAAGTGAGGAAGCACAGAAGCACTTACTTTCTTTTAATTCACTTCCAATACTGGTGGTTAGATTCCTATTCAGGAATCCGTCTAGGTAAGTACCACCGTAGTTCCAGTTATTCCGCCATCAAGTAGTGGTAAGCAAACGTTATCGTGTTTCTGTCTGAAGTTACTGGATATGAGACTTAAGAACTGAAATCTCAGTATAATGCCGCACGGAAATGTTCTAGGTGGCACAGCGTTCGTTGTAGGCATTCGCATCACTTACCGTCAGGTGAACGATTTGATTATCTCGTCACTTTCCTCCATAAAAAAGATGGCAAACGAGCACACATTTCCCCTGACGGTAAAGTTACTGCGACCCAGTGACACTGGCATCCGTCCTTAACCCGGCGTCGTTGTGGCGGGAAAAAGGTACACTATCGTTGAGGAGGGTCATCACGACCCTCTATTGATATTCCTTGTTTTAAAAACAAACCAATTTCATATGAAAAATCGTTCATGATTTATAAAACTTATCAACTTGCCGTTGAAATGGTTACTAAGTAAAACAATATTAGTTAAATATAATCAGTTTTGTTTAAATTCTTCTTAACAACTTATTTTTATGTAACAAAATTTTGGCCTCCTATTTGACCTTAAAGAAATATAATCTACTATATGGCACTTTTGAAATTAAATCACAGAAACATCGGGAATTTTCTTATAATTTTTTTTGTGTCGGTTTTTACTACAGTTATTACAGTTGGAAATCACATGTCCGCTACATATACTATATCTATATTTTTGTTATAGTCTATATAGACTTATAATAAATATATATATATATTTTTGGCAAGTGTTACAAACATGACTAATTCGACGACACCTACGCTCGTCTGAATCCATTTAAGGTATTGATCTAAAAATAATAATGCATAAATATGTAAAGACACAAAATCTCTGAATGATTTGTGGCACAAAGTAGCAACGTCGTTGTTGACCATGGTCATAATTACCCGATCGCAGGTTTACGCACCTTACACGATAATCACAGGACTGAAGTGATGAGGGACGCGACGAGAAGCGGTGATCCTTATCGCCAGCTATTGAGATTTACGGTAGTGCACAGAAATTGTTTCATAAAAATATTTAAAATATATAACATGCAGTGTCAATATGACCCTGCCTCAATGACGCCGGGCTAATGAAAGAATTTAGATAAAGAGTTTTCCGAGGATTGCCTCATTGTCAGCATTACTCGATCTTCGGTCTTCTACACTCACGATACGAACGCAAGCGTTATACAGAAACAAATCTCAATATTCGTAAAAAAAACATTTTATTGGCAAAACAAGGACTCATACATATAACATGCAAAAAAAAAGCTATTTTGACGTATCGTACAATCAAATACTTTTTAAACGTAAGCAACCAAAACTGATACAGGTATTGGTTTATATTCATCGAGCGCCCAACACGTAATTCATTTCCGCAGCGGTTTCGGTTTGCCATATGCGCTGATGAGCCTTGTTACGTATAGTTGTACTTTTCGGGGAGCTCCCGCGCTCGCCTTCACTGACCAATGCCTCCGCCAGACTCGAGAACTTCGAGAACATTTTATATGCTGTGATGCAATTGCTTATTTTGTTTGTAAATGCGACTTAAGAATATGAGATGACACTGCATTTTATTCATATAAGTTTAAACAGTTGTGTGACGAAACAAACCCGAAAGAAAATTCTTACTTTGCACATTTCAAAGACTTCAAAAAAGGAGAAGGTTCCATATCTTTTTCATATATGTTTCAAATTTCTTTACTTATGAACCGATTTTAATGATTCTTTTTTAATTACACATGGGGTAATTTTTTTTAATGGATAAAGTGTCGAAACGAGCAAAACGTTTACCTGATAGTAAGTGCAACGTCTGCCCATAACAAATGCTGTGTCAACCAGAACATTTCTGTGTAACGCCACACTGCGCCCGTCACCACGAGGCATTAGTTCTTAAGTCTCATATGATTACGGTAGCTCTCAGTGCCTTCAAAACTTCAAACCGAAACTCAGTAATGTTTGCACACTACTGCTTCACGCCAGAACAACCTGCCCTGGGGTGGTACCTACCTAGACGGTTTCCATTTTGGCCAAGTTCTAAAGATGGGAAATCCATGAGAAAGTCATGAAACTCAAAAATTCGCATTAGCATGTTTGGGGCTGCCGCGTTAAAGTCGGTTTTTTGATTAAGTAATTATTTTTAAAACATTGTAACATTTGAAGGATTCTATTTAAAAGCGGATTTTGTCTAATAAAATATATACACGAACAACACGAAAATTTATCTAAAACGTTAAGTTATCCTCTAAATGTCCTCCTGCTGAAACTGAAAAATCATAAACGGACACTGTTTAATTTTATGTGTCTGATTTCCAATTACATTGAACATGAATTGTACTTTGGATTAATTGACGTACGGCGTGCAGGATATGATATCGCGGAACGGTCATAAGATAAGATTAGATCAATTTTAATTATTACACATATCTGTTCAAGGATTCAATAATTACTTTAAAATTGCAATTTTAAGTGCTGATTTACCACGTGCTCTTCGGTGAACGAAAACATCGCGAGGAAACCGGCATGTCGCAGAAATAAAAATTATTTCGAAGTCATGTGCAGCCCGCCAACCCGCATTGTGGAGCAGCGTGGCGGATTCTTCCTAGCTCCAAAAACTCAGAAATGAGAGGCCTGTGCTCAGCAGTGGGACATTTATAGGCTGAAACTTTACTTTATATTAATTAAAAGTTGAAAAGAAGGCGACTGCACGGATTTAACTAAAACTTGAAGCTGTTGCATAAAATTTTTACGTATATACACATATATATATGTATAGCGACGGGACAAGACAAACATTCACCTAATGGTAAGTGCAACGTCTGTCCATAACTAATGCTGTGTCACCCAGAACCCAGAACATTTCTGTGTGGTACCACATCATCGTGAGACATCACTTCTTAAATCTCATATTCCACTAGCTCTCAGTGCCCTACAGACTGAAACACAAATGTTGGCATACTACTGCTTCACGGTAGAATAACTGGCCCTGCGGTGGTACCTACTAGTGATGTAACGTATGTTCGTATTAGCATTCGCGAATATTCGCATATTTCTTGACATTCGCATTCGCATTCACAAAAATCATGCGAGTATTATGCGCATGTGATTGTCACAAATACTTCATATATCGCGTATAAAATTGTGAAAACAATATAAAATAACCCAAAAAACATTATTACAGTTATGAACTTTTATTATAATAGATTGTTTTATGCATAAAATACCCTCTTTTTTTTTTTAGATCAACTATATCCTTCTAAGTATCTTGTATGAAAATTTACAGTGATGTTCATATAATTATGATCGATTTGTAGCTCCACAAATTGTTGATCAAAATCATGTTACATGTACTTTTGTGTTCCTTCTCATAAGTAATTAGATATGTCATAAAAAACCCACATGGGTAAAGCAAACAGAATTAGGAATAGAGTTTAAAATCACAAAGTATTTTTACAAATCTCATTTATATTCAATAATTACAAATTAAAATACAAATTAAATTGGACAAATAATTAAGAACGATTAATAAATAGTTCGAGAGTTGTTTCAAATTAAACGTAGAGTAAATTTATTGCATTTATGTGAGAAAATTTAAACGAAAAAAGGCGAATGAATACATTTTAACACATTGATGGACAGTAACGTCTGTGGGCGTTCCTATAGTAAAAAATGATACGACAGAACGCCTTTAGTCGTAATAGTTTATACTCGTGTCACGGCAGTACGGCTGAGGGCGTTTGATTTTCAATACTTTTACAAGGAAGAGAATGTTGTAGTGTCACCGCAAAAGTAATGCGGCTTTCCTACTGTCATCGTACATAGTTCTACAACACGTCAAGGGACACACACATTGACAGAATTCCGGTACCCCTCCCCCCGTACAGTACGCCCGTGGGCGTCATGTTTTCATACATTTAGTCACGTAGTGCGCGTCGGCGGTGGGCTTCGTGTCACCTCATATTTTCGCGCGCAAATAACGGCTCGAGTGGTAAGTTATTGACGTATTTTTGTGTTTTTGTTTATCGAAATATTCAAATTCAATTTTGTATAAGGTAATTGTGCTTCTAAAATTAGTGGTTGTTTGTATTGAATGCAGTTTTTTGGTATTGAATTAATAATGAATTTATCTACAGATGGCGCCTGGAGATCCGTACGAAAGGGAACAAAAACGGCTGTTAGAATTGTTCAATGAAGCTGAAACTCCGGAATCTAGTGAAGATCCATATGCTGATGATGGGGAATACGGGTCCGACAAGGATTACCACCCTTCAGGCGACGATTCGTTGAGTTCTGACGATGCTGCTGGACGCCGCCCACGAAAACAAGCTAGTAATGCATCTGGTGAGTGTTCTTCGTCTAGTGATTCGGATGATAGTGATAAAACATTTTGCCCTTCTGAAGACGATTTACAGAATTCACGGAATGAGAATATTTCAGTTACCCAAAACCTTCATGTTTTGGAAGCTACGTCATCTGGAATTCCTTTATCATCAAACGATCGGCTTGTAAATCAAGATAAACGCCCCAATTCACCAGATATTTCTGATCAGCCTACTAGCCCAATCAGTCATGCTCCCGAGACATCTGCAGAGATACCTTTAGTGGAAGAAGGTTGGTCTGACACGGTGACTAATATACCTGATTTTAATTTTGATAACGCTGCTTCTGGAATTAAAGTAAACATTGATAACATAGAAAATGTTATGGACTGTTTTCATTTAGTTTTTCCACGGAATTTCATTGAGTATCTGGTAATATGTACTAATAATTATGGTAACTCTTTGTGCCAAACTAACAAACCACATACAAGATATAGCCGCAAAGCTGTCTTTCGTGAAACCAATTATGAAGAAATGCTGAAATTTCTCGGACTTTGTCTTCTGAAAGGTCTTATAAAATGTCCTAAACAAAGGAACCTTTTTACTATAACCAAAGCAATGTATTATCATCCGATATTTACCTATACTATGTCAGGGCGAAGGTATGAACAATTATTACGCTGTCTATATGCATCAGAATTGGAGGCTAAAGGACAACAGAAGATTGTAAAATTGATAGATATGTTGACTATGAACTTCAGAAAAATATATAGTGCAGGCGAGAATTTGTCATTAGATGAGTCCCTGCTTCTATTTCGGGGTCGGCTACATTTTCGACAATATATAAAGTCAAAAAAAGCCCGATACGGAATTAAGTTCTATGAACTTACTACGTTCGATGGCTATGTACTCAATATATTGATGTACTCTGGTAAGGAAACAACAAATCAGAATATGGATGGGGATGATTCTAAGACAGAAAAAATTGTGTTAAGGTTGATGCGGCCATATTTGCTTCGTGGTCATCATTTGTTCATGGACAACTATTATAACTCTGTAAAATTGTCACAGAAATTGCTTGATTTGAAGACTCATAGCACCGGTACTTTACGTAAGAGTCGTAAAGATAATCCTAAATTCATTACGACAAAAAAATTGAAAAAAGGCGAGCATGTGTGGGCTCGCAAAAACAAAGTATATGTTTCCAATTGGAAAGATAAACGCCCTGTCCTGATGGTTACCACTAAAGTTCATCCCTCGATCATAGAAGTTTCAAACAGATTTGACAAGACCCGTTTAAAGCCTGCTGAAGTTGATATATATAACAGAAACATGTCTGGCATTGATCGTTGTGATCAGATGGTATCTTACTATTCTTGTCCCCGTAAAACCATCAGATGGTACAAGAAAGTAATATTTCACATGTTGGACATTGCAGTGTGGAACGCCTATTTTCTTCATAGAAAATATATAAAAAATAATTCTTGCTCGTACTCGTACATAAACTACCGAGAAGAACTGATACAGGAAATGATTGGGCTGGACAAAAATTTGAAGGGAAGCGACATGATAAACACATCCAGTATTCACAATAACAGGCGATTCCAACCCACGACGACATGCACTAATAACATACTCCAAAATAATTGGAGTGTAATGCATGGTCACTGGCCAGAACAAATGCCTGCGCGACCTGGAACTTCAAAAAAATTTGCATTTTTAAAATGCAAATTTTGTACAACAAAAAAGATAAGAAAGGAGACGAGTTACCGCTGCAAGGGCTGTCTCGATAAACCTCCTCTTTGCCCATCTTGCTTTGAACCATATCATGCAAGTCTACAAAATCCTGGTGATGATTAAATTATCTTGTAACGAGTTTATTTTAAATAAGTTTTGATTAATAAGAAAAGTAATTATTATTGAGGCCAGATTTTGTCATTAGATTGCTTCTTAAATGATGCTGGCAGAGTACAATATTGTGATAATTTCGGAATATAAAAAAGGCTGATTACATAAGTAAATTAATATTAACCTTATGGTGACCTATAGTATTGTGTTCAAATTAGTACTAAAATAAGATTGTTAGTAAAATGTTGCTGTGATTACTATCATAAATATCTAGTGGTAAACGTACATTCAAAGTTAGAAGAGTTTTAATGTTTTATTTAATTTCAACAAAGGCAAGATAAAAAGTTGATTATTATTAGAAACATGTTAATTACAAAAGAGGCTGATTAAGTTTGTGATTATTATTAAACAAATCTTTATAACAAATACTGGTTTTATTACTGTTACCTGTATAATCAAGTTTACGGCTATAGGCGTATAATGTCTATGCGTAGTTTTCTTAAGATGCAACATGACAGTACGCCCATAGACGTAAGCGCCTATAGGCGTACTGTCACTAAACAACATTTTACATGCAACTACATTGACACTACGCCCATAGGCAATGTATGAGATTAAGTAGTGTCATTTGGGAAGTAATTCTTAACATGTACTGTCCGCCAACGTGTTAAATTGATGACTTAAGTATCGTTTCTATCAGAACACTCTTATTAATCTCTGTAGAACAGTAACATTTCTCCACTGTCTGTCTGTCAGTTTTTATACTTTCTTGCAACTGTGAGACGAGCTTGCCTATGGCATCGTTTCAGGTTCGCTACTTTGCTCTATTTCCGTGCAAATTCTCTTTCACCAAACGACTTCGAATAGTGCGTGCCGAGATTGCTGAAGGTTTGCTTTCCCCAAAACATTATTTTCTTATCTCGTTGGACCCTTTAAAGGGATATTGTTTTACCAAACGAACGATATTTCGATCATCTCGATGAGATTACTTTCTCAGTTTAGGAACGGGCGAAAGTTAAAATGCTTCACAGCGTGTAAAACCATCGAAACTTTCGAACATTGCAGATGGTAAGCAATCATCTTATAGACATAGACTCTTCACAAGTTTCCCCATTGTTGTTTTAATGAAGTGGTCACGCATAAGACTTTTAAATGGCGCCAAAATTTTACGAAAAGTGACCTAGACACAGAGTGTTCTCTATTAACATTTGAATTAAAAATAAACTGTTCAACGTCCTTAATTATGTGACCAGCAGCAGTAAGTAGTAATGCTAGTTTCTGATGTTAGGTTTATCTATTGTATAAAATTTATCGATTTATTGTTTAATAAATCATATGCAGAAATGAATGTACAGCTAGTATGGAAAAGTTTTGCGACACCTACAGTAATATAAAATAATACAAGCAACAAATTATACTATTTTGTTCGTACTGAAAAAAAAAACTTGTCTTTAAATAAGCGTTCTTAATTGTATGACCACTACTATCGAAATTATTATTTATTGATCGGGAATAAATATTTCATGAACTGTTAAATTTATTATTGCAAAGTAAAGTAAAGATTCAGCCTATAAATGTCCCACTGCCGAGCAAAGACCTCCTCTCATTTCTGAGAGGGTTTTGGAGCTAGGAAGAATCCGCCACGCTGCTCCAATGCGGGTTGGCGGACTGCACATGTCTTCTAAATATTTTTTTTATTTCTCAGACATGCAGGTTTCCTCACGATGTTTTCCTTCACCGCTGAGCACGTGGTAAATCAGCACTTAAAATTGCAATTAACAATTTTAGTGGTGCCGGCTTCTTATTTGTTTCATTAAATCAAAAATTTTGCTATCGTTATAAATCATAAATATTTTTCAAATCATATTTCTTAAAAATATCATTATAGACATCATGGACTTGTGCAGTTATTATCTTATGTAATAAGTCAGGAAGAAACCTAGAAAGTGTATTAAATATAAGAAATGCTCTAAAACTGCTTAACGAATCACTTCAACTTTACTAATCTAATAAGCAATCGTCGATACTTACACATTTAGTTTCCAAGAAATGAACTTTGGTCTGTAGCACGCTCTTCAAACACTCGGAATCTTGTTCTTAACTCCCACGACACCGTAATTTGCTTAGTTTCGATTCAAGTGGTTTCCTTTCAAACTTGTGACTTATTTACGGTAAAATACTCGTACGCAGAAGTCGCACGGTGTTGGTGATTGTTTTTGTTGATCTACAATGACCCCTGCCCCAACCAGTTTGAGGCACTTATGTATGCGACTACTAGTAACTTGTGTAGTCGCATACATAAGTGCCTCATAAGTATCTTCATAAGTGCCTTTTGTATAATTCAAATACTTTAAATTATTATTGTTTTGTATTTGATTTCAATTTAGGTTTATTTTTTTAGACAGTTGCCGATGAATAATTGTAGAATCATCATCACGGTACGAATATTTTTAGTGCATACGTACATACATACAGGCACGCCTTTTTCACATATAAGGGGTTCGCTGAGGCCACTCACTCAGCCCACTTTTCGCACGCGCGGGAAACGAGACGTGACGTCTGGCGAACCACTTCGCCGCCATTTTGGTACGAGTCAAAAAACTCTTACTCCCCGTTGCGTTCCCACGAGCATAGTGCGAGTGAGTGAAAGCTTTGTATATTATGGTGTTATTCTGCAAGAATAAAACAACGTACAATACCTTAGTCGTCTCTTACGACACTTCAGTAGGAAAGAGGTAGTTGCTGTTCTACTCTGTCGGACACCCTTTTATTAAACATTTTAAATGTACTTTAAATGTTTAGTTGCCACGGATGCTGCATCCAACCTTAGGTTTTGTATGTAATACTTTAAAAGAGACTAGTAAGACGTTCATCTGATAGTAGGTGCCACTCCAGGGCCTTATATAGGGCATTCTGTTATTTTATAAGAAAACCGAGTATGGCCATTATCATTCTATTCCGATTGGGTCTATTTTTTATGCCGCTAAATTTTCAATGGCATGGCAATGACATGATATTGGCACCGTTTAACAATGAATCTAACCCGAGCAGCCATTTAAATTGTAAATTAATAATACCATAACGTTCAAATTATTTTTAGAATATTGTGCAAATAAGAGAATATTTAGTGTAACAATGGTTTAACAATCGTTTCACAATGGTCGCCATTGCGGTAAAAGTTGCCAATGGTAGCAATTGTGATCATTGAAAAACGACTGGAATGTTACATCTCTTAGCTTTTCCGCTTTACAAGGTTATTGTTATTATCTTACTTTAAAATTACAATAAAAAAAGTAACCTTTTTACAAACGGCTCGTATCTTCACATGCCCCTTCTCGTTTTTGAGAAGCTGTATCTTAACTGTAATTGACATACTGACCTAACTTGTCGCCTCTCTTATGATATAAAGCGACGGTATAACGCATAAATCTATGATCGTGAACATGTTAGGCTACTAGATACCTTGTCTGTCATGTAACTGAATAGACTGGAGAAGGATTTTTTTAATCAAAAAAATTAGCAATTTTTGCGGACTGCTGTTTCACGGCAGAATAGTTGGCACTGTGGATGGGAAACCTAGATTGAATCCTGCATAGGAGTCCTACCACGAGTAAATACCATGACGCAACCCGATAATAGTATTAATGTGTTATTATAATTAATAAGTCAAAACTTTACAACTACGTCAGTCTAAATTTAGTGCTTTCCATCACCTAGATTTCGTACACGTGTCACCATCGTGACACGTGTAGGAAATCTACACAAACCCAACAAGCAGCTCCAACACAGTCCCATCAACCTGTCTAGATATCGCGTCTTACGCCATAATCTCATTACATTGTTTTACACTAATATATGTTTTAAACAATATCTCTATGTCTTGGGCTGAGTGGGAGAGAATGCTAAAGGCATTAAGTCCGCCCTTTGCAATCCTTTTTTTAATAAGGTGAATACAATAAAGAATAAATAAATAAATAATTTACACAGAGGAAAGGCACTTAATTATTTTTGTGTGTCTATAATCGACCAAATGTCACAAACAAATCGCCTGTCTGTCTGTCTAAACTGATTGAATCTTATGAACTATGGTTCGCGGGCTTGATTCCCGCATTTAGACTCTGGGTGTTTATGTACGTAGAATTTACGTTTAAAACACATCCACGATATAGGAGAAATCTTAGAGTAGAGAGCAAAAATAATTTACCATTAATTCTTTAAAAGAATTCACAGTCTCAAAAAGCTGTAGATCTCCAAGAATTTCAATATCTATACGAATAACGCAACGATGTCACTTCTTTGCCTGCCGAGACAACTCTTGCTTTAGAACACTCGATTCAAGATTAAGAGTGAGATTTGCAATTTATTTCAACGACCATCGCGTGGTATGAGTCAGTGTGCCTGATCCGCGGGTCTTGGTGGGAATACCCTACTAACATTTGTGTCAAAAAGGTTGTCGGTCGTGTTGTGATTTTCCGCATATCTCTGACATCACATTCTAGCATACCTCCGATCCCATTTCATTGTATTCGTCTTTCATATGCATTTTACATTATGATTAATCCTGATGATACGTGATGATTATAGTTGTTAACTGCATCATCATCATCGTAACTATTCTTAATTTTTTTTAAACTAAATGTAAGTTTTGTAGTCTTACGTTTATTTTTTAAATTAATATAAGATTACATACTACACAATACAGATTATACATATATACAAATCCCTGCAGTAATACTACTATGTACAAACAAATGTAGTATACATTTGATGTTATGAAAGCTTTCTTGATATACTTATACACACTGTTATTATCAGTTTATTGATGAATGAAAACACCTTAGTAGTGCCCTTCGCTTAGCAGTCGGCGTACTACGAGTATGCCGTCTAAGACGTGGGTCTTTTTGAAATACGCAAAATATTGGTTTCCAAGTCTGAAAGCATTGGGTTGGCACTAGTCTCACACTTCAAACGTTTCTCCGGTCGCATCGCTTAGGATACAGGTGTCCCAGTGTGGACAGAGAAAGAGATATTTTTATTTATCTGTTGAAATTGAATGAAAGATATAACACTTCCAAATTTTCACATTAAAGGAAATGGCCCTTAACACTTATAAATTGTTTGCTACTATTTATTTTTGTTGCCTATAGTAGCGAGGGAGCATCATGATATGTGAGTGAAGGTTTACTTCATTGGAATATCCTTATCGCATTTATTCGTAATTAGTCTAGTTAATTGAATTGTAAGTGATCATAAATAATTAAGTAACGATTGGGCATAAAATAGCAACTTGTATCAGTAGTTAAGATTTGATCTGAGAGTTTATTACATACTCGTACCATGTAGTCATGTAAAAAATATTATCTGTCGTGTGTCTATTCCTAAACGGTGAGCGATGTTTGGAAGGAAAATAATTACACGTCAGGCCTGTCGCAAATAATCATACGAAATGATGTCCATAAAAATATTCTAGAAACAATCTAAAGGGAAATCCGACGTATTTAGTTCAGGAGCTATTGTGTTGACTTTTCAATTACAAAACATTCGCGCATTGAAATTGTCCCCGTCTGTGACGTCATTTCTTAAATAAAGCGCCTTTAAATACTAATATATATTTCTTCTCTACGGTAGTAAAGCGTAGGTACATAATATCCAAAAGCTAGGCAAATTAGGATTTGCTATGGAGAATGGGAACCTAAATTAAGTCGTGCCTGTCTTATTTGTTATCAGGTATTTCTCAGCAACGGTAACAATGTCTACCATAATTTTAAACCTTTTATCGTTTTTAATGATTTTAAATAATAAAATTATTTTGAGAACAATAAAGAAAGAAAAGATTGATTGTAGAACACATTTATTAATGTGTTTAGATAATTACATAGCTAGTTATTACAGATAGAAGCTCCAAAACCCTAACTGCTTTTGAGTCTGCGAAACTTAACGCCAAAGGCTCGTTCCTTAATCGACTGTCAGCGTGAACCTTACGTTGAACAAGCGTTCTAGCTTAATTACAGTGGTTAGCGTGATTTCCATTGGGATTAAAATCTATACAAGCAAAAACTTATGTTGGTACACTATACTCCTAATATATAACAGTTGTTCTTTGAGACGTAAAAAAAGTAATAGCCTATAAATATCCCACTGCTGAGCACAGGCCTTCTCTCATTTCCGAGAGAGTTTTGAAGTAGGGAAGAATCCGCCACACTGCTCTTATGGGGGTTGGCGGACTTCGCATGTATTCGATTTTTTTTTATTTCTCAGACAGTGTAGGTTTCCTCAGAATGTTTTCCTTCACCGCCGACCACTTGGTAAATCAGCACTTAAAATTGCAATTAACAATTTTAGTGGTGCCAGCACCGGGAATCGAATGCATGTCACTCGCGTACTATGAAATTTAAAGCGCGAACTACTAGCCTCGGAACTACCACGGCTATTGAGAGAATAGCCTAGCTCTCGCTCTAGCATTGAGACGTATATAAAAATAAATTTGTCTTTGTTCTCAGTCCGCTTTCAAAAACTTCTCGAAGTGTATGCAAGATCTGGTGAACTTCTCGGAGCTCAACGAAGAGATTGAAGAGGCTAAACCAAATGGTCAAGTGGATGAGGTGTTCAAGAAGTAAGTAGCTTCTGTTTTAAACCATAGAAGTTTTATATGAACGAACCACATAGATGTTCAACCATACTCGTGGTAGGGTTGCTATGACGGAATCCATATATAAACGGGTTTGTTGTAGTCATACGACTTGCTCGTAGACATCGTGCACTCCTTCCGTTTGTGGCGTCTTAGTGTATTTTACTATAACACATCGGTTAGCTTACGGTTCAAGAAGAGTATGTTTGGCGGCACTCCGGTGTTACAAGCATACGCATATTCCATGTCGTAGTGATTCGTGCGTTACATACGTTAGTGGTGTTTTTAGTTTACAACATTTACAAAAGTCGATATTTTTTTTATTTTATAATCTAGCGCTTAACTAAGATCCCACCTGATGGTAAGTGGCGATGTAGCTTTGAATAAGGCACTAGCTTAGAAAAAGCCTAGACTGCTGAATGTAAATTATCCCAGCCCCTTGCGTACAGCATTATGAACGACGAAGCAAAACGCATCGTCCGAATCCAGGATATGTCCACGGCAAAATAATGGAAACCCGCCATGCGTCTTGTTGTCCGATGATGGAAAAGGGAAGGGGGGATTAATTTGTATAATTCCTGCTATCACTCTCCAATATATACCACCAGTTGAAAACCGAGAGACTGGCTATCCTTCGCCTGTCTTCGAGACTCGGCAAATTGGAAGTATCCAAGTCAGGGTCACCGATTAGAAAAGTAGGAGTCAAGGTGATCTGGTGCCTTTTTGCGAAGAATAGACACGTTTGCGTTTTGTTGGCATTCAATCTCAGAAGATTGATATTGCCCATGTTAGAGACTGTCTGCAATGAGATATTTATATGCTTCACTATGGCCTCCTGATCACACTGTACTTGATCCCGACTGTACTTGGGCCCGAACACGCGCTAGATATCTCTTTACAGCTGTGCTGTCCTCTGCATACCTAAAGTTACCGGGCTCGAGTTCGTTATTGTGCAGCAAAAAGAGAGTTGCAGAGAGAACAGACCCCTGAGGAACTCCGGCATTAATCGCCATGGGCCCTGACGAGCAGCCGTCAATAACCACTCGCAAAGACCTTTCCTTCAAGAAGTCTTCTATCCAGGCTATGAGTATATGAAGGAAGCTTGCTTAAAAGGCTAGCATGCCAGACCCTGTCAAAAGACTACGAGACATCGATCGAATGTGGCATACACTAGAAGGTCCTCAGTTGAACATTCAGCGAAACCCGTACTGTCGGTCACTAAGGAGATCAGTAATCATATTGTTGCTTTGTGAGGAGACGCCATCTAGAGGGTGGGGAATGGAGGCGGTTATATGAATGAGCCGCGTCAGTATCGATGGTTCTGGTTGATGAAGGCTTTGGGGGTGTAGATTTCTGCTGGGATTCTATGGAGGCCCTTGTGATGGCGTTTGCCCGGCGATAGTCGTATTGGTGGAAGTTGCCGCGGTACTGTCTTTGCGGCGGTTGCTTGAACATTTCGACAGCCATAATGGATGCGTCCCGCATCTTGGCTTGGTTCGCGCCTTATTAGTATTACCCAAGTAGGCTCCCTTAATGTCAGATCCATTCATCCTACCTGATGCCTATTATACAAATCTGCCCGATTGCTGATTTATAATTATTTTATTAAAATGGCTTTATACATCATTGCAATGGTTGGTGGAGCACAATACGCCAACCTCATAAAGTTGCGGTATAAACCGAACAACGTTGGACCTCATTCCCTTGAGGTGAGCAGGGGACTCATGACGTGCTCTTAGTCAAACAACCGTGATAACCTTGTGACCGACCACAATTTTTTTTTTTAATATTTATAGGTAATAGTTACAGTATGAATTATCTTACTACTGCGAAAGCTCGGCGAACAGCATATAATGTCAAAGGATAAATTGTAGGTCAGTTTACACAAAGTATTTTTCTTTTGAGTTTGTACAAATAATATAGAGGACTTCCTCCTCCTTCACTTTTTCAGTTACTAGTGAGTCGATTTGCACACTAAATTATATTCTGAATGAGCTTAGACAGCGACTTTCAAGATATTTAATAAATTATAAAACAAAGGCTCGATTGGCGCGTTTGCTAAGCGATTGGATCTGCGTTGCGGGCCGCGTATCGGATTCCTAGATGGAGCCCGTTCACGTAGTAATCTTAGTCTTAGACCAAATTGATTCAATGGTTACGAATACATGGTCTGTATAAATTTCATTTTAATATTGTCAAAAAAAATTCAGTTAAACCACGTCGAATTTTTTTTACATCAGTTTATGTCAAGTCAGTAAATAAGCAAGGGGAAAATTGACACTCAAGAATTCAAAAACACAGACACACAGACAGACCCAGATACAAATAGTGTTAGTTACAAAGTCACTTGAGTAACATATTGATTTGTAGGTAATGGTTGGTCACTTATACATAACCGAGATATTCCAATAATCGAATGAAATTATTTTAGACCTATTCCCCTCTAAATATTTTATAGAAAATGTGTTAAATATCAACAAAAAACAGCTACAACGTTGATTTACGTAAAATAAATATAATATTCAAATAAATAATGCCAGTGATTGTGAAATTTGACGCTGTGGTTTTGTTTGAGGGCATCGGCCTCAGCTAGCGTTGCCAGGTGTCCCGATTTGCGTGGGACGTCCCGATTCTCAGGGATTTGGTGACACGTCCCGATTCACCCTTGATCTGGTCGCCGAATGTCCCGATTTTTCACTAACCTCTAAATTTATCTAGTTTGTTTAAGTTGTATTTGTTTTGTATTTTGTACTAACTAATGGTAACATACCATTTTAAAAACAAAATGAGTGGCATCAATAAATAATGAGCTGTCCCGATTTGAAAACCGAATTCCCGATTATTTTTGCCTTCCGTCCCGAAATTTGACACACTGGACCTGGCAACTCTAGTCTCAGCTGTTATATCGATTGCGATTGTCCGTGCCAGCAGTTGTTGTTTATAGTTATCTATCAGAATGTTATAAAGTTTACGTACTTATTAACTGCATAATACACACATAGGCACGATTCATAATATAAACTATTCATCGGCTTGGCAAAGTACTTTGTATAGCCTGGAATCGATCGCGTGACCTAGTGATTAGGTTCGAAACCCCTTCGAAGCCAACATTTGTGCTAAAACTGTTGGTTTTCAGGAGCCGAAGTAGCTCAGGGGCCGGGCTCTCGCCTTAATTTGCGAGTGATCTTAGTTCGGTGCCGGCACCTCTAAAATTGTTCTCCAATTTTAAGTGCTGATTTACCACGAGCTCGGCGATGAAAAAGATGCATGTCTGAAAAGTAAAAATATTTCGACGACATGTTGCAGGCAAGTGGCAGCGAGGCGGGTGGGTGTCGTAAAAATTAGTGAAATCGGTTGAGACGTTTCGGAGCCTATTCGAAACAAACTTCCAGACAAACAGACAAAAATCCTGAAAACGGTTATTTATGATTAGGTCGTATATATACGATTATACGTATATTACGATTTATTTTGAAAACACAGACGGACATTTAAATTGGAATTACTTGGAAACAAAAATGGACAAATAAGTCAAAAAGAGTTACAATCGTGTAGAAAAGAGAGTGGACGAATGAGTACCTTTGGGTTTTCTCGAAGACTTAAGTCTATTATAAGTCTTCTCCGGGAACTAGAGTAGAAGTTGGTGGAAGAATTTGATAGAATATCGTTAAATATAAAAATAACCATAATAAATTTTTAACTTTTCAGATGACTTTTGGCGCCAACTAGAAAAGTGGCGGTAGTTTTTATTGAATTATTTAATTTCTGTGCATATTTTGAGTTTTGATGCTTTATATTGATAGTGTATCGTGTAGCAGGGGACTAGTGATAGGCTGAAATGATGATGATGTTACATATCACGTGATTTTTTTTTACGACAGTTTCCGTAAATAACTTAATCAATTAAAATAATAACTTCCAGATATTGTGACAAAACACCGCTATTCAAGAACTGTTTCCGCAATATGACAGAAGCGATGAAGCCGTGCTTCACCCCCGATGAGCGTCACAACCTCAAGACCGTCCACAACGTGTCCGAACAAGTTGCTGAGTTCATTTGCTACAAGGAAGGCGACAGGATCGCGCGTGAGTGATGTGTCTTCGGCTGTTTGACTACTTCGACGCTTATTGATCAGCGTACCTGCTTCAAAACTGCTTTTTATTGTGTTATATTTCATGTCCTCCTGGTCGATCTCGACCACGACGACAATTTCCGAATATTATCGGGAGCTATCCCACTGTGCAGGATATATTATAGTGCCACAAGTGTACGCGCAAACACAGAGGCACCCACTCTTCCCAACGTTCCCGCACCCGATGTAACGCTGATGCGATTAGATCAGAGGTAAGCAGTGTCAGATACAGTGTCAGAAACTCGGGGACAATTACAACACAAGCAGACCCGAAAACCAACAATGTGAGTTTTAACACAATGTTGGCTCCGATTGGGCTTCGATCCCAGGACCCGCGACGTAGAAGTCAGGTATTCTGACCACAAGGCCACGCGGTGTGCTATATTTATGATATTAATTAATTACCCCTAACATAGTCTTATAAGATATAACTAACACAATATGGGTTGTTAATACCTGATTACGAGTATTATTATTGGGTTTTTGTTCTGGGCACTGCCCCACCGACTAAGCAATCCACCAGATGGTATGGTCACTTTGACTCTGACAAGTCCACATCGAAGTATTAAGATGTGTCCCTCCTCCTTCGGGGACTAAAATGATAAGGTCAACCGGGGCATTGGCGTCTTTGGGGCAATAGCGTTTATTCGAGATTACTGGAAAACTACTTGCGTTATAATATCACATGCAATCTAGGGAAATCTATTTGATGAAAACTTATTATATAAAATATCGATGGAGGGCATTGTGTGAAAAATATTCCAACCATGAGCCATTTTAAAAATCACATTGTTTCTGTGAAATCGTGTCTCGTGCCATGAGTGGACAAAGGCTTTATTAAATTAGTATTTTTACCGTTTATCCATTTCTATTTAATAGTGCACGTAAATAATATTTATTGGCTATATGTACAAACAATTATTTTTATTGTAATTGCTTTGATTGTTGAAATGTAACGACTGAAAGTTTTGAGTTTAGGTTTGATTTGTTGAGGTAAAAGCGTACACTCTTTTGAGGGAATTGCGTCTGTATGACGCATTTGCCCCGATAATAGTGATCGTCAACCTTTTTCTTGGTACAATTTTAAGTATAATCATATAATTAAGTATATCTCAAATTAATGTGATAAAAACTATTTTTTTCCATTATATAAAGAGTACTACTGTTTAGTTTTTTTGTTCGAATTTATATTTCAGGTGACGAGCATATTCCACTATGGTTATATTGAAATATATCTATATCGATAAATACTTAGAAAATATAGACTTTCATCAGTATATAGATCAAAAGCTTACCTGCCTATTATATAAATTTTTATTTTGATCTATGTTATTACTTCTACCTAAATTGGTAACGTGATGTCGAAAAAAAATTACAAGGTGAAATTTAGGTGTTTTACCAAATTTTCGCAGGATGTTCAGCTATTGAGTATGAATAACTTTTACTACGGTACCAACTCTGACGTCGCAACAAAAACGAGCTGTTATAATATAAATAATATTATTAAGCTTTTTCATGTAAAAAGTTGAGCACTTCTGAATTTTCCAAGGGATAAATGCGTCTATGAAAAAGTAGACGCATTTTCCCCATGTTTATTATATCATCTATTAACACTTGAATATTTCATATTTTTCATAAATATTTATAAATTCTAATAGACAACTATATCTTAAACACAATATCTTGATATCAGTTCTGGAAGCTAACCCATTGAATGTTCATTAAATAAAGACGCATTTGCCCAAAATGGTAAATACGTCTTAAATTCCCGTTTAAAAAAAAACGCAATTTGCTCTTTTTATGTCAAGATATCAAAGAAATTAACACATTCATCTTGTATCCAGATAGTCCTAAAATACTTTTACACCATAGCATTTTTAATCCTTCAATAACCAACACTTTAAGCGGCATTAAAAATGTGTGTGTAAAAGATATAACGCAATTGCCCCGGTTGACCTTAATTCCGTTTTAGTAGTAGGTGCGTATATACTTTTTATGGGAGAAACAGATAGGACGTACAAATCGTTTGCCTTATGGTAAGTGCAACGTGCAACACATAGTACACACACCAAGAATATTAGTGTGTGCCACCACACTGCACTCGTTAACCTAAGAAATCAGTTTTTAAGTCTCATATACCCAATGCCGATAGGTGTCCAGCAGAGTGCACTTACATACGTCTTTCCAACCGAGGTGTCGTAAGAGGCGACTAACGTATTGTACGGACAGCCTTTATTCGCGCAGAATAACACCATAATATGCAATGCTGTCACTATACTGCTCGCGGGAACGCAATGTGGAGAAATATTTTTGCCTCGTACCAAAATGGCGGCGACGTGGTTCGCCACGTCTCGTTTCCCGCGGGGGCGAAAACTGGGCTACGTGTAATCTCTGCCTACCCCTTATATAGGAAAAAGTTGTGATTGTATGTATATATCTATATGCCCAGTAATTACACTAATTATCAGTGCCCTTCAGACCGTAACAATGTTTGAACACTACTGCATGGCGGCAGAATACCAGCGGGTGGTACCTATCTAGACAGATTTCTGCATAGGAATCCTACCACCAGTAAGCTTAGTAGTCTTCAGTTTCAAACCTTCTGTCCTATCATATGTATAGCATATAACTTAACTGATGATGTTCTCCTGACAGATTTTCGACCATGGCGACAACTTCCAAATACTGTCGAAAGCTACCGACTTCGCCGGAGATATTATAATGTCACAAGTGTACACCTAAACACAAGAGCCACTTGACCTTACCTACCCTCTCTCGCTCGATGTAACGCAGTGTCAAAGACATGGTGACAATCACAACACCACTAGTACCCGTAAACCAACAATTAGTGTTTTTGCACAAATGTAGACTACGTCTAGTATTCGAACCCAGTGTCATACTGTATTGTATGCACCACTTAAATCTCCTACCGTCCAACTATCGGTCCTCACAATTTGCAGTGTTGACTGGTAGAGTCATTGTACTTTTTGTTTTAGTACAAATGGACTAACGCAAATCGTTACCTTATATTTGTGCAATAAGGAGTTATTATTAAGTAATCGGAATCGAAGTCGGGATCTTTTTGTATGTTCAGCGATAATTCTTTACCATGTTGACCGATTTCGATGATTCTCTTTTTATTAGAAAGGGAGTTCCTTTTTTATATATTTTTTATTTCATAAGTTGATGAAACGAGCAAAACGTTCACTTGATGGTAAGTGCAACGTTTGCCCATAACAAATGCTGTGTCACCCAGAACATTTCTGTCTGACCACACTGCGCCCGTCACCCTGGGACATCAGTTCTTAAGTCTCATATGCCCAATGATTACGCTAGGTCTCAGTGACCTTCAAACCGATACACAGTATATGTAGTATTGTTTACACACTGCTGTTTCACGACAGAATAACTGGACCTGGGGTGATCTATCTAGATGGCTTCCTGTATAAGATCCTGCTAAGCGGTGGTCCCATATAAATTCGGTCAAGGTCTGATGATACGATCTATGAGAATATCATTTGGAGCTGCTGCGTGGAAGTCTTTTGATTTAATAATTTAAACATGACATCATAACTAATTTCATTTCAGTGTTCATCGCTGAGAAAGGACCTGATTGCGTGATGGAGAAGGAAAAAATGATTCAGGATTGTGTCAACAAAACATACGGCGGTGGATACCAGTTCGACCCTAAGAACTTCAGCGCTGACAGCATCCCACAGATTGCTTTTGGGGTAAGTATCTCAGAGGTATGAGGTCACTGTCCGATAGGTGTCCTGCAGTGTAGAATAGCACCTACCTCTTTTCTAACGAGCTGTCGTAAGGACAGCCTTTATTCCTGCAAAGTAATACCATAATATGCAATAATGTCACTGTACTGCTGGCGGGAACGCAATGAGGAGTAAGATTTTTTGACTCCTACCAAAATGGCGGAGACCTTTTTTTTTATTGCATAAGTGATGAAACGAGCAAAACGTTCACCTGATGGTAAGTGCAACGTCCGCCCACAACAAATGCCGTGTCACCCAGAAAACCTCTGTGTGACACCACACGTGTCCATCACCCTGAGACATCAGTTCTTAAGTCTCAAATGCCCAGTGATTACGCTAGCTCACAGTGCCCTTCAAACCGAAACACAGTAATGTTTGCACAGTACTGCTTCACGGCAGAATAACTGGCCCTGGGGTGGTACCTACCTAGACGGATTCCTGCATAGGAATCCTACCACCAGTAACCACCTGTCACGACTAGTTTTCCGCGGGGGCATCAAGAGGGCTACGGGTGTGGTCTCTACCTACCCTTCTAAAGGCGCGAGTGTGTGTATTTATGTATGAATCCACTTTATAAGTAAGCAAGTGCTGTGTTTACACCTGTTTGACGCCACAGCTATGTACTGTCTGTGGGTAAATGGGTCGGCTTCGCCGGGGATGACATGATTGACGGGGAATACAGCGCTCTTGGTTACTTCATCGTCATCATCATTTCAGCCTATCACTAGACCACTACTGAACATAGGCCTCCCTCATAGATTGCCACAAAAGTTTGTAGCTCTCATTTTGGCGGCATTCTGCCACAGTTGCTTGGCAGGCGGGTTGGCAACCGCAGTTTATTTATTCAGATGTTGCAGGAAAATGTTGCTGCCCATCTCCTGGTTTTCTATTTCAATCTGTCGACTTTTACGACGCCCACGGCATGAGATGGGGTGGCGGATTCTCTTCACTATTCAAATTGTCGTGAAACACATATGACCTAGATGTAACGTAACGCTAGTGTTCCGCGGAACTGTTTGGGAACCCCTGGTTTATAATATTTTGCGCTTGCGCTATTTAAATTTAACACAAATTTAGAGGGAAATTTATTTAAGATTGTTTGGCGGATCGATATTGCCAAGGAAAATGGTAGCTACCCACCAGATCGAATGGTCTGATCTGGGCAGGACGTCTCCTCCGACTAGTAATATTTAGATGTTATAGATGTAGTTCGCATCTCAGAAAACTTTCATAGCGCGATTATGGAATGTATGAAATATTTCTTGAGCTTCTCATGTGGCGACATAGATGTCGCTACAATTGCTTTTAACATTGTCCGACTCATATGAATAAATAAAAATATTGTTTACCGACAACGTTTATAACTGTGCGGCACAAAAAAAATCGTTTCGCTGTTGTACTTTTTACGTATTGGAAACTTGTTTTTTTTTTTTAAAGAAATATAAAAATCTATCATTTAAATGTTTCGTCAAAAACCAATTACAATGTAAATGCAGAACCGATGTGAATATGTTGTTAAGGCGACCTTGCCCTGTCTTATCTTACCGTTACCTTAACTTATCACCAAATAATAAAATATGATAACGGTCTATAAATTTTGTGTTACTAGCCGCAGGTCCGTTCTTTTTTGGTGAGGGTTTTGGAGCTGGAAGAAGTACGCGAAATTTTAATCGAATCATGGAAACGTTAATTCACTTCTCAAACGTCATTATCATCATTTCAGCCTATCACTAGGCCACTACAGAACATACATCTGCCCCATAGATTGCCACAAAAGTTTGTAGCTCTAATTTAGGAGGGATTTTTCCATAGTTGCCACGCTTGGCAGGCGGGTTGACCACCGCAGTTTTTTTATTCGGATGTTCCACGATGATGATCCTGCCCATCTCTTAGTTTTCATTTTCCCTCCGTTGACCTTTACGACACCCACGGGATGAGATGGGGTGGTAGATTCTCTTAAGCACTCGTCTGAAACATGCACGATGATATATATCCTTTACTGCGGTGCACGCGTTTCATCAGCTCTTCAAATTTGTATTAACACTATTAGGGGTGTCGGCCCGGGCATGAACATCTGATTGTTCTCGAACTATGAAACTAGGTACGAGCACCTAGTTGCGTATAAATAAGGAATTCGTTTTAGTTTTTTCGAAATAAGTAACTTTAAAAATATAATAGCATGCGGAAATGCATAGCTATTTATTTTTTACAAAGAATGTGTTTAAATTAATTAACGGTTAGTCGTTGTTACAATTTTAAGTGAAAGACGTTAATATTCATGTCAAATCGCTACCGCTCATTAAAGTCTGTTAGATCATATTAAAATTTATAAAATTTAATTTTACTGGTGGTAGGATTCCTATGCAGGAATCGGTCTAGGTAGGTACCACCCCAGCGCCAGTTAATCTGCCTTGAAGCAGTAGTGTGCAAACATTACTGTGTTTCGGTTTGAAGGGCACTGAGAGCTAGCGTAATCACTGGGCATATGAGACTTAGAACTCATGTCTCAGGGTGACAGTCGCAGTGTGGTCACACAGAAATGTTCTGAGTGACACAGCACTTGTTATCGACAGACGTTGCACTTAATGGCTTTCCTTCTTAGTAAATAAATAAGATGGCACGAGTGGAGTTCTGTTAACGCTTGTTTTTTTCAAAGATCTCTCCAAAGTCGAAAGTTCCAAGTCTCGCCATGCTTGAAAGTAACGGATTAGCGATCGCATTACTATAATCTATTTATTTCAGCTTAAGACAAAGTATAAACAAAGAAAACAATGTTACTCAAACTTTTATTTCACTGTTTTTGTTATTTAATGTACATATTGTTATGGGTTCTCATTGTAAACAATACAGGGAGACTCGACGGGGGTTTACGTGACAAAAAATGGGTTAGTTAGTTATAGTTTTGGGTATATGGTAGAAATGTAGCTGCAGGGGCTCCACCGGAACCAGCTAAATTTTGAATGGAACCTCTGCTCCAAACCATGCAAAATTACTGATATATTTAATGCGATAAAATCTTATGCTAAAACTTATTTAACTAGGACTTGAGTTTATTTTGCTTAGTATTGAAGGGCGCTAGGAGAGTGTTATTTTGGAACTCTGCCTAAACCTTTAAACACGGCTAGCTTCTTAGGATTTTTCGTAAGGTAATACAAGGGCGTGGCCTTCAGCTACAAATAATAAGTACAACATTATTTATTAATAATCGGTATTGTTATTATCATTCATCATTTCAGCCCCTCACCAGTCCACTGCTGAACATAGGCCTCTCCCATAGATTGCCACAAAAGTTTGAAGGTCTCATGTTGCCATAGTTGCCACGCTTGGCGGACGGGATGGCAACCGCATTATTATAGAATTAAAAAAAAATCATATCTTTGTAAGTTTATTGACCTAAACTTAACCATAACGCGCCCGTGGTTTGAGTGCGGCATTTTTCCGTTAAATACGGGATCAACGGAACTCTAAAGTGTTCCTTCCGATAAAAGTAACAGACCGAGCCGAGGTTCGGCCGAGGTTGCCTCTGGCAAAACTTTTTACTAATCCAATATTCTGTGTATTATTAGAAATTGTAAATTTATTTCCTCACAGTGTAGTTTTATTTAGCTAAGAATAATAATAATAATTTCTTTTATTGTTCGCGAAAACTACCTACTACAAAAATTTAGAAAAAAATAATTTCAAATTAAATCAAAAACCAAGCATTACACTGCAAGACATCAAGACACAAGTAGCTCTTTCTGCGTAGATCGGACCAAAAATAATAATTTAAAGCTGAAGGTACTCCGGGTTAACTCTGACATCAGGACATCTGTCACCTCAGTCCTCCCGTGACCATGGGTGCTGCAAAGCACTCGAAACGTCGGGTTACAAATAGTCAAAATTAAACGCGATGAAATCCGTTTAATTAATTTTATTAAATAATAATATCTTATTAAAGAATAATAATATCTACACACGAAAAAGTTAACATCCCGAATCATTGCTTTATTTCGAAGCTGAGCCGTTCATTTGTTTCAACTAGACGTAGAAATATATAAAAATACAAAAAGGTTTTTTTTACCCAATTTTTCATTTCTATTGTTACTACAGGAAAAGGAATGCAACCAACTGACCGAATTACAAACGTGCGTTGTGGCCGCTTTAGAAACTTGCTCCGTGCCCACTTCGGCCAACATCGTCGAATCTATGTTCAAATTCATACGGAAAGCTACTCCTTGCAAGGACATACCGGTAAGTTTCTGTAGTACCAACTTTTTTAGCATTTTATGTAATATAACCTGCCCAGATAAAATACATAATTCACGGGTGACGTTAAGACACTATTGATTATTATCTGGTTTCATAATTCTGTGAGTTAGACTAAAAAAACAGGTAATATCTAAATAAAATTTCAGTTAATTTTTCATCTTGTGAAATAGGCATTAAACTGTATATATTTTAATATTTTCATACCCATGATAACATTTCTATTTTAGTAACAAAAATCAAATGTTTATTAAGTAAAATTTCTAATGTAGTAATAGTTATAACTAATATAACTTTATATGAAATAATTTAAACATCGTCGCATATACCGTTATAATGTTATTTTAACGAAATATACTATGCTGACGGTACAGTCCCGATGACGCCCGCGAAACGTGCTAGACGACACGGACGTCTCAGCTCTTCCTGACCACGATACTGTCAGTCACGATCCAGGCCACACTGTACACACAGTCAATAGCTTTAATATAACACGCACCACGACGCGCGACCGCCGTAGAGAGCGGCGCGTAATAGTCAATAATCACACCGCGTACACAAGATTCACCCGTGTTCCAGGGCGGTTCTCACCGCCCAGAGTTACCGACACACAAGTCGACAGTCCGAATGGACACGCGCAGCCTCCTTCGGACGGTCAATAGACGACTTAAAATATTTAAGATTTTCGAAATCGCGAAAGCACGCAGCGAACGCGACACAGTCCGAACTTCGAGGTTTTTGTAGGAGTTTTTATTTATTTATTTATGTTTGGGTCAAACCAAACCTGGCACGCGGGCCCCTGGCCCGCGAGCACAGTATCCGATGAAGCTGTAAAAGCCGAGAAGGCTAACAGCAATTACATCACCGAAAATATGTATAGTCCTGATGAGCCGCCATTTTTAATCCCATTCTTTATCCACACGGCAACATTAATACGTTAGTTATACTATGGTAATGGTACAGTCACGAGCACGGACATAGCTACAACAATCACATAACGTTTATAAGTTATTTAGTAAATTTTTAAAAGTCTATTAATTTCAATGCATGTACTAGTTGTCTTAAATTTACATTCCTTCTTCACCTTGCTGGTGGTAGGATTCCTATGCAGGAATCCGTCTGGGTATATACCACCCCAGGGCCAGTTATTCTGCCGTGAAGTAGTAGTGTGCAAACATTACTGTGTTTCGGTTTGAAGGGCACTGTGAGCTAGAGTGATCACTGGGCATATGAGCCTGAAGAACTTATGTCTCAGGTTGATGGGCACAGTGTGGTGTCGCACAGAAATTTTCTGGATGACACAGCATTTGCTATGGGCTGACGTTGCTGGCGAAAAGTGGTCTCCCCCTGTTAACTGTTTGTATTTATGTATACTTTAAATAGACAGCTGTAACTTTATTATTTATGTTTTATCAATTCTACTCAGGAGAATGAAGCGGTCGACCTCTATAACCAGAAGGCCGTAAGTGCAATTTTACGTGTGCGTGTTTGTTTTTGCAGTGCGCTTTTTGGTCTTTTGTTGTTATTAGTGAATAGTATATTTCATTACGAGTGCGGAAAGCCTGTCATTGCAAAGAGCTCCGACAAATGTGACAGTCGGAACAAGTTGCAATGACGGTTCCGCGTACTGAACAACTATTTTTAATACAGTTGCGAAGAAATGAAGCAATTTAATAAAATAATAAAAACACAATAAACTCAACTAACTAATCATTTATATCTTATAAAAGTTATAATTCACATATATGAAAATAGTTATAATTTAAATAAAAGAACATTTTTGGAAAATGGCGCCAACCGTAAAAGAATAATAAGCAGAATTTTTTTTTCTGTTTCCTTCACCCATTCTGGGTAGGAACGGAACAATTTTTTATTTGTAATGAAATGAAAATGAAATTTAATGAGATAAAATGAAATGAAACCTAACCTAACTCATTGAATCAAATCATTTAATCTGATATTGAAACAAATTAGTAGTTTCTTTTTAGAAATATTTGCATGAATCATAAAAACTTCGTGGTTGGTTTTTTCTTTTTAATAGACATTATTTTGACAGTTGGGAAAGAGAACGCACGAGTTCGGAAAAGGTAAAGAAAAAGCTCTAGTATGTAATAGCCCACATCCCGAACGCTATACCTCCCTGCAATACGCCACTTTTTGAGCAACTGTATTAAAAATATATTAGTGATGTTTTTTATTCGTAGTTATGTTTTTATTGGTTGATGTTCAGCGTATCTTACGTTTTGTCGCTTTCTATATCTTCATATCCGTTTTACTTTCGCTTGAATGAATGTCGCCGTGTATCTTTTTTGCATTTCGCTATTGTATTGAATGTTCCGTTTTCGAAGTTTGTTATTGTTTATTTTCAACTCACTGATAGTCTATTTTCATCATACCTTAATAGCTGTTACAGTGATATCATATATGATGATGTTCTCCTGGCCGATGACGACCACGATGACAACTTCCGAATATTGACGAGAGTCTATAAACTGCGCAGGAGATTTTATAGTGCCACAAGTGTACGCGCAAACACAGAGCCACTCGTCCCCACCTACCCACGCCCTATGTAACGCTGATGCGATAACATCGGGGTAGACTAGGATGCAGTGTCAGAAACACGGGGATATCAACAACAAGTGTCACAACACAACCAGACCCGAAAACATACAATTTGTTTTTTAGCACAAATGTCGGGTCCGGCTGGGATTCGAACCCAGGACCCGCGGCGTAGAAGTCAGGTACACTGACCACTGGGCCACGCGGGTCGTCACACATCATATATACTATCATACCATAGATACAATTGTAACTTTACACATTTTTGCGTTTTATGTAAATAAAATAAATTTTATATCTTGCCATAGAATCATATTTATCATTTTTGGTGTTTATCTTTAAAAATCAAAAATTTCAAGAAAATTATATTCTCAAAAAATAATGATTTTTCAAACCTTTAAATTTAATTTTCTAATTTAAATACAAATCCATTTTCGAAATGACTAAAATTCGAGTATGTCAACGCTTTTATAAATTATTTCACTCTTTGAGTTACTTTAATTTAAAATATCGCATAGGAAACGTGATTATGACAATATAATAATAAAAACTTTTTTGTTTTGCAGGAGACGACAAACAGACCGAACTCCGGAAGCCAGATTGCACTAACATCGTTGACGATCGCAGCGGCCATGTTTACAAAAATGCTGGTTTAATTGTCTTGCGTCATGTGACTTCCCAGCTGGATATATTATATTTAACTTGATAGGCGCGAGCAGCTTTTAACATTATTTGGATAGTTTATATTTCATTTGCAAACGAGTACAACTGATTGGAAATTGGTACCAAAGCGTTGTCGCAGTAGGCGGTATAAAAATTTGGTAGTTTCGTAATGACTGTAGGTTTCTCATTTGTAAATATTCAGTTTCAAAACGCTTAGCTTTTAACGATATGTTAGGCCTGGGTAACTCATCATTTTGTTGGAATTGACACTAAACATACTGTTAATTCATTACGCCAATAAGATTGGAATTCAATGAGGAAGTACCTGCTTATTTATCTCGCTAGATGGCGCACGGTCGTTGGTATTGCTGAACTGTCAAACTCCTTATAAATTAATTAGAAATTAGTTTCTATTTAAATGTATATAAGATATCAAAAGATCCATACCCTTACACATCAAATAAGTTACTTGACTTCTGAAACTTGTAAATAAAAAAGTTATTAATCAAAAGTTTAAGAGGTCTTAATTATGTATTATTGCATATTCTTAAATAACAACAGTGATATTAAAATATTCAGCACTGGACAGTTGACATTTCCTCACAAAAGTATTTCTAATTATTGTACATATCCGTTACGAAATATGTCTTCGTTAAGTTCATCGGCGGGCTAACATAGTTTTTGGGCAGTCATTCCATCAATCATTTGTATACAAACATACCAATGAAACTAAATTGATAGTTAGTCGAAAATTTTGGGTTCAGCTAACTTTAAAATTGACTATAGCTTTTACGTATTTTCTTATTAAATTTACTACCTTAAACATTGGAGTGTAGAGGTAAGGAGCGGCGACTCACATAGAACGAACTCAAAAAAAAGTCCGATGAAATACGCAGAATAAGGTTTCCAAAAATTGGCGAAATGGCGCTAATGGAGCTAAAAGTTAACGGTATTAGATACATACATACATAAGATCACGACTGTATCCCATAAGGGGTAGTCAGAGACTGGACACTCACTGCAAAACAGATGACTGCCACAATCCAGGTTTCACCAAAACAATATAATGCACTTGGTGTGATAGGTGGTGAACCCATCGCCACCATGCGCTGTTGGGTGCACAGTGCAGTTTAATTCCTTACTCGCCTTTTACGAGATCCATTGGATGAGATGGAGTGGTAGTATCCTTTTAACGAGCCGCCACCACACCACACTGGTAAAGAAAATTACTAAAATATAAAGGTAGCTGTATGGAATGGAGTTGTTAAAAGAAGTACTGTATTTAAAAAGTCAGCGGATAACGTAGTGCAGTGAAAGTTAACGCGGTATTAAAAGTTAAACTTTAGTTATTTCTAGTTAAATTATACAGATTTACTTTTTTTCATTGGGACTTTTGATATACTTATATCATTAAATGCAAACATTTCTTCGTTTAATTCTGTTATTCTCTGATGTTTACTGGCGCTTCATTTCGAATTTAGGACTTCTGCTATAGTGGTGCCAAGAACACTTATTATGTAGAAATACAATGACAAGTACCAACGATGGTGGCGCTATCTGAGATAAGCTTTGTCTGTCTACTCAATGCGTGTCGCAGCACTTATTGATACGCTTTCGTCTCGTTCAGTCTTAGTGGCGATAATAAATTGCTTTCTCTCTCTCTCTCTCTCTCTCTCCCCGAGTCGGCAACGCACATTGTTTTATTTCATATATTGAGGTTTTGAGTTAATGTTGCTATAGAAGTGAGTTGTCTGGTAAAGTAGTATGGGTTAACTAATTTGCTCTGAGTTAGCCAGGCCTATGATACAGTCATAAATTAATTTTCTAAGAGACGTTTAGTGTTAACTAACCGATATATGTTTCGGTGTCATAGACATATGTCATGTTCCCATTACTTAGACTATCGCTTACAAATATATACTTAGATAAGGAAAATAAATGGACAAGTGCTGAATAGAAAGTTTTACATCTCAATTATGCAGTTTTTAAAAGGGTCTACAACCAATTTAAATCAACCAATTATTATATACGATATAAAATAATTAATGGAAAACAAATCGAATTCTTTAGGATTGTACTATTTTTATTAAAGTTTCGAAATGAATCCAAATAACTGTACAAAACTATTTAAAAAATAGACTAGCAATCCTATCAACATTACTAATATTCCTGTTAACCACTCCAACCAAGCTTAAAAGCGGGTACTAGGAGATGGCTCATGACAATAGTCGAATGGCGGACTCCATCCTGCTGTACTGTGTCGTCGTAATTTGTAGAGTTCGATAACACAAGTATACATAATTCTCAGAATTTTCTAATTCTTACCACATTTCCCTTACTTTGAATAATCGCGTACTATATATACTAATATTTGCTTATTTTTTTATATGAAGGTTTAGGTGAATGTTATTTACACGCTAGTATTGTATTGTCACAGCGCCAACTTGTAAGAGACTTAATACCAGTTTTCCATTTTACGAGTATTTTAGTATTCATACAAATTTTGTGTAAATACAAGACACAATAATATTTAATAATTGGAATATTTTTAATGCATATCGACGGTGACATGTCACGTTCATGAGTTTAGATGTAATTAGTTAAGAGTACCTGTGTAGCCGAGCTGCTGTAAAATAACATATCGTCCCAATATCAAGAATTTGCCAATACTTAGCCAAAATAATCGCTTCCATCCACTATGTGTGTAGTGTTAATGCTATGAGGCAGAAATCCTGTCAACTTTAAAAATAAGAAATGAATTTAAAATAATGGAAAAATATTGCAATTGATTTAGGGCCTAAAGAAATGCTAGTGTTGTCATCTATGTCTTTTCATGTTTATATATTTCTTAAAATACACAAACACATGGCAACGAGAAACATTTTCTACTAAATTAGTTATTTTTTTTAACTGGCGACTAATGCGTTGGTAGATTCTCAGTCTTTAATGTTTATAATTATTAACTATCCATCAGTACAATTCATTATTACAAGCGGAAGGAGGGCCCTTTTTTAATATCAAAGGTCTGAGTGCGGGTCATTTTATTTTGTAACTAATTTTAAGTATTGTTTTAAATACTTTGCAGCTCTTTAAATGATTTTTATCTATTATCAAAATATTTGTGTTGTATAAAAAATCGAATAAGTTGCGAGTTTGATATGCGTTGCTTTTGTTTTTTTTTTACCTAAGTTTCAATTCATTATAGGTCAAGTATTTAATATTTTACTAAATTCGATTTTCTAATGATAACATATTTCATGACATTTAGCGTTAAGCTTGTTCTTCGTTATATTTATAGTTTAAGTGTGGGTTTTATTTTTTGATATTATATAATTTAGGTATATTGTAGACTTTATATTCACTGAAATACTGAGCTATTTTAAATAATAAATTATGGACTATTCTAATGTTGAATATGACGTTGATAATGTTGAGTATGTTGCACACGATAAAGAAATTAAATATAGGCTCGAAAAAAGATATAGAGGAGAATCCATACGAACAAAACATCGAGCCAGATCTGCGTGTTAAATTAATGAAGTTACGCTTATGTAATTAATGCTAGTAAAGTCAAAATTATTCAAAAAGTAGTTGCTCGTTTTAATGTTGTATTATTGTTTTTTTGTTTGTTAAAGTCTCTGTTATTTCTAAGTATAGCGATTTCATATACTGTTTACGCAACAGATCAAATTGTTATCGTTACGTTGGTTGTCTTAAGAGTATTTAAATAAAAAGTTTCTCCAACAATAGTTAACTTCTAAATTATATATATTCTGAATTAACTTAAAGCTGAAGTGGCAATGGGCCGCCCATATATCCCTAAGGAAGAAAGGTTCTCGAGTGGCAACTTACATGACCTGCACGGTTTTGCGGGAAGTCGATGGAAGCAAGTGGCTCAGGAGCGAGTTCTGTGGCATACTAAGGGGGAGGCCTATGTTACACCCTAAAAAATTAATTAAAAATAACGTTAAAAGAAATGGAAATGTTATTTTTTACATTTCCATTTCTTTTAACGCAGAACTTAGTTTGTATTCTTATGTTTATTGGTTAGTAAACTTCAGGAAAGTTTGTAAAATTCAGGTGTCCTTTCTTTGTGCAGTGTAATAATATAAAGGAATTGCAAACATTAAATGTAGCTCAGTATTTTCAGCTTTAAAATATAAACAGACATCTTCATTACTTGTTCAACTGTCACATTCCCAATATGAAACGTATTCCGCTGCTACATAAATGTTAATATTATATTTGGATATTTTTGTGATAGATGTTGCTTTGTGATAAATATGTAGGTTAAATTGCGAGAAATATATTTACGGTGATGTATTTTGTAGTATTGTTTGTTTTATAACTTATTATTCCCCTGACCCTGAAATTTTATTGTTAATAAATCACAAGTTAAGCCACGCCTTATGGGGGCGGCTTACGATAATCAACCACCCCATCTCATCCCGTGGGTGTCGTAAAAGTCGACAGAGGGAAAATAGACGGATTCCTGCATAGTGCATAGGAATCCTACCATCAGATAAAAAAGTGCTGAAAGTATTTAAATGTATTAAAAATGTCCTTAGAGTAGTCTCACACATTTTAGGTTTTTGGGTATTGCCGTGCCGTGTGGTGGTGACTTAAGAGAATCTGCCACCCCGTCTCATCCCGTGGGTGTCGTGAAAGTAGGCAGAGGGAAAATAAAAACGAGGAGACGGCAGCAGCATTGAAACATCTGAATAAATAAACGGCGGTTGCCAACTCGCCTGCCAAGAGTGTCAACTATGGCAAAAGCACCCCAAAATGAGAGCTACAAACTGCTGTGGGGTTCTGTGGGGCAGGCCTATATTTAACAGTGGACTAGTGATAGGCTGAAATTATACTTTATGACTCAAGGGTATTGCAACACTGCAGATTTAATGGTTGTGAAAAGTCTTTAATTAAAAGATCAACGTATAATTAGACGTTTATTGAGTTACATGATTTCACCAGTGGTACTTGTTGATTTATTTCTGTCTCCAACTACTCCTGTAAAAAAAAAACACGATTATAAAAAGTGCAGTGGTGGCTCAAAATAATTCATCGTCCCAACCTGTCTAAACGAACATATATAAAATGAACAAACCTTGTTGCATGGCGAGCCGTTGCGAACATATCGGAATAACGATTCGGCCATGTTAGCCGGCGTGGGTGTCGAGCATTTTTCTAGTTCTTTAACTATACAGGCTGTAAGTTCGTCGTATTTTCCGCATTGATCCTGTGATAACGAATAACAGTTCACGTAAAATAACAAGTTTTATAATTTATGTTTACTTAGCGCGCTTAGCTTAAAAAAATTAATCAAATTTATTTTTACTAAACATAAATAAATTCAACTATACTGAAATTGTTTTTCGTTCATACGTATGTTGTTGTTTGTCGTACATATACGTATGTACGCTGCAGGTCAATTGTCATCTCTGAGGAATATGATACAATGTCTCGGCAATATCATCACTGTACCATATTCTTGTCATTAGTCATACGAGACACCGCAGCGTTATAGTTTACTGCTGAACTATGAGGCTGGGATAATACGGATAAACAGACCCGTGTTTTATCATTTAAGATTACTAGAACTTACGCTTATGCTTAGAATCTGAGCAGCCTCAATGGTCGATACGCTGTTCTTCATTTTGTTGGCGCACTCGCGAATGGGGCCCGATTTCTCTTGGAAGCACTCGGAGCCGCCTTCAGCGATGAATACTGAAAATGTTTGTTTTCAAACAATGGATAATATTATTCAGTTCTTAAAAAATCTTTAATGGGTCGTCTGGAAGCGGATTTAGAGGACCTGTTACCTCATTTCATTCTGTAGGTGTCGTAAAGTCTCGCAACTTTTTGAGGAATGACAGAATAATCATCTCAATAATGCTACATCTAAATTATACAGGCGGATGGCTGGCAGCGGTGTCTTAAATGCAAGATGTCTGATACTGCGATAATCCTCCCAACTTGAGAGGACTTTATACAGGCTAATATAGAAAACGGGTGTCAAATATAGTCATTAATAAGCTATCAAATATTCTCATTATTACATACGTAATCACCTTTTTGCATAAGATTGATAGTATTCTTTCTGTAACAGCATTAATTCAAGTCACTCAGTCGAAGATATTTCGACTTCAATATGGATTGCACAATATTTTAGAAATCCCTAGTAATGCCACTTATCCTCGCGAGGATCCAGACATTCAACGCTACTGGAAACATCGAGTTGGTTGCGAATTTGAATTCCGTAAGTCGACTGCCTCGTGTTGGCATTAGAAAGCGCGAATCGCCATTGGGCTATCTAGAGTGACAATTTACCGCATATTTAAATCTAATTTGTTTCCTACAAAATTCCGATTGTTCAGAAGTTGAACGAAAATGATCATGTTCAAAGATTCAATTATTTGAATGTCACATGGTTATATATACATAACGTTAGATGTATTTGACGATTTTGACAACATTTCTTTAGCGACGAGACCCATTTCCAATTAGAATGCTTATGTGAATCGCCAAAATTACCGATTTTGGGCTGAGAGCAATCCAACGGTATTACATCAACGTCCTTTGCATAGCCCCAAAGTCTATGTTTGGACTTACTTTTTTGAAGGGCATAGAGACAGAGCGAATTCGACGCGCTATACCTATTGAGATGATACGCATTTTTTTTGGTCCAAGACTTAGCAACTTCTTCGAAAAGTCTTCGATAATGTCCGCAAAAGGTTAAAGAGTGTCGCCAAGGAAAAGATGGCAATTTATGTAATGTAATTAAAAAGTGAAATTTCCTTCTTTGTGTACATTTTGGTATCAATAAATAAAGCACTACAATTAGCATTTTTTTTAGTTATATATAAATCGTTGGGTCATTCTGAAACACCCTGTAATAGAGAAAATATAATAAGAAAAATGCAAGGGCTTAAGCTAGAAAGCTGAAATTTATGACAAAATAATTTTAATATCATGATAGTTAAATATTATTAACTATTTTTAATTTCAAATTATTCTTCTCTATTAATTATTATGATTACTTCATTTAAGATAATGAATTTGAAGAACGCTAACACTATCATGAAAACGAGTTGGTCTTGCCAAAACTTTTTTTTTGTTCAACATAGGTACTTCCTACATTTTTGGTTTGCTCTCAAAATGGAGGCTATAAGAAAAGTACGTTTATCCCACTAAAATGTAGTCATGGACACAGAAAATTATAGATCTCATTAAATAGAAAAGAAACTGAGTTTTGACGCATAGGAAAGTGTTTTGTTATATTGTATTATATATTAGAACTATCTTAGCAATCTTTGTACCTTTATTTACTACTTACATTTACATTATTAAATTACTACTTACAGGCAATTCGGTCGCCATCTTTGTAGCACACGAAGTCAATAAGATGATCTGTGGCGTTGTTAGCAGATACAATGTGGTCTGTGACGTTCTTTTCCAGGCAAGGAGCCACGCCGGCTGTTAGCGAGTGGATGCATGACTTGAGCTGAGGTGACTTCGCGCAGTACCTAATGAATATATCTCAATAATATTATGACTTATTCTGATTTTTTAAGTCAGTAAGTAAGGTGACAAAAGAGCACCCAGTCCATCTGACAGTAAGTGGTCACCAATAATAATTATGTAGGTAAATCCTCTTGAAATTTCTGATGTAATGGCGTGTTGCCAAAAACAAAATATGTAATTCTTTAATAGCATATAGTATAGGCTATATTGCGACGAGCGCAATATTGTTCATTACATCACTAAATTAATAAACCTTGTATTTAAATAATTATAAGATCTTAGGGATCAATCGACAGTCGATAGATGGGAGTGACATGATAGTGTTTAGTGGCAATTTAAGGGAAGGTCTATGTAGTGTTGCCACCTTTTTTTGAAGAAATATAGTATTCTTTTCAAAAAGTTTGTGAAAAATATAGTACTTTTAGGAAAACATAGTACGCATTTATTTTTAATCATTATTTTTTGCCATGTATATTTGTTATAACTTCGCTTTGGCCATTTAATTTGAATAGCAGAAAATAAACATTCCAGACATTTAATATTAAAAAAATACGTTTTCTTCATCATTTAATGTTATTACCCTAGTTACTATTCTTAAAATCAAAAACATCGGCATCATACTAACAAATTTACTTCGCAACAGATTTCCTTAAAAAAGTAAAGTAACAGCCTCTAAATGTCCCACTGCTGAGGACAGGCCTCCTCTCATTTCTGAGAGGGTTTTGGAGGCGAGAAGAATAAACCACGCTGCTCAAATGCGGGTTGGCGGGCTTCACATATCTTCGAAAGATTTTTTTTATATCTCAGACACGTGATAAATCAGCACTTAAAATTGCAATTAACAATTTTAGGCGTACTATGAAGTTTAATTCTCATACCTGGCTACGTAGCGTTAACATATTTTTGCGGAATTCATATGTTTCTCAGACATGCAGGCTTTCACAACATATTTGCCTTCACTGTCGAGTTAGCACATAAAAATAAGTTTATTGACGCCGACGTGGAAGGTTTAACTCGGGTTGATCGCAAAATATGAGCTACCAATGGCAATTGCCTAATTTCTAAGAGGCAGTGAATCGTCCCACGTTTATTTTTTTTGTTTTTGGTAATAATGTCAACTTTTGTTGAGTACATTGGTGGGCGCAGACATATACCGAGTTGGGCAGGGTTGGCAAGCGGGTAGGCGATCGAAATACCACACACCCCGCACCTAAGACGACGCTTTCCGTAACTGGTTTGGATATACGTACGCATTACTTAGCCGAGAGTTGGCGTCGAACAACTCCTTATAGATGAGATGGAGTAGTGGAGATTGATTAATATCTATTAACATTTTTAAAATACTATTTTGGCAACTTATAAAATTGCTTACTTCTTAAAGACTTCATCTAAGGCGCCATTAGGTTTCGCTTCTTCAATTTCGCGCTTTAGAGTGTTAAAGTCGAACAAGCCCAAAACACAGTCGGCAAAAGTCTTGATCACTTTCTGAAAAACAAATTACAAAAACGATAAGGTGTCGAAAGCATTTGGATAGATGGATAAAAAGTCAAGGGGCTTGCTGGGTTATCTTCACCAGGTCAAAATAATTATTTATGATAAGTATACGCATAATGTAGAAAAAATTTTATAAATCAAGTAAAAGCACCATTTAAATTACCAGCGATTTATTTACTACAAAAGTATATGCCGCAATGAAGTGTGAATAACTAATTAACATTGTACAAATAATGTTTTTAGAAAAAAAAAAATTAAAAACCGTCAATTTAGTATAAAAGAAGATGATGTGTTCATATATCAATTGATGGAATGATGCATTATTTATAATTTTAATAACACACTGGTTAACATCTTACGCAGACGAAATACGGAATCACTTGAAGTTAAATATTATAGAGCGTGGTAAATATCGCATGGTGACAATAAAATCGAAGGTTTTTATTTTTTAAAGGTCAGATACGAGTACATAAAAAAATCATTACCTCAACATCATCGACTTTGTCTTCAGCGCTGTTCTTTTTACATAGCTGTCTCAGCATATCCTTGTACTGTAGTCGTTGTTGGTCGTTTAACTGGTATTCAGCCAAAACACCTGAAAAAAAATACATACATACGATCACGCCTTTCTCTTATATAAGAGTAGGCAAAGCCTACACATGTAGCCCACTTTTCGCATCCGCGGAAAACGAGACGTGACGTGTGGCGAACCACAGCGTAAAATAATCAAAAACCAAGCATACCACTGCAAGACTTCAAGACACAGTGAGCTCTTTCTGCGTAGATCGGACCAAGAATAATAATTAATAGCTGAAGGTACTCCGGGTTAGCAATGACATCGGGACATCTGTCACCTCAGTCCCCCCGTGACCATGGGTGCTGTAAAGCACTCGAAACTTCGGGTTATAAATAATAAAATTAAACGCGTTAAAAATCCGTAAAATTGGTTTCATTTAAAAACGTAAAATAAGATACAATATACACCCATAAACTATAAACATAGACACACACATGTACACATAAACTTTGTTGAGGAACCAAGCTATCCAATAGTGAAACAAACATTCGAATCCATTCAGCGGAAAGCTGATCTGTTAAATACTTAGAATAGATGTTTTATCTATTATTGTAACAATAGTCGATTTTACAGCTTATCACTTGGATAATTAATAACATACCTAAAAGTAATTAACTATATACAGTCGTTAGCGATGCATAATGATATTATTTAATATTTATTTTCAATAACAGCTTTATCAGAACTCAGTAACCTCTTTGCTCGTACCACTAGTATCTATCTAATCCAAGCCAATGTAAGCATTTGTATGAGTAAACAGTTTTAATAGCGTTTAATTAACGATTAATTAAATTACTTAATTTAAATGTGTGCATGATTTGATGAATTTTAACAATCATTGCATTCCAAAGGGGGAAAATGTTAATGAAGAATATCGAATTGAGGTATTTTTTAAATCTGTTTTCGATTTGAATATCTTCAGATCTTCGATACCAATAGTTGACGATGATATGTAGGTTATTTCCGCGTGGCTCAACAACAAATTGTTGGTCTTCCAGTCTGGTTGTGTTATAATTGACTCCGTGCCCCTGACATTGCATCCTTACTTACCTCCGATCTTGCCGCGGCCGGGAAGGTTTGGACGAGTGAGGGGAGGGACGACATCTCATTTCATCTGAAGCTGATGAGACTAAATGTCTTATTCATTGTTAGGGCCTAAATAAAAACTTTGCACTAACGCAGAAGATGCGTCCGTAGCCTACATAATATAAAACCATAGTAACCCTGGTTTCTTTTTGAACAACTGATCAATTCAATTTACTTTAAAAAAAGGTAAAAATTTAAATGATATGTATTTATTTTGCTCATTTACTTATCTTTTATGATCAAAAATGTATTTAAATTGGGGTTTTATATTTATTGGCACAAGGTTACAAATTGCATTGCAAAGTTAACGCATTAAGTTAACGCACTAACGATATTAACAAATCTTATTGTGGCAAACTATTTGTTTACCAAGATATGAAAAATTCCTTTCATCTTTCCGTAATCGGAAAATAACATTCCACTTAATTACGGAAGTAAGATATATCTGAATATGCTAAGAATACAAGTCTTTTAAATAACTATGTTAGACAAAGAACATAATATATAAAGTTTACCTTATAAGAACACAATCATACCTTCTACAGAATATTCAGAATAGCAAAAGGCAATCGAGCCGAATAAAAGGGGGGTTAAAGAAAACGCACTTTAGTACAACAAATGCGCCATTTTGCCGCTCAAATAAAAATCTAGAAGTCTACTAGCTTTCTTAAATAATGTATAGGTATGGGATCCAGAAGTTACTGTTAATTGGCCAGCGTACATATCTTATTTATTTAACGATTTAAGTATGTCCACAAAATTACCAAAGAGCATAAAAAAGACAAAACAGAAAATGTAGATACAATTGTACGTGTATCTTAGTGCCCCCGTAGGTATATTTATTGGATTTGAGTTAGTTTTAATGATTTGTTTATATAATGTTAAATTAGTAAAATATAATGAAAGATAGCATATCTTTCTTTCTTCTTCTTTTTACTAATTATAATCAGTACCCAATTTAAACCATAGATTTAATCAAGTCCCAATAAGATACTAAGAAGTTTTCTTTCCGTACGGGCTCAAATTCAATTAACGTGTTTGTTAATTAGGTTTTAAAATTTTAAATAATATTTTATAACTATGGAACTTTTTATACATATATTGGTTTCTCTTTAGATAATAAATTTAACATTGATAACTTATTCAAGCATTTCCGTCGAATATAACTAATAAAATGCTTACCAAAATAAGTTAAAACCGTATTGAGATATATTAACGGCCAGTCGCTTTGATGATGTAAATTGGTAAATGGCTCGATCTGCAACGCAGGAAGTGGGGATCGCAGGAGTTTAGTGCCCAGACGCATGCAACTGGCGAACACTTACGATCGTTACGCATACGAATATAAGCTTTGCTTGAATCTGATTGAGACCTTTATTCGTATACAGAACGTTTTTTGGTGCAAAGTCCAAGCAGGAAGAAAGATTACGCTCATGTTTAGGTTTTGTTTGTATGCTTTGTTCAACAACTCCTTGTTTTAATATTGAAGGTATAAAACTCGAGCAGATCATATGGATACGTAACCGTCTTACCCGTACATGATAACGAGAATATCTGCTTTTTCGTATACATAATAAAAGATTATCCAAATCACCAACTCGGATATTCGGTCTTCATCGTCTGAGGAATACATACATACAGCCACGCCTCTTGACCCATATAAGGAGTAGGCAGTGGCCACACTCGTAGCCCACTTTTCGCCTCCGGGGGAAACGAGACGTGACGGGTGACGAATCTGGTCCTATGGACTAAACTATCAGTGGATATGAATATTAACTTTTCCTAATGTAAATAATTTTAATAAGTTAATTTGTCAATTTCTTCGACTTTCAAATGCAATAATCTAACGGTATCCGTATATTAAGATTTATAGCATATTATATACTTAAAGTTAACTTTTGTGCTTTTCATAGACTGTAACATTTAGTTTAACATATATATCAAAGGCCCTTAAGATACACTAATACTCGTATTATTACGAATGCCAAATATGCAGTAGCGTGTCTATCCCAGTGTCTTTGATTTGTTGACACGTCTTTGTCGATTAAGGATTGCAACTTAATTTTAATACTTTATTAAATATTGCAATGTATTCCTTAAGAGTATTATACAGGATAATAATTTACGTGTCAAAGATCAAATTAAATGAATGTCATTGTACTCTTGGACCAGTGTTTTATGTCATATGCCGATGTCATGTTTTTTTTTTGTCGGATAAAGTGATGAAACGACCAAAACGTACACCTGATGGTAAGTGCAACGTCTGCCCATAACAAATGCTGTGACACCCAGAAAATTTCTGTGTGACACCACACTGTGCCCATCACCCTGAGACATAAGTTCTTAAGTCTCATATGCCTAGTGATTACGCTAGCTCACAGTGCCCTTCAAACCGAAACACAGTAATGTTTGCACACTACTGCTTCACGACAGAATACCTGGCCCTGGAGTGGTACCTACCTAGACGGATTCCTGCATAGGAATCCTGCCACCAGTAAAATGTTGCATTCAACATTATATTGTATTACTTCGCGTCAAAGATTGGTAAATCCGAAATGTTTGTCGTGTTCAAGAAAGTTTCCACATAAAGAAACTTAGAAGCTGTATAGCTTACAATAGATTTTATGACTTTTTTCTTACATCAAAAATGTTGTTACATAAATTAATAATAAAGGTAAACATAGGCTGAGTGGTGCAGATAACCCGCGCTATATTTTCCTTCATCGTCGGGCATGTGGTAAATCATCGCTAAAAATTAAAGAAGTAATCTTATTGATGCCGGTACATGTGATCGAACTGTTCACTCGCCCACTAAGAAATTAAAAGTGAGCGCCCAGCCCATGAGTTATCACAGGTAATATGAATAATGGTATTATAAATAAAATTAAAAAAAAACAAGTTAAGTAATAAAAAGGTAAGGAGATTTCCTACGAAGAATATATGAGTATGACATGTGACGCATTCGTCTCACGCAGAATTTACGAAGTGCGAAATAGTTAAGTAAGACTGTAAGGTTTCCTAACACCGTTCTAGAGAGGACTTAAGAATTTATTTTAAAAATGATTTTAAAAATATATTCTGGTAATTTTGTAAATAAAATAATGTCGTGTATATTACAAACCTAATAGTGTTGAATAATAATTCTGAAAAGGTAGGTTATTATGAGCATGACAGTTATAAGTGGGGTTAAGAAGATATTAAGTATCTTAAATTCGCTTTTTAATATTGAGCATTGCCATTTGGAACAGTAGCAGTATATTGCACTTATATTATTAGTAGATTTTAAAAGTAAAGAATATTACTATTGTTTTATCATAATGCGAATTTAAAACGATCACAGTATCGTCACTTCTACTATTATATTTGAAAAATCAAATAAAAAGTACTCAAAATGAATAAACTCACCGACTGCCATGAAGGCAATGAAAACTATTTTACAAATCATGTTTTCCGCGTGTTGGTGTCTTTGAAGTCGTATGTCAACTGAAGCTTAACTGTCTTAGTTGACTATATATAACGCGTGTGGTTGACTCGCAAATCTGAACCTATTATGAGAGCAGTCGATAGAAATATCGTTCAATTTGTAAAGGTAGATGCGTTAGCAATTCTACTAAGTATGTGAATGGAAGGTGTAACAGATTGCCATTCTTGGAGAGCGTAAATAACCACAAAACTATCCGTTTAAAACTAAATACCGATAATTTATTTCACGTAGGTTTTTCTTGACTTTCTGTAAATTATGTATTTTTTTTATCTAATTGTAAAATAATAGGTGATATTTTTTAGAACTGCTTATAATACTTATAAAACCGATCAGAAAAGAATGTTCTTTTAATGCATAAATTAAATGAATAATCTCACTAGTAACTTAATTCCTTTGTATACAATTGCATATTGTATTCCGTATTACGGATATGTTTTTTTTTATAATAGGAAAACAATTTAATAAAATACCAGCAGATTTCCGCGACTTCGTCCGCATGGGTTATATGAGTTATTTTAAATATCCCGTGGGAACGATTTGATTTTCCGGAATATTAAATATCCTACATCCGTCCTCAGGATGCAAGCTAATGCTGTGCCAAATTTCGTCAAGATCAGTTCAGCTGTTGAGCCGTGAAAAAGGTAACAAACAGACAGAGGAACAGAGAGAGTTACTTTCTCATTAATAATATTAGTCTGAACTAACTGATGCCTGCGAATCGTCCGCGTGGATATCAAGGGTAACTAATAGCTTGTAAATGAATGTTGATGTTCATGGCAGGGTGCACGCTTTTTTATTTTTTTTATTTTAGAGGAGGCAAACGAGCAAGCGGCTCACCTGATGGTAAGTGATCACCGCCGCCCATGAACATCTACAATACCCGAGGAATAGCAGATGCGTTGCCGGCCTTTGAGGAAGGAATAGGCTCTTTTCTTGAAGGTCCCTAAGTCGTATCGGTCCGGAAAAACCGCTGGCGGCAGCAGATTCCATATGGTGCTTGTGCGGGGCAGAAAATTGCGCGAAAAACGCACTGTGCTGGAATGCCAACCATCAAGGTGGTGACGATGGAATTTCGCGCTATGCCGCAATGTGCGATGGTGAAAATCAGCGGCTGGAATTAATCCGAACAATTCTTCGTAACACTCCCCATGGTAGATCTTATAAAAAATGCAAAGGGATGCAACATCTCTTCGCAAAGCCAGTGGATCAAGCCGATCAGATAGAACATGGTCGTCGACGATTCGAGCCGCTCTCCGTTGAATGCGGTCAAATGGAAGTAGCTGACAATGGGGCGCCCCCGCCCAGAGATGAGAACAGCTTTTACTTTCATAGTGCGCGGGAGATTTGGGCTCCATCCCTGGCGCCGGTACCATCAAAATTTTTGATTTTCGGTGCTCGGTGGAGAAGAATAAACTCGCGATGAAACCAAATGTTGGTTTCCTCGCTTTGAAATATAAAAAAAATCGACACCGTGTAGTTCGCCCTCACCGGAGCAGGGAAGCTGATTCTTTCTGGCTCAAAAACCCTTTCAAAAATTAGAGGAGCCTGGTTTCCAGCAGTGGACAATTATACGCTATTACTTTTACTTGAAACAGCAAAGGCAACATAATGATATGTTAATGATTTCCCCGTAACCTATATTGATCTCGGCTATGAGACCTATCGTATTTTTCATTTTTTCATTACCCGTAGTCGACGTTAAAGACAACGACAGGATGGGATGGGGTGACGGACTGGATACACTACTATTTAATTTTTTTAATCAGCATTGTGTTCCAGATAGTCCACCGGGCGCAGCGACGTTTTAACGACTGTACAGTAGTATATGGAGCTCGATTGACCCCAAGCACTCTCTCATAATGTATTATCTATGGCTCTCTTACTTGATAGCGCGGGTTATCTGCACCACTCAACAAGTTTAAAATAAAAATGAAAAAAAAAAACAGTATATCTAAAAAAATCAGGTGATGACTGAGATTAATTTTTTTTGACTCTGGGTGTGTGGTGATTGCCCCTTGTCTCTGACACTGTATCCTAGCCTACCTCCTACCTATGAGCGTTACACCAGGGGCAGGCATTAAGGACGAGTGAGTGAAACTGCGTTTACTAAGCGTAAACTTACATACTTACATACATAAGATCACGACTGTATCCCATAAGGGGTAGTCAGAGACTAGGCACTCACTGCAAAAGCAGATGACTGAAACGATCCGCGTTTCACCAAAACAATATAATGCACTTGGTGTGATAGGTGGTGAGCCCATCGCCACCATGCGCTATTGGGTGCACAGTGCAGTTTTATTCCTTACTCGCCTTTTACAAGATCCATTGGATGAGATGGAGTGGTAGTATTCTTTTAACGAGCCGCCACTTATAGCACTATAATATCTCCTGCGCAGTTGATAGCTTCTGACATTATTTGGAAGTTCTCACCGTGGACAAATCAGTCGCTAGGATATTACCTAGAAACTTCCTTGAGTTTTGTATTGATTTTTCCTTAATGTCATTGTTTGTTAAATGTGCTGAGTCTGTAACGTATATTTTTGCCAAAAAGTGCACTGTAATGTTGTCTACCACATTTGTCTCCGTAAACACACTAATTGATAAACTAAAATATTACGAAAATATTTTTGTTATGTCAGCACTTAAAGGATATAATTAATTGTAACATATTTTGTCAAACGTTCTGAAATTTTTATTTCTAAACTTATACAAAGCGGAAAAGATATCATCATTTTTTTACATGAGAGGGGCAAACGAGCAAGTGATTACCACTGGCCATGAACATCCGCAATACCACAGGAATCGCGTGTACGTTACCGGCCTTTGAGAAAGGAATAGGCTCTTTTCTTGAAGGTTCCTAAGTCGTATAGATCAGGAAAAACCGCTGGCGGCAGCAGATTCCATAAAGTGGTCATGCGTGGCAGAAAATTACGCGAAAAACGCACTGTGGTGGAATGCCAACCATCAAGATGGAATTTTGAGTTCTGCCACAATGTGCGGCGATATATTCATCGTCAGTCTCTTAACAGCCCACAGCTGGACATAAACTTCTCCCAACTGACTGGTTTTGCCGAATTCGCCAAGCTTGGTTGGCCGATTTGCGATTGCGGTACATAACGGGTCGGCACGTTTGGGGAAATGCCTCACAGAATGATCACCTCCTCCTGGCCAATCTTCGACTACGGCGACAAATTTCGAATACTGTCGGAAGATACCATAGATAATATAGTGATACAAGATACAAACAAATATAGTGCCCGAATGTTCGCCTATACACAGAGGCACATACTCGTTCTAACCTATCGGCGCCGGATGTAACGCTCATGCGATAAAATCGGAGGTAGGTTAAGATAGTGTCAGAGAAAAGGAGACAATCAAAACACAACCAGGACCGAAAAACTTGTGTTTTAAGCAAATGTTGACTCTGTGATTCGTCTCCGAGGACGGGCGGTGTTGTGGTCAGTACACCGACCACTAAGCTACGCAATCGTCAATCACAGTATACCAGTGTAAAGCAGCATCGATGCAGCGTTTGTGATGATAAGTTACGAAAATCGTCGGCTCAATTACCTACTGTGAACTGGAAGTCGTTTGTTGTGACAACTTACCCTACTATATCTACTTTGTTTAAAATTGTTACTTTAGCACCTTCAGTGGTTCTCTAAACTGCCAGTGTCTTATAAATCTCATAATGTTACAAGTGAATTCTGCAAAAGCATATATTTAAATGTTAAGTATTCTCTTAAGGAATATACTTATATACTTATACGAGTATTCTCTTAAGGAATATACTTATATACTTGTAATAATTGACCGCGAATTGCGTAACGTCAGGCTACTCTTACTTGTTGTGAGTGATTTCTCATGACTACCAGAATCCCAAGTAACGCAAAGAAGCACTCCATCAGTCTATCTACACCTCAGGAGTGGAGTTGTACCGATCTGGGTTCTTCATCGAGGCTTTATGTTTATGGGCCACATTGATCGCGTAGCATCAGATGGACCGTATGCTCTTTGTTTCTCACTTCATCCCGTCATAAGTCTGAGGAAGGGGGGGGACCCCCCATAGATTTGCGAGATTTTGCATAGTTGCCACGCTTGGCAGGCGGGTTGCCTACCTCAGTTTATTTATTTAGCTGTTCCAGGAAGATTTTGCTTCCCATCTTCTGGTTTTCATTTTCCCTCTGTCGACTTTTACGACAACCACGGGACGAGATGGGGTGGTAGATTCCCTTGGGCCGCCACCATACTTTGCGTTTCAAGCTGTCATCATGAATCGGGCTCCAAGACTAACGGAGGGTCAAGACCTTATTTATTTGTCGACAAGATGATTTTTGCGAGGTCCTTTGGCCACGCGTGGGAACACATACTAAAGAGAAAACATATTTTAGAGTGAGGAAAGAAGCCGTATAAATTGTGTTCAATTATTGCCATTACTTGTGTTATATACGAGTAAACTGTTATATTTAGTTTATAAAGTAGTATATGTTAGGCAGGATACGTAACATACCTGACCAAACAGTGCGATAATAGTACAAAACTGAGGCATAGTAAGATATAGATAAACTAAGATACATCAAGAGATCTGTAAAACCTACATGATACTTGAGATGTGTGAACTTAGTCGCGAATAACATAGGTATCTGACGCTAAAATCAAATATTGCTAGACGGAATTTTCGTAGAGCAAACTATGAATCTTGTATATACTACTAGACGACTAGACGCGTGACATTCCTAGCTAAATCTTTGATGAATCAAGCTGCATGAAGTTTCGAGGTGCGAGGCCCCGTTTAGCCTCGAGGCGACACATCACTCACGCCCTGCGTCTCTGCACGAGATCGAAGAAGAAGTCAGAAGGTCTAATAGCACAAACTTCTTCGAATCCAAGGAAGCCTACTGGATTTTTATAACATTTCCCCTACTCGACTTTTGCGTATTTTGGGGATCTTAAAGCTATGTTTTCATTTGTAAAGAAATTGTGAACATTAAAAAACGAGGGGCTGCCCTTCCTCAGAAACTCGATTTGTTTATCTAATGTCATGTCCCGCATAAAATAAATACTTACTTAATAACTTACAACAGTATTCGGTAACTATTTCCGAAAATCGACTTGCTCTGAGATAACTTGGTCATATTATATTGACCTTCAGTATGCACAGTATATAACATAGGAGTACCTCAAATTTAAAATTGAAGTGTATGTATGATTTTGCAATAAAAAGTTTTTCTCAAGCACATATGCTAATTTGCAGGATACCAAAACTCAAACACGCATTTTTAACATGTTTGTCTGCCTGTCTGTTTATTTGTGCAGGCTAATCTCCGAAACGGCTAAATACATTTTGACGGGACCTTCATTGGCTGTTAAAGGACTTTGAAGATTTAAGCAACTTTTTATTTTGGAAATATTTAAAATCGTCTTCTAATCTCTAAAAAATTTTAGAAATTAGGGGCTGTGCTATAGCATGTCGCGCGCGGCTTTAATTAACATTTTAGGTCATTATTATTTTAGTTCATAGCAGTAAGTAAATAATATTTCTCTTAATATCTTAATAGGGTTAGGAAAATTCATAATTTACGTCTTTTCCTTATCACCTTATCTATAATAAAGCTGTAGAGTTCGTATGTTTGCACCCGCTAAACTCAAGAAATAGTAATCGGATTAAAAAAAAATAGATAGCTGGTTTGTTGAAGAGGGTTCTAGGCTATAACTCTTTATGCGGTTTAAGGTTTTTAGTTGCACTGTGAATGTCTGTGACCCCCAGGTCTGCGATTTACCATGCTGTATGTCGCAATCATGTTGTCGCTTTATTTCACGCTGGTGAAGCCGCGGGTCAAAACTGGTATTTCATAAAGCTGAAATATTTAAAACCAATTCGGCTCAGCTCTCAGGCGAAATTTAACCTATTTCTGTACATAATAAAAATTATAACTTAATGATATCGTTGCCTTGACGCGCAGAAATGATAAATACGACGAAATGTTAATATTAATAAGATAACCGTCAATTTCAATTAGATTTTACTCAAACAGCACAACAACGAAGACGCGTTTTAGTTTTAATGAAAAATGTTTGTTCCGAAGAAACTTGTTGGGTTCTGTGTCCTTCTGTGCATATTGCTCATAGCTTCAGTTCATTCTCAGGAAGATTCAAGCAGGGAAAATGATTCACATTCAACGGAGCGGTGGGCAAACAGAGGGTATAAGAGAGGGGACGATGTCGTAGGTATTTTGCCAGAGGATATAATGTTCCACAGGTATCATTAAATAAAACTGCATATTGAAATACCACTTTTTTATTTTATTAATAAAATTATGTAATCATTTTATGAGTAATGCGTTGTTTTACTGTTTTGTGCGACTCTGTGTGACCCATTACATTTTTTTTTATGTACACAGCTTTAAAGCGTTAATATAGTTTTTAAGTTATCTTAGTTTTGGTTTGGTATTGTACTTTATTCGTTTATTCGTGCAGAATAACACAATAATATGCAATGCTGTCACTATACTGCTCGTGGGAACGCAATGTGGAGTAAGAATTTTTGGACTAGTACCAAAATGGCGGCGACGTGGTTTGCCACCCGTCACGTCTCGTTTCCCATGAGGGCGAAAAGTGGGCTACGTGAGTGGCTTCTGCCTACCCCTTATGTGGGAAAGGGCTTGACTGTATGTACGTACTTTTGGTTTAATCTTGATATTTTATTGCATTACACAACTTTTATTTTTAGTTCTTAAAATAATACCCCTTGAAATAACTACAGTAAACAATGATGATGAAATGAGATAAAATCTTGTAGCTATTGTATCAAGCTTAGTACCTAAAGTGTGTACGGTCAGTTAGCAAATACTATTACTTTTATATCTAATACTTAAATTGGGAAGGTATGTAATAAAAATTACTGGATTCTTTTTTCTTCCTCCTTTTTCCATTGACTTTATAACGTCTGTTCGATATCTTGAAGTAAAAATCTTTAGCTTAATCTAATATAAACTTACTACTTCGTCATAATCATCACCTAGCAGGCCACTGCAGGGCATATACCGCTCCCGAGTTAGATTTTCTGCAATCACCACGCTTGGTAGGCGGATTGGCGATCATATCGCAAAAAATCGAGATGAAGATACGTCCTAGGGACATTTATGAAAGAGCTTACTCCTTTCTCAAACACCAGAAACGCACTCGGAATTCCTCTGGTATTGCGGATGTTCACGGGCGGCGGTGTTCCTTTACCATCAGGTGAGCCGCTTACTCGTTTGTCCTTCTTCTACAAAAAAAAATAATAAAGATACCTCGCACACGATACCGTCACTGATGTGAGATAATTTTGGTGTGGTAAGTTAGAGATGGTTGTTCTTCCATCTGTCAGTGGTCATGTGTTTTTTAGTTTATTTTTATGACACCCAAGTGATAAGATGTGGTGGGTGGTCTTACGTCGCTGTAACAAGGCGCTAAAATAACAGCATAAAATAATTGAGTTAAAATCAGTACTATGTAATTTGATTATAGCTGCAAGTCTTACAAAATTAAAAGTTCATTTAAGTTCATTAAAAATAGCTTATAAATGTCCTACCGCTGAGCACTGGCATCCTCTCATGGCATTTTTATTGGATAAAGTGAAGAGACGAGCAAAATGTTCACTTGACCCATAACAAATGCTGTGTCACCCAAAATATTTCTGTGTGACACCACACTACGCCCGACACCCTGATACATGAGTTCTTAAGTCCCATATGCCCAATGATCACGCTTGCTCTCAGTGCCCTTGAAACCGAAACACAGTAATGTTTGCACACTACAGCTTCACGGGAGAACAACTGGCTCTGGAGTGGTACCTACCTGAAGGATTCCTGCATAAGAAACCTACCACCAGTAGAACCATTTCTGAGAATGTCGATTGAAAACCATATATAACTTTTAATGTAGTAAATCAGCAACTGGAAATAAGTTGTACTGAATATTGAGAAAAATATTCTATTTAAAGCTATCAGCAGAGTAAACCATCTTTACGTGGTAGGGCTACGCTACAGTCAAGCATGAGAGGAAGAGGAGGACTAATTTAAAATGCCATGTTGTCAGTTATAGGTCTTCAGTTCTCGTCATTGACCATATGAGAAATAGCGTACTTCCTCGGAGGGGTCCACCCATTTATGTGCAAAAGCCAGTATCTGTGGCTTTTATTTTTCAACTATACGAACCATTTCAAAACATCGCAGTCGTGGCGTACTGTCATGAAAATAACAGAGGATGATTTTCAAGAAAAAAAGTGACAATTTCTTTAGTTTTGGCTCACAAAGGCTCGAAGAAGGAATGATGCTAATTTCGTGACTTTATCCCATATAAAAAATAAGGCATTGTGACAAAAGCAGCATTTCTGTAAGATTATTCAGCTATGTTGTTAATAAATCTAAGCAAACAGATTATATACCCTTTTTATTATATTCCGTTGGCAAACGTTTTATTGATTATTGATATTAATAATAAACTTTAATAGCGCATATCATATTCGATGCCCGAGCTAAGTCGACTTTATCTCGCAGACATAATATGACAGTTTATTAAACGTGTACCTCCAACTGCGTCATCTTGCCGCGAATGGAGGGAATGATAACAAGAAGAAACACAAATCTTTGTATTGAGTCTTTTGGTTTGTAGGCATCTACTCACTGATAATAATTAAAAGTAGATGAAGTTGTAATTGCAAGCGACGCATTACGCGAATTGTTGTGTGAAATCATTAAAAATGTACAGTTTTAAAAAAGAACTGCGAGTGAAATTTGATGTGTTTGTGTTGCTAGTTCTTACTGCTGTAGTTCATGCTGAAATCAGTGGACTGTTGAGTGAAGAGAATAAAGATAGTACAATAGAAAACGAGATGTTTAGTCAAGAAGATTTTGACTTGATGGATACAATGGAAGTGAGCGTGAAAAATCCAAGACAAACGCTTAAAAATGACTTGATGTTTTTTTTTGAAAGGGAAATGCGGTTTGTGGTATCTCTTTTGCCTTCTGAAACATTAGAAGATAAATATCAACGGACAACTCCACAACATCCCGATGATTGAAAATAATAAGTACATTTTCATTCCTTATTCCTACTTAGTTTTAGGCTATAAAATATAATCTGTATTAAATGATTGTGATTTTCTTTATGACCCTTTATTGTTGTATTAATTTTATGTAAAATACTATATCTTTAATACATACATACATAAGATCACGACTGTATCCCATAAGGGGTAGTCAGAGACTGGGCACTCACTGCAAAAACAGATGACTGCCACAATCCACGTTTCACCAAAACAATATAATGCACTTGGTGTGATAGGTGGTGAGCCCATCGCCACCATGCGCTGTTGGGTGCACAGTGCAGGTTAATTCCTTACTCGCCTTTTACGAGATCCATTGGATGAGATGAAGTGGTAGTATTCTTTTAACGAGCCGCCACCACACGGCTATATCTTTAATATGATTAAGATAACCCCGAGGGAATATTAAACGTAACCTCGAGTAGATTATCAAATTGATTCGACGTAGTGGTGCAATTGATTGAAATTGTGACTAATTCAAATCAATATCATTAGTAGGGTCGATATAACTTTTTTACTTAAATTATTTATAATTCTCACCTATAGGTAACATTCTATAAATATCTCACTGCTGACCACAGGCGTCCTCACATTTTTGAGAGGGTTTTGGAATAAGTTCGCCACGCTGTTCCAATGCGGGTCGGCAGACTTCACATGTCTTATAAATATTTCTTAAGGTTATAAATATTTCCTATAGTTTCCTTTACCGCTAAGCACGTAATAAAGCACCACTTAAAATAGCAGAACAGTTTTAGAACTGCCGGCACCGGGGATCGAACTCAGGTCACGCGCCTACTATGAAATTTAAAGTGAGCGTCCGGCCGCTGAGCTACCACGGCACAATTTTTACCTATAAGAAATCTTAATTAAAAAAACAATCGCACACTGAATTGCTATTATCCATGGATTGCTGCCTGCAGTCTTCTCGAAGACCTACTCGTATTTGCAATTGTAGGCAAATGCATTCGGGATCGCATTTACATTTAATCTCGAATAGTGGTGAATGCACCTAACCGCGTGTAGCAGTAGTCACGAAGACAATGAAGCTATGGCAATATAATAACTACATTTCCTGAAGACCTTCTACAAGTTTGCCCTTGCAGACTAGATCCCCGTATAAGTATGAAATAATTCACAATCACCAGCCACTTCATATTCTTCTGTAACCAACCCCTCTCCCTCTATGAGAATAGTCGTAAACGCCACGCGTGGCAGGCTTTTTATATTGACGCTGGTGGGTCTTTTGTACAAGCAAGCTGGCTTTTATTTTATTATATTAATTTTGGCTAGATTGTAGAAAAAACACAAAAGAAAACATTACTTCATCATCAGCTTGCGGTAGTACATTGCTGGACATGGGTTTCTTCCAACCCGCCTTACGAACACCGTCGCTTTTGTAAAGAGTGCTTGATCTAATTGGAATGCAGTTATGTTTGAGTTAACGGGCTCAGACTGTACAGGAAAGTCAATATTACCCAAAACGTAATGATAAATAACCCTTGATCATGTCTGACTAAAAAAATCATATGATATCATCATTTATCATTACGAGTATAGCCTATCACTAGTCCACTAAACAGGCCTCCCCCATAGATTGCCACAAATATTTGTAGCTCTTATTTTGGGGGGACTCTGCCATAGTTGCCTCGCTTGGCAGGCGGGTTGGTAACCGCAGTTTATTTATTCAGATGTTCCAGGAAAATGCTGCTGCCCATCTCCTGGTTTTTATTTTTCCTCTGTCGACTTTAACAACACCTACGGGTTGAGATGGATTGGTAGATTCTCTTTAGCTACTACCACACGGCCATCCGTATGATATGGAAATTCCCAATAAAATTTGCAAAACCTGCAAACTGAAATAAACATTCATATCTATTATTGAGTGGATAAAGCTGTTTTGCAGATATTGAAAAACATAAACAGGAAAATTATTAAGAAATAGCTATCAACTTGCTAAAAAGTTGCTTAAAGATTGAAAATACATCGGATCTTTTCTTCGCTGCGTTTATTTTAAACATATTATATGAATTATAAGACATTTTATAGAACGCTACATGCTGTAATATCTTTGCAATTATTATGCTTCATTATTTCTTCTTAAATTTTTAAGTTTTAAACATTGCTTAAACATCAAATTAGGCGAAACACTTCGATTGGTCAGAGATGGAAACATTAGCTGTACATATTGCCTGTACTTAAGGACTTTTTACAAATGTTTTTTTTTTATAAGTGGTTTCATTTATTTTATAGACCCTAAAACCCGAATTGCTCAGTTTTTTTTTGTCAAAGTGACAGATTTTTAAGAATCTATAAAGCCAAGATCTGCAATGTCACTTATTAAATGCAAACTTCGGGTTAGAAAATTTAAAATTTTTTCGTTTGTCATAATATATCTCATTCACGTGAATCATCATTATTCAAGCTTTTATATTTTTATTTAAAGTGCACCTTCAAATGAAATTAATTATTTAATTTAAACTGTACTTGTTAATTGTTCAAATAAGCCAAATAATCTATATAAACACAACATTTTTGACAACAGCTATAAAAAAATCGCATAAAATCTTGTTACACAAGATTACATAATAATAAAATCACAGGTAAGTACTTATCACTAAACATTTAAATTTTAATATAACTTATATTTTTTCTTCTCTAAGAAGAAATATGTGAATTCTATCCATTACAAAAAGGACGTTAAATCAGAAGATAGATTATTTTCATCTACAAATTAAAATAATACAAGTAACAATATAAATATTTAAGTCACAGACTCACAAATAACTTACATAACAAAGTCTTTGATTATATTTTTCTTTGTATAGTCTTTACTTAGACAAAGTTCTTCAACACGGAACACTTTTCTACTCCAACATATCGTACGAGTTTAATTACACACTAGTGTCGTGTTCGTCATGCCAATACTGATAAAACATTCCTTTTCCTGTTACATAAAATAATGTAAAAAACATAGACTTACTTCTTAATTAACTTAGTTATACACTAACTGAATTTGACAAGCCCTTCAAAAAATATTTCTAATTCATAACTCCCATGTTTATATGCAATACTGTTTATCCAAATCTAAAAGAAATCAACCAAAAATCAACTTTTCCTATTTTACAATTTCTTCCCCTATTTTTTAATAGTAATCAAAACCGCTTGCAAGTTTAAATGTATGTTACATCGTTGAATAAACCCAGTAACCATGTTACAATGACCCCCCAACTAATGAACATTTATTGCCAAAACATTAAATTCTTTTCAAATCTTTACATAGGTTGTCTTCATATTATAATAGTGTATGATAATTCTATTTAACTTTTAACGATCCTTTTGAGGTCACATCCGTACAAACAATATTAGGTCTGTCCCCAATTTCTATTATCAAACGCTATGGATTAGTCGCCCTTATTACTTATCAAAATAAAATTATAATTCACCAAGAAAATTAACGAAATAATTTTATTCATATATAAAACGTTAAATAAAGTCTTGCTTAGGCACACAAACATATAACATTAAAATTAATTAAGCCTTGATAAATAAAAATAACTCATCTTGTCATCGGAGCCCTTGGGTCTCTGCACCACAGTTTGTTACCTTAGTAAACTTTAGCCACTTACCACTTTACCACTTTAGTTAACCTTGCAATAACGACCGACAAATTATTAACGAACTTCTCTTAGCACATTGAGAAGTTCGTTAATCATTTGCTGCAAATAGATTTGAATTAGTTATTATGACAAATAGATTAACTATTCTTACATAGCTTATGGTGATATAACTTATACGTTGATTTGATATGAATGAACCAAATCAGGGTTGTTTGAAGAAATTTCTTTTTAAAAAAGCTAGCTAACAACCACTTGAAAATTATGTCATGCGCACATATAGATAAATTATAATATTGAAGTAGCAAAACATTTCCAGCTATGTAACACTTATTGCGAGAAAACATTAATGACAGGTAACTTAACAAACATTCAAAATAGATAACGAGTTATTGAAGCAACAATACAAACAAGGATTCAAGACTCCTCCGATGTATTTACTGCTTGCGTGCATCGATGCAGTTCAATGCATTTCCTGAATTGCCATTATGTACTACATTATTCTACACGTAAAATAACTTTCCATTCGTATAAGCGCAGTCAGATGTAATTGAATGCTAGGGGATTATTTGCCGTATGTCATCCATTTGTGTGGCAACAAAGTTCTTTTATGTGAGTTGATACACTTAAAGTGTAAGTGACATTCATTCTCGAAATAATCATTTACCATATATTTTAGTCGTAAAAATACAAGCAGAGATGTTGAAAGACGTTGTTGAAAATTTAGTTTGGTTAACATTCGTTGAAGTAAAGATACAATAATCCTTTACTTATTCCGCCTTTACTTTTACTGGCCAGTCAATCTAAGCGTCATTATACCTTGAAAGTAGAATTATATTCTCAGAGTATTGAACTTTAATAATTTGAATATTTGTAGTATTCATATATCAATATTTGTATATTTGTCATATTTGATATATTTACTATGACACTTATGTTAAAATGCGTAGACTTTATAAAGCTACTGATTGTACTGCAATTTGAACGTGATACTGCTTGTTCTTTATATCCTTAGCCACACCACGTACATAAGTTTTATACTTAAAATATCAACTATTTGTTTTATCAATCAAAGTTCCGTTATGAAACATAATTTTTCATTTTTTTACATAAAAGTCTATGTAATAACATTTCTGAAAATCTTCTGCTCTTATCTGTGCGATCATTCATTGGATACAAAATACTGCGGTTTAATCTCCCTATTTGAATAATTTAGATTCGTTTGTATTTATTGTCATCGTCTGATCTTATACTGTGAATCAAGTAGAAAGTAAATGCAAGTTTATCTTTATTTACTGATCTTCCTTTGAATATGGCTTCTGCCAATGCCATGTCAGTAAGGTCCAATTTTGTACATAACGTATTCGTCTGTGGATCGAAAAGTATTGCCATTCGTGACACAGAAGAAGTAATTTTATATAATTGTCAACCAGTAATGAAATGGGATAACATCTCTTATTATTATATTCTAGAATTATTTTCGTTTGTACTGAATCTTAGTGTATTACGTGTTGTGACTAATTAATAATCTAAAAAGTTATGTTGAATGTCTTTTATCTTCAATTTTACTGAATCTAAGGCAGTGATTTAGTTACAGTAACTGGGAAAAAATTACCGATTCTATATAATAAAGTTTACAAGGGCAGCTATTTATGTTCATTTATTTACAGAAGTTTTAATGTATAAGTTTACAACAATAAGTTTTTATATAGCACGTAATGTCCTAAGCAGATATGAAATGTGTCCCAAATATAACCTAACATTAACAACCCGTTAGTAACACTGGTAATGTATGCAGATTTACAAAAAGCTGTATACATATGTATATACGTTACGTTAAACGTTATACGTTACGTTAGATTATAACGTTAGTTTTATACAAATTAAATAAAATTGTTTAGAATGACAACATTTCTTTCTGTATCATTCAAGCTTTAGATTTCTGTTTGTTAATAAGTGCATTTAGTAACTTAATCCGAGCCTTGATTGCTTTGTAACGAAGGTATTCCTCCTCGTGACCTTTCTTATCGTCCTTTTGAACTTTCCTGTTATTCTGCAACTCGAAATTCACTTCGTACTCTTTGATGCTACGGCGTAAAACCTGAAACAAACATAAAACATACAATGTAGTAGAAACTTTCTGTATACAAGAAATTAAACATCAAGTCCATGTAAGAAAATTTAATGTAAAAAATAGAAATTTAAAACCTACTACAGTAACCGACAGGTGTACGCGGACACTTATGGCACTATAATATCACCTGCGCAATTGTAAGCTCTCGACAGTATTTGGTAGTGGTCGCCGCAGTCGAATCAGCCAGGAGGACATCATAATCTTTATTTTGTTAGAGTTTAGTCCTTTCTAGACTAGATATTGAGCTACGGATACAACAGATAGGACTACCACGTGGCCTAGTGGTTAGAATACCTGACTTTTAAGCCTCAGGTCTGGGTTCGAATGCCAGCTGGAGCAACAACACAAATTGTTGGATTTTGGGTCGGAATATGAAATGTATGTCTGTAAAACGCACCCACCACACAGGAGAAATCTCTGAGGACATCGTTCATCCAAAAAGAAATAAAAAAATAGTTTGGCAGAATCGCTAAAAGTAAGCATGATGTTAAGGGCACATACACATTTTTGCAACTTGGCTTCGGTAAGCGCCCGCGTGAGGTCGTCGAGGCCAAGGCAGTGCAGGCCCTCGTTGGTCTGCGCCCGCTCGTCGCTGGCAGCGGACTGCGCCGACGAAGTGGACGACGGCACCTCCTCGCACGCATCGCGCGTCGGGGGCGACTGTAGCGGCGTGTCTGTGGTCTCCTGCCAACCGATATCGAAAATAACACACAATCAAAAAAGAAGGTTTCTGTCTAGAGACCAAAGGAAGCCTGCAAGCGTCTTTTTTTATTGGATAAAGTGACGAGGCGGGCAAAACGCTCACCTGATGATAATTGCAACGTCTGCCCATAGTGTCTGTGTCATTCAGAACATTTCTGTGTGACACCACACTGAGCCCGTCACCCTGAGACATCAGTTCTTAAGTCTTAGTCAGTGCCCTACAGACCGAAACACAGAAATGTTTGCAGACTACTGCTTTACGGCAGTATAACTAGCTCTGGGGTAATACCTACCTAGATGGATTCAAACCACCAAGTAAGTAACTTACGCACTCGCAAGCCTTGCGTTTGTACAAGCGAGTCTACAACTAGATGCTAGAGGACGATCGCGTGACCTAATGATAGGTGTACCATATACGTGAGCACTACGCTGCGGCTCCTGAGTTTCCTAGCCGAGCAAATATTTGTTGATGAGACAAACTGTTGGATTTCGGTGCTGGTTGTATTTTGAGTCGCGTATTGTTGCGACTCTGCTGCCGAACCTCCCTCCGATCTTTTTGCGTAGGTGTTGCATCGAACACAGGAAGGCGACGAGCGAGTGCCTTAGTGTTTGAACCAACATTTACGGTACTGTAACGTTTCCTCCGCAAATGACGTTATCTCGTCGACGAAAGACGTCGCCGTGGACGAAATCGACGAAGGAACATCGTCACCAAAAGATCTGCATGTTGTCACCCCAGAAGATCAGGTAATGCTTCTGGCTACTCGGGTCTTCGGTTCACTCATTCACAGTATTAATGCGAATGTAGTTTTTTGTAAAAGAAATTGAAACGAGCAAATCGTTCACCTGATTGCAAGTGCAACGTCTGCCCATAACTGCTATACCACATACAATATTTCTGTATAGCAACACACTGCGCTCGTCAACCTGAGATGTTAAGTATGATCATCGTCATCATCATTTCAGCCTATCAGTTGTCCACTGGTGAACATAGGCTTCCCCCATAGATAGCCCCAAAAGTTTACGCTTCACGACACCCACGGTATGAGATGGGGTGGTAGATTCTCCAAAGCCGCCACCACACGGCAATCAAATTTCCTTTCCTTCCCATTCTTCCGGGGTCGGACTCCCAACTTGTAGAGAAATATCAATCGCAAATAAATATGACAGGTTAGAAATATCCAATAAAATAAACCGATTACGTTAGATTCATTAGAATAAATAGAAACTATCTAGTGAGGGGGGGTGGAGGTTACGATGACTCCTTCCAACTTGCGAGAGCCGTTTATCCACCTGTGTTTTCTTGCTGATGAATATGATGATGGTATTCATTTACGATGAAAGAAATGCGATAGAAATACGGTTTTCTCACCTGCGATGAATCAGAAGGCCTTTCTTGCGAATCACTGGAGCTGTCTATACTGTTATTGAACGTTATTGTTTCATGCTCGTGTATTGTTGCCAGCTCGCCGTTCGTGCCGCCAATTATCTGGAAATTAACATTGGCAACACTAATGTTAATGTTGTTCTGAAAATATCGCTCTCCAATATTTAAATATACTACATTTACCATAAAATACGCGATTTACCTTACGTGATGTAATGATCAAATGCTATAATTTAGGTTTTAAAGTGCTTTCATACTAGTGGTAGTATTTCTATGCAGGAATTATTAGTCTTGGTGCGTAATGTAATTATAGTTGTGCGACGGTTATAGATCGGAATTCATCACTATTCCCTCAGGAATCCCTCAGGGATCACACCTAGGCCCATTCTTTTATTGCGCCTACATATTCGATATAAATAAAGTTTTTAAAAACGCTAAACACATATTATACGATGACGATAAAAAGGTATACATGCGAGTGAATTCTGCTGCTGACTGTGAGCTGCTTTAAGTTGATTTAAACAATTTATACTGTTACTACCCAGAAAACAGAATCACAGTCAGTACCAAAAAGTGTCAATCTATAAGTATTACACGGAAAAAACAGCCTATAACCTATCCGTATCATTTCAATGGCGTTGTAATTGAGAGGACCGAGAGTGTGCGTGACTTGGGAGTCCACGTGTCGTCCATTAGTGCGTTTAAACGTGGTCGCAGCAATCTCAACGATGCTCTGCGTGAGGGACGGCCTTCTACGGCGACGACTGAAGATAACATCAGTGTTGTGCGGTGTATGATAGAGACAGATCCAAGAGTAACCTATCAGCAGATTCGGACAAGCTTAGGCATCGGTATGACTCAAATGCACAAAATCATCCACAAACATTTAGCCGTTAGGAAGCTTTGTGCCCAGTGGATACCTTTAAAGGAGGTGACTCAAAAGCTGTGTTCGACATACTTACGGGTGACGAAAGCTGGATTTATTGCTATGTTCGGGCAACCAAAAGACAATCTGCTTAGTGGGTGTTTCCTTCATAATCATAATCATAATAATTTATTTGCTTGAATAAGGTTACAAAACAGGTATTAAATATAAAAAAAGTCTCACTTATTCTGCCTATGTAGGCGTCCAAATTTAAAAAGTTAGGTATTACAAAGTTATTAGCTACAATTTTAAAATCTTCAATTGTCTATATATTTTTTGTCAAAATTTTGTGTCTTACATTATTCCATTTTTAGTACTTCTTATATATATTATTTCATAATGATGGATTTAATTTATTCAACAATACCCTGTTCTCATACTTAGTATCTAATTAAACATACAAAAAAAAATATGTCAATAAAATAAAAATGACAAATTTTTTTGCTAATTCAATGTTAAAAACTCACCAACAGAATAAAAACAATGGTCCAGAAGCCATTTGGTTAATTTTCTTTTGAATATGTTTTGTGGCAAATGTCTCATATCTAGAGGTATTTTGTTGAATATTTTAATTGCCATACAATTTACGTTTTGACTCACCATGACGAGGTTACTACTTGGATAGAATAATTTATCCTTATATCGTGTATGTTTTTCTAAAACATCACTATGTTTTAAGAAATAGCTTGGATGTTGTGTGACAAAGCAACAAATATCTCTTATATACATACAAGGTAATGGTAGTATATTAAGTTTCTTGAATAACGGCTTACAGCTATCCATATACCCTGTGTTACAAATAGCACGAACACACTTCTTTTGTATTATAAAAGCTTTTGCCATATCCACAGAGTTCCCCCATATTATTAATCCATATCCAAGTACAGAGGAAACATATCCATGGTATGCACTTATCGCGGCTTCTTCCGATACTGTCAGCCTAACTCTTCTCAGCGCAAAGACAAACCTATTAAGCTTATTACATACAGTTACTATATGTTCTTTCCAGTTGCAATGTTTATCAATTTTTAATCCCAAAAATACAGTTGATTCGACTTCTTCAACTACCTCTTTATTACATTCTATACGTAATTTGTTTAATCGCGCTATATATGTTAAAAATTGAACCATTTTTGTCTTATTAACATTAAACTTCAAATTATTATGTTCTAACCATTTGGTAACGTCAATTAGGGTATTGTTAATTTTATTTTCAAATGTGTTTACATCATCCGCTTTTATTGTCACTGTAGTGTCGTCAGCAAATAAAATACATTTTTCTTTTGTCGCGTTAGGAAGATCATTGATATACGTGAGGAAAAGAAGGGGACCTAAAATACTCCCCTGTGGTACACCTACTTTCTTTATTCTATATTTTGAAACATACGTTACTTTTGTGTGTTGATTCCTAATATTTCTATAACAGCAGATTTTGGTACTTTGTTTGCGATTCTGCAAATACTCGTAGCTCTCAATCCAGTCGTATGCTTTGCCTCGAATTCCATATTTTTCCAATTTAATAAGTAACATTCTATGGTCAACATAATCAAAGGCTTTGCTCATATCAAAAAATATAGTCACAACTGGTTTTCTATCTGATAAGCATTCCGTAATGGTTTTTATAAGGGTGAAACATGCCAGCGATGTCGAGCTATTTTTTCGAAAACCAAACTGTAATGGACTATGCTATGCTTCCTAAAGAAAATACTGATTCTATTATACATAGCCTTTTCATAAATTTTTGCTATAACAGGTATTAGTGTTACTGGTCTATAGTTAGAGATATCTTCTTTCTCACCCTTCTTAAATATTGGCTTGACTATGGATATTTTTAATGTAGACGGAAAAATGCCTTGTAAAAATGACAGATTTATTAAGTAACTAAGAGGTTTAGACAGTTGTATTGCACATATTTTCAAAACTTTTGTACTAATTCCGTCAAATCCTACCGAATTATTGTTATTTAATGTCATAATAATTTTATATATTTCTTTTTCTTCTGTGGGAGTTAAAAATATTGTATTTATATTTTGGTTTATAGTTGTTTTATTTATTTGGGTTTTTAAAGAAACGATGTTATTTTCAGTCAGATTTATGTAATAATCATTAATAAGGTTGACTATACTTCTCGGATCCTCATAGACAATTTTGTTGTATATTAATTTCTGGATAGTGTTATATAATGGCTTCGTAATTATCTTACTTTTAATCATATCCCATGTCGCCTTACAATTATTTTTGTGTTTTTTTATGTAACTTTTGCACTGCAGCTGTTGCGATTTATTGATGCATTTTTTAAGTATTCTACTATATTTTATGTACTTATTTTTATGCGTATTTTTATTAGTACGGGCATTCTTAAATTGCAAGTATAAACGTCTTTTTGTAACACTTGCTTTTTTAAGGCCTTTGCTTAACCATTTTACTGCAGTCGTCTTGTTAAATACTTTGACTTTTAATATTGGAAAACACAGGTTGTAAAATAATGTTATTATATCATGAAAATAATTAAAAGTTTCTTCTACGTTTTCTGACTCATACAATTCATTGAAAGCAATAGCAGACAAACATTCATTAATTTTTTTTATATTTTCTACACAGTAGTCTCTTTTTTTGTCGAAGCAGTATGGAATTGACTGTTTCTTATTGATTCTTAAAGTTAATGTTTGGCCTGTCTCATGGTCTGAAAGAGCTAGGAGATGAGTTTTAGCCTGCCCATTTTCTACATTACTAGCAATTTGATCGATGCACGTTTTACTTCTTGTGGGTACACGTATACGCAATTTCATGTTATGATTTTTAATAATACATTCTAGCTCTTTACTAACTTTATTCCTTTTTAAAATGTCAATGTTCCAATCCCCAGCCAATATAATTATTTTATTTTTATTTTTAATAGTTAATTTATTCAGTAATGTGTTAAGATTATCAAGAAATGTATTTGTGTTATAGTAGTTCGGTATTCTATATATACATATTATGATCATGTTATATTCAGTTAATTCTATGCCACAACACTCAAATGTATATATCTGAGTAATTGTTTTGAGTAAGTTAACTTTTTTATATTTAAATTCCTTTTTAATTAAAATACAAGAGCCGCCGCTTTTCTCTCTCGGGCGTGAATAATGATCAGCTAATTTAAAATTATCTAATTTTACGTTATCTTTGCTACCATGTTTCAAAAATGTTTCGCTGAAACATATTACGTCGACATCAGTTCCTGTCTTCTTCAGCTGTTGCAGAGCTAATTGTATAGAATCTAATTTATTAACTAATCCTGCAATGTTTTGGTGCAATATAATAAGGTCACTTTTTATTATTTTTATTTTTGGGTCGAAAAAAGGCCTGTGCTTGTTGTATATTTTCGGAACTTTTAACTTTTGGTTTAAAATAATACGGGATTGTTCCTTTTGAAGCATTTTTGTTCTCTGTGTTGTAAAAATTATTATTATTAGTTGTAGGATATGGTGATGCAACTGGATATTTATACTGTTTTTGCTTTTGTTTATGAAACAAATATGGGATTGTACCTTTCTTAAAAATTGGAGTTTTCTTATTTTTAATACCAACTTGATTTTCCTTAGCACTGCATCTAATGTTTTTTAAGTTTAAAAATCTGGTTTCGTAATCCTCGGTGTCTATATGTAAATTAATTTAGTTCGCTATATATTTCTTACTATATGGGCCATAATATTTGTCTTCTCGAAGCTTAACGAACTTACAGTTATTATAGGTAGTGACAAAGTTTGAAACAAAATTATTCAATGTTTCCTCACGCAAGTAACTATTTTGTACTATTTCAACAATGTAAACTTTAGTTATTTGTAATTTCCCTACAGCAACACTTAATTCTTTCAATAGTTGGAATGGATTAGTTTCATTTGCTCCAACAACAAAAATTACTCTGACGCCGTGCTTTACTTCATTTTTTAAAATATCGCAATAAGAAAGCACTTCGGCACTTAAAGCATTAGGTTTTACATAAGCGACTACTTTGTATGTGTCATTCCATTTATTTTCCCTTTTCTTTATAAGAGTTCCTTCCGAGAAGTTGCCAACGAAATTGAAGAGAGGTCGAAATGTAGGAAAAAAGATGGTGGCCTCATTCTTCGGAAGGACCGGTCATTATGCGACAATTGTTTTAGAAGATCAAAAGTCAGTTACTGCAGAGTGGTATACTAACAAATGTTTACCACTTTTCTTGGAAAAAGTTCGAGAGAAACGACCTCGCAGAAGGATCCTACTTCACCACCACAACGCCTCCTCGCAAACCGCCGGGCGAACAATCGACTATTTGGCGCCGTCAGTCGTGGAATTGCTGGGTCACCCGCCAAATAGCCCCGACCTGCACCCTGCGAATTTTATTTATTCCCGAAAATAAAAGAAAAACTTCGAGGAAAACATTTTATGGACGCCAAGGAAGCAGTGGCTGCGTTCCAGAAGGCCATCGAAGAAACCCCTATGGACGAGTGGGAAAAGTGCTTTTCTCGGTGGTTCTATCGAATGCAGCGATCTATTGATGTAAATGGAAACTATTTTGAAAAGATATAATAAAAATAATAACTTGCTAGTTTGCTCAGTTTTTGATTTTCTAAGAACTTTCAGTGTCACAGTGTATTTTTTTATATTCTTTTTATATAATTTAGATTAATTGTTATTGTTTTTTAATGTTCAAGTTTTTTTTTCTCATTCTCAAATCTGCTAACCATATAATAACTTTTTTTTCCTATTTTAAATAAATGTGTTCGCCTCTAAAAACCTAAAAAATAAATTGCAAAACGTGGATAGTTGTAATTTGTTGTTGTGTTAATGTATTTATATTTTTTTGCTGTAACTGTCCGGAGTAATAAATAAATAAATAAATAAATAGACTCAAAAACTGACGTCACAGAGTGACGAGCGCAGTATGGTGTCTCACAAGGCGTTGCAGTTGAATGTTCTGAATGACATAACATTTGTTAAGGGCAGACGTGTAGTTTTTTTATTAAAAAAAACGATGCCCCACAGTATGATTTCTTCTGTATCGTGATTGCGTTTTACAGACATACATTTCACATGCACAACACAACCAGACCCGAAAACCAACAATTTATGTTTTTCACAAAGTTTGGCTCCGGCTAGAATTCGAACCAAGGACCCGCGACGTAGAAGTCAGGTACCCTAATCACTAGGCCACGCGGTCGACAGTTATCATGAGATGAGCGATTTGATCGTCTTGTCGCTTTCTACCAAAAAAAAACCTTTCAGTACCCTGGAGCGTTTATTTTGTTATGTTGTCCTCCTGAGCGATTGTCGACCACAGCTACAACTTTCAGAGTTTACAATGTTGTCTTTACCTACCCGATACAACGTTTATGCGATTAGATTGGAGTCAAAGACACGGAGACAATGACAACACAACCAGACCCAAATTATGTTTTTACATAAATGTTGGCTCTGAACTTCGAACCTACGACCCGCCATCTAGAAGTGAGGTACTCTTTTTTTTATCGAAACGTTCACCAGATGGTGAGTGAAACATCTGTCCATCCCATAATATCCCATCCCATCCCATCACACTGCGCTGGACACCCTTATTCATGAGTTCTTAAGTCCCATATGCCCAATGATCACGCTAGCTCTCAGTGCCCTTCAAACCGAAACAGAGTAATGTTTGCACACTACAGCGTCACGGGAGAACAACTGGCTCTGGGGACCACCCCTAGTAGGTACCAACCTACCTAGACGGATTTCTGCATTGCACTGGTCATAAGAGACTTAAGAACTGACGTCTCAGAGTGACGGGAGCAGTGTGGTGTCACTCAGAAATGGTCTGTGTGACGCAGCATTTGTTATGGGCAGACGATGCACTTACCGTCAGGTGATCGTTTTGCTCGTTACGTCACCGCATGCAATAAAAAAGAGACTCACGGCGTCGCTGCGCGCGGCGGCGAGCGTGCGCTTGACGGCGCGGTACCGCTCGTAGAGGTGTCGCGCGGCGCCGCGCTCCGCCGAGTGCGCGGGCGGGCGGCCGCGCGCCGCCTCCAGCCGCAGCAGCGCGCGCTGCACGCACAGCTTCTCCGCCGCGAGCTGCGCGCCCGACCAGCGCGCCTCCGCCACGCCCGCGCGCCCGTCCGCCTCCCGGCAGCCTTGCACCCACTGGAGAAAGTAAAAAACCAAAATAACAGCACTGAGTTATTTGCCGTGTGTTAGCGGCTTAAGAGAATCTACCACCCCATCTCATCCCGCGGGTGTCGTAAAAGTCGACAGAGTGAAAATGAAAACCAGTAGACGGGCAGCAGTATCTTCCTGGAACATCTGAATAAATAAACTGCAGTTGCCAACTCGCCTGCCAAGTTGCCAGTTGCCACTACTATGGCAAAAATGAGAGTTACACACTTTTGTGGCAATCTGAGGGGGAGGCCTATGTTCAGCAGTGGACTAGTGGTGGACTGATGATGATGATGAGTTATTATGTACTACGTACTAGAGGAGACACCTCAGCTTTGTTATTTGTAACACAAGTGTTTTTTTAATGGATTAAGTGACGAAACGACCAAAACGTTCACCTGATGGCAAGTGCAATGTCTGCCCATAACAAATGTTGTGTCACCCAGAACATTTCTGCGTGACACCACACAACGCCCGTCACCCCGAGACGCCAGTTTCTTAAGTCTCATATGCCCAGTGATTAAATTACCTCTCAGTGCCTTTCAAACCGAAACACAGTAATGTTTGCACACTACTGCTTCACGGCAGAATAACTGGCCCTGGGGTGGTTGGTACCTACCTAGACTACTTCCTGCATAGAAATCATACCACCAGAAGAAGTGGAAGTGCATGTGCGCAAAAACAGTATGTCGCATCTGCTCACACTCATTGTTATCTATGAGAACATAAACCGTCGTCCGCCTCGCTCGTGCGCCGCGTGTCATTGAGTTGCTCAACATATTTTGTTTAAAATAGCTTATCTAGTACGTAGCACATTATAACTCAATAAGTAACAGCCTATAATTTGGAAAGTGAATACACTGGCACCTCCATGCAAATTACTGCAGTGTTGCTGAAGCTTTGCAGACCTTGTAAACTATATAAAAACATAGCAGTCTATAGTTCCAGTAATAGACTAAATATCTTTAAAAAAAATCGAACCTGATTCAATATATTGCCCGAATAAAGAATTCAAGTAGATAGTCAGTCGATATTGTAGACCAAATACGGGAATACGCATGAAAAACTAAACCAAACAGGGTAAAAATATGTACCAAAAGCGCTCTTATAGCGATTACTGCCAGATAATAAAATATTAATTTAAGATATTACTAAACAAAATACACAGTATAATAATAAGTATACATTTTACCTCTTCAATATCATGAACAAGGTCGCCCATTGGTTTGTCGCTGCTAAGCGCTGCATCCAGCTTGTCATCTCTCTCCTTCTGCTGTTTAGCAGCTTGTACTTTAAGTGCGTACTCGACCGGGTCCGTTTTAATGCAGCGCTTTTCTGCTTGAAGCTTCCGCAGGGTCTCGTGCATTTGTGTTAATTGCACGTCAGTTATGCGATCGCTGGGTGTTATCGCGTGACCATTTTGCGCTTCGTAGTCACTTTCATATTTATTGATGCTCTTCTTTAAGACTGTTATCTGAAAATGAAATCAGATATTAAAGGACATTGCCCGAATTCGCATATGTCATAGAATCAACATATGTTTGACATAGGTATGCCATAAATCTTAGCTTATTTTATGCCCGTTATTCCAAATACTAGAATTCAAGGGACACTTCTGGAAAAAAAAATTAAATAGTCATTTTTCATTAATAACGACACTTCACCGTTTCCCGAATAACATCGAAAGTCATCGCTTCAGCGCTGGATCCGTAAGTCAAGAGACAAGAACCAAAGCGGTTTGAAGCGCTAAGTGCCACCAAAAGCGCACCTAAAAACCATAGCAAAAATGACAATGTTAACATCGCGAGCGAAAAACATATATAGCTTATCTAAGCGTGCGAGTGAGAGATTTTGAAAGTCGAATGACGAACAGAAAATCACACGCAAGCTGCAATCTTTGATTTGATTTTGTTGTTGAATGTAATTCTTTCGATCTTTGTGTTTGTTTGTTAGGTGTTCTGAGTGATTTTTTTCGATTAGCTTCTCTACAACGGGATTATAACAACTGATATTTTGAAATAAACCTAAAATCGAACAGCAAAGCTGTTTAGAATAACCCCAAAATCGAAAATATATTGGATAATAAATAAATTCTGAGAATTGTCCATCGTTTTAATCTGTTTTCAAGAGTACGTAGGTGTTATTTTGAACCCAATTATCAATGTTTTATGTCTGCTGGTTCTTGGGCGAACTTTGTATGGAAGCTGAGCAATGTTCTTTACCACTAGATTTACGGGCGTTGACGGACGGTTACGAATAGGTAGACAACATCTAGATATAATAAAATATAAGTGTTACAGATAAAACTAACAAAATAATTTCATTAAAAACCAAGCAATTAAAGCATAAAATTGACAACCCGTCACTTTTATTGACGAGTTTCGTAAATCTAGTGTTAAAATTGCTAATGAATCGGCTAAATAGACGAAAGGACACGCCATCACAGTATACAAGCATAAAAGCACTATAATAATTTATTTAGGGCCATTACTTCAGTAAAGGTTAATATATTTATACCAGTAAAATACAAAACATGTAATGTTGCTGAACTTCTTATTTTCATGAAAGAGGAGACTCAATTACTGGCTGACTTCAGTGGTGACGCACCTTCCGTTTTACCGTTACTGATAATTTACCATTACGTAAAAAATAATACAAAACTCATTTATATTTAGTACAAACTTAAAACGTCATGTTGATTTCGCTCAATTACCTAGCGGCTTTACGGTATTTCCGGTCAACAGCTTAGACGGTCGACGTTATTAGTACCGGTATTTCATTGAGTACTTCATACAGAACTCGGTGGTCAACGCCAGGTGTGCCTGCTGAATCGAAGTTCCTGGCTTTGAATTCCTACCGAAAGTAAAATCAGTGCAACATACAACATTCCTATGACATAGATTGATACGTCCATCCTTGAGATACATCTCAAACACATCTGATCTCTTCGCGTGTCTTATCGCACATGCATTATATCGGCTACGTGAAAAGCAATGACTATTTGCGCTAATACCGGCACTACATTGAGATGACAATTGCGGGTTGTTAACCGGTAGATGGCGTGGTGTAAACCATGTGCAAACCTTCTTGTTTATCTTGTCAAGGCGCCGGTCGGGGCTGGGCTGGACGCGGCGCGGCGCAACGCTGCGTTCGTCGCGCCGCACATGTTCTGCTTCCTCGTGCCGAACACCCGCCTCCACTCGTTCTGATTCCGAGTACACTGCAACCAAGTAGTTATCAGTGAAACTAGGTAACAAATGAAAGTTGCTTTACGTTTTTTGAAACCACTCAGTGGATTCGAATGGGGTTTTCATTGAGATATCTTGGTTCTTCGGCAAAGTTTAAGGCTATAAGTAATGCAATGAAGTCGTAAAATCACTTAATTATACACAGAAGAAGCCTTGGTAAAAAACTGGTTATACGAATGCATTTTTTAAGAATGAATGTAAACGAAATTTTGTAGGTCAACCGACCTGTATGATCATATAAGAATGCAGATTTCATATCAATAGCGTTTTTGCGATAAACCTGTTCAGACATCCAGAGAGACGGATTTTTTATTAATAACAGACTAGGTAATGTTAGTTAAAATGCGAAAGGAAAAGTATTTACAATATTAAAGTCAGAAATTTATAGAAAGGCACAGCTTTTTTACTAAAAAGTAATTATAATTGCAGTCACATGTACTTATTTTATATTTATTTATCAGTCAGTGTTTTAGAATTTTATAGTACACTAGCGGACCCGACAGACGTTGTCCTGCCCGAATGTTTGCTTGCCTGCCGTTAACAGATTCAGCAAAGGATTTTTTCGATATTCGAATTATCGATAAACTATATACTGAGTGACTTTTGTCATTTTCCCAGAACTCTATCGCAGCGCCACCTACCGGGTCCAACTCTGAATGTAAACCATCCAGGGAGCCACACAAATACACACAAAAAAATCCATCGACATCGGTCCAGACGTTTAGGAGGAGTTCAGTGACGTACACACGCACAGGAGAATTATATATATAAATATTTACTTAGTTATGTATAACCAAAATGTGAGTAAATAAATAAAAGTGAAGACTTTGTTAATTGCGCGAACTTTAAGATGTAAATAAATCACAAATTTATAGATATTTATAAAATTAAACTTATAAAACCAATCTATTAATTTAGAAATAGTCTAAAATAAAATACCAATATTTTTTACGTTTTTAACTTTTTTACGTGTTTAATCTAAATAAACATTTCTGACATAAAGTAACTTTTAATGGACTGAAAAACGAAAGATAATTCAAAGAAACGTATATTAAAGTTATGAAGTACCTACTAGCTGAAGCCCTCGACTACGTCCGCGTGGATTTAGGTTTTTAAAAATACCGTGGAAACTTTTTAATTTTCCGCAAAAAAAGTATCCTATGTCCGTCTCCACAATGTAAGCTATCACTGTGATGAATTTCATCAAAATTTTCACTGCTCAACCGTTGATCGGTTCAACGGTTGAGCAGTGAAAAGGTAACAAAGGGACAGAGAGTTTGTAAAATTATATTAGACAGAGAGTTTATAATTATTAGATGAAAAGAAAATAAAGTAAAATTAAAGTTGCTAACATTCAGGCTTCTGCGTAATGAGATAATCAAAGTGTGGCGGAGTGCCGCAGCGGGCTTCGTCGCTGTTGTAGAGGTCATTCTCTTTAGGTTGTTTAGAGATCCTCGTAGGAGGGCGGCGACGCTTGCCGCCGAACTGTGGCCGGCGGGCGCGTGAGAGACGTTCTGCGCGACGTTCCGTCTGTAAGACACCGAATTACCATATTTAATGCAAGATTCCAATCTCAAAAACATGTAAATAATTTGAAATAAAAGTCATAATATAGTAAAAACAAAAAGTTAAAATATTCTAGAGTTTAGAGATGGATTATATAACTTTTTTCAGTGGTGACTTGACAAACAGCTTAAGTACATATTCGATTTGAACTTCAGCAGATTGAGGTGTTATTTTTATACCCAGGATTACGATATTAAGTATTATAGCCAAACAAACATAAACCTCGGAAATATGTTAATGATAACTACCTCAGCATCATCACCATAATCAGTCTCTATACAATAATGTGCGGAACATAAACCTCTCTCAACTTTAGAACCTAAAACATCAGTCCGGATAACTTAAGTTTAGCATATTTGAGATAGTTATTATGTCCGTCGAAAGCCATGCTTTTTTTTGACGTGTTCTCTTAGTCGATGTTTACGGAATTGGATGAGACAGCCACGGGCTGTGATGGGGTGGCAGAATCAGACGGTTCTAACACACACACAGGTGCCACATCACAAATGCGATCACACCAGCAAAACTGCCTTTATATTAATTAAAGTGATCAGTCACAACACATTAACATAAATTGGTTATAATTATGAAAGTGGTTTGATTTGTAGAAACCTCAAGGCGATTATAGTCGTGCAGCGGAGGCGGAGGCGGTGGTGGTGGCAGCCGTTCCTCGCTGTGCGGCCTCCTTTCCTTCCGCTCGTGCGCGCAGCCGGAGTCGCGGCGCTCACGTCGCTTGCGAGCCTCTCGCTCGCACTCAGGCGCGGCCATGTCTTCTGTCTCCTTTTCACGTTCGCGATCCCGCTCGCAGCACTGCGCACGCCACCCGACCCCTGATATTACTACCCGCCGCTCGCTCGAGCACTCTGTGTTGTGCCCGTAACCCTAACCATAGCCAATTTTGTTAATGTATAAGTGTATAGTCCATTGAAATTTTGTAGTAATAAATACTTGTGATGACAGGGTTCAAAAATGTAATGACAGGGTTCAAAAATGTAATATTTTGCACCTGTTGTTAAAAATCACTTTATAATTTTATGCGACTAGCAATCTGTTCACACGTGTCTAGGCCTTTCAACCCTGTCAAACCCTAAACAGCACATGGTCCCCGTTTCACGTTCATAATAAGTTAATTGAATTGAATATTTCTATGAATCATTTCATTTAACTGTAACTATTTACATTTTATCACATTTTTGAACCACGATGAGTCAAGAGATGAGTAAAGCTGTTTTTACTGCAAATTGTAATGAAATGTTGATCTGTGAGGGGACAGGTGTACAAAGTGTTTTTAATTTAAACACAATTGCTAGTATAATTTCATATATGTACATATAATTACACAGGTTTTTATTATAAAGGATATTATTTTTTCATACATATATTTCCGCTGAAAGCAAATGTTTCTAAGTGTTGCCAATGTATTAATGTTTTTGGAAAAAGCCGTTAACACGTGTAAAAAATATATATTTGTGTATTGAATAAAAAAGGGTGACTGGTAAAGTGACACGAAGGTGTTATAGAATCGATAATCAGCAAATAAAGTATATATTTTATATTTTATCTATATATTTTGGGATATATTGTGAGGTGTTGTGCCTGTTATATATAGAGTGTAATGAGTTCTTGTAAAGTGTTACAATTTTGAAAACTGTATATTCGTAGGTACAACGCAATGATGTAATAAATTATTACAAACGACAAATGTATGTACGTCAGACTATTTTATAACTTTTCCAGTACCCTTACAATTTTGCAAAAGCGATCATAGATATGAAGCAGATAAAAATATTTTAAGAGGCCAATATTTATTTAATAATTTATGAAATCTACTTAATATTATTTATGATGATATTCTAACCCCACTGCCTAATGCTTTAAAAGTACCTGAGTTATTTCCAATAGTACCATGTTTGCTTCAGACTTAAGTATAGACTTGAAACTAAATCCCCCAATTTCCAAAAGTTTTCGGCCGTTATGCGTTTCTGAAATTAAACCATCATTGGCACAGATGCAGTCTGCTCTAATCTAGAATACGGTAGACTCAAATGTGACTGCTAGAGCCTTATATAAAATTTTAAAAAGTAAACATAATTGCATAATGGAAATTAAAAAGTAATAAGATACTTACAATACAATATCTTGCAGCGTCAACAATGGAGTCCAATATTCTAGAAATGTTGTCTCGACTGCGTCTGGCCAGGGTCGAGCAAATGGGGCCCGCTTTTAGGCAAAACCCCTTCTTAATTCCACAACCAATCACTAAACAACCGGGTTATTGCTTATCCTTTGATGTAAAATAAAATGAAAGAAACAAAACGTAACGGTGGATCATACGTACGCGCCGTTTTGGCGGAACACTAGAATTTTACACTCAAATTTCACACAGTCGGAAGTGTTTGATTGAATTTTTATTTGATTATATCACTCATTTGCACCGACATATCTCGATCACGGCACATATCTTTGATACTGGCACTTAGTCTTTTAGATTATTTTTTGAATACTATTTACGGTTGCTTCAAGAAATGCGTCGAAACCAGTCTGTAATTTAGCATTGAATATTTAAACTGTTGTGTTTGAGCTTTTAGCTCTCCTCTTCTACTAGTGCATTGTTTTCAAGCTACCCATTTTTATTCGGTTCAGATTCTTGAAAAGAAAGAGAAAATGGGTATGACAGTTGCACGTTTAGTTATCGTCTATCATTTTAATTACTGTGTTTGCTTCATGCTCTTTAATTTACCCAGTAGAAATAAAGCAGTTTTGCTTGGTATTTAGCCCGTTTTCACAGGATTTCCGGATCTGTAACAGGAATAAAATCACTTAGTTTAATATTTCAAATTTCGGGAGGACACATATTGCACAACGTCGTTAATGGTGATAGGATTCCTATGCAGGAATCAGTATAGGCAGGTACCACCCCAGAGCCAACTATTCTGCCGTGAAACAGTAGTGTGCAAAAATTACTGTGTTTCGATCCTGAAAGGCACTGAGAACTAGCGTAATCACTGGGCAAATGAGACTTAAGAACTTATGTCTCAGGGTGTCGGGTGCAGTGTGGTGTCACACAGAAACTTTCTAGGTGACAGACACACTATGAGCAGAAGTTGCACTTACCGTTGGGTGGACGTTTTTCTCCTTTTTTATAAAGTGACGAAACGAGGAAAACGTTCTACTGATGGTGAGTGCAACGTCTACCCATAACAAATTCTGTGTCATCCAGATTATTTCTGTGTCACCACACTGCGCTCGTCACCCAGTGACATAAGTTCTTAAGTCTCATTTGCCCAGTGATTACGCTTGCTCTCAGTGCCCTAGAACCGAAACACAGCAATGTTTGCACACTACTGCTTCACGACAGAATAACTGGCACTGGGGTGGTACTCGTACCTACCTAGACGGATTCCTGCATAAACTTCTAACTAATCACTTTTTTCAACTTTTTCCTGGTTCTCGGTTATTTGACTACAACTTAGTTTCCAAATATAGTCAGACGGTCTTTGTGAAATTATATAACTTAACTGCTGAATGAACGGATAGTAACTAAGTCTTTGTTCATGATTGTATGTCAAACTAGCTGATGCCTGCGACTAAGTCCGCGTGGATTTAGATTTCTAAATACCCCGGGGATCTCATTGATTTTCCGAAATAAAAAGTAACATATGTCTGTTTCCCAAATGCGAGCTATCTCTGTTCAATGGTTAAACTGTGAAGAGGTAACAAACAGACAAAGGGACAGACAGAGTTACTTTCGCATTTATAATATTAGTATGGATAGTATATACAGTATTGATGAAAATATCGTGATATCTTTTTTAGATAAGGACCCTAGTGTCTTAGAAGTAAAACTAAAAAAATATCGAAATCTATCCAGTACTTTTTGCGTGATGCGCGCACAATGACAGACCTCTATCATTTATTTATATAGATTAAATCGCGTGCTCATCTCATTACCGATAAACCAGTGCTCTAAAATAATGGGCACTTTATGGATAAAGATTTTCAATGTTTTTGCACCTGAATAACATTAGGATTCCCCAAATGTTTTGCTCAATATTTTATGAACTTAGAAAGAAGCTTTTTGGAATACAATGTCTTATTTTTTACAAAACCGATGTTTTTTTTGTGTTCTAGTGTTGTAATGAACGTATAGTTTTTAAGTTTAAAAGTTGTAGAAACTAATTATTTAATACGATAAACCAATATGAAATATTTAAATAAAGGTTATTTTATCACCATCAATAATCAAACGTCGCACTACTAATTCAAAACTGTGGTAAATCAAAACGATAAAAAAATATGATATAATCTTTTTTGAGTTAATGCGCAATAAAGACATACGTACGTGTATTAAATAATATACACGTCACCAAAAGAGTTTTCAATATATGTAAAGAAGCAACCAATAGATAACGTCGAGAGACATTTTTTTACCGAGCTTAAGCCTTAAACAGATAGATAGAAATAATTTTTTCATCGATTCTAGAAAAAAATACTTTTTGCGTTACTACGTTTTTGTAATAGCAGTGCGGTATATTAATACAATAAAAACTCAAATGTATTTTTCTCCCTTTTTAGCAAAAAACATGTAGTCAATCAAACAAATATTTGAAAAACGCGTGTTTGATAACTTGTATCCTGCAAATAAGCATATGATAATAAGAAAAAGTCTACGGTGGTTTTCAAATTCAGAGTAAGAGTTTTTTGCACACATCTTCACATTTCAGCCCATCACCAGTCCACCGCTGAACATAGTCCTCCCCCACAGATAGCCACAAACATTTGTAGCTCTGATTTGGGGGGGTATTTTAACATAGTTGCCACGCTTGGCAGGCGAGTTGGCAACCGCAATTTATTTATTCAGATGCTCCAGGAAGACGCTGCTGCCCATCTCCTGGTTTTCATTTTCCCTCTGTCGACTTTTATTTATAGTCGTTATGTAATAATACTTGTCTTCTTGTTATTTTTTTGACATTCTTGTTTTGGTCAACCTAAACATAAGAACCTCTAAAGTATGATCTCGAATTTAGTTAATCGCAAATTATTATGTCTACTATTGATTTTTTTTCTTTATGAATACGTTTCCAGGACTATAACGAATAAAACAAAAAAAGAATTACGCATAGCGTCGAATCGCTAGTTATGGTTTAGAGTTTATACAACAATCTCATAGAATAAAAGAGAAATTTTTCCGGACCTAATTTTAAATTTTATTTTCCTTAAAAACCACTTTCGGAGTAATACGAAAATTAAAAATAAATAGCCTTGTTCTTATGTGACCTACGAACAGCATTTAATTTTTATTAATATAGAATATTGAATTTCTTTATTAATATTTAATACTGCCACCTGCCAGTACTATTATGCACCACGCCGATAATGTTATTTATTTATTATATCCATTGTATCGCAATCGATAACTATTTTTCGATCGATGATAACTTTTTTATTATATGGTGTGATAATTAAAAAAAGCACCTTGCGATTAATCGCACGGGCACACCCAGCACGTAGGTAGACGCTAGACGCTATATAATATCATGCACGTCCTATCGTACATTATTATTACAACTTGATATGAGGCCGACCCACACTTTTGTATATAAACCGTTAATATATTTTTTTAGCAATGCTATTAAGATACTTAAAATCCCTGTTAACTACCCCAACTATGTTTAAAAGCTTGTGCGAGGAAATAGCTCACGACAATAATCGAATGGCGGGTTCGATTCTGCTACGTCATGTTTCGCAGTCTGAACCCTACGCCATTAAGCTATTTGCGTTTAACTTAAAGAGTGTTTCGTTACAAAAGATAAACATCCTGTATCACCAACACCTTTTTCAACCACAGCGACTAGTTTGGCTCTACAGATATCTGCGCAAGGTATATTATACTTACAGGTGATAAAAATGGATAGGATTTCATGCAGAAGTTCGCCTAGGTAGGTAATACTGTTAGCTAAGTAAATTACCGGGCATATGAGATTTAAAAACTGAAGACTTAAAGTGATGTGGGCATTGCCGTGTTCAAGAGTTCTGGGTGACATTAACCGTTAATGGCAGCCGTGGCACCTACTATCGGCTCTTGGTCGTCTTGTTACTTAATACCATAAAAGAAGTTATTACAGTCCCGCATGTAATCGTATCAAAAACGGTTCGTAAAAGATCGCAGAAAGAACCGAATGTTGAAAATTTTCACAACTTTTAATACTATTAATAGAATCAGGCGTTACTTTGCGGAAATCCATTATAATGAATAAAAGTAAGTTACTTTGCTAAGATCCGCATGCGGATCTTAGCAAAGTAACTTACTTTTATTCATTTTAATACTATGTTATTTTAGAAATACGGATGTGTAAAAGAAAACAACCAACAATCTCAGAATTTTAAATTGAAATGACAATAAAATTTATTATTGCTTCTTATGATGTTATTTTTATTGAAAACTTATGAAATCGTTGAAAACAAGTAGGAAAATAATCGATTTTAAGAATAAACTTAAACATATCGAAAGATAGGTTTCGAGGTGTAATAAATCTTCGAGTGAAGGTTAATGTAATAGCTAAAATAATAAAAATAAAAAAAAACGGATATACAAAATAAGCTAAAGACGCATACAGATACTCTGACGACACTTTAAACGGCCTTTAAAGAACTTAATAAATAAAAAGAAATGATTTCATAAAATATAATTTTGTTTTGGGCTTTCGTAAACTGTCGAGGTACTAAAACGTTTAAAAAAGATACACAATAATCTATTTTTGAAGATTTTACCATTGCTTTGCATATTCCTGGGGTTAGCGGGAAAGTGGTCATTACCCTTATATATTATGTTTGCGTCGAATAAAAAACAATAGGTACCGCTTTAGATACAAATCTAAATCGTTTATGTATCTTATCGAGTTTCACAGTACGGGTTAAGAGTAACACGATCACTCAGATTTCGCAAACATGTTTCCTTTTTTTACAACGTCGTAACATGAAACCCAATTTTCCTTCATTACTTCATAAACGCTTCAATACGTTGCTAGGGTTATAAGGGATATTAAAGTTAGGATCTGGATACGGATAGCGATATAACACAGATTTTTTTTATTAGTTTCTGTTTTGTATATGATATACAAAACAGAAACTAATAAAAAAAAATCTTTTAAAAAAAAAACCTTTCACTAGAATATTAGACATAATTTCAGCTACTTACACAAACTTTCATAATATTTTTTGACAAATAACTGATCAAGCGCAAGGTCTATTCGTAGGGTGAGAGTACCATATTTTTATCACATTATCGTATTCGTCGTCAAATCAAATGGTAAGTTATTGGTAAGTAAGATAAGACCTAAAAGTTTAGTGAACTAGTAGGTGGTGCCATATAATTTTGGTGAAGTTCCGATGATGGGATCCATGACAAACCGACTTCAAAGTAGCGGATCCAAACAGTTTGAAGTCGGTTTTTTGATTAAATAATTAAGGTTATAATAAATCCTCGATTATAACAATGGGTTAAGGAGATGTTTCGTTAAGCCAAATTTCAAGTATAGGATAAAATGACAAGACGAGCTTATCGTTCATCTGAAGGTAAGTGCTCTGAGTCTGCCATAACAAATGCCACCCAGAACATTTCTGTGTGACACCACACTGCGCCCGTCCGCCTGAGACATCAGTCCTTAAGTCTCATATGCCAATTAATTACACTAGCTCTGAGTGCCATTCAGTCCGAAAAACAGTAATGATTACACACCTACTTCTTCACCATACAATAACTGGGCCGTGCGGTGCTACCTACCTAGACGTATTCCTACCACCAGTTAGAAGTCCCTCCTCATGCTATCTGAGAAAATCGGTAAATGCTGTAACAGACGGACTGATACGTGAGAAATCTGATTCAAATAGGGAAGTATATATGTATATCATCGATCGGGGTTAGTTTTTACGCGAGTGAAACCGCGGGGAAACACCTAGTAATATATAAGAAAGAGAAAACAGATCGCAGGAATTAATACGCATTTTATTCATTTTGTAATAAAAATACTAATCAAATTAACTGCATATCACAGTTTCACTGTAACAAAAACAATAACGATACAGAAACGGGGCACTTCTTGACGGTCTGAATGAATATTAGTAGCTATTTCCGCCATTCTTTTCGACACGTGAACGTAACTGGATACGTTCAGATGTGACAATGGAGAATCACTGGCGTTATGAATAATAAGACTTGCGTGTAGCGTAGGGAGCGCAATGTAAGCAGCAGGCAGGCTTACTTCTTCATCATCCTCAGCATGTTTTTTGCCCCTACTGGACATAGGCGTCTCCGATTAAGGGAGCATTTGCCGTGATCATACCGCATCATTTACTTCTACTATAATAACAAAAAAAAATTCAATGCAGTGCATCATAACAATGTTGCGTAATGTTTCAATTCGATTACTTTGAGCAACGACTTAATCGTCTCAACAACCGCAAATGCATGGTAGCTATCATGAATTAATTACACAAGTTTCAATTCATATCACATCACTTATATAACGAGGCTATGTTCGGTGGGAAATAATAAAACTCAACATTAAATTACAGTTCCCTAACATTTACATACTTTTATAGAATCCATGTGCACAGACTTCGTTTAAGTTATGTCAAAAGTTCGGTAACCTATTGTTAAAAGTGAATACTTGAACCGCTAATAAATTCTTATTTGATAATGGAAATAAGAAATAGCAATTAGGCAATCTTCCTCACTTTCATTGTTAATGAAGTAATTACATAGGATTGTACTGTTCAGGTTAAACAATCAATTTATTGTTTTTATATTAGATAGCAGCAATTAGATACATCAGCTGTATAGGAATTTATTTGGGTCAATTATAGTATCTTTCGTACCTTAGACTTCGACTTAAGAACTTATGTCTCAGGGTGATGGACACAGTGTGGGTGTCACACAGAAATTTTGTGGGTGACACAGCAACTGTTATGGGCAGACGTTACACTTACCATCAGGTGAACGTTTTGCTCGTTTCATGACTTTATCCATTAAAAAAAATAAAAAAAAACGTCAAAAGTAGGTAATGTAATAATTAAAGACAAGTAACCAGACAATAAGCTTCTCAAACTTTGTATGGATCAAAATTCTTTTACGCAAGTGGAGAAGTTTATGTATGTATATACGTACTCGTCCGCTTATGTATCGTACTTCCCAAACACGATAACATTGAATTGTGACCTTGACGATGAAATCATAGCAAAGCCGGCACTGTCTCGACTACTTTTGGTAAATTTTATCTAAAATGTTTACCAAACACACAGTGTGACGCTGTTAACTAGAAACTATGTTTAGTTGGCTATTGTACTTTCGAAAATAATTAAAAATGCAAAAACAATGTTTCAAAATATATAATATCATAGAAACTCACTGATTTATTATTATTAAAAAACACTGAAGTCCTTTACAAAAAAAATTCTCTAGCATGGATGTAATGAAAAAGTCCATAACAGGAGGGTGGGCCAAGTGTCCTGTATTTTTCCTCCTACGTGTACTAAATATCTTTTTCTCATCATCATCATCATAGCAGCCTATCATTAGTCCACTGCTGCACCTAGGCCTCCCCCAAAGATTGCCACAAAAGTTTTTAGCTCTAATTTAGGAGGGATTTTGCCATAGGTTTTTTAAGTAGTGGTAATGCACCCATAACATTATTCTTCGCTGAAGATAGAATTGCTGTCTATTGGCTGCAGTGACGACTTAACATCAGACAAACTGTATGATTTGTAGAATTGAACTAACGTAAACAATAGATTGACCCCAAAATAGTAATAAGAACGCTACTTGGTCTTTGCTATTTGTTTATATTCCTGAATAATCTAACAATGAACTGTTTCTATATATCGTCAACGGCCTTTCAAATGTATGTCTAGCTTTTCCCAGTAGAATTTGCCGAAATCGCCAAGGTTGGCAGGCGGATTGGTGAACGCAGTACCCGTCACCGTTCTGTGCATTTTCGGCCCGGTATTCTTGGACGGGATTATTCGCCATCTGTCGGAAGCCTCAACATGTTTCAGAAATTTCCCTTAGACGACTATCAAGATACCCTCGGTATGACATGGGGGCATAAAACATGACCTACATTCTGAGCTTCTCCTCTGAATAAGAAATAACGACAGTTTAACAAAACACTGAATGAGCCGCACTATAGAAGCCGCTCATTCAGAATTCTGTCAGTAAATATCTTACGTAATTTAGACTTAGAAAAATGGACCATGAAAACTTAATACTACTTAAACACTGGTTGTTCTAGAGGCTTCGTCCGCGAATAAGAAGTTTAACGACATTATTGAATTGCCTTTATACTGTTGCCTTATCGGAAAACTAAACTATCCAACAGACAAAATCAATTTCAGATCCTGTTTTGATGGTGAACATTGAAAAATTATAAGTATTAGTAGTGAAAACATAAATTTATATAGTCTACTGACATAACTAAGCATTTGGAAACTTCAAGGTCTGCCCATTATTGCGCTTACAACTTCATAACAGCGACGAGAAGAAAAGAAGCGACGAAAGTGAGCTTAATTTTATGGTAAACTAAAATGCTTGCTGCTTTACTCATCGTCAGAACTATTTAATAATACGCCGCTTTCCTTTATGTATATAATAAAGTTTAAATCCTGATTGCGCACATTTTCGCTTTTCTGTTTTTGTTAAATCTATTGTAGGTACTAGATAGTTAAGGTGGCTGACATAACCTCCTCCAACTATTCCCTCCCCCGCACATGCCGCCCAAGACGGCGATTTTAAGATTCGAACGCGTGCGGTAATCGTCAACGTCGAAATAAATTTAGTCTTAAAAATAACGCAATCGCTGGATGTTTCTCGGACACACATAATTAGTTTGGAATGTAAGAAGTTTAACGCATACGCAGCAGCAGACGCCGTGGAAGAGCAGACGCCGAAAATCACAAGGTACTGTGTTTTCTTTCAATTTTTTTGAGCTGAATTATTCTGTTTCTACTCCGCAGCAGCTCCTTTCCTTCCATGGCAGCCAACGATAATGTAACGCATTAAAAAATACAGCCCAATTCACCACATGGTGGCTTTGGCGTCACCAAATACAATAATTGGACATGTAGTTGAAATAAACAGTTCTGAGAAGCAATGGCGCGCAATTAGCTAAGTCTAGCCTTGTAGATTCGCTTGGCGCGGTGGGTAACAACTGTCTTGGTCGCAGGTTTGATTCGCAACTGAGATAAAATTTTCAACCTAGAAACAATTGTTACAATTGTAAGTGCTTTTGCATGTGTAATTTACGTCGTGGGTGTGCCACAATACAAGAGAAATCCTAGCGTGAGAATGTTTTTTTTTAAACAGTTTCTACATGCAAATATATAATACACATGTGCCTTTTCTGTCTATCTGAATGATATAGCAAAAATATGTTGTAAGGAATTGATACAAATAAAAGCAGGTTACACAGAGTAACCTTGGGACTTAACTATATTCTATTACTTCAGAAAGTCGCGCAGTTACAAGTTGCGAGCAGTCTCGCTGTAGCCTCTCTTTCGTTGGAACTAAACCTACGAATCCTGAAAAGTTAGTCCTGAGTTGATTACCGATGGTACGAATAAGCTATACCTAAGACTAAAGTCGTATTCCCTAGATTACTTATATCGCGTTCCGGCACGATAAATAGTGAAGTTCTATATAGAAATGGTTCTGAAGTTTTTTTTTATTTGTTAATTCAACTGTCATTAAGCCATCTTCGAAGAAAACGCGCTCACCCTTTCAGACCGGATTTATGTTATATAAGTCAAATGTTAGCTAATTATATTCCCAAGTAATTTGATTAACAAAACATTACTTTATTTTGTATAATTATGTGCGATCTTCCAGTAATTATCTGATATTAATGGTTAAAGAATTAAAATGTTACACGTTAGTAGAAATAGTTACATAACAATAACACTATTAAATGTTCGCATAACAACAACATTGTATACCTTTTGTATTTAATAAGTACACCTATTCAACTTAGTTCGAGACAAATCGCATTACTATGGTTAATCATTTCAGCACTACACAATCTATAATAAAGCAGCGCCTTCTATGTTGCCACATTGTCCTAGCCAC